>CM056956.1:19475503-20189019 GCA_029856935.1 Cyclocarya paliurus
TAGTGTGATTCTCCACCATATTTCCAAAAGACCCATCAAACTTTAATAAAGAAAAAAGATCAAAAACCATGGTTTTCTCGTCTGTTCCACTCTATTTAGATCCTCACAATTGGCAGCAGGTAATGTTTTCTTCAAATTATTTCATCCACATCTTCTCATGAACCCCCCCAAAAAAAGCAGATTAAAAAAGATAATTATTCCTATTCTTTACTGATATCTTCTTGAATATACCATCTATTTGTTTCTTTATGGTCTCGATTACATGGGTTGATTATTTTGCAGCAACCTAATCATCAACAAGGAATCGACACTCAAAATCCGCAGCTTCTTCCACCAGTAGTACTGCCCCCGCCAGCCGGCCATCATGCCGGCGGTGATGCTGTCTCGATCAGGCCTGGTTCGATGGCTGATCAAGCCAGGTTAGCAAAGATACCACAGCCAGAAACAGCTCCCAAGTGTCCCCGCTGTGAATCCACCAATACTAAGTTTTGCTACTTCAATAATTACAGCCGTTCTCAGCCCCGTCACTTCTGCAAGACATGTCGGCGTTACTGGACCAGAGGGGGTGCCCTTAGGAATGTTCCAGTGGGTGGGGGTTGCCGTAGAAACAAGAAAAGCAAAAGCAATCGCAACACTAAGTCTCCGGCTGCAGCTGAGAAACAAACGGGTCCTAATTCTAGCAGTGCAACTCCCTCATCTGCCTGTGCCCCAGATCAGATAATTGGCCATTTTTCACTGCAATCACCTCATCAATTACCCTTTCTAACCTCTTTACAGAATCTTACCCGCTATGGTATGGGAAATATTGGCTTAAATTTCAGTGACATCCAGGCACAGACTGATTTGGGGTATCAGATTGGAAGCAGTTCAGGTGCAAGCAACGCGATGTTATCTAGTACAGGAGGAGTGGATCAGTGGCGTTTGCAACAATTCCCTTTCATGGGTGGCTTTGAATCACAGACAGGTCTGTACTCAATTCAAAGTGAAGGTGTCGAATCACCATCTCCTTTAGCTGGAGATAATGAGCTAAGGACTATGACATCAAGTTCTAGGGTTTCTCAGCTTCCTCCAGTGATGAAAATGGAAGAAAGACATGGGCAGAATTTATCTGCAGGTCTCAACTGGGGAGGAAATGCATGGACAGATTTATCAGGTCTTCACTCTTCTTCCGCCAGCCATCTGCTGTAATTCTGATATTTCTGGATCTTCATAAGCTCACCTTGAAGCTAAAGCCTTAATCCAGAATTTAGATTTTCCATTTAACATATTTCAACTGCAGGCTCCAAACGCTCAGACTGTATTATATATGTATGACGACCGATCGAGATGGTTAATTAAAGGCTATGAGGAAACTTGTAATTCTCATGCTGCATGATCATCCTAGAAAGAACCCAAGAAAATACTAGAATTGATCGTTTTCATGTACTTTTTAAATATATAAGTGAGCTTTTATTTTCTGTATTGTATGGTCTTGTTTGTAGAACTATTTTGTGTGCAAGGTACTGCTGGGGTTTGTCATAAGTAAGAATATGATCAGCTTTTTTCCATACATGGTAACTTATTTCCCGGTTCTATTTCTGCATGCAAAACCATCAGCTAGCTAGCTAGCACCATGTGCATGTGCCAGAGTGAGAAACCGCAAGAGTACGTACATATATTTCCAGAAGTTTGTGCAAGAAATAAGTACTTCACTACCCATACGACAAGTAATGAAGGATCCAACTACGATATTCAAGAAGTCGCGTGTAGGGAATATCAGCCGGCCAACTTATTAATTAGATTTTTGCTTGATATTGCCTATCTATAATGTATAAGTTGATCATTTCGGAAATATTGAGCATTGTCTATGGAAAATTAATTAATTCCTTAATTTCATGCCAACGCGCGTATGGCCTATAGGGAAAGTAGAAGTAGTACTATATCTGCACTGTGCTAGATCATGCGCGCCTACCTGATGATCATCTGATCCTGTCATCTTCATCTTCACTACGTACTACTTAAAAAAGAGTTAAAGTCGAGTTGGAGCTGCTTCGATTTGATACATTATTGTCGGTCAGTCTCGGCAGTACTTAGATCGTAATGTTGATTACACTGATCTGTAACTGTAAGCCTAATTTCTCACTCACTCTCTCGAGTTTGGTCTGTAAAATAGAGGACATGGAGTGCTATCATCCTCTTTATTTATATGTTCGAGTCAAACATTAATCCAATTCTTAAAAAAGACAACGAGTATTCAACATTAACTTTTATACGTCCAAATAATCTGAAGAACATTCATTCCTAGCTTGTATATATTCAGTACCTCACTTTAAATTAAAGCATTCGATCGAGTAGATCATGAAAAAATTAAACATAGAGATTAATTTGTATTCTGAAGAACATTCGCGTTCCCACATTTTCCCCGTGCATCTAGTTATGCAAATTTTTAAATTTCAAGAAACGGGTTTTGTCTGGTTATAATTATAATGAGATACTTCTGAAAGGTTATTAATTTCTTTTCATTTTTTTAAGATATTGATAGGTTTATCCTTTTTTTCAGTTGTCATCTTCCCAAGAAAAACGGACTACTCATGAGTATCATATATATAATCATTTTTATAATTCTTTACAAGACTATGTTGTAAATGACGGAGATTTACATACAAAAATAATATCATTTTAAATAAATATCTTCATTTTAAAATATAATTATAAAAATAATTTAAAATGAGTTGCGCTCATGATATATTACTCTGTATATATCGAGATCGGTAACATCTTCGAACAAACCATGACACTAGTAGCGCTGATCTTAATGACGGAGTAATAATATCGGACCAGAAAAAGGAAGATTTTGTAATTATAATTAATAAGATAAAGAATGAAAAGATGAGACGTACTTATTTGTTGGGTGCGAGAATGAATGCAGATGAAGGGATGAAAGGCAACAATCTTAGAAAACGCCAAAAATTTCACTCAAAACCATGAACTGCCATTTTCAACGAAGCAAACAATAGTGTCTCGATTTCGTTTGAACAATATTAATGGAATATAAATAAATATATATATATATATATATACACACAATAAGCGAAACATTAATATAGACTAATTTATAATAACTGCATGTTTTATTGTAGCTAGATGCAAGAAATTGGCCATTTATTTCGATTAATTTGTTGGTTTATAAATAATATGTATTAAGTATTGAATTGTGGTGTTGTTTATATGCAATAAAATCGGTCCTCTCATCAGAATTAATGTCGAAACTTTATGGTCAAAATAATAAATATAAGACCTTTAGGGAAAGCTTCATTTTGATGCGCATGCATGTAGGTATTCCTCGCTCCTGATGATCTGCCTCCCATGCCCTTCAAATTTGATCTAGAAATTAACCAGTGTAATTCTTACCAACTAATTATTATATATGAACGTCAGGATTCAAATCGAACTGGATTGGTACTTGGCAGTCATATAACTAAAAGAAAAGGAATCAATGCATTGATTTGCTTTTGCAAGGACCAAGGCCAGTTGCCCGGCAAGAATGAATAAAGCAATCCAAACAGTGTCCATCGATCCACACACAGAAAAGCTCTCTCTCTCTCTCTCTCTCTCTCTCTCCAAAGTCCGTACGGCAGGTGTGTATATATATATATATATATAGGCAGCGAAAACAGTCTGTGTAATTCCGAACAAATGGTGGTGAAATGGTTTGGTAAAAGAAATAAAGAGGATCGTCTTGTTGCTGCTTTTCTACGGAGAATATCTACGGATCGAAGAAGGGCTCAGAAATTCATGCTTCATTTACATTTCATGTTGGCGACCACATGGATAGTCGTGAAATGTTCTGTCTGTTAGGAGTCTGCCTTTTTTTTTTCTTCCCTCTCCTCTCTCCGTGTGTAAAGAATCTGTTGAACAATAATGCTTAATTATAGGGCCAATATATTGGCCCGCCTGCGCCCTTGATGTTTTCACGTAAAAGGAGGGCCCGAATTTGCATTTTCTGTCTTTCTTAATTTTCTCCTCTTCTCTTCTCTTCGTCGTTGTCGTCTTCTTTCTTCTTCTCCTTTGTCTTCTTCTTCTTGATCTTCATAGATCTTGCTTTTTCTTTTTTGCACAGTCAACTTTCAGGGAAGACATGATCTAGAACGACCAATCAAATTAATATATACATGAACAACACATCATGATCTTCTTTGGTCACCCACAAGTACTAGTCCACGACCCTGCATGCATGTTAAATTCAGGCCCCATTATTATTTGTGTACATATATAGCAAATTACGCTTCCCAATATATGATCAAGTAACTTTACGGGGAGGGTTATTTATACCCCACCTTTCGACTTTCCACCTATGGGGCTTATATATGTCGAATTGAAGAATTTAATTGCGCCAAAACCTGAGTTCCTTTAGCACCGATTGAAGTTTTCTGTTGAAATTATCTTTAATTATAATAGAGAGACGCTAAGTACTGCACGTACGAAGATCAATAACCATTAAAAAAGTTTAAATTAATTGTGATTTGGTATAATATGTCAAATTGCGAATTTTTTCTTTAAAATTTATTGATGGTATATATTATATATCTGGATTTTTTTTTAAAAAGATGACGATATCTTAATTTTATTGATAACTCATATGGCGGAAGAATATTACCTTATAGAGAGATTTTGAGGATTACATTCAGACTCAAAACCAAACCCCTAAAAACTACGCAGAAATTATTTAAAATAATAAAATCATGTTCAAAAATAGGAATCTATAAAAGGAAGAAATAATTAATGCCCGGGGTTAGGAATATATGCACAATCCAAAGCAACAAGACCAACCATATGTTTAGAAAGTTGTAAAAGGAAAGAGAAACTTACTGTATTACCATGGGCACGAAATGAGGCAAGACTATCAACTAAAGCATATGCCCTCCCTAGCTCCCTATAAACATGTTGGATTCTAAAAAAAGAAATAGTTTTTAAGTTGCAAAAATATCATCCCAAATATCAAAAAAATGCCAAGGGGGCTGAAAATTGGAATTAAACCAATTAAACACCAGCTGAAAACCTAATTGAGCCAATCTTTAAATCTAAAAGCTCAGCAAAAGTGTTAGTACTAGTGCCCAAAAAACAAGAAAGCCTAAACGAGCTATTAGAGGCCCTTAATATGCCCCCATAGCCAACAGGATCAGGGTTACCTTTAAAAGCACCATCAATGTTGAGCTTAAGAGTTCCCACAGGGGAGAGATCCATCTCACAAGAAAATGCTTCTTAGTTCTCATGCTGGTACTTGAAATATGAAGAGACTCGAGGATCGAAGCATTGGAACGAGACAATAAGGACTTAGGCTTAGGCTTAGGCTTAGGCTTAAGCAAGGGGCTAAGATCATGCAGCCACTTGTTAATCTTGTAAATGATAGTACTAACAGTTGTGTGGCTATCTTCAAATTTAGCCTCATTCCTAGTTAACCAAACCTCCCAAAGAATATGATATATCAATAAGTTACGTCAAATTGTAGAGTAATGTTTTTATAACTCTCGTTATCAACCAAGCATTTATCAAGTGCCTAAATCAAGCGATATTATCTACATAATATTAAGGTCCACAAATAGCGTTTTTCTATAGCAATGGTCTATACGTTCTCATGACTAAATAGCCTCCTCGTTTGGATAGTAAAAGTGTTTCATCTCATCTCATCTCATCATTACAATTTTTTTAATTTTTCATACAAAATATAATAAACAATTCAATTTTTTCAAATCTCAAAACAATAATAATATTAAAAAATAATATTCTAACAATATTTTATTCAACTTTATTCTAAAATCATCTCATCTTACTATCCAAATCACACCTAAGATATGTGCATGGCAGGAGACAAAAGGGCCACAAAACGGGGTCCTATCTGGTAGATCAAGGCTATTCCTTATAATTTAAAAGCAAACTTGTGAATTTTTTAGTTCTATTTTGTCGTATAACAATCAACAACTAGACAATGCCCTAGCTAGGACCTTAAAATTAGGGGTGGCAAATCGTATTTTTGGGTCATGTTTGTGGTGTCAAGTCATGAATATTCGACTATATAGGTCAACTTGAACTCGATTTGTTAAGCTAAATGTGTTAGATTTTCAAACCCTAACCCGATTCATTTAGATAACGAGTCATGTCGTGTCACATATTTTGACCCATTTAATAATTAATTAGAAATAGGTCAACACGATACAACTCTTTTAAACCTATTTCATGTATATTGGTTGAACTAACATGCATAACTCATTTGACATTATTAACATAATTTCACATAAAAGTTAAAATATATATTTATTAGTAGCCACAATATCTTAAAAAAATAAGGCTACTTGATAACAAAAAATATCAATATTTTTTAAATTTTAACATATAATAAAACTAATATTACAAATACCAAAATAATAAATATGAGTATAGGTCTAAAATTACAATCCTAATAATAAAAATATAAGCATACTGAGAAATACCGATATTTCAACTCAACAATAATAAAATTATAATTTTGAAACAAAATCTAAACGGGTCAAAACTGGTTGATTTCAAGTTAAGTGGGTTAACCTGTTATTGACCCATTTATAAATCGTGTTTTAACGAGTCAACCTGTTTTGACCTAAACTCGTTAAGATCAAACTCCGTCCTACTAATTTCATGTCGTGCTCGTGTTGGATTCAAGTGTCACATGTTGTCACCCCTACTTAAAATATAATTTGTTCCCTAATTATAAATATAAGAGATGATTGGGTAACTACATATGACCTCAAGCACAAAAAGTAGTGTCTATTAACACAGGTCTCTTCCCTTCTGTTAAAAAGAAGAGTTATTGATGGCAACTCAATATATAAAGGGATTGCCAAGGTCTTTTGAACCAGTGGCTTAAGGCGACCTGGAGACCAAGTTTTAAGAATCGAAACCCCACACCCCTGTATATCCATTTATGTTTTTACAAGCAGTACCCCAATAGAGTTGGACCAATGGATAAGTGTCGACAAACCACTGAATTTTGAGAAACCCTTAGAGGTAGTTGGGCATGGTGCTGAGTAATACGTACTAGTAATATGGTGGCTGAACCCAAGTTTGAGATGGTGCTATCAGCAAGTTGAAGATAGAGTATTAGTTTTATTCACAACAAAATCAATCATAAGAAGTAGCATGCTCGAGATAAAAGTTGTTGCTTTTATTTGAGTCAACAAGTAGGCCTATGGAACGAAGTTGCTTGTAGTTCTAGGTATATGAGGTATTGGGCCACAAATTGCTTAGCATTTAGTAGAGTCCGATTATGAGATTAACCGGGCCGAACATTGAAAATGATTAATGGGCCTCTTCCTATGAATACAAAATTCCAGCCCAAAGTTTGATAATATCCAACCTTGCTATTCTAATAACATTTGAGACCTGGGATCATGTTCTTTGTGATAGAGAGGGATCAAAGAAAGTTTGGGATTTTTTTGCAACAATTTTTTATGTTCATTTGATACTCGAGTATGGACCGATGTTGTAAATATTTGGTGGTGTCAGGCTTCTTTATTCTTGCAGGTACGTTGGCTTCTTAGTATTATTCTCATCATTTCATTCTCATTTCATGGGTTCTTTGGAAAGCTAGATGTGCAGTGCGTATGGAAGATGTAAGGTATGATTGGAAGAGCATCATTCGGATGGTCAAATGTTTTATTTTGGATATTTCAGGATGCTTGAGATCTTTCAAATCAGTGGGTGAACATGACTTGAGAATATTGAGAGCTTTAAATTGTCAAGTGATACCCATTATAGCAAGGACGCCGACGTTAGTTGCTTGGAATCCTCCAACAAGGGGGTTTGCAAAACTCAATGTAGACAGTTATTCACTTGGCAATCTGGGGATGGCTAGTTGGGGGGGGGGGGGGGGGGGGATTCGCAATGTGCAAGGGAGGGTGATTGGGGGTTTTGCCCATTGCTATGACCAAGCAACAAATACTATTGCTGAATGTATAACTTTTGTCGATGTCCTCCATCTTTGTCAACAATTGGGACTTAGAGATGTGCAGATTCTCCTTTCAGTTTAGTTGAGTTCTATATGAATAGTAGTGAATGAAGTTATGTAGGACCCATCTAAACTGAGTTTAAAATGTGTTTGGATGTTAAAATGAGTTTAGTACTTTTTATGAGAAATTGAAAAAAATTATGGGTTCTACGTATAACAATGTTTTAAGTTAAAAAAAGTTATGGATCCCATGTGTAAGAAGGTTTTGAGTTAGGATGAGTTTAATAATTTGACAGTTGAGTATTTGAATGTTAGACTCAGCTTAAAATTAGACTGAACTCAACTGAGTTAGTATCCAAACGTACCCTTAATGGTCTTATACATACGGATAGAATGAGTTTACCTTATGTTAGACTTTAAGAAACTTCGGAGGGTTGTTGGGAATTTTTTAGATATCTTTTATTAATGTAATTGTGGCAATTCCTCCGCTTTAGTGAGGATTTTTTAATAATATGTGGAGGTTCGGCCCTCCTAATTCCTCCTCCTCCGACGAAGAAGAATCGATTCTGATTAGGCCAGCATTCTATCTACCTGTGATCATATTCAAAATTTTCGTATAAATAATTAGCGTGTAATACCCCAAAACATCCCACATTATTTGAGATGAAATGAGTTTCAATCGAAACTCTAGTCGATACCTTTTCTGAAAAAGTAGTAGTCACTCCAAGGACACATGGACTGGATTTGTATACAGGAAACATCTCTTCATTAAAAACCGAGGATGATTGCAGTCGTACATGTTACAGTGGTATATTTCCCATATATGTCATATACATCTCAGCCCTTTCCTTTTCCTTCGTGTTTCTTCCCCCACCTATTGAATTAAGGCTCTCTTTCAATCTCTCTTCAAAATTAGGTCCTCGGTCCAAACACAAACGAATAACTTACAGATGGGGGTAGGTGATCTTCCACCTTTCCCTCCGAAGCAAAGCCCCTCCCCTTTCAATACCTTAAAGAACCCAAAAGGGAAAATAAAAACATGTAAGCGAGTGAAAATCAAAACCTCAGCTATCATCGGCATCGGTCGTAGAGGATGGCTGTGACTGCTCCGTCTGAGCTTCTGCCTGAGCCTGCTTCTGTTGCTCATCAAACCTGCTCATACGCTCTAGCAACTGTGCAGCCTTTCGCTTGCCCCTGTCTGTGCCATTTTGTGCCAAATCCACCAGTGGACCCTTAACTCCAAGCTCTTTGGCCTCTACGAGATGTTGTTGGTCTCCAGCGCAAAGGTGCACCAAAACTGCGGCTGCATTCTCTCTATTCCTGGGGGATCCACTCGCAATAACCTCTACCAATGCTGGCACTGCCTCTGCAGATCCAATGGCAGCTTTACCTTCAGGATGGCTAGCCAGTATAGCTAAAATGGCCAGTGCCTCATCCACCATTCCTCCTCCTGGTTCTGTTAGGAGCCGCATCAATGTCGGAACAACACCCGCTCTCACCGCCTTTCCCTTGTTCCCTTGGTAAATGCACAGGTTGAAAAGTGCTGTCGCAGCATCCTTCTTACCCCTCTGAGTTCCTTCACTCAGTAGTGTCACAAGTGGAGGGATGGCTCCAGAATTACCAATTCTAACCTTATTTTCATCCACGACAGAGAGGCTGAAAAGGGTAGCTGCTGCATTTTCCCGTGCTTCCATGCTCCCCTTCCTGAGCACATGAACTATACCAGGAACTGCCCCATACGATATGATGCTTCCTTTATTGTCCTCGCATATGGAGAGGTTAAGTAGTGCTGTCACCGCATGCTCTTGGGTACGGGAGTCAGCCGTTGAAAGGAGGCCAACGAGACGAGGGATTGCACCGGCTTCAGCAATGGCCACACGGTTATCTGCATTACGCTTGGCAAGAAGGCGGATCTCGGCCGCAGCGGATTGCTGGTCTTCCGGGTTGGTGGATGCGAGCTTCCGAAGGAGAATTTCAATCTTAGTACGTTCAGCAGGTGTACAGGCAGATGTCGTTTTACTGGCTCTAGAATTACTGGGTCGTTTTGGTGGTTCAATGCCATTTGTCTCACACCATTGAGCTATGAGGCTACGTAAAACATAGTTGGGTGTCAAGGCAGTGCTAGAGAGGGTCTGTTGTGTCTTTGGACATGTCCCATGCCCTGCATCCAGCCACTTCTCAATGCAGGATCGTTCATAGGTCTACAGCAGAGAAAACAAAACCTGTTAAAAATTAATGGTAGCAGGATGCGTATACAAACATCTAGTTTTCACATTTATGGGGCATTTGTCCAGGTTGTGAAGTAAAGCCACAGGTAGTTTTTTTAAACATCTCTCAATAAGTTTCTGGACTCCAAATATGAAGGGTAGTTTCTGATGCTCATAAAAACGAAAAAGGTAGTTTCTGAGCAGCCAGGAAAAAGTAACTCTGGCCAATCTGCAATGATCATTTACAACTACAGGATTGGATGCGAAGAAGCCAATTTCAGTAACTAACAATTGTGGCCAAGATCAATGTGGATTCTACTAGCACTTTTATAATCATGCAGAAAAGAAAAGAAGGCAGTGCCCTCAACTTCTAGTTTCATCCAATCATGACTGGACGTGGGGGCACTCTATGGGAACTGAATTGATATCAAAGAGCAAGAGCCAGGGTGCATACCTGCCCTGTCGAAACAATGACAGGATCTGTCATCAACTCCAGGGATATTGGACAGCGGAAATCTTCTGGTATAACTGGGGCCTTGTGATTTTTGTCATTGGATGCTTGTCCACTGCAGCTCAGAGGAAGAACATTTTCTCTGGGAGGAGCATCCATGTCAGGGTTTTCTGTTTGCACAAAATCCTTGATTTTCTTCAGTAGCATTGACATCTTCTCAATGCTCTCCCCAGGATCTCCCCCACTGGCAGCAACCATCTCATGCAAAGCTAGTGACTCTTGTGTCAGGTCAGCTATTCCCATTAATTGTAACTTTTCAGCTAATCTCCTTAGGACAGCTAGATCTGTTGCTGCATCATTGCCCTTGTTGTAAAGAGATAAGAGATCCTCATAAAGCTCAACATCGGGAGCATCAACCCTTCCTTTGGCTCTTCTGAACTGAGCAAGGACCAGTTCAACCTGGACATAGAGTTTAAACAGAGCATAGGAAAAGACCAAAATGCTCCTTTAGGGCCAATCAAATGACATACCAATAATGGGGCTAAATAAGTTTTACTGAGAACCCATTTGAAGGTATTATGTTTGTTTTTCTTTTGATCTTCGAAACAGACTTTTCAGATTAATATCAGGTATATAAAGCTTCGAGAGTGAATTATTAGGAAATATAGAGAAATAAAGAAAGAGAACTACTATGGGCAGGTCCTCGGTAATTACCCAAAAGAATGATACTAGAAATGTACGGGTCTCTACCTGTTCCTTAACTTCGTCAGATATGTCAAGATTTTCATAGGTAATTCCACTCAGAGCTTGTTCCAGTTGAGCTGTCACCTCTTGAAATTTATTCATAATTTGCTCCCTCTCTAAGACCTGCAAGCAGCATAACATGTGTTGATTCAAAGAAAAGAGGACAATAAAATATGATAACCTTGACAGAGAAGTAACACATGTCCTTGGTCAAGCCATCATTTGATTAGCACTTTCATTCTTGACAGCAAAATCTTACTATTTTAGAGCACAGATGGACAAAAAGTAAGCTTGACGGTGCTCGAGATTTGGGGGAAGGAAAAAAACACATACAACAGAGCCTACAAGTAATTAAGGGGCAAAGCATGTACAAGGCATCAACAAAAAATATCTTAAACCTAGAGCACCTCCCATATATGATCATTACTAATCCAAGGAGCCTATGTAAAACATGCATGTGAAATAGCTATGTCTGAGTGTACCTAACCAGATATTCCTTTGTTCATAGACACACCAAGTCGTAACCCCAAACCCTTTGCTCTTACCATCCGATTGAGCCTGAGTTGTTTTCATCCTTAAACCCCAAACCCTTTACTCTTAAAAGCATTGTCCAACAATTTTAAATTGAGAACATTGTCATTCTCGCTTCGCTATTTTAGGTTAGAAAGAGCGGAAATCAAATATCATCTAAAGCCATCATCACAAACAATTTACAATTGATCATTTTTTACTTCCTGCCCTTCACCACTGCCATAAAAATTCTAACTATGGACCATTTATGCATTTTCAGACTCGGCAAACACTTGTTTCATCCCTTCTAGATCAAAAGTGGTTGGAGATTATTAGAGCCCAAAGAGGAAACAACTATCAAATTGAAGACCACCCAGAAAGAAGCAAGCCCCTGCCCCTCCAATTTTAGGGTAGCTAACTCTCAGAGTCTGATACTATCAGGCTCACACATGGTTCACAGCCACTTTATAATTCTGTCTCTCTCTCCTCCCCAGATCCAAGTAGTATTTTTTAAAAACATAGTAGCATGATCCAATAAAAAAAAGAAAAAACATAGTAGTGTGATCACCATATGTAGAGTGACCTTGGCCTCGAAAATCCCAGATCATCTTTTTCTTCTCTTTTTTTATGACTAAGGCAACCTTTTACAATGCGGAAACAGACACAATCACAGTGCACAGGAAGTATACAACAAGAAACACCCAAGGAGGGAAGAAGGAAAATAACCAGTGTTTTGAGTTTCGTACCGTACCGGCCGGTATTTTTCGTACCGGCCACCGGTCCGGTACAGGTACACTGCCTGTTTCGTACCGGCCGAAATACCGGCCGTTTTGGCCGATATTTCGGCCCTTTATTTTATTTTATTTTTCATTTTTTCAAACTATAAGTTTATTTTTTGACCCCCAATTCAGACTAGACTATTTATAATTTATATATCTATGTATTTATGTATAATTTATTCATATATAGACTATTATTTTGAAATATAATTTATATATATAATTTATTTATATATCGACTATCCCGAAACGGTACACGAAACGGTACCGGTATCAAAATATTTCGTTCCAGTGCCTTTGCCGGTACGGCATCCGGTACGGTATTCAAAACATTGAAAATAACACAATTCCATGAAATCTGAAAACTTGAGAAACAGAAGCTATTGTTCACAGCTATGCAAACAGAAGGAGGTTTGAACAAAAAGGCTCTTGGCTCAAACACCATCCTCTTGTAATATGTGAAGATCTGGGCATTAAATTCCCACCAAATAAATCACATCAGAACAGAAAATGCAAGAGGGAAGTTAAGGTAAACTAATGTTTAGCAAGATTTAAAGGGACCTATTATACTTAGAAAGATATAAAGGGGGGCCTATTATAACATCCAGGTCAGGTTTTTCTATTTGAATGCACTGAAACAACCTGCTTTCTAGATGGTCCTTATAGACGAGGGGAGTGTAACAATCTTCCTAGTTACCCCGTTTTCTATTTCTATTTGAGAGAATCCTTCAGAAAAGCTGCCCATTATCAAATGGAAAACCTAAACGCCCTAATTATATACCAAAAATCCCCCACACTTTGCCTATGCCTCTTATTCTTTGAAGGCCATCCTCCACAAGCAGGCTTTTCGGAGAACTTCATTCATTTTGGCGTGAGTTCATAAGCATTCAATCGTGTGGACCAAAATCCTATTAATAGATAGGAACACACTCCAACAAGGCCCAAAAAATATAAATGATATATCCAATTATAACATCTTTTGAACTCGGGAGAGCTAGCTTTGTGAGCGCTAGCTGTCTGGGTACATATTAAGGCAAGGTCTGCTTCTCATGAGATTCAGTGGGGGCATCGGGCTCATGCACCAGGTGCCCAGGCTTTCACTACTTCCAAATATAATTAAGAATTAAACTCAATCTCCATGACGGTAGGACTACAGGGACAGAAATGCAGACACAATATAATAAAACATAACAGGGTAAAAGGTCATTCTCAGATAATAAATCTGGGAACAATCAAGAATACAAAGACAATGAAGGTCAAAAGGAGTCAATAACAACCAATAAAAGAATTTTTAAAACTTCACAATGCATACAAGAAAAAGGACACTCATAAAAGCCAACATGAAGATAATCTAACTATCTAAAGAAATAAAAAAAATTGTGTACTCTACTTCTGGCTTGCTGCTAATAGATAGATTACTCTGACTAAGGTAGAAACTCAAGGATCTAAGCGTTAAGATTGTTGCTGGAGCAAAACTACATATAAATTTCAAAACAAAAAAAATTTTTGATCGGTAAAATTCAAAACAAATTGAAAACGCTAAAAGAAATATACAAGGACCTTTGTGCTGGATCTCAAAAGGGCGAATCCGGATTCAGTTGGTTCCGTTCTCCACTTAATTTCATTTTATCCAAGTATTCAGTTCAGCAAAAAACTGTGCGAGCATATATGGTAAACATACATGATGTAATGCCGAGGATAGCCCTAACAGAAAGGGATGCCAAGGCTACTCCAATTCTCAAAGCAACCACTAATCATACTCCATTGAATTGCTGGGAAAAGTAGCAATTGAAAAAAGACTCAGAACTTGAAGCCTCGATTTCATATAATTAATAGGACTAAAGACCAAAAAACCACCATGAAACTTAGCCCGGCACATCTACTTTGTAAACCGTGTTGAATCTCTAATTTATTTTTCAAAATCCAAAAACATAAAAAAAAAAAAAAAGAACAATCTTCAAAATTTCTTTAGAATTGTATATGTAATTGCCAGAACTGTTTTGGATGCTTTGCAGCCTCCACGTGTGGACGACCAATTAGTAGCACGAAGGCCCAGCGGCAGCACTGGCAATCAAAATCACAGTATAATTTCTATCCTTCCAACATTTTCCCAGCAACCTAGCAGGAAGGAAAACCCCAATCACCCATAACCTAAAGAACCCACGGAGAAGAGCAATCAAAAAACAAAAGACTCGCGGAATGCACGCACCATGTAAATCTTGCTCCCTTCGCTACCAAATCTGAGCAAGTCTTTTGCCGACTGTAGAGCTTCCTTGATGGAAAACAAAGCTTTGAGGGTCTCCTCCGGGACCTTGATGTCCCTAATCTCCTCGAACATTGGGATCAACAGCTTCAACCTCCTAGCCAGATTGCAGTACTGCTTCTTGACCGTACACCTGAAGTCCGAGATCGAAGCAATCTCGTTCACTATATCTATGAGGCTCCGAACCAGTGCTACTTTCTCGTCCTCCATAACTCTCCCGATCTCTCAAATATCAGCAATACGCACCGTTTTGAAAGCACCACCTGTAGAGTCAGCGGCGGCGGCGGCAGTGAGGGTTCTTCTCCGTAAAGCGTAGGCGCGGACGTTATCAGAAAAGGTTTCCTCTAAATAATTCTGCAGAGGCCGGAACAGCTAGCTGGTCATAGTCGTCTCCAAGTCTCCATGAGAGAGAGCGAGCTAGAGGGGGAGAGAGAGGGAAAGGGTGAGAAGCACGCGCAGGAGAGATTTTTTGTGGCGAGGCTAGGTGAAGTGAATTAAACCAGTGTTGGGTTGGAATGTAACTCACGGTTGGTGCTACTGCTGCTGCTCTCTCTCTCTTCTCGGCTCGGCTACATTTTGTTTGTACTTTGTAACCCAACCACCACACATCGAGTTGGTTGATTCGGTTAAACCAACACCAACACGGTAAATTGGAAGGGGCAGCTGACCCACTCTCTCTTCTCTTCCATCTAAATTTCTTAGAATTATTTATTTATTTCATGTTTAATCTCAAATTACTAATGTCGATGCATAAAGTCACACTTTCGTATTTCTTGGATTTTCAATTATTTTTTTGCACTTTTATATTCATGTGCAGTCAAAGATAATAGTCAAGATTTTAATCCCTCGTTTTTTTTTTTTTTTATACATGAGTTGAGATAAAAATTAATTAAAATATTTTTTTAATATTATTTTTATTTAAAAATTTAAAAAATTTAAATTATTTATTATATTTTATATAAAAATTTGAACAAATTATAATAATTATATGAGATAAAAAATTTTATAAAAGTGAAAGAGACCTAAAAATACCTATTAACTTAAGAAAACACTGATATTATTAACAATATCAGTATTATTAAATTACTACAATTATACTTTTTATGACAAGAACCGAAAATAATAGTAATAATAAATAGTTATAGTGGTTAGTCTTCTTAATAGATACTATCTATTTTAAGTAAAATGAAGAGGATCAGAGTAGATTGCTCGCATATAGGATTGTACCTCATCTTCTACTCAACAAATACTTATTAACCTTGTAAATTTATAAGACCTATTTATTGGCGCATAATTTGTAGTCACCCAAAAACATATATACAATTGTGCTCATATATGTGTGGTTACATTTACCGAGAATAAAATAATAGAAAAATAATATTTATAGTCATAGAATTTGTAAATGTCGTGTATTTTTTTTTGAAAAATAATAAATAAATATAAAATTTAAATAAAAAAATTTATTTTTTAATAATAGATTCTATTATTTTTTAAAAGAAATGTACGACACCTATAAAATACATAACTGTATATAGCAATAATCAAAACAATATGAGCTAAGACAGACATCATCGAAGAGCAGCTGTACTCTTGCTTGCTTCACAGGGCATTTATATTATATATATATATAGTTGCATGCCCGTGGGCTGTGGACAACAATTTTTGGGGATATCTGGGGCCAACCATTTGAGAAGCAAGCACCGACGTGATGCTTATTATTTCCCCTATCATGGAAGCATGCACCATTGATGAAAAACATAATTGATTGTCAAGCTTAAAGAGGCGAGAGTTTTCATCTCCCTTTATGCATGCTGCAAGAATCGATTAATGCAGAGGATCGGAAGAAGAACCTCAGGCAATCCAATCATATATGAAGAAGGAAAGTATTTCATTGCGATCTACAAGATGGGACACGCATAACAAACCATTCATTTGCTTTGCTCTTGATCTTGATCTCCATCTTTGGATATTGGTACTCATAGTGTTTTCTGAATAATCATCAAGAAGTTTTAAATACGTACAAATTTTATCTTAGTCAAGATAATAAAAAGTGAAAAATAATAAAAAATATTTCGTAAAAATTCGGTCAATTTGATGTTATAATAAGCATTTTTTTTATTCGATAAGTGCTACAACTACTAAAAAAATCCACACAACTAAATCCACAAAGCAATATAATTTATAAAAACTGTTACGAACACAAAAAGATTATATAAAAGTAAACTCACAAACTGACGTAATTTCACGTGATGTGTTAAATCTACTTTACAGTAAAATTAACTTACAATCGATTAGACGTACTGCATCAAATTATGTCAGTTTGTAAATTTACTTTTATGTAATCTTTTTGTAGCTAAGATATTTACTATATAATTTTGTCTAATATATTAGATCTATTTTATAATAAAAATAAATTTATCAATTTATAAATTTATTTTTATAAAAAAAATTATAATTAAAATATTTCTCTACCTATATTCTTATCCCACGGATCAAGCCAACTATGCTTGGCTATTTGCTAATGTTTTGTGTTGGACCCAATAATTGTGTAGAGTATGAATAAGAGCATAAATAAAGATGACGACATCATCCTATTTTGACCCGGAAAATTATTATATTAATAATGTTGAAAGCCTGAAAAACAGACGAAACAGTAAGAGACACCACTTATTTATTTATATATATATAATTATTATTATTATTATTTTTTAAACAACTTACTTATATAATTATATATATATATAATTATTTATTACAACTGGAAACAACTTACTTGGGACGACAAAGGTAGGAGGAAAAGAAATGGAGCAGGGCGTGCAACTTGTTTTAAAAAGTCTGCGCCCCGTTGTGAAAGGGAACACTCATCGTCTCATCCTCATCTAAAATATAATATCTGACAGCTAATCTATGAAGATAGGCCCCGCGTTAGGCAGATTAATTAGTACTCTACTTGGCTACACCACATGTAAACAAGTCTACCCAATCAACAACGGGCGGCACTCGACAAAAAATAATATTTTTTTATTTGAGATTTTGGGGGTCCACAGCCGCCCTTAACATTAGTGTTTCCGGTCTTATCAAAGATTTCTTTTGTAACAAGTTGCAGAAGAAAATTCAGCGTCGATGGCGCAAAAAAAAAAAAAAAAGAGTAATGTTAGTTATGTAAATTTTTTATAAAAAATATGGGTTATTTTAATAAAAAGTAGTATTTTTTTATATTTTATTTTAAAAACTTAAACGAGATTTATTTATTAAAAATTTATACAAATCATTTTTCTTAATAACTTAGACTTCGTTTATTTTTAAAGATAAAATGAGATGAAATTAAAATTGAAAAGTTGAATTAAATATTATTAGAATATATTTTTTAATATTATATTTATTTTTAGATTTAAAAAAATTAAATTTTTTATTTTATTTTGTATAAAAATTTAGAAAAATTATAATAATGAGATGGAAGGTTTTCAAAATTTTGAATTTTGAACTTATTCATTGATTTGTTTAATGATATATCTAATACATTGCTGATGTAAAAGAATTTAATTTTTTTATTTTTTTATAATTACGATATATCTCACAACTTGAGTTTTCATTGAAAATAAGGTTTTTTCAAGAAGTAGAAATAGAATCACCAATATAAATAAAATAAACAAAATTCTTAAAGGGCATTTATTATATGATAAATGATATACAAATTAAAAGTTTTACAATTTGAATAAAAATTTTCACTAAAATATTATTATTTTTATAACTCAAATCCATCGAAATCAAACAAAATCTAAAAAAAATTTTAAAAAGAATAATGATAAAAAGAAAAAGTTAGAAAATAGTTGTACTTGTCGCTATATATATTGTTAGGACATTGCAATCGGATAAAGATTAAGATTGCACGTTAAAACATAAAAAATAAAAAAGAGAGTTAAAAGAACGTATTGATTGAACAATGTATTGCTTAAGAATTGAAAAATCAAACAATATTCATTAACATGATTAGGGATATATATATATACCGACAAAAAACATTAGGACCCACCAGTACCACAACTTTAAAGCCGTGACAAGATTTCCCAAAAGAATTATTGATTTGTCCAAATCAATTAATATTACCTTAATTTCTTTTCAAACTTCTCTACTTTATGAATAAAATAAACTCTTCTCTTAATTATTTATCATTTAAAAAAATATAAAATATGAGAATAAATAATAACTGATGAATAATAAATCTCATAAATAAAAATAATCTAATCAATAAATTAATCTGTAAAATCAGATAAAAACTATTTATTTAAAAATAATAATAATTGTTTGAGCTCTCCAAATGTCCATTGCTGTTGATTATGACTGGATTAATGCGACACGGCCTAATTATGTGGGTCCAAGATTCCTCCTCTCTTGATCAACGAGAAGCCTCTTCTGCCTTCCAAATGTTAATAAAATTAAAAGCTTAAAAAAGCAATTTTTTAAAAAGGAAAAAAATAATAAAAAAAAAGAAAAAGAAATAGATAGGTAGAACCTTTTCACACCTAGGAGGAATCTACACTGTACACGTAGCGAAATCAGGGGCTCTCTCAGGCGTTTTCATATCTGCTCCCAGCCTGGCTGAAAACGCTGTCGTAGCAGAGTCAGCGATACACGCGGCCCACATGCGCGGGATTTCACAGCCGGCTCAATCAGCTCGGCTCAGACCTTCTTCGGCTGAGCCGGTTTCAAGGAGGCTTAGGAGGGTCGAGTCAGAGCCAACCAATGGAGAAAAGAGAAGTCCAGGAGCCCGAGGTGGGTCAGGATTTTTCATTAAAGATAGAAAGGACGAGTGGGTCCCGCAGGACTAAAACCGCGGCACATGGTCGACGTGTAGCAATGGGAAATGATGGATCTGGTCCTATCCACCGTGGCAAGATCCGGTATCGGAGTTGGGGACGAATGGGGACCGTTGATTTTGAATCCCCCCGTCTTAATATTCTTTTTTGCATTTGATATATCCCACCGTCGCGTGTTTCATGTGGGTCCCGCGTGGATGCAGGCTGCATGTGATTCGCCGTAAATGACAGCTCAGATAATGCTTCTTTTTATTTTTTAACCATTTTGCGCAACGGCTTTTCCTTCTTAAATGATAATTAATGAAAAATATTTGATCTACATCGATCTTGGGTTATAGAAATTTAGACGAGATGAATTAAAATAAAAAATAAATAATAAATAAAATATTTTAAAAATATTATTAAAATATTATTTTTTAATATTATTATTATTTTAAAATTTGAAAAAGTTAAATTCTTTATTATATTTTATATAAAAATTAAAAAAAATTATAATAATAAAATAAAATGAAACACTTTTTTTTTTTAATCCAAACTGGGCTAAACCTTATCCTAAAAGATATATACGTAGGCTTCGACTCTTTGTCAATAGGAATCGTGGAATACTTCGCCTATACCTTTAAAACTGGCCACAATTACACATCTTTATAGTTTATAATTGACGAAGGATGAAGATTAGCCCAAGACAGCGGTCTCCATACGACTCGGGCTCTTCTCTATGGGGCCCATTAATTCCCCCGGAGGGGAGGGATTAGACCATAGAAAAAATCTACTCAACCTCTTACTATTCACACCACACTCCACATTCCATCTTTTTTTTAATTTTTTTTATCAAATATATTTTTATATGAATAGTGAATAAAAAATTATAAATAGTTTAAAAAAAATAAATTCAAAAAAAAATTTTAAAAACTATTAAAAAATATTAAAAAGTGTGGAGTGTGGGGAGGATGAATAGCAAAATCTATTTTAATATTTAAAAAAATAAAATAAAAAATTTGGACTATCGGTACGCCCAATGATAAACGCTGGACTATTACAAATTGATAATATCTAATACAATTTAAAAATCTGACACGAGTGCAATGAGAAATAAAAAAAAAAGTTTAGGTTCAGTGTTATCTAATACATTTTTAATTATATATACACTAAGAAGTTGAATATGTGAATGTGAATAATTTTTATATGCTTATAAGATAAAAATTGTGTTAATTGGGTCAGAAAAGCTTATAATAAGATATAACATCTCACTTTCCAACGTAATCTGATTATTAAATAAATAATATCGATGCCACAACATTCCACGCTTATTTGATGGGCTATATAGTGAATTCAATAAAATTTATTAAATATTTAATATTGTTTAAGAAGTTTATTTGATCAACCATAAATACTGTTAGATTTATTTTATGTTCTATCTTTTCTACTATAAAATTCATACAAAAATATGTTGGAAATATACAAGAAAATGAAAATAGGAAATATACAAGAAAATGAAAATACTGCATTCTGGCTTATGTATTATACAAGAACCGTAAATTGTTTGAAGAATTATTCAAAAAATGAGTTCCATCCAATTATGTAAAAGAAAATCTACAATACAATTTACTACAATAACCCGCTATATATAGTGAATATTGTTTATCCTATAAATATTTTATTATTATTTATATTTCATTTACTTTACTCTTTTTTTTTTTTACTTTGATTTTCACCATATAAGCAAATTCTTTTTATTTTTTATCATTTAAAACACCTCTATTTCAATTTCTTCTAACAAATCTATTGGAAATATTTGTTATCCAATTTTTTCATATTTTGATTTTATTTGGCTTATATATTTTTATTTTGTGTGTGTAGGATTGAATCATATTACATTGTATATAAAAGTATATTTCAAATATATATATATATAAAATCTATGGATTTTGTAAATTTATTGATAGAAAGGAAATATTTAAAAAGAATAAAAATAGACTATTTAAATTATATGAAAAAAATATATATAAATTGATGTATGATATATTATAAAAGTTAATTTATAAAATAGAAAAAATAAAAATTGATAAGTATTTTAAAAGATAAAATGAAAGAACTATCATGAATGCTATTTCAAATAATCCATCTGAGAGATGAGTTGCTGAGGAGCATAATGAGATTGGAAAGTTGTATAAAGCTAATTAATGACACAACATGGCAAGCATAATCACATTCTCTATTCATTCTTGCTTTCTTGTTTCTCCACGATATGATTGTGTCTCAAATATCATTTTCATTGTAGAAGCTGCTACAGGAGGGTAAGATATTATACAAATTGCGGAGTGCGAGACATACATAAAGGAATTTGATCAACATTGCCCTGCTTTTGAGAATTGTAATAGGCAAATGAGTATTTGTTTTGAGTGCCTTCCTGAGGACAAGCAAATGAGCTCATGCTTGGGTTCTAATAAGTCACAAAAATCTATAAATCCAGAAGAATTTTAGAAAACAAAGTCAACAAGAATATGGAAGGAAAGAAAATATGGTTAAGGGGCTCATTATCCAACCCTCGGGGCACTTTCTTCTTCAAGAAGTAGGAACTATATACGAAGATATTTTTAAGCGACATTTTTAACTCATCTTATTTTATTTAATTATTATAATTTTTTTAAAATTTTTATATAAAATAAAATAAATAATTTAATTTTTTTAAATTTTTAAATAAAAATAATATTAAAAAATATATTCTAATAATACTTTTTTTAATTTTTAATTTTAATTTTAATTTATTTAATTTTTAATTTTTATTTTAATTTATCTCACCTCACCTGTGAAAATGAGATGCTTATTACAAACATGAATGTCGAGGCTGAGGCTGATGAAGAAGATCAGGCTTTGCATGCGAGCAAGTTGGCACATAAACATATAAGTTGGTGTGTTAGCTCACCAGTGGAACCTATTATAATTTAAAATAAAAAAATCGATTTATAAATCTTCCTTATATAGCAAAAAATAATGACCTTC
Source organism: Cyclocarya paliurus (assembly GCA_029856935.1). Lineage (NCBI taxonomy): Eukaryota > Viridiplantae > Streptophyta > Magnoliopsida > Fagales > Juglandaceae > Cyclocarya > Cyclocarya paliurus. Next base: position 19,498,235 of record CM056956.1, read on the forward strand.
ACAAGAAGGTGATACCGTTACTTAAATAGCAGAAAATATTAGAAAATAATACGTAGAAAATCTATTTATAAACCTTTTTATTTATTATAAAAGCAAACAAGTTACATTTTTCAAGCTTTTACAAACACAGACAAACAAAACCAAACTCAACTTATTCGACATGATTAATTAACAACAAACCAAACATTAAACGAAAGCTGCGAGTTTGGAGGACATGATCTTGCTTAATCACCCAGAAATCTCAATGGGTTTGACCTCTAGCTTCTTCTCTTCTTCTTTAGGAACAGTCACAGTGAGCACTCCGTTCTCCATGCTAGCCTTGACATGATCCATCTTTGCATTTTCCGGCAGCCTGAACCTTCGTAGGAACTTCCCCTTGCTCCTCTCAATGCGGTGCCACTTGTCGTTCTTCTCCTCCTGTTCTTTGCTCCTCTCTCCGCTAATCTGCAGAATTCTGCCTTCTTCAACTTCCACTTTCACGTCCTCCTTCTTGAGCCCCGGAAGGTCAGCTTTGAAAACATGGGCCTCGGGGGTCTCCTTCCAGTCGATTCGCAAGTTGGCCAATGCGGCAGTTTCGCGTGCTGAGCCTGGGACATTGGCAATGCCGGAGGCGAGGAGTCCATCGAAGGGATCCCAAATATCTAGAGAAAATGGATCAAACACATTAGTTCGGCTACCGCCAAAAATGCTAGGAATGAGCGACATGTCTTGAAACCTTTGAGAGTATGTTAAAATATATTGAGGAAGAACTAATTAATTAAAGAGAGAGCTTTGATCGATGCTGGATGATCAATTTCAGGATGAAAACGAGAGGAGCGAGAGCGCTGTATATATAGATGCTGAAAGAGGGTTCTGGATTCTCCATTAATAATAAAGATGGATGAAAAAGGAAAAAGAATGAAACTTCTCGTATTCTCGTAAAGGTTCTATTAACAGTCATCACGCGCGTCACCATCGAAATGAGTGGGTGCCATACCTTTCTGTAATCTTCTACCACCTTCCTTGTCATAAACCCCGAAATAAAGGATGAGGCTACTCTGCCGCTCACCAGCGTTATTTATTTATTTATTTATTTATTTTTATATTTTTTTAATATATTTAAAAATTTAAAAATAAAAAATTTTAATATATTTAAAATTACTTACTTAATTAAAAAAAAAAAAAAATTTTTACCCAACAATCAACCTGAGCAGTCAAGTTAAGAGGGTAAAGTAGTATTTTCTCGAAATAAATGCATTCGTAATTACCAAAGAGAAGAAAAATGAATTGAGAAATAGATAAATGATTTATAAAGCTCACTTTGTGTTTTCTTAAATATATATATAAATATATATATATATATATATATATATATATATATATCTGTAGAGAGAATTTTGGGATCAGTTTTTTTTTTTTTTGTGTGTTTCTTATGTGATTTTTTTTAAAAAATTAATAACATGGCATCAAGTGATGGGGTCATGTTAATAAAATAAAGTGAGCGATATAACTGAATCCGTATAATAAAAATTTTTAATTAATTATTTTTTAAATTAAAATAGAACGAGTTACTCGCTTAAAATATAAAAAACTGATTTCTTGTATAAATAAAGAAAACAATTTTAAAAAATAGATGGTGGCTTGGGCTACCTTTGAAATGAATTGGGCCCTTCAAGCTATCACGACCACCCCGTCAAAATGATCATTCATCCAAAGTCGAAGGATGGCCCGCTATTGAAAAGTTTATTTTTTAAGAAAAATGCTAAATACAACCGACTAGAGAGCCATTGAGTAAATGCTGCCTACGTGGTATGGAAAAACAGTGCCTTCCTCTCTTCATCTTCCCACAAATCCACACAAACTTCCTTGTGTTGTTTCTTCAACGTCCTTCAAGCCTCCTTCCCAAATAGTCCTTCCTCTTCGTAGTATCATCTTTGCATCTTTTTCTTCTTCTTCTTCTAACTTAGATCCAAAGCCATGGAGTCAGAAAATATCATCTATTAAATCTAGAATCAACTAATTTTGTTCTGTAATATGGGCCATGAACAAATGCCTCATCATTTATGGAGCCATATCATAAATGTAACAGGACACATAAAATGGTGATGATCCAAAATTATGGCATTCCAAGGAAATCCATCGCTTAATTTATTTTTATGACAAGCAACTCTTATGCAAAAACAAATAGGATGCGCTCAAACAAAGCAATTCTGATTTCACTCCCTCTCCTTCTCCTCCAACTGATCTCTCTCTCTCTCTCTCTCCATTTCATTTCCCTTTCCATATAAACAAACACCCACCAGAAAATTAGCTCCATCATGTTGGAGGGTTGTAAAAAAATCTTTGCTACTTGCCCAAAAAATCTGCTTTGTTTTTTTTTTTTTTTAATTACTATAACCATAGTACTAAAAGTACCAAAATCTCATTCAACAGTAGAGTATTTTTAGAAGAAAAATCCTCCCAATTGAGCCCAGCTCCAAGCCCCAATTGCTCTGTTAAAATCTTCGTTTTTTTTTTTTTAATTACTATAACCATAGCACTAAAAGTACCAAAATCTCATTCAACAGCAAAGTATTTTCAGAAGAAAAATCCTCCCAATTGAGCCCAGCTCCAAGCCCCAATTGCTCTGTTAAAATCTTCTCTCAGATTCCAAGTTCTCATGTTCACGAGGCCGAAGTCAGAGTTAATGCCAACATCAAAAACAAAGAAAACAAAGTCCAAAAGCTTTTCCATGGACACCCAAAAGCAGGTGATATGGAGATGGAGAGGGATGGATTTAGGATATAATATGGAGAGGAAAAGGGAGAAGAAAACAAAATGGAGAGAGAGAGGGAGGAGGAGAGGTCTGAGGGAGATGGAAATGGAGGGAGGGAGGGAGGGAGGGATATAGCCAAATAGATGGAGATGGAGATGAAGATGATGTGAGGACTTCTTTTGATATAGAAGATGAGATTGCTTTTGAGATAGAGATGGAGACGATGAGATTGCTTTCGAGATAGAGGCGAGATTGTTTTCGAGATAGATGCTGACGTGTTAGCCCGTTGCATCTCGATTCCGCATGGCCGATTGTATCTAGCAGAATTGATTTTTTAAAACAAGCTCTTTCAATTTGATTAAAATAGTTTTTTTTCCTCAATTTTAAAGGAATAATTGAATAAATGAATGGGAAGGCTAAAATTTTAACCGAATGATGGAATGATTATCATGAGATTACCATTCGATTCTATGATTCTATTTTTCATAAAAATAAAATAAAATTTTATCGAGTATTTATTAGAATTGTAGGTTTTATTGTATGTGACTATCTCTCATTTAAAATCCTCCTACTCGAGTTTAAGGGATATTTTCTACTTAACTTATTCTTACATTTGTTTTCATAATTTCTCTCAACTCATCTCATCTAATTATTACAATTTTTTTAAATTTTCATACAAAATAAAATAAGCAATCCACTTTTTCAAATTTTAAAATAAAAATAATATTAAAAAAATATATTTTAACATATTTTATTCAACTTTTAACTTTAATATCAACTCATCTCATCTTATCTCATATGTGAAAATAACTGAGGCATTGTTATTTTTTTGAAAAACTATAAATTTGTATAGGAAATCTTATTTTTAGGTTATATTGCGTGGAAAAAATTTCATCTAAGATTTGTGCAAACTAGGTCTTTAATCTACAACCTTCAATAGAAAACTTATTGATAAAATAGATATACTCACACTAGACTCCGCACATTTAAATTTAAAAAATTATAACTTAGAAGAAAATAGGGGTCATCCGGACTCCGACCACCTCCACATGATTGATGCCCAGAATCGACTAGAGTTGATTGATGGCTACGTGATGTTTGGAGTTGTGGTTGGAGGTAGGGGTGAACAAAAAGGCCGCAAGTCCGACCCAACCCGAATTACTCGAGCCGTTTGTGTTTTGAAACGGAATACCCGTTATCCGATTTTTTAAAAACGGGTAATACCCGTTTACCCGTTTTCACCGAATACATTTGAGACTCTGCCCTCCTCTCATTTCTCTCGCTCGACACTCATTCTCTCCCTCGAAGATTCGCAGGTTCACAGCAGCCCCACTCTCTCCCTCGCAGCTCACTTTCTCCATCGCAACTGGCTCTCGCAGCGCTAACTCTCTCCATCACAGCTCAGAATCAAGGTTAGTGGGTTTGTCGTTTGGTTATTAGAACAAAATATTGCCATTTGGTTTGGATCTAGGACTCGAAATCAAAGGTTGTGCTGCTGTGAATCAAAGGTTGTGGAAAAAACACCCTGCAAAATACTAAAGAAAGTACAATAGAAGAGAACCCCGAAAACGAGTGTATAGAATTGTATCTCCCAGATTATATTTTTGTAACACTGTTTGGATCACTAGAAAATCGAACGAAAGAACAATGAAACTTAAAGGTAATGTTTTCTGTTCTGGGCTTTACAAAAGAGAACCCCGAAAATGCCCAGATTTATATGTTTGTAACACTGTTTGGATGTCTAGAAAATCGAATGAAAGAACAATGAAACTTAAAGGTAATTTTTTCGGTTCTGGGCTTCACTAAAGAGAAAAACTTTCCTGCATTAAGTCGGACAGTTCTGTGTAGCTCAGTTATTATAAACGGGTTTTCATATTTCTATTCAATATATATGCAGAACTTTCTTGACTTTCCTCTTACAACCTGCCCAGTGGAGAGAAATCTTCAAGACCCATCTCTGAAAAAACAAAGCAAGCAAGCAAGCATTGAAATGCCAAAGCATGCCCATCCAGTTTTATTTTTCCGAACTTTCTAGTATGTTTGTATATATATAATATAAATAATAATAATAATAATAATAAATTAAAAAAATTTTTAAAAAAAGTTCGGAATACCTGTTTTCCGTTAATCGGGTCGGGTAATCGGGTAACCATGTAACCGGCTGAACGGAATGAGGCATTGTCGGGTCGGAAATACGGTTTATCGATTCGGGTCGGGCCTGGTGAACAATCCTAGTTGGAGGTGATCTTAAAAAATAATTAGGGTTATGAGTCTACGGGGATTAAGCTTTACATTAAGAATTGTAGAGTTATAGTCATATGTGGTGGTGTAACTTTTTCTAAGAACTATAAGGCCTAGTTTGTTTTCAGAAAACTCTCATCTCATCTCATCTCAATTTCATCATTACACTTTTCTCAATTCCAATACAAAATAAAATAAACAATTCAACTTTTTCAAATTCATCTCATCTTCTCTCACCTAATCATTACAACTTTTTCAAATTTCAATACAAAATAAAATAAACAATTCATCTCATCTCAAAAGTTTTCATCTCATCTCATCTCATCTCCGAAAACAAACGAGGCCTAAGAGTTCTTGAGGGAGAAATTGTGTTTGGAAGGTGTAAAACAAAACAACAGGTAGTGCTCATCCGGGCCAGATTTTTTTTCCGGCCCAGTCCAGAACCCGAGTAAACCCAGTACCCAAGTTTTTTTTTTCTATTTATTTTTTTTTTATTTTTTTTTCTTTAGTTTGAATATTTTATTTTTATTTTTACCATTCATATAACAGAAACATATATACTTAGTCCTTTCATGTTAAGGAAATTTCTTATATAATTTTGATTGTCGCTTTCTCAGCTATATTACTAATGCCGTTTGTTTTTTCCACTCAAACTCGTTCTAAACCTTATTTATTAGAATGTCTCTGTTATATAAATATTAAAAAAAAATCAAAACATTCAAACTGCAAAAAGAAAAAACTCGAGATTCGAGTTTCATTCGAGTTCGGCTCGAATTTGAAACCTGGGAATACTTGGGTTCCTGGACTAGAATCCGGATGAACAGTCCTAACAATAGCTGCAGCATTGTATTCTTGCATATAAGCCACTATTACACAAATTTCAATAAACAAATAATAATACTAGATACAGTGCAAGTCTCGCTCTTTTTTTTTTGGAAAGAAAATTGGAATCCACAGTTAATAAAAAAATTTCATGTAGGATTTAGATTTATCTATTTTTTTTAAATAGAGTGTGCAAGACTTTATACATCTAAAACTACAAATATTAGTTATCATTTGAAAAAATGCGTAGCTCACTATTAAAAATTAAATTTTTTCATATAAAATTTATATTTATCTATTTTTAGAAAATAAAATGCCTAAAACTTACGTACCGGAAGACTATATAAATTATTTTCCTTTTTTATTTACTAGGACCGCATAATGGTTTTAAAATAAGTGGACATGTGCAACCTTTAGAAACACGAGAGCCAAGAAAAAAGATAGAAAAGCCCAAAATCTGAAAATGTAGTGGCCCATGTCGGCATTATATAATTTCCTTGGGCCTAAATATGGCCGATTGTTAGCTTGTATCAGGACAAATTCGACATGAAATTATGAAGCAGCCCAGCTGCCAAATTTGTTTGGGCTCGGAATAATTAACAAGTGTATTCGAAAGCCTATAATTCATTCCCCATCAATCCAAAAGCTAAATCGATTTTAGTTTTCAATGTTACTTTATCTAAACTCTGCAAATATTAGTGGCACGAGTAAATAAACTACCTCTCCTCTATATTTTCTGCTCCTCGTAGTTTCTAAACTTGCGTGAACTTGGACAGTTCGACAGCTCTGTTTTAATTATTCTTTTAGCCTTTTTATTTTTTGAATTCTTTTAGCCTTATTATTCCTGTGTTATATTTTATCAGATTTAATTACGTTTGTTGTGACATATTTTTAATAACTATTATAATTACTACTTAAATTTTTACTTACTTAAAATATGTGTCAGCTTAAGTGTTTTTTTTTTAAGAGTAATACTATTTACCATCAATTTTATCATCATCCTCCCATTATTCTATTATGTGGTATTAAATAATTGGAGACTATTTGTTATGTTCAGCTTGTAGGTCAGTCATTTGATATCACACCATAGAATGTAGAGAGAATAATGGTAAGGATAAATGATAAATATAAATTTTATTTTTAAAATAAATAAAAATTATATTATGAAATCCATGTGTAGAGCACACTAAATAAGATACTTACATGACATAGTTTGATTTAGATAGTGCGACGTTTTACATACCAACTTAAAAATATAAGAAGTCAGGAAAATAAGAATACTTTGTGATGGATTTCTGTAATACTTTACTATTATTTGTTATTTTATTATTATTTTTTATCTAATTTTTATTACTATTTAATATTTTATCATTACTTTTTTACTATTATTTACAAAATATTTGAGATCAACTTACTATCCAAACGTAACTTAAATCTTGATAAGAAGCTTAGAGAGTTCTATTATATTATTTTCCTTTTCTTTTTTTTTTAATTTGTAGTGATATATTGTGACGTTGGGTACGTATTTTATAAGTGTGAAAGTTACAACGTTTGCTATCAAAGTAACGCCAAATAAATTAATGTCCCACACATTTTGGCCTAACCTCCATCCGAAAAAGTTAATGCCATCTTTGTCATCAATGCTCCTAAATTCTAATTATGATAAAAAGCTTCGCATGTCGTCTCTTCCTCTCATTATTATCTTCTCCCACACACGTACATACCCCCAAAAGCTATTGTTTCAACAAACTATCTATCTCCAAAAATATCTCCCAAAAGCAAAGACTTGGAAGACTTATCCAACTCCAATCGCAAATCCCCCAAAAACCCACCTTTTACAAATTGAAAAAAATACAAATAAATAGATAAAAAGAAAAATGAACTTTGTAAGTTTTATTTCAAAGGAAGGAGCTGCAATGGAATTGCTAGCTGAATCAGGAGGAAGCCATAAGCAAAGTATTTATCATCTAATCTTTTTAAGCTATGAAGCAAAGCATAATTAGGTTTCCTAATTCTACAAGCACTTAATTATATTCTCTAATCTCAATAGTGAGAGAGAGAGAGAAATATAGATTATAAGTACTATTTTGTATCGTAGCAAAAAACCATCCAAGATAGATATTTGAAGGCTATCTAATCTGTGCTGGCACTAGATCTAAGTTTCAGCAGCATTCTTTTGACAAGTCGGTGACAATTAGATTATAGATAAATGATATTTATAATTACAAGGCGTGTAAACATTAAGAATTCATTTTAAAAAAAATAGATAAATATATGACACACATAAAAATTTAATTTTTTAATAATAAATCTTATGATTTTTTTAAAAGAAGTGCATAAAACTTACACATTTTAAACTGTATCTAATATTATACTTATTGTATTCGATTTTATAACTTACAAGTCGGTGCGTGAATATGCCATGTACTCTATATATATATATTACCGTTATAAAAATTCAAACATCAAAAAGTATTCTAGCCGACGGGTAATCAGGATTTAAAGAAAAAAGAAAATTGACATTACTAGAAGTTAAAAAAAAAAAAAAAACTAGAGAGTAGAGATCAAATAAAGAAGAGAAATGGAATTTGTAATGAGGAAGCATTCTTTACCAACCGTTTGTTGTGTTGTGGGTATATAATATTTATTGTTTATAGAAAAAGTAAATTCTTGTGTATTATATATTATATTCATATTTCCACACACACACTATTTAGGTGATAATATGTTTGACTGTTGGAGAATCAATGCTCCTACATGTAGCCTTTTGTAATCAATCTCACCTCTAAAAAATCATCAGCTTTTGCGGGGATCATAAGATTTTCCATCTCAAAGATTTTTTTGTTGGCCAAGTGAGGATTCGAACTTACCAAATACCGAAACTGCCCTTTTTGTGCCCCTCCCAAAACAAAAAACAAGAAACAAAAATATCTATATGAATGATGTCAACGCTAAATTTTGCACTATATTATCGTACTGTTTTTTTTTCACGAGATAAATCATTACGTTATATGTTTAATGAGGAGAAATGTTTAAGTCATAAATTTATTTAAAATAAATAAATATATAAACTGACGTGCTTTGATGTGATAAATAGATCTAACGTATCAAATAAAATTATATCAATTTGTAAATTTACTTTTATGAAATTTTTTTATAATTGTAACACTTCTCTTTAAAGAGTAAGAAAATTATAAAGGTGTATAATAATGACTATCTTTGGAGGCAAGTAAAACAACAAAGAAACAATAGAGTTATACAAATGAAGAATGATAAACGCACATTATTTTTCATAATACTTTATACAATTATGTTTTAAAATGAGAGATATTTATGTAACATATTTTATAAAAGTGACATTATTTTACAAAAATATATTCAGGTTAAAATATGTGTTGTAAAATATGTTGTATAGGTATTATCATCTTTTTATATTATAAGATATAATTTGATTTGTAATATTTAAATTTAAATTTATATTCTTATTATGCCATATAAATGGTCATGATGTACAAATTTTTAAATAGAATTGTTTTTACTCTAATATATAAATCATATGGTCGGGGATTTTTTGATACGAATGGGATATCCAATGCAAATAACTCTCGTGAGAACGAGAGAATGGAATGGAATGCAGCACGTAGAGTCGATATAGAGAGTAGGGACCACTATTAGATGATTTGGATCTACAATCTAAGACATAAGTATTTTGATCGCTTCCCCTAAAATTGAGGGAAAGGATATTTGTAAAGGAGGCCGCCATCTGATTGGACAAATGTGTAAGCCGATGCACCGACGATCAGATTGGAATGAAAGAGGCTAACCGCATATTTGGGTAACGAGAAAGGGAAGAATTTATAGTAGTGAAATGATTTAAATAATAATATTATAAAATAATAATATTTTTATAATATTATTTTATATAATATCTATAATATCTTATGAGAAATATGTTATTATAATTAAGCTTAGATTAAAAAAATATAAATCTATAATATCTCTTGAGAAATATGTTTATATCTAAGGTCTCTATACCATACACAATTTATGTAATATTTAAATTTTAAAATTTATCTTTCAGATTAAATTATATCAATAAATGGTATGTGATGTAGAGATTTAGAATAGTATAACCAAATATCTCATATCGAACAATTATACTTAGCAACCTTTCATCACACATCTGTTTTTATTTTTTATTTATTTTTAAATAAATATATGATATAGAGCTACTAAGTAGAATAACTCATCTAATATCTCGTGTTTCCATAGCCTACACAACAACCTTTTTATAATTACAAGTCGAGAAAATTTGAGATTAAAGATGTTAAATTTCATATTTGTATTGTTCATTTCTCTTTTGATGCTACATTATTAGTTTTAATTAATTGTATTTTGAAAAGAAATACGTACTAATTTGTAATTGAAAGAGGATGCAAATAAAGAACACGTATATAATATAATCCGCTCCACCAAACATGTTCCTAATTAAGAGGGAGGAGCGGGTCCATGGTCCATAAAAAGTCTTGTACACACAATCATGAGACATTTAATCAACTCATAGTATTCGTAAATTAATATTGTTTAATTAGGCTCATTATTTCATTAGATGCTCCTTTACTTTACAAACCATGTGACACCGTTTCATCGTCTGGTCCCATCGTCTGGCCTGTCTCCCCAAAATAATTTTTAGTTTATTATTATAATTATTATTTAAAACGCTTACTAATAAACGATTTTACAGCCACCGACGCCTCGTGACTCTTGTTCTAAGCATGTCTAGAGTACTATTAAGAACCTTTCTTTATTTGCTCTGAATAAAAAAAACAAGAGATTTTTTTTTTTTATTCCTCACACTTAGTAATTCGAAAAAAATGGTGATTATAATTTATTTTTGTTGCTCTATTTAACCCCTGATTGAGATAATGATAAAATGGAATACAAAATAAATAGTGTTCCATACATTTGAAACTAATTTCGGCAGATGCTCTTCAAGTTTTGTGTAGAATCAATTCGGTATGATATATATCTAAGAGCATTGATATTGGTTTTATCAAATTCATCTCTAAAATTTGATGAAAAGTATATATTTTTCATAAATTCAAAACTTCCATATACATAACCCCACATTGGATTAGTCACTAGATTAGTTAAAATAATCATATAATATTATTTTTTTAATAATATTATTTTTAATTTATTTTTTTTTCATATTTTACAATTATACTAACTATATGTTAATTAATAATTTAATTTGATACTTAAATTATTACTTCCGAACTTAAATACATTGTGGCTCACAATTGGGAAACAATAATTGAAGTAAATAAAATAATAATTATAGAATCTGAACATGGGATTTTTAAATATAAAGATGAACTTAAATATACTGTAGTTCAAAATTGGAGATTTATGTTTATACTGAATCCAATGCAGTGATTTGAAAGACAAACCTTTCAATTTTGATGAAAAACAGCGTTTGAAGATATTGATACCATTGCTCTAAACCCATTTAGTTCGTGATTTATTATTATTATTATTAAAATGCTTCATGAAAAAAATTGTTTTTCTCTCTGTTTTTTTTGTCCTTAAAGTTTCCAATTACACGGTTCATTATCACATTTATTCGGATTACTTTCACAAATGTTATAAAAGTAGAGATGACAATTGAAGTGTTAGAAGTTATATCTATACAGAAATTTTATATTAAAGAAAAATTATTTTTACAACATGATATATTGCATCAAAGGAAGTTAATTTATAACTTTTTTTTTGTACAAGATCTTTATAGAATTTAAGCATTTTTCATCATTTAATATTATTCGCTCTTTATTGAACTCAACGAGCCAAGTCATAAACCCATTTGAAGAAAGATTGTTAAGCTGAAATCAAATTCATGACAAGTAACAACATTAAATAAGCAGCATATAAACTTTACATTTAAATAAATATATGTGTATACATATCACAATATCGTCGAAATTATTTAAAATAAGTTGGAGAAAACTCAATAAACTCTTAGCTTGCGTTTGAATATATGAATTTAGATTTACATTTCCAAATCTGAAATTTATAAAAGCTTAAAATTTCAAAATCCTAATTAATCTAAATCCTTTTCCGCAAATCTCGTCATTTAATAATCAATAAATCTTCCCAACCTCCCAACACTCCACACTCCATCTTTTTTAAAAAAAAAATTTTAATTTTTTTATTAAATAATTTTTATATGAATAGTAAATAAAAAATTTGAAATATTAAAAAAAAAATAAATTCAAAAAATTTTTTTAAAAAAATATTAAAAAATATTAAAAAATGTGGAGTGTGGAGTGTGGATGAATAGTAGAAGGTTGTGTAGCAAAACTTTTTAATAATTCAAAAATTCTACTCAACTTCCTACTATTCACACCACACTCCACACTCTATCTTTTTTTTAATTTTTTTTATCAAATATATTTTTATATGAATAGTGAATAAAAAATTATAAATAGTTTAAAAAAAAAAATTCAAAAAAAAATTTAAAAAAATATTAAAAAGTGTGAAGTGTGGAGTGTGGAGAGGATGAATAGCAAAACCCTTAATAATTATGCTATTTGGCTATCAGAAGTTTACTATTCAGATCATGACCCTCTTGGCGTGGCACCATCATGCCACATGGTTTGTTATATATAAAAAATAAAACAAATTCAAAATAAAAGGACTTCCAAAAATATAGAAAAAGAATGATTGAAATTCTAAATTTTTATTTTTATTTTTTTATGTTTGTGTTTTTATTTTTTTAATAAACTATGTAGCATTTTCCATCATGCATTCAAATGAATTATACATTTAAGTATAAAGTGATGGATCCAAATGGACGGATACCTTTACTTTGGCTTAGAGGTTAATTAGGTTCCAAGTGATTCCTCACAAACAAAGACGGGTTAGAAGGTAGTAAAATTGCTTATTCAGATGTTCTCTCGATGTAGTTAATACCGTAAGAAGATATTGCTTTTATTCCAATCAAATTTTTGTTCTTGCAAAAGATGTGTATTTTTAGGAGAAATTGACATGGCTTGCTTTCGATGCACTTCATTCATAATTCCAATGTTGGAGGGGGGGAAAAAACAACATAATAAATAAATAAACTCTAATGACGAGACTTGATGGATTTACTCGTGAAATATGGACAGATCTAGTTTTGAGCGTGACTTATAATATTTATTTTTTTAATGTATAAATTTAATAAAAAAATATTAAATATTCACTAATGAAAATGTCAGTGAAGCCTCTCAAATTTACAGCTCAATCTTACCGTTCATGTATTTTATTTTTATTTATTTATTTATTATTTAGTAGTTAAAGAAGTAATTATTAATAAAATTATATATTTTTTTTAATTAAAAATATTAAAAAGTAATTAAAATAAAATCAAAACAAATAAAAAAATTATAACTAACGGTACATCTAGCAATAAATGTTGAACGACCCACTCGCATGAATCGTTAAAAACTCATTAAATATTATAATTCCAACTCTTATTTTTCTCTCCCACGTATTAATTGGAGATGCTAAGTATCCTCGTCAAGGAGGAAAATTATTATTGATTAATGATATACGCATAATTATTTTTATATATAATTATGTTTTAAAATAAGAATATTTATGTGAATTGATATTATTTTTGTAACTATTTTATAAAAATATTCATAATTCAAAACATAATTATATTAAATATATATTTTTTTAAAAAATTATATGTCTATCATTTTTTATTATTAAACCAAAAGCATATTTGTCAAACAGAAAACGACGCAGTATATACTTTTTGTGATGTTACGCAATGTCATGTCGTTTAGGATACCAGATAAGAGATAGTGGCCACTGACAACAGTAACAGCCATATAGAGTCAATCAACGAGACAAAGCTGACTTGGTACGCCCTCTCTCCTCTTGCCCACTTTAATTATTATTTATTTATTTTTTATTTGAAAGAGTAAAGGAAAAGTCAAATAGTCAAATACAACAAATTTTGTTAGGGTGCGTTTGGATCCCCAACTCATCCCAACTCATCTCAACTCATCATTACACATTTTTCAAATTCTAATACAAAATATAATAAACAATTCAACTTTTTCAAATCCCAAAACAACTTTAATATTAAAAAATAATATTTTAATAATATTTTATCATCTCAACTCAACTCACTTCAACATCCAAACCCACCCTTAGTTTTCAAGTTTTTAGTGGAGTTTGAGCAGATAGAATCATAGAACAAGTTTTTTTTAATCTTAATTTGTAATGATATTATAAGCGTTGATATATATGCGAAGAGCGGTTCTATTTAACCGCTAGTTGCTTTTGCAACTATTCTTTTTTTCTACTATTTATATTTTTTAATGTATTTAAATATTTTAAAAAATAAAAAATACATTAATATATTTAAAATCACTTCTTTTTCATTAAGTAAAAATAAATAAATTTCACTGAAAGATCAAATGGAACTATAACTTTTAGACGGCATGGTAGTATTTTTCATATGCGAATATAATGTTTTTTTTTTAGATATTCAATTTCTATATTGGAGAGGGTATTATAATCGGTTAATCCCAAATAGGTTGGGCCATTAGTCAAGCGCGTAACCCACTACACTGCCTGAAGCCCAACTCGATTTTGGAAGGGTCCAACCCATCGCCAACACCGGTTGGATAACCATTCAAGAGCGGCATGAGATCAAAACAATTATCATTTCAATTTAATAAGAGATGAATCCCTCATCTCCATGTTTGATTTTCAAATAACAGATGTGTTCGTTATTATTTTATGGGTAGTGATAGCCTTACTATCTATCTACTACCCATTTACTACTTGTAATGTATTTATTTTTTTATCATTGAGTAGTAAATAGGTAGTAGAAGAGTAGTAATCTTATCATTTTTCTTTTTTTATAACATAACATGTCAAAAGTTCTATATAATGGAAGAATTTAGGTATGTAAAAAGTAGCTAATTCATTGGTATTAAGAAGTTTATTCGATCATTGATTTAGGCATCGAATGCGTTCTCTCGAACTCTCAAGCCGTTTTACTCTTTAGTTGTAGGTGATCATAAGGCGTTGGCACTCAGATACATCCATAACATATATACTAAAAAAATAATAAACAAAATTAAGAATTAAGAAATTATATGTCTTTTAAAAGTTGATGCACACTTTACAAACTCGGAAGAAAAATATATTTAAATTGGAAATGGAAAAATATTATGAAACTTCTTACCACTTGTTGTTCATATGAATTTCTTACATGGATTTTACTTTGCCGCACGAGCCAATTAATTTCAACAGAGTCTCTCAACATTCTTGTATATTATAATTCAAGAATAATGATAAGGTAACTACCCTACTATAACTCATTTAGTACTCAATTTGTATTTGATTTTTTTTTTAATTTTTAATTTTATTTAACGATTAAGGAAGTAAGTATTAGTAAAGTTATATATTTTTTTAATTTTTTCTTAGTGATTAAGGATGCTAAAAAAATACTTAAAAGAAAATGATAAAAAATAAAAAAAAATTGAAAAAAACTTGGATAATAGATGGGTAGTAATAGGGAAGTAAGCTTATCACTACCCATAATTCAATATATATTTTAAGTAATGCCAAATACAGTTTTACAATATACAAATTCGACACATTCCATTTGAAAAAAAAAGAGGTCTATTATTAAAAAAATAATTTTTTTATACAAATCTAAAATTTACTCACTATTTTTAAGTGAGTGTGCGAGACTTCTACAATCTAAAACTGTAAATATCATTTTTCATAGATTTTTACGTAATTTTTTTTGCCTATATTCTTTTACTATGTGCAAGTTTGTGAACTTCTTTTAAAAAATATAAAATCCACGTAAAAAAAGATTCATTTTATTCAAGAGAGTATCAATGACTTGTAAACCTTAATATTTAGTTTTACTTTTTTTTTATTAACTTCACTTAAGACTTATCTTTTTGTAAATTGTAACTACGAGATAAGAATATATTAATTGACATCTAGCTTGGTCAATACATTGTGGTCAAGTTCTGTAATTAGAATAGGTTTTTTTTTTAGTTAATTGAGGAATTCTTGGTAATTTTCCTACTATTTAATTATATATATATATATATATCTATCGAAAAGCCAAATTAGAAAAAAAAAAAAAAAACTTACACGTTCAGATGAATTTTCATCAAATTTGTAACGAAAAATTATACCGATGAGCGAGAAAACGTACACTACATTAGAATTCAATAATAAGTAACGATAGGAACAAATTCAAAATAAATAAATTCTATGTAAATCTTTCAAAAAAATGGATTTTATTAATAAAGAATAATTTTTTTACAATTTTTTAAAGTGAATTCAATTTATAAATTGCGTAGAAATTATCTCTTTTTTTTTTGCAGCAAAAATTATCTATTTAAACAGAGTATTAATATTGGTTTATGCATATACATATGTAAAATCACCTCTTTTATATATTTATTTTGTCATTTAAGCAAAACTTTCATATTGGTTTATGCATATTTGAGACAAAATAATAATAATAATAATTTTTTATTATTAATTTTTTTCTAAAATTAATTTTTTTAAATATATTTTACAATTAGACTCCACTACATACATTTGACATTAATAATATAAATGTAATAATAAAAAATATAATTTTTTATATATTATATTAAAAATATAATAAAATGAAAAAAATATAATATATTATAATAATAAAATGAATGTGTAAGTGAATATTTGTTATGTTGTTGAGGGAGAGATAAGATGAAAAGATTGTGAGAGAGAGTAAAGAGAGAGAAATAATGATTAAAATATCTTTTATAGAATGAATAGTTGCTATTCAAATTTAAATAAGAACGGTTTATAACTATCTATATATATGTATATGTATAAGCTAAAATAGATAATTTTAAGATCATATTATGTAAATATAATTTTATATATGCATATACACTGATGTAGATGCTCTAAACAAATAATTTCTTTTGAATAGTATACCATTCCCCATAAAAACATAATAACCTTAATAATTCAACGGTTTATAATTAAAAAGAAGAATGAAGTGTACGGCTGAGATCTATCCAGAGGAGCTTCTTTGAATAATCACACTTGGCGTGTAATCAGGGCTTGGTCGTCTACGGCCCAGTGGGTCTACGGTACTGTATGCGGAATCTACCCGAGAAATATCTGACTGCTGCCCAGTCCGTGCCTGCCCCACACTGACTCGGTCAGCTGCCCGATTCTTCTTCTTCTTCTTCTTCTCTCTCTCTCTAAAGAGACTGAAGGCTCTCTTCGTTTACAGGACCTATAAATGTGAGCTTCATACAGAGAGAGAAAAAGAGGCCACCACCTCTGGAGGAACGTGGAGCAGCTTGGAGGTGGAGTGCCTTTTCGGTGACCGTCAGTGAAATGCGCTCACAAGTATAGATATATAGAGAGAGATAGAGAGTGAGGGAGAGAGAGGAATATGGGTCAGGAACTGAGTTGCGCAGCGAGTCACGAGCACGGGCTCTTCAGGGCAGTGCAAGCTGGGGACTTGAAAACTGTGGAGGCTCTGCTGGAGAGAAACCTGGCTCTCTTGCACCACACCACTGTCTACGATCGCCACTCTGCGCTTCACGTAGCGGCCGCCAATGGCCAGATCGAGGTGGGTGCTGTTCCTTTTCAAGAGGTCTCCCGTTCTGTGACTTTCAGGGTTCTGACTCCTGGGGTTTTTCTGTGCGGGTGAAGTTGAATGCTGTTCTATTCATTCTTTTGGGTTAGTTTGTTGATGTGTGTTTCCGCGTTTTGAATACGTTGCAGATTTTGTCCATGCTTTTGGATCGATCTGTAAATCCAGACGCGTTAAATCGTCAAAAGCAGGTAAGAGCTCGTATTTACTTCATTTTTATTTTTTCCACCTTGTATTTTGCGACGAATGTGATCTCGTGATGTCTTTTCTTTTTTGGCTTCGAAGGACTGATCTTGTGGCTAGGTTATCTTCATTTATGCCTCCTCTAATTCTGGTTTTGATTTATTGATTTGAAACTTTTCAGACTCCGCTTATGTTAGCTGTAATGCAAGGCAATATTGCATGCGTAAGAAGGCTCCTTGAAGCTGGAGCTAATGTCTGTAAAGTTTCCAATTTAGAATTTCCGATTTTTCTCTCATTTATTGGAGCTGAGATTTGAAGACTGATATAGAAAATCTTAACTTCAGATATTGATGTTTGATTCCCTTAACGGAAGAACCTGTTTGCACTATGCTGCTTACTACGGCCAGGCCGATTGCCTTCAAGCAATTCTTTCTGCTGCTCAATCTAGTACAGTTGCTGTTTCTTGGTTGGTCTCTTTTTGTGAATTGATTTGGCCCGCTCCCGGGTTTGATTTGACTTATGAGTTTTCGATAATGATACTTATGGCAATTTGATTGTGCAGGGGATTTGCTCGGTTTGTTAATATTAGAGATGCTAGGGGAGCAACACCACTGCACTTAGCAGCTCGTCGAAGACAGCCTGAATGTGTACATATTCTGCTAGACAATGGATCTCTTGTTTGTGCTTCCACTGGCGGATACGGGTAATAATTTGTAGTGAAGTAAATCGGTAATGATTCATGATGTTCATTTGTTTTGTGGATTGATATATTGCTGTTTACAGCTTCCCGGGAAGTACTCCTCTTCATCTTGCTGCCAGAGGGGGATCTCTTGATTGCATCCGTAAGTTGTTAGCATGGGGTGCGGATCGTTTTCAAAGAGATGCATCTGGGTATGATTAATTTTCTTCTTAATTTGAACCAAAACGTGCTTAGTTTTTCAGTGTATCTGCTGAAAGTTTAATAATATGCTCAGATTTCTGGTGCTATCTATTGAAATCTTGTGAAAAATTTGGACTTGAAAAAATAGGGCCATTGCAGTCAACATTCCCCATCTATGCAATGGTTAAATTTGGAAATATTTCATTTTTAGAAGATTCTTAATTTTATCATATATCCAATGCTTTGCTGACCATTCTATGGATTTAAACCGGCGATATTATTTTTTGGTCACAGAAGTGCTATTCATTTTTGCCTCAACTTGATATTCTAAAAAGGATAATGGAACTATTTGTTTCATTGCCATATATTCACAGGAGGATACCATATGTGGTTGCTTTGAAGCGCAAGCATGGAGCATGTGCAGCCTTGCTAAATCCTTCATCCACAGAGCCTCTTGTCTGGCCATCACCTTTGAAGTTCATCGGTGAGCTTAATCAGGAGGCTAAAGCTCTGTTAGAACAGGCCTTGATGGAGGCAAACAAAGAGAGGGAGAAGACCATCTTAAAGGGAACTGCATACTCTCTTCCGTCTCCATCTTCGTCTCATTCTGATATTGGGTTGGAGGACAACATTTCTGAGGTAATGTTTCTCCCCATACTTGTAGAAATGCTTACTTGACTTTGATACTTTTTCATAATTTAATCAGAACGTATGAAATTTGAATTTCTAGAGACGCTGTAAATTTCAAATAGGAAATGGAGAAACATTATTAAGACCGTATCAAAACTGAAAAAACATATGGAAGTTTTTGAAGTTCAAAACCATGATTTTGAATTAACAATTTATATTACGGTAACAAACATTTCGAAGCTGAGCAAAGATGTTTAGAAGTGCAGTTTAATTTATGATCTGACATTTGAACTGAACTGCTAGTCTTCCGATGAAAATTTTCTGAAGCCTTACTAATCAGGTCTGGTCACTAACTTGGGGATACATGCATACTACTTTTCCTTGCTTTATATGCACTCCTTGGCACATGCTTCCTATTTTGAGGTGTTGAGTTTCAACTTGGCATCTTACTTGCATCTATAATATTGATTATCAATTTGCTTTTGAGCAAAAATTAATATATTGGTCCTGGTCCAAATTATGTTCCTGAACCTAATCACAGAGACTGGAAGTTTTGCAAGAGTTTTTTTTTAACACCATTGTCTGAGGCAGAGTCCCCTGCATTCTAGGCAAATCTTAAACCTATCTCAATTTGAAGCCTTGTCCCTATTATTAACTTGCTAGTATTCTATTCTGCCAATGTGAGTTTGTAAGAACCATATCTCCTGCTAATTAGTAATTACATGAACCATTAAGAGATACGGATTGTTGCAAATATGGATCTGATGTATTCATTGCGACAATTATTCTTCAGGCCAGCGATACCGAGCTATGCTGCATATGCTTTGAGCAGGTGTGCACAATTGAAGTCCAAGATTGTGGGCACCAAATGTGTGCACATTGCACTCTAGCGCTTTGCTGCCACAACAAACCCAACCCAACCACAGCATGCCTAACCCCACCAGTTTGCCCATTTTGCCGAAGCACAATTGCCAAACTGGTGGTTGCAAAGATAAAAAGTTACGAAGACACTGAACGCAGTATCGGTGATATGAGTTCTTCCAAGTTAAGAAGGTCATGGAAGTCCCAGAACTTAAGTGAGGGAAGCAGCAGCTTTAAGGGCTTAGCCTCAATGGGGTCATTTGGAAAGATGGGTGGCAAGAACTCTGGACGGATTGCTGCTGAAAATGAGTGGGTTGATAAGCCTTGATGTCGGCAGGTGTTTTTTTTTTTGCAATCAAAAGATTTCATTTGGCGATCAACGCCGGACCCATTCGTATGTATAGATAGAAATCCATATGTTTTTTTAGATTTGGGAAATAAGCAAAGTGAGTTGCAGTTTGGGTTGGGTAAGCTTTGTTGTGTGGGTCAAGTTGTAATATTTCTATTACTTGGGATTGAAGAAGTATCGATGATCTTTGAGAGGGTCTCCCTAACACCCGAATTGGTTAAAAAAGGAAATTCCTTTTCCTCAAAGGAGAATTCAACATTCTGCAATGGCTGCCACTTTGGGATAATTGGACCCCTTGGAAAGTGTCAAGGAAGGATGTGAATGAGTTTGGGGGGTTGGTTTTGACCCCACTAAGCCACTCTTTCTTTTGAAAGAGATGTGTAATATAGTTCTTTTATATTTTTTCTGCAGAAAATTGAATAATAAACTACAAAGAGAAAATGTCCGTTTGGCCGTTGGTTTTCATGTGATCATGTCTCCCTTGGTTTTAATAATTCAGGCACTCTTAAGTCTCAATTGATTTTAATAAGAAAATCCACACACAAAAGTCACGTTGATTAACCAACTTTCGCATCTTGGTGGGTTCCCGGTGAAAATGATATGATATGAGGCTGACACGTGGACGGCGTGTTGGGCCTATTGAGTGCGTGAAAAGTAATGAAATTTATGCAGGCCCACCTAATTTGGTGTGGAGGTTGGACCCCTAGCTTTTGGATATATAATATTTGGACACACATTCCAGTTTGTTTTGTAGGAAACTTGCATGCTCTTAAAAATATTGCAAGGCATGGGTGTGGCCAAGATACAAAGGACTTGTATGGATTCTTGACTTTTTTTGACTTGTTCTCCGGGTCCCACGCTTCATGAATGATTGGTGTGTGTATCATGTCAACTGTCCCATATCTAACGGTTCAGATTCCAGATTTGTGGTACACGTGGGATCGGAGGCGACACCTAGAAGAAATATATGGTGCACCCCGGCAAGAAAATGAAAATAAATAAATAGATAAATAAAAATCGCATCCCTTGTTCACCTCAGATCAAGTTCTACTGTTCTAGTCAAAAGTCTAAGGGATGGTCAATGCAATTTGACAATATTAAGATTATGTTTGGATCTTTCATCTTCTTTAAAATTTTCATCTCATCTCATCTCATCATTACAACCTTTTCAAATTCCTATATAAAATATAATAAACAATTCAACTTTTTCAAATCCCAATACAACTTTTTCAAATTCCAATTTAACTTTTTCAAATCTTAAAACTAAAAAATAATATTTTAAACTTTAAAACAAAACACAAAATTCTCATCTCACTTTCCAAACATAATCTAACTCTGTTACGTATTTGTTAACAGAAAAGATTATCAATAATATTTATTATTAGGAATTTCTTTTTCCTTAAAGAAACGTGTACCTTTTCTCTTTTCTTACTTATCAAACACAAAGTCTTATGAGTAATTTGGATAGTGAGTTGAACATTAAAAGTTAGATAAAATATTATTTTTTAATATTATTATTATTTAAAAATTTAAAAAAATTAAATTATTTATTATATTTTATGTAAAAATTTAAAAAAATTATAATAATAAAATAAGGTAAGATGAGACATTTTTATTATTCAAACATGGCTTTATTTTGATTTTCTAAATATACTTCTTGCAAGAAAAACTGGTAGTGGGTCAAAGATTACCACAATATATATAAAATTTTTGTAGGCGATTACCACAATATTTTATATATAAACTGCTTATACAATGAGTTTTATAGCAAAATATCTATACTTAATGGGTCATTTTCATCGAATCTCAATATTTCATTTAAAAAACTCAGAAATTTACCAATTTTTTTTTCCCACTTGGAATCCAATAAAAACAGTTGAATATTCACATGAATCCGGTTATTGGGAGACGCCAACCACATTTATCAATCCTTTTTCTCCAAGGCGGCTGTTGAATTCACAAGCTGAAGAAATATCTCTCTATTTAAAATCTAAAAAATCCTTGTGGCCGACACCTTAGCACTTAAAAAGCATGTTTTGCCGTAGGCGTACACTTTGGGTCATCAAAGTTATCAGACTTGAAAATTATTATTTTTTCTTTCATTTTTAAAAAAATAAAAAATAAAAAAGGTAGTGGGTCCATCCATTTCCATTTAGTTGGGGTTTTGATGAGCAACTAGTGGCCAAACAAATTTTAAATAATAGAACAAAATTAATTGGACCAACATCCATCAGCTTCGTTAATGTCAACAATAAAATGTGATGATGTAATCCTTAACAAAGCGTGCAAAATCATAATTCTATAAGATACAATTAACCTATTTTTTTGCTAAACAGCTAATCTTCTACTCTTAAGGAATTTGGACTAAAAATGATTTTTATTTTTCATTCTTAATTATACATATTATGTGACATATCGCTTCAAATATACCAATTTAACAAGCATTGTTAACTACGTACTTGGCAATTTTAACCATTATATTAGAATAGCGGGGGCAAAGTGAAAGTTCTCAATAATTTATAATAAATAAAGCCACTTTTCTTGCTTCAGTCTCCATTGCCATTGGCACCTCTCATCCTTGGACAAGTCTCCCACGAAACTGAGTGCATGGCTGTTGATGTAAATTTCTACTCACGAATCACACCAACAACCTTCTTAATTACTGTCTTGATCTGCATTTCTCTGATGCACCATCCTCATCACGATCGAGAAGGGAGAAGAGAGTCTCTGGCATAAAGCTCACGCGTCTCCATGCATGCATCACGGGCTTCATGATTCCTGATCATCATCATGCCCCATGCTCGTGATATCCTCTGTCCTGTCCTCCCTCACCTTTGTAATTATTTATGAGTCATATTATATAAAAGTCCACACCCTGTACACTATTTAAAAATCTGTGAGTGTACTCTTTGATCTTCATATTTTATAAAATATATTTCATGAAATATGAGGGTAAAATGATACAATCACAAATTTTTAAGTGATGTATAAGAGTGAGGCTTATGTTTAGAATTTTTCATTATTTATTCCAATCATTTTGATCCTGTGTCTACGTCTGGATTTTATTTAGCCCATTCGCATCACAATTCATGACCCACGTCGTCTTAAGTTGGCCTAAGCCTATTTCAATTTTACTACAAATCAGCAACAGTTCGCATCACACACTCCACACCTATAATTTTTTTATAGATGTGAGATGTGGAATGGTAAATAACAGTTGATGAGAAATTTTTTTTTTTTTCTAAACAATTTGAAAAAAAAGATGTGTATAGGCCTTTAGCCAAAGAAAACTAAGAATTTTAGTCCCATAATAAAATTTTAATTTTTTTTAATGCATAAGGTATACTATTGGCATTCATTCATTCATTCTCACTCTCACTCTCACTCTCTCTCTCTCACAATCTGCTTTTTCTCTTCAAAATTTTATTGATATTTTCACTATCATAGGTGCACTCCTCATATGATCACTAATTTGCACGTACGTCTCGGGCAAATCCAATTAGAGGTTTAAAATAGTTTCCATATCTTTCCAAGGCATGCAGTTTACTCCATCCTAGGATAACAATTGAGAGCCAAAAAATGGATTTAGCACACATGCATGCTTGTTCAGTCCGCTGATTATCCACACATGCAGGAAAATAGTGAAGGAACGCCAACCCCAAGATCACCATGCTGATCTAGTACTCCTTTTTCTTTTCTCCTTCCGACATCTGAACTAGTACCCGAACTAGTTTGAGGAGGAGGAGCAACACGACCATTAACAAAAAGTGAGTTTGGTTCTGTAACAGGCTGCGCCAATCCAAGTAATTCTTCGGGTCCAATACCATTAATAGGGTTCTGGTTCCTTTGATAATATTCGTCATGATCATGAGCAGTTGAAGCTTTTCTCTCCACAGCAAGAAAATGGCGAAGAGATGAAGGATTCTTCACACTCTTACCATCAGTTCTGTCCCTTGAGCACAAAGAGAAAAACCCTAATGATCTGGGCTTGCAGCTGCTCTTCTTTTCCTTGTGGGGTTCGGTTTTTGATCTTCTCCGTATTGATCTTCTAGAGAGCTCCAAAATGCTGGAAACGCCTATAAGGCTCCCAAGCGTGACGCTCCTGTCATGGAAAAAAGACCCTGTAGACTGCAATTAATGCAGTACCACAAGGGCATCTGGTAATTCAGCAAAAGATCAAAACATTTTTGGCCAAAAATCTCAAGACATTATAATAAACTGTTGCTTAATCTCGAACCGAGTTGGTCGAGTGATCATTTGCGAAATTCAAAAAGCTGTTCAATTAGAATATTTATGTTTAGACAGCAATTAATGATTTGAAAACACATGATGTCTAGTCATGTGAGATAAATTAAACTCGTAAATAGTTTTGATTAAGAAAAATTCTACTTATCAGTTACTATTTATTATCCCACACCTCACACCTTATGAAAAGCACATTCACACTTTATGAAAAAAAGAAATGATAATTATAGTCATGTGTATGAAAGCACCACACAATCACTTTGAAAAAAGTGAATAAATACGAGACATGAAAAAAATTAATTTTTTAATAATGAATCTCATTCCTTTTCAAAGCGACTGTACGATGCTTACGCATTCCACGACTGTATGTATCATTACTCTTCGTTGATTAAACTCAATTCTGAGGTCCACATTGTAATGCTATACTAGGATATATTGTAAAATTTAACTCCCTCGATCCTAATGAATCGTCATAAACAAAATGAAGAACTAACCAATCAAATGAGATTCAATGAAAATGGAAACGGCCTTAGAGAGAGATGATCAAGAAAATGACATTCAAATCACCGAGAATCTTTGTTCATAAGAGGACAAACAGAGAAACTGAAAAGGCAATAGTTCATTCCAATCATGTCAAATGACTTTGTTTGCCTGTCCAGAAATTTGAGATCCCAATAGAAAATATCAGAGCCGAGACTCCTTTACAAAATGTACGAAAGCAATTTCTTTATTTTTTATTTAAATATTGCTGACCTCTGTGTCCAAGTCCGACGAGGAAGAATCTGTGGAGCACGTCGGGGAGCCAGTGAGTAGAGTGTTGAATGATACAGATCCAGAGAAATCATGGTTTCTAACCAACCCTACTCTCACATTCAATGGCTGCAGACCCAGAGGCCAGCCTTCCTCCTACAATCAAATCAATCAGAAAAAGAAAATATATGAATTAGACATCCTCTTCCCGAAAATAGACAAAAATGAACAATGAAACTCTGCAATAACAAACAAGACAATGCTCAGGAAAGTCAGACCCACTATCAGAAAATTATAGGAAAAAACAGCACAGAACCACCTCAGAACCTGGACAGACAGAACAAATCTGAGGGAGAGAACCAGGGAGAAAATCCAAATGAATTAGAGAGAAGACAAACGAATACCTGTCCAGCGGCCATGTCTGTCAAGTACTATAACAGTACTTATGCTGATTGATTATGGTAAAAACAAGTCTAATGTGGTCACTTCAGGTAGCAGGAACGAACGAACGAACGAATGAACTGTCATTTTAAAGAACTGCTGTAATTTGATGGGCTACTGAGAAGATGAATCAGGTAAATCTATATATAGGGCCTAGGGGAGTATTTCAAATGTACAGTAGTTCAGGATTATTACTTTAGAGAGAGAGAGAGAGAGAGAAGTAAAAACAAGCAGAAGGGACTAAAAAAGAGTGATAAAATGAGTTAAAAGAGTTATCATTTGGGTGCACACTTTTCTCTCTGCATTCCTTGGTTTTGTTGACCAGAAAACGAAAAGGGAATCATTTTGTTTCTGAAGTAAACAAAGGCAAAAGTCCAGAAGGAGCCAGTTCATCAGAAACTGTCATGACAGATATACCCTGCCACGAAATCTTCATTTATTTGTGCCTCTCTACAACCTCAATAGGGTAATCACTTTGAAACCCTAGGCTAATGTTTTTTTTTCCCATTATTTATATACCCCTAAATGAATGACATAGCACTTCTATTTTATCACAAAAATACCATGCAGTTAAAATCATTCACGTAAATCTAACTTATCGTATGGAATGATGTTAATTTATAAATTTATTTTTATAGAATCGTAACATTCTTTTCCTACATATTTACTACACATTTTTTTTCAGTTTTTAGCCTATTTCTATGCTAACATATCGGAGAAAACCCATATATATTTTTGGGAGGGCTAAAGTAATAAATACACGTGCATGTGTGTACCACGTGGCCAGGATTAGAGGCTCTTGGGGGCCCAATTACATTCGATAATGAAGGCATCTGAGGAAAAGGACGATTTACATGATGAGGTTGGACGAAGAGGATCCTATAAAGTGGAAAAAAAAGGTTGAAATGCTTAATGCGTATCAAGAAGTCCACAGCCATTGAGTTTACCTTTTCAATTTAGATGAGAGATAGGTCCCTCTTGTCGTGTTTTCATCATATGGCTCACATTATATGGGCCTTTGGATTGCAGATTTTGGTCCAATATAAATTATCCTTTACCTTATCATGATCTAAGGCCAATAGCTCTTTATTCTTCTTAACAGATGTATTTCTCTCAAATTTGCAATCTAATTTCCAAATTAGAATAATGACATAATTAATTTTCATCTAATTTACCGATTATGCTCATCTTCCATTAACATAGTCAACATTGTGACTATGTTGAGGCCTTATTGGAGGAAGACAATACTTGATGGAAGCAAAGAGCAAAACAAGTTTGGCTCAAAAATAAGGATAGAAATATCAAGTACTTTCATACGTGTGCTAATCAAAGAAGGAAAACCAATGCTATCAAGAGAATTGTTAGGGATGATGGATCAGTGGCCTGCAATCCTGAAGATATCACAGAGACTTTTTATCTATATTATCAAAACCTATTCACTTCATCCAATCCTGAAAGTTTTGATAAATGTCTACTTTCACTGACTCCTAAGGTAAATGAAGAGATGAATTCATTTATGTCCAAGCAATTCACAGTAGAGGAGGTTAAATAGGCAATTTTTCAAATAAATCCTTTGGTCTCTCCTGGTCTAGATGGATTTCTAGCAGCATTCTACCAAAATAACTGGGATACTGTTGGTCGTGTTGTCACTAATGCTGCTCCCGAGGTCCTCAATTCACGAAGAGAGGTTGGTCATATAAATGAAACTCATATTGTATTGATCCCCAAGATAAAAAGTCCCAAAACAGTACTTGATTATAGGCCTACCTCTGTATGCAATGTGCTATATAAGATTATTTCTAGAGTCATAGCCAACAGATTGAAAGGTATCATTTCCAATATTATTTCTCCCACTCCAAGTGCATTTGTACCTGGTAGGTTAATTTTGGACATTATCATTGTTGCTTTTGAGGCTATGCACTCTATGAATTCAAGGGTTCACTAGCAACAAGTGTGTATGACATTGAAGTTGGATATGAGCAAGACCTATCATAGGGTGGAGTGGAGTTTCGTAAGAGAAGTGAAGGTGAGGTTGGGATTTGATGACAAGTGGATTAGACTAGTGCTGAGATGCATCAGTTTAGTGACCTATTCTATCTTTATTAATGGAGCTCCTCAAGGCTTCTTTCAACCTACAAGAGGTATTAGACAGGGGGTCCCTTTATCTCCATATCTTTTTATCCTTTGTTCTGAAGCTCTTAGTTCCTACTTAGCTAAGTAGAGGCATCCAAATTTATTTTGGCATTCCTATTGCTAGGGGTAACCACTTTTTTTTTTTTTTTTTGCAGACGATAGCTTGCTATTTTGTAAAGCCAACTCTCTTGAATGGGCAAGGCTTATTAATATTTTTGATTTATATGAAAGAGCCTTAGGATAGAAGCTTAGAAAAGAGAATACTTCCATTCATTTTAGTTCCAATACCAAAAGGGATGCAAGGGACTTTATTATTACCATTGCTGGAGTTAGATTGTCATCCTCTTATGAAAAGTATCTTGGTTTACTTGCTCTCATTGGTAGATCAAGACACAAAGCCTTTAAGAGCATCTTGAACATAATCAGGAGAAGGAATAGTAATTGGAAGTCAAAGTTTCTATCTCAGGTAGGGAAGGAAATCCTCCTCAAGGCTGTCATCCAAGCTCTACCTACTTACTGCATAAGGTTTCTAAACTCCCAAAATCTTTACTTAAGGAGATCAATAAAGTGACGCAGCAGTTATGGTGGGAACAACAAAACGAAAGGAAAGTGCATTGGGTCTCATGGAGTCAAATGGGGAAAACTAAAGCTATAAGTGGACTGGGATTTCTTAACTTGGAAATTTTCAATTTGGCTTTACTGACTAAACAAGGATGGAGGATCCTACAACATCCTGAATTACTTGCTTCACAGATTCTGAAATCACAGTATTTCCCAAATCATCATTTTTTCAAGCCAAGCTTGGCGCTAGACCCTCTTTTATCTGGAAAAGCATCATAGCAACAAGGAAATTAGTGGAAGAAGGCTTATTATGAAGGATTGGGAATGGTCAAGGTACTAGTGTCTGGAAGGATAGATGGCTACCTCAACCCTCAACATTTAAGGTTCAAAGTCCAGTACAAATTCTGAGTGCAGATGCGGCTGTGGTAGAGCTCATTAACCATGAAGATAAGCAATAGAAGTTGGATCTTGTGGAAGTAATTTTTGAAAGAAAAGAAGCAGAAATCATTAAAAGGATCCCAATCAGTTCTATTCTCCTGAGAAGCTAATCTAAAAATGAACAAATAATGGCCTATTTTTAGTTAAAAGTGCTTACCATCTACAAAAGAAACTCAATGGATTGTCAAAGGGGCAATCATCAAAAGGTACATCTAAGGAAGATGGGTGGACTTGCTGTTGGAAGTTTCAAGTTCCTAATGCCACAAAGGTCTTTGTGTGGAGAGCCTACCTAGAGTCCTTGCCCACTACTCTAAACTTGTACAAGAAACAAATTGTTGGGTCTCCATTATGCCCCATCTATCTGAGAGAAGAAGAGTTTGTGGTTCATGCATTGTGGAGCTGTAGTTTAGCTATAGATGTGTGGAGCTAGTGCCTAGCTGCTTTTCATAAGAGCATCTCAGGGCAGACATTTTCAGAGGAATTTTTGAAGGCCTTAGTGCAGTAATTGAGCAGCAAACCATGGAGGTATTTGCCATGACAGCCAGGAAGATACGGCTAAGAATAAATGAATTGGTATTTAAGGGTTCATTTTTACATCCTTCATTGGTAGCATAACAGGCTAAGCAATTACTAGAAGATTTTAAGGAGCTACAATCAAGTAACATTTCAAAGACTCGAGTGACTAATGTTGTGAAAGATAAATGGGAACCTTCTCCAGGAGACTTCTATAAAATCAATTGGGATTTTGCTATAGAAGGGGATTCTCTTCAAGTAGTTAGGGGTATTTTTCAACAAATAGAAAGATGAGATAGTGCTGGGATGTTGCTTTCTGAAGTTAGATTACAGTTATCTAAGTTTTCTAGTTGGAATGTTAGACATGTTAAAAGAATTGCTAATGGGGTTGCACACTTGTTAGCTAAAAACTATCTTGATTTAGAGGAGGATTTGGTTGATATGGAAGATTATCCATCTTGTATTCTTCCATTCATTTCTTGAAGTTTATCAATAAAGTTTCTATTTCCGATAAAAAAAAAAGTAAAAATAGTCAACATTGTGAAGGAAAAAAGTTTTCTTTTGGGTCATTTTCCAAGGTTTATTATGCTGGCCTTATTTGTTTTCATAGATGAGATGAGATAAAAATTAAAAGTTAAATAAAATATTATTAGAATATATTTTTTTAATATTATTTTTGTTTTGAGATTTGAAAAAGTTGAATTATTTATTTTATTTTGTATGAGAATTTGAAAAGTTGTAATGATTAAATTAGATAAGTTGATATGAGTTGTGAAAACAAATGAGACAACTTGTCTCGTTTTAAGGCCTAAATAATTATATTCTTTAATTATCTCAAGAACGTATATGGCCCCTCACCAATGAGGGATTGATTACCTTGATGAAACAACCCCACTTTTTATAAAATGCCTTCAAATTTGAAATTGATTGGTGTAAGGCTTTAGTCTTGCATTCGCTTGAGATTGATCTATATTAGAGAAAATAAATATTTATTTGCAAGCCGGTGTGCAGGATACACTCTCCATATTGTTGACTGACATTATTTGATTTTTAAGAGAAGTTTAAAATTTATAATATAAGCTATGTAAAAGGTGCGTTCTTGATAGTACTGGCTTGCAAATAGAAGTACTCATTAGAGATATTTACTTGGAACGAAAATTACCTTTCAAATTTTCCTAGGAACGTTTAAAAGGCATGTTTCTTTCGGGGATTAAAGAAACAAAAATTCCTGAATCGACTCATTGTTTTTAGATGGGGCTGGAGAGATTGGGCCAGAAGGCTGGGCTCTGCAGCTGAGATTCTTAGTCCTCCTTAACCGTTGGTGTTTGTTACGAGAGTATCACTTAAGGTTGCAATATGGGAGCCCATTACAAATGACGACAGCCCAGTAAACTCTTACATATGTAAAATGCTAAATTTTTGTTGCTACTTTTTAACTCTTACATATGTAAAACGTAAGGATGGTGTGAGTACTGGAGGCTGGAGCTTGTGCCTAGCATATTTTATTGTGAGAGAGCCAAGTACTTCTATGTTTTTAAGGGCCGTTTGAGAACACAA
Organism: Cyclocarya paliurus; assembly: GCA_029856935.1. Lineage (NCBI taxonomy): Eukaryota > Viridiplantae > Streptophyta > Magnoliopsida > Fagales > Juglandaceae > Cyclocarya > Cyclocarya paliurus. The sequence continues at coordinate 19,529,265 of CM056956.1, forward strand.
CTGCTCTTAGGTATTTTCAAATATTCTCAGATCTTTTCTTTTCAAATATCACTTAAATATAAATAATTTTTCAATTTCAAATTTCAACTTTTTCATCTAATCATTAAAACTTTTCCAAACCCCCAAATAAAACATAAAATCCTATACAACTTTCTCAAACTTTCAAAGAAAAATAATATTTCATTTCCCAAATATTCTGATATATTCTTAGTATCAAAACAAGAAAGATATATACATGTACATGAGAAATAACTAGTTGGGACAAAACCTCAGTTAAAAACAAAAGAGAAAAATACCAATGTGAAATATATATACATGGATAACTATTTTTATTTTTTATGAAAATAATGGATGAAGATAATATTTTCAGCCGGCAAGAAATAGAGAAGACTAGTTATTGGTCAAAACTGACGACCTTGGAACTATCAGGACTAAATCCAAAGCTTTTGAACAAAACTCTTGGTGATAATTGTGTTTTGGACTCGAAGACAAAAGGAATGACCATTGACCAATTTAAAAAAGTAGCTTCCTATTTTCAAATCTCCATCATAAAAATTAAAAGATGTCGACTCCAATACTTGATCATCAGGGTCTCATGCTTTATATATCACCTTACATCTTGACCTCCTGATTCTATACCTATATATGTTTTACATTCTCAAAATTAAGGTTTCAAAAACAAAAATTAAAATCGAAAATCAGATCATTCAGATCATGGAATTGATTCAATGAATCAAGTGATTTGACTTGTTGCACTGAGTGGTTCAGCATCCTAACATGAATTGAATATTTTAATATTAATAAAAATATAAAAAAAAAGGTACATTGTTGATTTTCAAGCATTTAAAATCACCTATGAAAAAGCTTAAATTATGAATTTATTGACTTGATTAAAAATATGCTATAAATCTAAATAGTTTGTATAAGAAGGCAATTAACGTATTTGACCTAAGTGTTCTCCTTTTATTCTCTCTCATCTTCCAAAAAAGGTAAATCTTAAGTTATAAAAGGTCATATATAGTAATGATAATATTTTGTGCACAGTCACACACTACAAGAAAAATTGTCTTTTTTTACGCCAATAATCGTCGCAAATAACCTATAATATCACTGCATTTAATCTTTACCAACGATTTCTATTGTGCCAAACATTCATCACAATTGTTTACTTAATTATAAGTTGAACCAGCGATAGGCAAAACTCGTCGAGAAAAATTACTTTTTCTGGCGATTTTTAGTCATCGCAAATACATCAAAACGCCATAAATGGTTTGAAGTGAAAAGCAACGAAAAATTTCGTCGCAAATACTCAAAAATTCACCCCAAATGACTAGATCTTTTTTCCTGTGATTATGAATTATCATCGCTATTATGTATTCCCAGCGAGTAATTTTCGCTGAAAAAGATTTTTTATGGCAATATATGATCACCGCAATATAATTTATATGTTCTTGCGCAAAAAAGCAATTGCACAAGTGGGAAGCACAAAACCAGACTTACAAATGATCTAAAAACCAATAACAAGTGTCACCAAGGTATGCAAATTGCACTGCTCTGATAAAATTCAACAGAACCTTATGATAAAATTAAACTCATCCTTCAAACCATTATGATAAAATTCAACAGAACCATTACTCTCACCTCTTCAAACTTCTCAAAGTTCTGAGGCTCAAGGAGTGACATTATCTCAAGAATGTTAACGGAGAAATTCAAGAATGTAGGTAGAGCTCTGCTTCCAACATGAGCTTCTGCCTCAACTTTTAAATTCTAACAAATCCTTGTTCCCTTAATGATTAGAGAAAAAAAGGGATGCAAATTTTTGCCTTTAAAGGCAATGGAAGACCAAATGGGGCCAGAGCAGATACACAAGCAGACATGTATCTATTAAGCATTGCATGCACTTATGAAGTACAAATGCAATACCACCTCCATTCACTGCTACTCACGGAAAGTGACTAAGAAGTGTGAAATGAATGGTTTAAAAACCAGCTGGGCTTGGTCCCAGCATAAACCTTCCACCAGATATCAAAAGGATAATGATACTAAAACAGAAGTCGCCGGAAATGGTCTTTGATAAAAGAAAAAAAATGGCGGTACTAAAACATTCTATATACAAAATACAAATTCACATTATATTTCAACATGCCTTACAAGAAAACTGCATCCAATTGACTTTTAATTATTACCAATGAAAGAATTTTAGAGAAAATAAAGGGCTAAACCTTGAAGTAAACTATAAACATACCAGCACAAGTAACAGCACAAGCTAACAACACAAGCTACAGCACAAGTAACAGCACAAGCCTTGGTGTCATACCAAGCAAGCAACAACACAAGCTTTCTTCAAGAGTTCATTCCCTCTACCCATCTTGCAGCAGCACTTCTTGACACAACTGCACAATCCAATCAAAGTGAGGATCAGGGAAGGTGTCACGAATCAAACCCATGACATGTCATTAGCAAACTAAGTTAACAATGGCAGTAAAACAATTGTTGGAATGCAAAGCAAAGGCTCTTGCCAAACAGATTTGATAAACTAGAAATGTGCAAGGACTCCATGAAACATGTTTTTTTTCTAGGTCATTCCACTGGAGCATATTATCCAAACTTTGCAAATGGTCTGCAACTGATACCTCCTTACAATGGGATGAACAAAACAACTATGGCATATAATCTTCAAGGGCAAGTCCCTGCACCACACATCATACCAAAATCTTGACTTAAGACCCGTCACGCATCTCAAATCTAATAAAACAATAGAAATCCCCCATCCCCTCCTGATGTTCTTCCACACCACAACCACATAAGGCCCAGCATACTTCATCTGGGCAAACGGGGGATATTATGAGATTCTTTCGTTTGATTAAACATTTTCAGGAAAAAAGTAACAGGTTATACACTTCTTTATGTTAACCATCAACTGCCAAAGTGTATTACTTATTTCAACTCATAATTCATAAAAGGTTCAAGTCAAAAGAAAAGGAAAAATAAAACTGAATTATTAGTTACAAGCATTGAACTTTGTCCAGAATGAACTATTATGCAAATGTACTTTTCATTTCTCACCTTCTTTCCAGGTAAGTGTGCTGCTGCTGGTAGAAGTTTCTAAGAACACATATATATGAAATTCTATATATAAATTAACCAAAAGGCAATGAATGAGTGTGTGTGTGTGTGTGTGTGTGAGAGAGAGAGAGAGAGAGAGAGAGAGTTTATCAGGAAGGGGAAACATCTAACTGAAAAACAGAGAAGCTGGAAGGAGGGATAAACCGTCCAATTAAAAAACAGAGAAATAAGGGAAACATCTAGCTGAATATTTTAGCAGGAACAGAAAAATTCTTGCTTGGCCAACAAACATCTGAAACTACTAATTCACTCAACTATGATACATTAAAGGAATGCTAAGCATATTCCTTAAAATAAAAAATAAAAAAAAAACCTAAAATCAAGATTAATCTCCAACAAAATGCAACAAAAAATAACATTTTAACTGTTATCTATTGGTCGAGGTGACCAACTTATGTTGAACCAATCCAAACCGTGAAGGTCTGAAGGTAACAATTATAAATTATATTTTTTGTGAAAATATCCCAGCAATAAAAAATATTCGAAAAAAAAACTATATGATTAGGAGATGAATAATTAGTTGATAACCACTTCTGGATTGATTCTATGTGGCAGGAAACATCTAACTGGAAAACAGAGAAGTGGGGAGGAGGGCTAAACCGTCCAATTAAAAAACAGAGAAATAAGGGAAGCATCTAGCTGAATATTTTAGCAGGAAACACAAAAATTCTTGCTTGGCCAACAAACATCTGAAGCTACTAATTCACTCAACTATGATACATTAAAGGAATGCTAAGCATATTCCTTAAAAAAAAAAAAAAAAAAAAAACGAAAATCAAGATTAATCTCCAACAAAATGCAACAAAAAATAACATTTTAACTGTTATCTATTGGTCGAGGTGACCAACTTATGTTGAACCAATCCAAACCGTGAGGGTCTAAAGGTAACAATTATAAATTATATTTTTTGTGAAAATATCCCAAAAGTAAGAGCAATAAAAAATATTTGAAAAAAAAACTATATGATTAGGAGATGAATAATTAGTTGATAACCACTTCTGGATTGATTCTATGTGGCACTAACTTAAGTTAACAATGGACCTCAATTCTTGCTTTCAAAGTTACCAAAGGACATAGCCAAAACCTATTGAATTCTGTTCAAATGGAACAAAACATACATCCTGTATCATTGACAAAATATCCTCAAAAATATGTTTGCAATAGATTCACCAAATGCAATCTTGGATAAGTTTTGCTTCCGGTTTTTATTTCATCAATTAGTTGATGGCTCAAAAGTATGTGCTTTGCATGTACAAGGGATGAATAAAAGAAACAACATCAAAGCTATAATGTGCACATATGAGTTTCACAGCCAAAAAATGCATTTGTAAATTGTATAGAAACCAAAAAGAAAACATCAAAGTTCTTATATGTACGAACCTCCAGTTTATTTCTTTCTTCTGTGGCAATAAGTAATTGTCTTTTCAGATGTTGAACCTCTTGTTTATGATTCTTGGATGAACAAGTATGAGAGAATGTAATGAGTCCAACCAAAACAAACATAAAACTTTAGGCTCCAACATAAAAACTGAATGATACAAACATTAAAAAAAAACCAACTTATCCTGCTATATATTACACACTACAAAGCCTAAACCAGAGTCTTGTTTGTTCAAAATCCTCAAGATCATCAAAATTATACAAGAATTACAAGAGACCACAAAAGTGAAATTAAAGTCTCAAGATAAAATAACATTATCTTAACATTAAAATGACAGTGATTTGTAGATAAAATAAACATGCATATGTATGAAGATTAACAAGGCAGGACAAGTATCCATCTCTTCATACAAGTACTCATTTATTATGGAAAAAGGTTAATGCTAACTTTGCATGTGTCAAAACTTCACAGTAAATTAAGAGAAATTTCACACTTGCAAATCAGACAATTATAATATTACCCAAAGTTCCACTCAGCAAAAACGTAAGGACCAATCCTGAGATTAACATAAAGGCCAGCTTGCTTCACCAACTCGATAAATTTAACCAGATCATAGTTCCCCTCAAAATAATACTACTACAGCTTGATAAGAACTCAGTAAAAATAAATTACAATGCAAATAAAATTTCAAGCGCATAAAAGAGAAATCTGCCATTATCCAGTACTTGGCCAGTGAAGGCTCATGCCCATTCCAGAAGACATAAGTTTGAATCACGTCCAAACTTCCTTCCTTTGCCTTCTGAATAAGATCCGGCCATATTTACAACAACCCAAAAGACTCAAAACTTAAAAAAAAAAAAAAAACAAAGGAGAGAAAAGCTGAACCATTTTTAGGAATACAAAATGAAAACTAAAAGGGTGGAAAATTAAGAGGTGCCCAGTTAAAGAAGAAACAACAAAGGACGAGAAAAACTGGGAAAAAAAATCACCCGAATGAGGAACAACTGAGTAAGAGAAATCTAACCTTTATAACTTCCACCGGCTTCGGCGACGCGGCGAGAAGACGGCAAGAAACTCACCGGAGTCGACAATCGGCACTCTTGCAGTGGAGAATAGAGAGAGAGAGAGAGAGAGAGAGATAGGGATAATCGGGAAGGGTGGGAAAAAAGGGTGCGGGAAATAGTCATAATTCGCCGGGAAAATATCTATTGTGGCGATTTTCCTATTCGAAGGCAATTTAAACCGCTACAAAAAAGTATTTTGTTGCGACGAAAATAATCGCCGAAATAGTTAGAAAAGTTGCCGTACTTTTTTTTTTGCTTGTTTTTGACGAGTTCATAAATGGTTGGAACTAAAAATTTTCAGCGAGAAATAGAGTTGTACAATTTTTTATGAATTTTGCAAAAAGTATATTTTGCGGCGCTTTTGTCTCGCCGCATGTACACATTAATTTGCCGGAAAAAGCATTTATGATAGTGATTTTCTTATTTGATAGAAGGAAAATGCTACTACAATAAAAATATTTTATTATGATAAAAAATCACAGCAAAAAGGTAAACAGTAAATTCCCTCTCAACAGTTCCCAACTTCGCATTGGAATTAAGTGGCGACTTGAAAATCATCGCAAATAAGGATTATTTGTGGTGATTTTTTTTGCAGCAGTCTTTAAATTGTTGGAAAAGACCTAATTTCTTATAGAGACATTTTAATACAAAATACTGATTTATTTTCTAATTTGTTCTTATTTTGAGTAAACAAAGTAAAAACTCCGTGAGTTAACTCAAGTTTTCTAAACTCTTAGTCAACATAAATATGAAAAGAGTTTAATATATATGTGTTTAGTTTAATTTATCATAATTTGATAATAGAGAGAGAAAATCAAACCTGATCCAAAAAACAAACGCAATTTTGATTAAGTTGGTTTCAAACGAGTTTGCAGTGGTTGATTGAACAAGTTCTATGAGCAATTGGAAAAATGTGCAAACTCAGACCAATTGAAATTGAATCAATTCAAGGTTGTGTTTGGATGTTAAGGTGATCTCAGATGATTCTAATTGATTTATGAATAATAGTGTTTTGTAGGTCTAACTCTGATGTATTTGAATGTAAATATGTTGAGATATGTAATATTTGAGTGAATGAAATAAGTTGAGATGAGTTTAAATGTTTTATAGAAAATTGAAAAAGTAGTAGATCTCATCAATGATTAATTCGAGATATGTTAAGGTGATTTTGACATCCTTGAATCGGTCTTACTAAAACCATTTTTCAACTATGAGTAGAACAAAAGAAAAAATCAATTTGAAAAAAATGTGCAAAATCAATTTTTTTTGGCCAATCGGAATAGAATCGGTTGAATCAGTCTGACTGAAACCATTTCCAGCTATCTATAGAACAAAAGAAAAAGGAAAATGATAATATGATTACTAAATATATCTATCAAATATGCGTACTCATATATTTTATATTTTTTTAATGGTTAAAGAAGTGATTATTTGTAAATTTATATTTATTTTTTATTTTTTTAATAGTTAAGGATGTTTAAAAAAAAAAAAAAAAAAATTTATTTATATTAATGTGCACATTTGATAGACAGTAGTTATCCTAATATTATCCAAAGAAAAAATAAAAGAAGAAAGGAAGCAATGTATCTTGAAACAAGAATAAATAAACTTATTTGCAAGGATCTTTATTGACACAAAACACACCTCTCCACTGATGTGACAGATTTTTACATGAACCTATATTAAAAAAAAGATTGGTATTTTGAGTCTTTTATAAAGAAGAAATTCCATACCGGGTTTGTAAATAGTATATTTCAACTAAAATTTACTTATGATCAAAACAGCAAGAACACTAGGGGTAAAAAAAGATGAATATATCTTGATTGTTTTTATAAATGAGATGAGATAAATTAAGATTAAAATTAAAAAATTAAATAAAATATTGTTAGAATATATTTTATTTATATTTTGAGATTTAGAAAAATTGAATTGTTTATTTTATATAAAATATTTTAAAAATTATAATAATGAATTAGATGAAATAAACTAAAAAAACAAACAAGGAAATCCAGCTGCACCACCTATAACTGATCAACAAGTCTTTGCTGGTCATGTTGTGAAACAAAAGAGTCAGCTGCAATTGGAATTAAAAGTTGGACATTTACATTTTGCCAGTTCCCAATGATTTACCTGTCATCTCATGCTATGAATGGCGACAAAAAACTTCAAAAAGATCAGGAGCGGAACCAACAAATTAATTTAACCAAAAGGGTCAGATGCTTCCACGATGATCCTCATCTATAGAGAAAGGTGGGGGCCGCCATGAACATCCTTGAAGTTAGAGATGCCTCCTTATAATGAGTACCACTGGAAAAAAAACTCCTGTCTTCAGAGGGAATATCCCCACATGGGTTTGCTCAAGCGACCTTCTGCTAATTTCAATGGAGGATGTTTTGCTTTCTCTCTTGGGAAAGTCAAAAGGCAGCCCCATTTTGTCATTTCAATCAAACAAAGTCAATGCAACCCAGAGAGAGATAGATATAGAACTGAGAGATCCACTTTCAAGCTTCTCTCTTATGAAATAATATGACGCATAATATTTAGAAGAATCATGGTACAACTAACTAAATGGGAATCCTAAGTATGGTACTACTTCTTTGAAGACCTCTTGCTCATGATACATTTATAGAGATCGATTCAGATCTGTGTCCAGTTCGAGATCCCTAGCTACCTGCTTGATAAAATTCTTTCCAGCAAACAAGATAAAGAAAAAAGGACAGATCGATATGATTGACTTCAGATGAAAATGGATCGATCGAGGAGAAATAATTCACACTGATGACAAACATGACTATTTTCATAGATAAGATGCCACTTTATGTGGAAAATTCCACTTTTAAAGAAGTAGAAGTGGAAGATATAATTAAGCTTCACATAACATACAGAAAACCTGATATATATGAAAAAGAAAAGAAAGAACAAAGAAAAAAAGAAGAACATATAGAAAACCATCATCTGGTTTCATCTTCTTCTCTAATTTTCTTAATCTTACCACTAAGATCTACTTGAAGAGTTGGAGGGAACAACGATTCAATCTCATTTGACAGATCAAGCGGAATTCTTCGTCTAGCGGCTTTTCGCTTTTTCGTCACTACTGCTTTTGGTTTGAGTTTTCTTGGTGCAGGAGGGCATTGCAGAACCACTGGGATTTTATGATCCAACGAAGTTGGAGTCTTGAAACCGTCATCCTCCTCCTCCTCCATGTCCCTGAATTCTCCTAGAGAAGTAATTCTGACCCCCAGAGATGAAAGAGAGATGCTGTCATGTTTATCTTCTTTTTCTTGTCCTTGTTCTAGATCTTCTTCTTGTTTTTGATATTCTTGTTCTTCTTCTTGCAGTACTTCTGGCATTTTGCGAACCCCGCGATCTTCTGGAGGTTCTGTCGGGCACTCATCTTGAAATTCCAACGCGGGTCTTGTTGCGAAATTCAATTTCATAACATTCAGATCCTTATCAGAGACAAGCATCTGAGAATCGGACACACCCATGAACGAAAAGTGACTTGATCTCAGAGTAATTAATGCAGGACAAAGTACATATTTATAAGAAGACGATAAGAATTGGAATGAAGAAGCAGTACCGGCCAAAACAATCGGGCAAGAAGATGATGATGAAGAAGAAGAAATCTAAAGATCACCGACAAGCCTCTCTAAGTGAGGAAACAAGAACGATGATCGATGTATAAATGTAACGATGCCCTGAGAATATAACCATAAAATCACCATCGATCTTTTCCGTTTTCTAGTGATTTCTTCGACCTTCTTTTGATGTTCCCGATCAAGATGTTTTTAGAGAGACACGAGTGAGAGAGAAAGTGGGAGAAGCTTTAAACCCACTTCGATCGGTGGAGGATCCAATGCGGATATAACCTCTCTCTCTCTCTCTCTCTCTCTCTCTCTCTCCTCTACGAGTCAGCCATTAATATCCCTTGGCCGAAGTCAAATACTACTTTCAATTATTCATTCTTGCAAACAAGCACATACAAAATTTATTTATAAGTTTTATTTTTTATAATATAGAAAATTTAATATTTTAATTTTTTTAAAATGATGTGTTACCACACCAACTCGTATGTGCGTGTGTGTATATATATATATATATATAAAAGAGTACGAATAATTTGTTTATAATTTCAATGATTTTAATTTAGAATTAATATATCAACATTTTCACCTAAAATCCCATGATTTTCAGTTACTAAAAACCACATGATCATATATAATTAGCGATGCAAAAACTTTGAAAAACCAATTCAATTTTAAAAAATCTAAATTTCATATAGCACTTGAGATCATGACACAAAGCTTATAACTCAATATATGTACAAACAAAGCACTACACAAGTCGAAATCAGGGACGGACCCATGTACGTAATAGGTTGGAGCTGGCCATGGCCTCCCTAAAACTTTTGTATATCATGTATTTTTTTTATTAAGTGACCCCTCCAAAATTAATTTGTTGGCCCCAAACTTTACTTTAATAATTTGATGGGTTCATTCTGAAATTTGAAAAATAAAACCAGATGATCAAGCTAATTAAATTTGATCAGTTGTTAATTATAAGGCAGCTTCTTAATTAATATATATAATTTATATGCCTCCAAGGTGAAACAAATACATGTACAAGTCAGTTAAAATTTATGACTTATGTATAAAATAATCGAGAAAATTTATTTTTATTATGTACAAATCATTAATTAATTAACTAGCCCAATGCAATTCTATATATATATAATAAAAATTTTATAATGAGATTAACTAAATTAAGATAAATACTTTAGTCATAAAGACATTTCATAAAAATGACGTGGTTTAATATGGTACGTCAGATTGTAAAATTATTTTTATTGTAAAGTTGATCTAAAATATCACATAAAATTATGTTAGTTTCTAATTTTACTTTTATGTAATCTCTTTATTGTTGTATTACTTCTTATATATTGACTAATATGATCGTGAGCCCAACAAATTAATATATATAATCTCGTTTAAGCAATTGTTTTTGATTTCCCGGGGCGATTTCTACGGATTTTGATGCATGCATCTGTGCACGTGGTTTTACTACAGAAAAACCATATGATGTTAACGTGCATGCTGTTCCAACATCCATATTCTCATTTGGCCCGATGTCTTCAAAAGAATCTATCAGAATATCAGTCTACTTGGCTGAAAAAGATAACATATCTTTCATTTTTTCTGTGTTGTACGAACTGTGTCGGTGTAGCTTTTCTCAGAAACCTTTTTTGCGGGTGCTTTCTGCGTTCCTTGCATACAATATTGGCCGCATGCAACAAGACAACTTCTAGTAGTTGGTTCCTATACATTGTGGGCAAACCCCTCTGTAGCATGCATCTGCGGCTCTCTTGCTCTCATGTCACTGGTCCATGCATTTTGCTCCATCGTTTCATTCCTTTAGAACAGAAAATTGGAGATTTTGCGTAAAAAACAAACGGGAGAGAGACATAAGGAATGTTGTCACTGGCTATCCTTAGCTGCTTGTCAGACACCACTAAAAAAGATGAAACAGATGATGAAGAAAACAGATAAAAGGATAGATTCAGATGACCTAACTTTTTATCAGAATTTTAAAGTCTAGAGTAGGAGAGTAATCACAAGATCATGTATATAAATATTATATATATGCTGGATGTTGTGAAAATGATGATAGACAAACATAGCAAATTAAAACACAAGCATATTAATCACATGACACAAAATTATCGTGATTTGACAATGTGTCTATATCTATAGAGCTGGAGAAGATTTTATTATACTGAGGAATCACAAAAAATATTTTGAGATGAAATTTCACTATTAAGAACCCTCAGTAGTACTACTATACTATTTAGTAGACAGATTAAGTACATATATATTTATAGTATGTCACGACAAAAAATCCTAATTTTCACTTTTCAGCGTTATTCACTCGAGCGAAGTCTCTATTTAAAATTCGCTCGAACGACTTGTTGAGCGAACTCTTTGTTTGAAGTTTATTCGAGCCACCTGTCGCATAAACTTTCTGTCTGGCGCTTCCTGAGTCACAAACAGTATTGCAAAAGAAAACCCTCCTTGAAAATCTGCCAAAAAATCATAACTCATCATTGTCGGGTTGGGTCATCAAATCTAGTCGTTACACCAACAAATCAGGTGCCACAAACCCAACAATATAGCATAAATGAGGTAATATTAAATTTTCAGTAAATACTATGACGTTATATGTCTATCTCTCTCATTTTAAGCGCTAAATTTTGGGTAAGAATTCTACAAGTTGAGAGGTTCAATTTGGGTCCACAGAATATTTGATCACCAAATATATATGTTGGCATCCCTATGATGAGATGCTACCATTAAGCTAGACCACATCATCTACTAAGAAAGACTAATTGATCAGCAATATTAATGCCGGTTGGTATCCACCATCTTGCATTCAGAAGATTACTGCCATACGTTGCAGCATTCCACTGGCTGTGTTCACATATAAGGGGCCCTTCTGCTGGCAATAATTCTCATGTTATGGATCATGATAGAGTACTCGAAGGTCATGGCTTTGGATTCCCAGCCCCAACGTTGAACATGGGAGTTAAGATTTGGTACGTTCTAGTTATATTCTAGGCCATTTCTTTTACACATATATATAGAAATAATTAAAAAATTTGGCGTGTGAAAGAATTATAAGATTCAATGAAAGCAATTGCTCACCAAATTATAATATCATGTTTGTCAAACATATATATATATATATATATATATATATATATATATTAAGTGCTACCTAGAATTCATTATAATCTGAAGAAAGATGGATAAAGATCAACTCCAACTCTCCATCTGAATTGGTATCTAGAATTCATTATAATCTGAAGAAAGATGGATAAAGATCAACTCCAACTCTCCATCTGAATTGGTATATATATATATATATATATATATATATATATATATATATCGTTCATGAAGGCCTACAATATTTAATGATATTTATATATTGTACGTGCATATTTGAGATAATATAAAAAATTTATATAAATATTTGATGTTGTCATGTATCTCCTTTTCAATTGACTATTTTATTTTGTTTCAAAAAAAAAAAATTGACTATTTTATTTGGATAAGAAATTAGAGAGAATTTCAATACAAGAAAAATTAATTTGTAATTAAGATAATTTTATAAAAATAAAATTTAAGAAACTATAATTACAGTGAGCATCACGGCAATGGAGAAGAAAAAAGAGAGATTATAGAATCTGATCCGATCGAGAAGAGGACGCAATTAATACATCTTTATTGACTGGAAAGTAGCTACTGAGGGACCCAATTGGATTGCTTGGATTTCACCGCATCGTTTACATCAGACGATTGCCGCTTAATTTCAGGACCACTCTTTTAGCTCTGGATATCCTAAGAAAAAATATAAAAAAAAATTGAGAAAAATTTTATATTATGTACGGATATTTTTATATAATAATTTATAAAAATAACGTAAATATTATAATTTTAAAATATAATTATGAAATATATTGGATAAGTATCATTGTTGGTTCGTTGAAGTGGATTTTCACTTTGCTCCTTATAATCAACTCTATTTTTTAATTAACGTTCTAAGATTGGGGAAAAAAAAGTTAGGCCACAAGTACAAATTATTAGGTCATATCTGTTTATTTAACTATTTTCACAAAACTATCCAGATCAAGTGCACTGATTATACATATATTAGTATGTCAATGGCCTGTGATCAAAAGCATCAACATGTGAGGATGTGGGGGTATGATGATCCTCAAAAATATAAAAGTGACTCTCTCTCTCTCGGGCACATAAATGAGTGCCTGGCTCTGGCTCTGGGTCTCTGGCTCTGGCTCTCATGCTCATGCTTAATGATTTTGCTTCCCATCTCCGATCATGATCATGTCCCATCTCTAACAACATCTCACCCCAAATTTCTGCTCTCTGCTTCCTACTTTTCCTCATAATTTACTTCATTTTTTTTCCCGCCGGCCATTTATACTTTCTGGGTCTCAGCTGCGCAATATTAATGCATCTATATATATCTACCAACCTATAATAATATTATTGCATATGCAATACATGAGAATGATGCAAACCGTTGAAATCGAAGGGGCCTGACAATGGCATACATAGGATACTCACTAGAATAGGTTAACTACCCTATTCCAAAGGTCTCTTGATCTGTTATTAATTTCAAGCATTAATTGGTAGGCCTCACATTTCCATGGAGATGGATATTTTCTCGGGAAAGCATTACCTTAGTTCAACCATTTTAACTAACATGTACTTTATGTCACTCTCCACAGCTCGATTCACAATTAATTTAATTGGAATTTTATCATTGATGGTTGATTGATTATAATCATGAGGGGCTAAGTGTGTGTATGTTTATATATATATATATATATATATATGGGTTTGTTATAAGGACTTTATGATCTCCTCCTGGGAGATAAAGAGGATGTATTTTTACCCACTCAAATATTATAGACATCGCAAACTTCATCGAGACTATACACAATTTGATGTATGATGGACGAATGTATTTCTAAATTACTAAATAAAAATAATAATTACAAAATAAAAATAATTACAAAATTAGAAAGAACAAGGAAAAAGCTGTTAAATTAAGGAAAAAAAAAGGTGGTCAGCAGCAACCCATGGCACCACAAGGCGCAAGATCAATCGCTAGGTTCTACAACCCATATTGCTCAAGTTTTTTTTTTTTTTTTTGATAAGAAGAATCAATACATAATGTCCAAAGTTTTACAGACAATTATCAAGTCAAATTACTTGAGAAATGAAATCTAGAAAACCATTATACCACATCTCCACAAACTCTACAACTCAAGCATGTCGGGCTAAAGCATGAGTAGCAACATTTCTTGTTCTACTCACATGTTGAATTTTGTAGTCATCAAAAGAATCCAGCAATTTTTTGTTTTCTTACAATAATACTCCCAGACTAGAGGAGGACTCTGTTGAAGCTTGCAGATCCCTTACCATCAACAAACAATCACTTTCAATCACTAGCTTTTTAATACCCATAGGGGTGCTACAACTAAGAACAAACCTTAAAGAGAAATAGCATGCTCCATCACCTGCCTCGACTCAAGTATCACTTGGTCATACAACTTTTTGTTTCGTCTATACCAAAAGCTCCAGACTATAGAGACAAAACTGGTCAACACTTCTGTATTACCTAGAGCTTGAAGTTGCAGAGCAAACTGAAGAAAAGAGGTATTTTCCTCCACATTCGGCATTTTTCTCCATCTTGGTCAAGTTAACCCATGTAGAACTCCTAGGGGAACCCAAGTTGCAACTAGTTTAGGAGCCTAACCTCTTGGGGTTGTCCCACATTAATTGTGAAAGAGGCTAGTAATCAGTTAATAAGAGCATTCTCAATAAATTCTTCATCTTATCTTTTAAAATACATTACCAAAATCTACTTTTTATATTTTACATATTGACTTTTACAATATACCATACATAAACTTATCTATTTTTTTATATCATTTAAATATTATACTTTTTAATCTTTTTTATTCATTTCAAATATTTTCTTTAACCAATCTCCCCATATACAATGTCATATAATTATGTTCTATTTTAAATTAATCCAAATTTATAAGCTAAATCAAAATATAAATTAATTAAAAAAAAGAGATAATATAATAAAAATATAATCAAAGTATATTATGAAAATATCAATTCTTGATAATTGTAAAAAAAAATTCTAAATATATTCTTCGGTATATTCTGTGGTGATTTTTTGATCGACAAACGTTAAAGAAACTTATGATGGCATGCATAACTTTGCATAATATGATCGTAGAAGATGAGCGCCATTCTTATCTTCGAGTAGAAGACTTCGTTTATGAACAAAACTATAAAATATTCCAAGAGCCAGTGTCCCATGAGCATACAGAAGAATTTGTAAACTCCATTCAACGTCATCATCACATTCGAGATCCAGAACTTCATTCTCAACTCCAATTAGATCTTATCGAACATTTATGGCAAATATATAGTCAATCTTAAGTACTTGTATTTTACATTTCACTATGTTTAGTCTAATGTTATATTCATGTTTTGTACAAGATGTAACCTTAACTTCAAAAAACTATATATGCATGTATGACTGTGTTATTTAATTTCTAGTATGGCCCACTTGTCATTTTATTAAATAAGTGATATGTGAGACTCAATTTCAATTTTGCACAGTTTATTACATAGTACTTCCTGCACCAATATGCCATTAGACTATTAAGACAGTAAAGACTAAAAGTTTGGCCATTAAAAAAATCCTTATCAATAAAATATCAAATGGTATATACATACTACTTGGGATACATTCAACAGGCATTTTGTATTTAACTAACGCTAGACTCTTTGCAGTCAAAATTATCCAGACCAAATTGCAAGTGCAGATTGTGCAGTAGTATGATTAAAAATTTAAAGCACTTGGGTGGATCACATACAGTTGCTCCTATTTGTTCCATCTATTAAATCACAAGTTTCAAAACAGGAGGACTATATTCATTCCATGACATTTGCCTAGACGAGTAGAAACAGAAAAATGCTATACATTATGACATTATCCCAGAAATCTGGGAAAGGAGAAGCCTGCATTATCCTGAAAAAATGCTATATATTATGACATTTCTAATTGAGTAGAAACGGGACATATACTCAACACTTGAATATATGAAGAACTAAGTGAACTAAGTAAACTAAGACAAAGAATAAGCATGCAAGTTGACCCCATAGAGCCTATCCATATTCTATCGAAGTTAAAGTGACATATGCACGAACAGAGTGAAGTAGCCATCAAGAAATTACTCATGAAGCAACTCATTCATCCAAATAACATTTATTCCATGATCCTCATAACACATGAAGCAACTCATTCATTCACATAATACTCATTCATGCTCATTCATTCATTCACATAATACTCTCAAATAATTCATAACAACACTTTAGCTCCAATAAGAACTCATAGTTTAGTGTGCCACCATCATAATTTCTTCAAAAAAGAACACATTAGACTATTAAGACAATTTAATGTGCAAATTGTGATATGTTCTATACAAAAAAGAAAAAAATTCAAAATATAATTATCCGCTAGTTGCATTGTGGCTTTAGGTTTGTGCTGTGTTTTATACAAAAAACAATCAAAGTAGAACTTCCAAATTTGGCTACAATTGTGGCTTCAGGTTTGTGTTGTGTTTTATACAAAAAACTATCAAATGAGCATTCGCAAAAGTGGTTGCATTGTTACCTTTCAAAAAAATTTCATTTGCAATTTTGCAGCCCATACCAAATCCAGTCATGGTTTTGTAAACCTTTGCTTCTTAAATATTTCCAATTAGAGGCTATGGAAATATTCTTACGGCATTGGAGGCAAACATGAGGTGTTCATCCTCACACTTTCATTATCTTCTCTCCGTCGATCCAAATCAAGCCTATCTTTTGTAAGGCAGATAATCTCTTTCCTATCTTCTATCGTCTCAACATTTCCTTTCTTCTTCTCCTCTCTCATCTCAGTTAGGGGTGTAACTAGTCCAGTTCTATCCGGTTTTGGACAAAATTTAGAATCGAAATGATATGCACCAGTTTTGCATTTTTGAAAATCGATTACACATTGATTACTCTCATAAACTAGTACTTCTGATTTTACTGGTTTCGGTCCGGTTTTTCGATTTTAATAGTATTAGTATCAGGGCATAAAATATAATTAATATACTAAAATACATTAGTATACTAATGTATATTAATTAATTAAAGAGAAATGTTATTAATATACTAATGTACATTAGTATTACTAATTATATTAATATGACTAATATATTATATATTTATTAAAAGGAATATGTTGAGAATTTATTAGGCTATAAAATGTTATTAATATATATATATATATTTTTTATGTTTAAAGTATATGATCAAATAAATTTTCATGTTTAATGTTAAAATTTAATGTTATAAATTATAATAACATTATCTTATATATAATTATAATTTATATTATTATATATATTATATATAAATTATATATAATATAAAAAATATTATATATAAATATAAAAAAAAATTTAAAATATATAATATAGTGAACTAGTTTGGTCCGGTCCAAAAAAGTATAAAACTAGAACCGAACAAGTATCAGCTGGTTTTGAAACTAAGGAAATCGGTCTCGGACTGGACCAATTTGGGCTACTTTGGATTAGTTTTCCAGTTTCTCGGTTAATTTTTACACCCCTAATCTCAGTTACCAAATCAACAAGATTGGAAGATGTACTATCTTGCTTCTTTTGCTTCTTTTCAGTCTTCTTTCCAATGAGTCTCTCTAGATCCATATCTATAAATGGAGATAGGATGTCTTTATCTAGACATGTAAACTCTGACACATGAGCATCTGGGGTTACTAATATTCTCTTAGTTTTCATTGTGCCCTTAGCCACTATCTGTTTTCATTTTGGATGGTGCTTTTGAATTGGCCAACAATGAAGGAAGTTGAATGTTACGGACTGATTACTTCGATAGAGCTCCTTTGCTTGCTCAATCTGAAAAATCAATAAATGAGATGTGAAATATATCTAGTCATTTAAACGATGAAATTAAAGAATATTGTTTGTGCACCTTATCTTGCTCAGTAACCCCACTTAGAGACCTTCCTTCGATTTGAGCTAAGGCCTCACAAAACTTATTTATAGCATGTTGGATGGTTGACCATCTATTTGTGAGAGAGCTGGAATTACGTTCACAAGATGTAGATTTTTTATTTTTCTCATAATATTCATGTACTCTAGCCTAAAATGAATGTTTAGATTGATCAACCCCATTGATCGGGTCCAAACTAGTATTAAGTCAAGCTGACACTAGTAAGTTGTCCTCTTCTGGACTAAAGTTTCCTTGCCTAGATTTTGTTTTTCTAGCAGTCGCTTGTTTTGGATTTGGAGGAGTAACTTGAGATTCTAAGTCATTCCAAGATGTGAGGAGGTAGTCATAGTAGCTTTCTTCCCCCTCCTGCAAGAGGGTAGTGAATGAATAAACTCTATGGAGTTGTGAATCCATCATTCAGAGGAAAAAAAAAAAGAAAAAAAGAAAAAAAATGGGATCATGGGACTCAATCAAACTCAATTAAAAAGTTTGTGAAATTAAAAATTTAATACGTATCAGTTGTTTTGATAAAAACTCAAACAAAGTTAGACATTCTTTGTTACCCATCTTATCAAATGGGGATAGTAATAAGGCAGGATAGTAGTGGACAAAAAAGAAGAAGAAGTTGATTACACGAATGGTGCTAGTACTTGGATATATAAACCCTTTTCAGGACAAACATAGGCTTTAGTTTAGGAACATTTCAGAATAGATGAACATGCTAAACTAAAACATATAGCAAGCTAAACTAATAAATTTCAAAATAGATAAACATGCTAAACTAAAAAAAAA
The DNA here is from genome assembly GCA_029856935.1 of Cyclocarya paliurus. NCBI lineage: Eukaryota > Viridiplantae > Streptophyta > Magnoliopsida > Fagales > Juglandaceae > Cyclocarya > Cyclocarya paliurus. The sequence continues at coordinate 19,548,296 of CM056956.1, forward strand.
TATATCAATATACTAAAAGTTACTTCCTTAATCATTAAGTAAAAAAAATTAAATATATGAGTGATCAAAATGAAAGGGCAAACTCATGGGGCATACTATCATTTTCCTTTCTACAATATTGAATTTAGAAGCAAGTTTTAGCAACCATTAGACCTAAAGCAATTGTTTTTGGTTGAGGTTCTGAAAATGTAGAATTAGTATATCTTCCACCAGATGAGTTTACAACAAGAAAGTAATCCATAAATAGTAGAAGAAATCAGAAAGTAATCTAGGCTTTGCAAAGAAATAATGGTATCAATGAGATTAAAAGGAGCCCTGAGTTTCGGGGAATGCTAAATTTGGTTTTGAACCAACCACGTCCATAGCCATAAAAGAGCAAAAAGAGCACAACAACAGATCATCCTCCAGGGGGAAGAAACACTTCAATATGCATGTGTGAGCATTAACAATATGGCACTTCAAGAATCATGCTAAAATATAGGTAATTCCACAACATTCATATATGTCACTTAATATTCATACATCCATAATATTCATCAAATCTTCACTATCCGAAAAGAGATATATCAGAGACAAAAATTGGAACTGCTTCTTCTTCTTTATTTCTTGTTTTTGACATATTCACAAACACTTTCTGTCCAATTTAAATCTACATACGGCCCCTCCAAGACACTTTCCATGACCAACAGAACATAGATCACCAAAAACCCAGATCATTGATATATGGAAATTGAGAAATCAAATAGCATCACATCTAAAATTAGTGGTCCAAATGCTAAGATCAACTGAGATCCAACTTGTTGAGCTTTTACATCATGCAGATGAAGTGCATCCTTCAAAGTTGGATTTATTTAAAGATTGAAACAAAGTTTGGAGTTGTGTCTTTAGAGTCACAAATGGTTAGCATTTAAGGCATACAAATAAGCACCAGTACCAAGTGAAAGAAAGCGAGAAAGATTCATATTGTGGACCTTGTGGATAAAGCTCTAGTGGATGGGGAAAGAACGATGGGTCTTGGAGATCACAAAAGTCAGGAGCATGCAAACAGGGGAGGTATAACACTACACATTGAAATTGCATTTCGGCACACAAATACAACAAATAGAAGTGAGTTTTTTAAATGAATGCAATTAGGCCCAACAAGTGCTGTGAGTTTGAAGAGGTAGAAGCTGCCATCCCAAGAAAAATCTAACTAAAAACCCGAAATATGTGACCATCCCTAAATTTAAAGAAGAAAATATTCCAAAAAATACCAACATTCTCAAAAATATAAGATTTCATCTACTAAAAATTATCACATAACTTATTGGAAGGAGAATTGACAGATTGAGAGAGAAGAGGTTGAACCATACCCAAAACCCACTTGGAATAGGCTTTACGATGGGGATACTTTTTTCTCAAGCTTTACCTTAGGTGGACGATAGGATGCTTGAACAGAAAATGTATAGATTTGAAGCATCAAAATGTGATTGATGGAAGACGAGCATAACCCAACATTGAGGAAGGGAAGACACGTAAAATAAATAGATGGGTTGAAAGGGGCTAAAATGGAATAAAGTGAATTTCGGTAGTGGAGAAGAAAGTACATAGATGAGAGAGAAATGACTTAAAAATGATATACAATTGTGAACAGTGCATGCTACATGTAGCGGTAACACTGTAGCAAATTGGAAACTACAGATGAAATACATCATCCATTGGATGGCACTTTTAGATTTCTTTCTTCAAATTTTACACAAATATAGGTTTTACATAACCATTGGGAATGCTCTAAGTGCGAGGGAAAACCCTACCTCTTAAACTAGCCTTTGGGGTTGAGAAAGGCCTAAAACCACCCAACATTGGTATCAAAGTCTAGATTTACTAACAATCTTAGGCCTAATAGTCTGCAGGAGAAACGGGTTGTAGACTTTTTTTGGTTTCATATTTAGCCCATTTTTAAAAAATAAGTTTATGTGAGCTTTCAAATTTTAGTTTTTTCAAAAATTAAAAAATAAAACTAAATCACTCGTTGTTGATTTACTTCTATATTAATATCTCACTTATTTTTATATTATACTATAGTGTCTAATTAAATGTTATCATACTATAATATTACATATTATTTCTAGTGTCTAATTACATATTATTATACTATAGTATTATGTGTTATTAACTTATTATATTATACTTATTTCTATACTAGTGTCTGTTTCTTTACTAGACTTATATTATAGTATCTAATTATATGTTATTATACAATAGTATTGCATATTATACTAATGTCTAACTTATTTCTAACTTAATTATATACTAGACTTTTTAGTGTCTAATTACATGTTATTATACTTTAGTAAATTAGTATTATGTGTTGTTAACTTATTATACTAGGTTTATTTTAATATTAGTGTCTAACTTATTTATATACTTGATTATGTATGGTAATAATACTATGATGTTTTATATATATATATTAAACTATTATTAGTTTATGTATATTATAATATAAGTATATTATTTTATAATAATTAGCTCATACTAGTATATTATTAAATTTAATTATATAAGTTCTAGTTATATAGTATATAAATATACTAGTATATATGATATATATATATAAATACATATTTTAATAACTTATGTATAATATTGGAGTTGGATTTGAAGTCGGAATCAGATTCAAAGGGCAAAGTTGGAGTTGGATCGGATCGGAGTCGAAGTCAATCCAGTGATACCTCCGATTCTGACTGAAAAATTAAAAAAAAAAATCTGACAAAAAAATATGTTTTATCAAAGTTAGAGTGAAGTTGGAACATAGTGGGAGTAAAATCGGATTCAGAATCAAATTTTTGAATTTTTGCGTAGCCCTAACAAATTTCCATTTTGTTTTAGTTGTGTTGGCCTTTGGCCCACTAGTTAGTTAATGTTTGGTCACTATAAGTATGCGAATGAGACTTTTGTAAAAACATGCGAAAATTTGAATCAAAAGTTATTTCTATTTTCTGTCTCTCTCTCTTTCTTCTAGAGGTGCTCCCCTTGAAGTGAGCTGGTCTTTCGGTATTTTTATCAAACATATGGGGTGTGTTACAAATTGGTATAAGAGAAATACCGATCTCTGTATTATCAATCGTGGAATTAATTCTTCAATTGAAACAAAAATATGAAGTGTATTAGCAGGTGCTAGAAAGGTTGGTAGATAAGATTGCTTCCATGAAAAAAGAAACTGGCACAGCCCTTGATGCAACCATGGATGAGATTTCTAGAGCAATAGAAAACATGATTCAAGAACCAACTGAGATTTAAATGAGTTTTACACCATCTGCCATAGTTACAATTGCAAATGAAAATGAAGCAAAGGAGCCAGGGAGTTTCTTTCCGCTATCAGATTGCCCTTTCCTCCTTCCGTCTCTTTTAGTAATCAGGATGATCTCACCGGGGAATCTGTTGTTGCGGAGAAAATTTACTCAATGGAAAGAACCCTAAACAAATGGTCACGTCTCACATGGCATCCTCGAAGACCTATATGGAAGAGAACTTAGCCCTACCACCGTTCGGGGTGCATCCTCCATGGCCAGAAAGCATCACTCGCCCTCAATTTGTGTGTGGGGAATATTGGGTTTGTTTGGCCGTGGGTAAGCACTTGACAGGTAAACCCTTTCCCTCTCCCTTTCTCATAGTAGGGAAATTAACTCATCATATTCCCAAATCCACCACTCTCAAAACCCTTATTCCTCAAAATCTCTCTCTCTTTGAACCACTGCACCTGCATCAATGTTGGACTAACCTCTGACCATCTCATTTTTAATTTTGCCCAATTCTTTGATGGTTGTGTCCTCACCTCCATGCTTAGATACTACTCTTATTAGCATACTCACAATGAAGTGATTCCCTTGTTTCATGGGCATCTATTGAATTTGGGTCTTAATTAGGATCATTACTCATGCTATACAATCACAGAGACGTATGTGAGATATGGAGCAGTAGAGGTTGCCCAAGAGTTGTTTCATAAAATGCCTGAAGAAACCCTTGTTGATAGGAACTCAATAATTTATGAGTATTGGAAGTGGGGGGATGAAGCTGAAGTAGTTGAAGAATTTGGGTGTATTCTCAATGGTAAGCACATTTTCCCTGTCTCCACTTTCAATTTATATTCATATTCGAGTGCAAAGTATACCATTAAAGGCATTTTTGAGATATTTCAAACCCTTTATGCTTTTCTTGTAATCTTTGATGGAGAGCAATGAAAAAATCTCATAGTTTCACAAGTTTTAGTAGATAAGAATGTTATTCCTCAATTGCTTGATAAATTGCTACATAGGGCTGCTTTTGAGTGGTATGAGATTAGTGGGACTTTTGTGCAAATAAGTTCTTTGAGAAATCCATTCCTTAAGTGTGTCGATATCCAAAGCACCATTATTGAAGGAGAAACATCATTCTTATTTATGAAATATAGATCAATGTTGATACAAAAATTATTAGAGACAAGTTTCAACTATCAGATTGGCATCTTCTACCTCTGTTTCTTTCATTGGTGTTGATTTTGATTTTAACGGGGTTCTTCATGATGATGGAGAAGAGTTGTTTGAGTTCAAGACAGATGATGGGCAAGTTATTGGGGGGCTTGATAGAACTGTGATGACAATGAAGAAGGGTGAAATAATCTTGTTCACTGTTGTAGCAAAATATGCATTTGGCTCCTCTCAGTATCAACAGGAGTATAATGTTAATGTGAGCTCTAGTAACAACAAGAATTACTTTATTGGTAGATTTGTGACTAGGTTGCCAAGTTTTTCGAAGAAGAGAAGTGTGAAAAATAAATGGTCTCTCCAAAAAGAAGGTTTACAAGGATAGAAACTTACTGGCTCTTTGCGGGAGAAGTACAAGAATAAATTGTGGTTACTGGAAGTTGAAACAGGACAATTTCAGTACCAAGGTCAGCTGGAAGGTGCACCATCCACTACTTACTACCTACTAATGATGCAAGGAAAGGAGTTTACTGCTATTCCTACTGGTTCTTGGTATAACTTTAACAAAGTTGCATAATATAAGCAACTTACACTAGAGGAAGCAAAAGAAAATATGAATTACCAGAAAATGATTGTTGATGGATATGAAAGATGGATGATGAAAGCTGCAAATAATGGATCTGTTGCAATTAGTAGAGTGTATAGTAGGTTTGATGTGAGAATCGGGATGGTTGCGGTGAAGGTCCTGCTTGGAGAATTTGGTTTTGATAGAAATCTTGTAGGAGTAAATTGTAATGGCCCGGACTCCATTGAGCTTATGAAGAACCCCACCTATGAATTATTTGCAACTGTTGGGTACACGAAAAAGTTGATAAATGATTATTTCACTTTGACATATGCTACTCTAAAGGGAGCTCATTGGCCTATTTTTTTCCCTCAAGGTCCTTATAATAACAACTCATTGCCTTTTGATAGAGGAATGGAAAAATAATTTGTGGAAAAACATTTGTGAAAAAAATTTGGGATAATGTATTTCACCTCATTGGTTTTGCTTTTGGGGAGACTAGACCGAGTAAATTTACATTTGGAACTTCTTTTTTTTTTGCCTATGGGAATACATTTGCTCTTGATTACTGCAAACAAATACATGTATTTATGATTAGAGATGAATATTGTGATTGGAGAAGCCCAAACGGCTACATTTCTCCTTGTTGCAGGAGGGTTGGGGAACCGTCTTGGATACAATGGAGTAGAGAGGGCTCTTCCAGTAGAAACGGCCTCAGGGACATGTTTCTTATAGCAGTGTATTGAGTCTAATTTGGCTCTTCAAGAAGCTAGTTGTAGACTCGTACAAGGAAATATAAACCAATTAATTTTAGAACTTGGTCCATACATTGATTAGCTCACTAAAATAAGATTTATTTTCTTTGCCTTATTTAACTAGCTTGGGAATGATACTTCTTTGATGGAAGCATCATCTGTTATAAAGATATCATCATCAAGAATGGTCACACAATCTAAACGCCTTGACTATGAATTTCAAAGTGGTTAGAAGTCCGGACTCCACAGGGTAGAGTCACTCATAATTCTAGTTCAGAGTGGCTACAGAAAAAGGAAGCAGCAGTGAAAGTAAGCGATGCATCAAGTTCAGAAGGAGACGAAGTTAGGGAAATGACTTGTTCTGAACTTTTGGAAGCATGTGAACTTAGCCTATGCCTTTTCTTTATGAGCTATGTACATGGATCACCCTTACTAGAGAGCTCAATTGCATCTGAGTCACGAGAATATGTTGAAAAAACAACATAAGCTCTTGGCAGGGTCTTGATGTTGGACCTCATCAATAGAAATGAAGATAGGCTCCCTTGTCGTCGAGTCAGATGGTGTGGAAATTTACAAATTCGTTGTTGACTGACAAAAAGGCCTCTACAAATATGTATGGACTAAAGGAACTTGAAGGCATAAGCTCATCTCAGCTACAATAGAATGGGTTGAAGCATAACTGCACCTTGTGAGTAAGGTGCTTGAAAAAGTAGGGTTTGTCACACTTCTAATTACAGTGACAGTAGGGGCTGAAGCCATAGTGGGCTTGGGTAGTTGCTGGACTTGGCCCGTGGCTTTGAGTGTTAATGCCTGGGTTTGGGCTATGACCCATTTCTTACTTTATTAGGCATGTTATGCTTATGTTATTTTATTTTGTTTTAGTTGTGTTGGCCTTTGGCCCACTAGTTAGTTAATGTTTGGTCACTATAAGTAGGTGAATGAGACTTTTGTAATGACATGCAAAAATTTGAATAAAAAGTTATTTCTATTTTCTGTCTTCTCTATCTTTCTTCTAGATGTGCTCCCCTCGAAGTGACTAGGTATTTGAGTATTCTTATCAAACATCTGGGGTGTGTTACATCACACAACTCTGTCAAGAGAGATTTAAGAGATTAGGATGAGTACTTCGATCAGCAACTCCATTGTTCTCAAGGAATCACTTTAAACAATAACATCTCGATCGTATCCAACCTAACTAAATGAAAATTAATCATTTTGCAAATCTCGAATCAATATTTCTAGGACTTCATCAACATTGCTAGCTAGACACTTATAAAATCTTCAACGAGCATCCTATAGCAAGCTAGCCATTTCAATAGCTTGCATTAGATCCATAAACTTACCACAATAGATATAGGAGTTTCTTCTAAACCAAATTCCCCCCCCCCCCCCGGGGCCCCCACGGCCTCTATTTAAAACAAAAAAATGGCATGTTAATTGTAGGAATCACCCTTTCTTTCACATTCCAATTAAGCTGAAAAGTGCCAACGACCTGTGGCCTGATGGCATAATCCTACATCTTTAAAATGGAGATCATGAGTTCGACCCATTCTCCCCCAATATATATATATATATATATATATATATATAAATTAAGTTGGAAAGTGAAAACCCCAAGTTTGAATAGATAATTAAACTTATGATAGGACGCTTGATTCAAGATGGCAATTATCATGCCGCACTTGCCTGAAATCAAGCAATAATACATGGATATTGTCTTCCATCTACTTTTGCATTTAGATTTGTACCTAAAATACTATTCTATCTTGTAGTGATGGGCGAGCGTGGAACAATATTTATTTACAAATAGCATGGTATATATGGTACAAATCAGATAGCTTATAATCATTTTCTTGTTTACTGTCATTCAATTGGTGTTAAAGAAAAAAGAAAAGAGCGTGAGATAAAGACGGCCTTGGCGTATCATCAGAGAAATCTTGCCACTAATCAATCACTTTCCCCTCAAATCGATCAATTCCTCTTCAATACTAGTCCGGCTATATATGTACCCATCCAAGTTGAGGCTGTTCATCTCTTCTCTCTATGCCAGTGGTCAAACATGATAATAGGGCTAGAATCAATCACTGTGTAGAGTGTACATTAAGGTAGATCATGTTACTGTGATCCAGAATCTGGTGCACGCATGTGCCTCATGCACATTGAGAGAAAGAAAGTGTATTTAAATCTAGCATATCAATTTGTAAACTCTACTTTTCGATGATCTCTTTGTAAATCTAGCATTTCCCATGCATATTTAAGAAAAAGGAAGATATAGATAGATGCATATTGTGTGTGTGTGTGTACTATATTGGAAAACATTATAAGTTTATGATTCGATTTGTTAATATCAGATAGGAAGCTTCATCTAAAAGTAGCCCAAAGAAGTAATACCGCGCTCTAAAATTGTGGTTAAACTTTAGCTATCTTATTTTGATTAAATAACAAAGATTAATTTGAGCGTAGTCACTCAAATGCATTTCTGACTAACATTAATTCAATATGCACGACATAAGATATGCTTCGAACATGTATGAATGGATAGTTACACGGTACCACCAATGCAAGGGTAGATAGTGGAAATGCGTTTTAAAATTTCCGATATTTCAAGCACCCCAATCTTTTTACCTAGTCAGTAGGGGTAGGCGGTGGGCGTCTTGGGGTTGCCAGGGGATGGGTTGGGTAGAACTCCCTAAAACAACGTCATTTTATTTTATATTATGTTTTTTTTTTAATTTAACGGCGTCATTTTGGGAAGAACTCCCCAAAACGATATCGTTTTATATTAGGATTTGTTTTAAAAACACCCCCCATTGTCTCCCTTTCTTTCTTTCTTTGTTTTTAGTCACTATCGTTGGTCTCTCGAACTCTCTCCTTCTTGATGTTGCCCCCACTGGGCCCAGGTATCTCTCTCTCTCTCTAGTGGGACACCCTAGGTGGTAGGCAGATGGCCTGGGGGCCAATCTGCCCCTGCCCCTCATCAACCAGATGGGGACACTTACCCACGGGAGGCAAGGCTGGGACCTAAGGGCCCAACTTGCCCCTTCCATGTGGCAGCCCTGGGGTGCTTGTCCGAGGGGTGTAGGTAACAACCTACTAGTCAATTAGGTTTTTAGTAGATATAGCTTCTTTGTTTTTCGAAAAACCTCTCGACAGTCTGGTGAAGTATTTGATTAATAGAACTTGATATTTATTTGTATATATATATATATATCTATTTAATTATATAAAAGTCAAGTTTTGACTTCCTGGCATTCATTCCGCATTAGTTGGTGTCAAAGTTCCCCACATATACAGCATTCATAAAGCCCAAAAGATACCACTTCAATTATGCCATTAACTTCTCAAAACGCATGAGACAAACAATCACGTTGATTCTCATCTGTCTCATAAATACTTAGAATGGGCAAAGCTCTTTTTACTCTTCCAAGACAAAATCTAGGGTTTTATATATCTTGCTTCTCTTGAGGTATGCCGCACAAAAACCCTAGAGAAAGAAATGGAAAGTCAACCCAAGTAGCACTCCATTTGAATTCAAAGCGATCATTCCGTTTGTTTTTCTACTTGATGGAATTTTTTGTCTCAATTTTATGGAGAATCAAACTGAATGTTAAGTATGCGACTATCTGTTGAAGTTCTTGATCGCGTTGATTTCCGTTGTTGATTCTGATTTCTGATCTCCATGAGTAAATTTATCATCTATACACTCATTTAGTTTTCTTATCTTTCTAATGTTTAAGAGTTGAGCAGAATGGGCAATTGATCATAATTCTTGTTGAATTTACTCTTCTTCTTTTTTATTCATTTTGATATTGCCTCTTCGGTTTATTTTCGGTTTCTTTGGTTGCCTCTTCGTGTTTTACATTCACTATTGCACCGCTTGGCCATTTTGTTTTAACTATCATATCTTGCACCGCTTGACCCTTTGCAGTTAAATGGTTTGCTAGTTTTGAATTGTTTAAACTGCGCGCCCATTCAAATGACATCATCCAACCGATTAACCAGGTAACCCAAGTTTATATGGAATCGAGTGATTGGCACTGAGTGCATGATAAAATAACCGATTGAAAGAATAATCGTCTAGAAGCAAATTTCAAACTCTCTTGGAAATGTATTTGAGATGGTACCGAGTGAGACAACACTAATTGAAAAAAAATAAAAAAGCACTTTAAACCATATATATTTTGGAAAAATACTTTTCTTTGTTTCACTTTCTTCTTTGCTCGCTCTCTCTCAAATCAATGCCACTTCGACCACGAGGCCAAGCCACTGTATATTTCTACATTAAACTGTGTTTCAGGTGTGGAGGTGTCGTGACCTCATCTCAAGAATTTTTGTTTTAGATCCTGTAGTTGTTAGTGATTTTTTATTTTCCAGAATGATATTTTTGTTTATCTGCAAATGCATTGGTATTTCCTGTTTTAAGAAACAGCTTGATATATGTGTTTATAAATTTTCTCATACTCTGCTTGGGTGCCTACAAATGTCAGAAATTTTAATATGTAAACAAACGACGTGGTGCATACTTTAAATTGCAATAGTTTTCTTTCCCAACCATGTATGTAGTAGAACACCACTCACCTAAGACTCATCAGTGCAAATGCATTCTCCCTAGTTTTTTATTAGTTGTGGTAGTGATTATATATAATGAACTATTTAGAGTTATAAAATTCAATATAAATAACGGTTCGCACATTCCATGGGTTATAGGCTCGTATTTGTAAAGTAGAGATCAGGTGGATGGCTAGGGCAGAGTACGATGAATGATAAGGTCCATCTAAGTACATGTAGAAGATGCTAATTCTAACATAGTTTGTTGTCATTGGAGATGATGGTAGAGTTTCAATTCTTTCATTTGAGTACCCAACTTCTGATCACTTCGATTTGCAGCCCCCGTACTACTGAGTGCTTGTTCCCACCCAACTTAAAAGAAGTACGACATTTCGTCTCAGAATACATATATGGCTTGCAAGTAGAATTTTTTATTTTTGATCTTTTGTATAAACATTTTGCCTCTTTTTATCCCACTAATTTTTTCACATTTTTGGTTGATTTCCTTATAAATATATATATATATATATATATATATATATATATATGTATATATAGAATGCGATGTAGAAGTGCATGATACTTGTTAGGGTATTTATTTATTTTCTTATATATTAAACTACTCTCACAACCTACAACTCGAAATAAACAGAACACATATTTATATAAACATATATACATATGTAGATATACATGTATATGTTTTTTTTTTTTTCCTTTTTGCGAGTTAAGAAAGGGTATGGGCTCATGAATAATGGAATTAGAAGAGATGCATGCCATGAGTTGTAAGGAGAGAACAATTTACGTACGTATACGAGGAAATAATATTGTTATTTTCTTTATAAAAATAACAATTCAAGAAAACCACGAAAGTCGAATGTTATACCGGCCTCCAAGGCCGGCCTTACATATTGAAAACATAAATAAGAAAAAAAAAATCATTTCTTTTATATACATACATAAATATAATTTACACACAAAAATTCTCAAACTACGTTTGATTTTACACCAATCCTTAAATGCCAAGGAAAAAAAAAAAAACTTCACACGAGTTATTCCGATTTTCTCTAAATAATATAGTCCAATTAAAATATGCCACGTAGACCACACACTCAAATTGTTATGTGATGCGATTCAGAGGAAAAAAAGGCTATTCAAGTCTCTGCGTCCCCCTCTTCCTCTCTCTCTCTTTCTCCTCGCTATCTCCCTTCCTTTTCCATGAAACTGAAACCTATAAAATCCTCTCTCTAAAACATTTGGCCTTTGGGATCCATATGCATGGTGGGTCTCAAGCCATCTTCCGTGAGGAAAAAAAAAATAGTTATTAAAAGACAATTAAATCAAGCTGCAAAACTTAAATCATTACTACTTTGAATCCAACAAAACTCGAATTCTCAAACACTAAGGAGCAACAAAAGCAAGAGCTTCTATGGAACTCCCATACGCAGCAATTCATAACTGTTAAGCTTAAAACCTCAACTGTCCAAACCATGCATTGCAGGAATTATAGTTTTTTGCAAGATTATAGTCCTTCTTTGCAAAGCAAACTCCCTCTTGGAAGAAGAACTTGGAGATTTCAAGTCCGTTCTTCTTTGGAATTATCATGTTTGCAAAGAGGTCAAGGAAGCGATTGCAGGAGAAGGAGGCGGCAACAAATGAACCGAGATCTCTCGCACTATTCAATCGCTTGCCGGAATGGTCTGGAGGGCAGTTGCTGCGAACTATGGGTGTGAAAAGGAGTGGGGTGGCCGGAAGGGGTACGCTGGAAGAGTTGCTTGTCCACCGGCGCACGGCTGGGTGTCTCATGCTTGGCAGGTTCCACTTTCCAGGTTCAGCCGATTTGAAGGGATTTGTTTCTATGATGCGGCCAGGTTCAGGCTGTGTGCATGTGCTCAGCTGATGTGTTCAAATATTATTAGTATCCGATAAATACCACTTATAGGAGACACCGGTTTAAAGAGGAACTGAAAAAAAAAATACTAATTTGTAAAAGTTTATTTCCAGGTACTGTACCCTAAAAATAACCTTTCATCTCTCCGGTCATTTCGGTCTAAGAAGATATGAAATCGCATCTCTCAATAGTACTAGTGGTACATTTCGAAGCGTGAAGCGGGAGAGGAGGAATTTTGTCTATAAAATACTTTGATTTATTTTCATTCTCGTGAATGTGAACATGTTTGGAAGAATAGACTTTTTGAATAAATAATTTTGAACTTCAACTTCAACTTTAAGATCACGTCAATCTCGACTTAGATTATATTTGGGGGCAAGATGAAAAATCTCATCTTAATTCTATCTCATCTAATTATTACATCTTTTTTAAATTCTTATACAAAATATAATAAACAATTCAACTTTTTCAAATTTCAATTTAACTTTTTCAAATCCTAAAATAATAATAATATTAAAAAATAATATTTTAAACTTTCATTTTAACTCTATTCATAAAATTTTTAAAAATTCTCATCTTATCTCATCTACCAAGCATAACCTAACACAACTGATGAAATAGACAATTAATGACAATATTACAATTTATTTCTTTGCACAAAAAACGAACATTTTCTTCAACTCTATATTTTTAAGAAGGAATAAAATAGGCGTTTGTTGGATATTGTGGTCCGTGGATTGGATATGTCTCTCTACAAGTGGCTCTAGTTGTATTGTTCTGTACCTATCAATCTATATACCCTTTTTCTTCCGGCCAAGTATCCTTGGTTAGAAAATCACCACAAAAGTGGCACCATTTGCATAAGATGCCATTTTTTATACATCCATACAATATAACATAAGGATAAGACAAGTTTATTTGCTATACAACAATTTTTATTGTATCATCCTCTAATAATTTCATGATGCGGTACACATAATATAAGATGTCTCGAGAATGATATACTTAGGGTCACGATGACAAATAAACTTATTGTCACATAAATTGATTACTTTGTGAATGTCCAACATGAACAAGCGCTTCTAAGGTAAAACATAAACGAAATATGCGGCTAATTCTAAGGTAAGACAAGGACCGATGGAAATCGCATGCAAAGTTGGCTTAAAGAAATAATAATCAATTTGGAATTTGCAAAACTTCCCAATTACTTTTTTATGTGTACCTCTACCTAACTTGATCAAGTGGTTAGAGGGAGTTGAAAGCATGATTGCTTAGTTAATTAAGGCACAGATCGGGGGCAAGTCAAGAGTTGATGTTTATGGTAACCGGCCATCTTTAAGACCTACTAAGGAGACTTTTTTCAAACACGTTATCCGCACCTATCGGGTGAAAAAAGCTCACTATTAGCGATGACTAATAATACATGCGACCCTAATAGTAAGAAAAAATCTACTTAACTTTCTGCTATTCACGTAACATCCGCACATTATATTTTTTTTAATTATTATTATTTTTTCTTTTATCAAATTTTTAATATATAAATAATAAATAGAAGAATTGAATTAGTTTTAAAAGAATAAACTCAAAAAAAAATTAAAAAAATTTTAAAAATTTTAAAAAATATGGTGTGTAGAGATTGGAGAGATTGTGTAACATTGCTCAGTATTAGCATAGTAGTACACTTCTTAGCAATGGCTAATTAGTGATAGTATATCACACTGACTAATAAGGACAATATTAGGATGACTACCAAATATGCACACTAGTATAAATGAGTTTTTTTTTCTTTAAGCATTTTTTAAACATCCTTAACCATTAAAAAAATTTTAAAAATATATAAATTCACTAATAGTCACTAAATTATCCATTAAAAAAATAAATAAATAAAAATATGAGTAATGTTACATACAGTCATGGAATGCGTAAGCGCTATGCAGTTGTTTTGAAAAAAAATGGCCACCACTATTAAAAAAATTAATTTTTTTTATGTAGGTTCCGTATTTATTTATTTTTTCCAAAATAATTATACGGCGCTTGCACACTCACGATTGCAACTATCATTTCTCTTTTAGATATGAACTAAACCTTTTTATTTAAAATATAAAGAATTAATACATTATACCATCTAATTATAAAGAAATTAACAGACAATAATAATATCATCCCATTTTGATTGTAAAAAGGGTGAAAAGCATGCAAAAATAGATAATGTGTTATGATTTGAAGATTTGGATTTTAAAAAGAATGCACGCTCCAAGTTTTAGTGATTTGAGGGTGTAATATATGTCAATTTTGATTGTTCATATTACATGGTGTAAAATATTTATTAGTTCGAAGATGCCATATATTTTTCCTTTTTTTTTTTCCTGTAATAAATCTGTGAACCTGATGATGCTGAGTAAATCACTCTTTTTTTTTTTAACAATATTTATGGGTATATTACATGAAGTGGATAGAACTAGAAACCCTTCATTTTCATCTTTCTTCGTTTTAGTAAACACAAATATCAATTGTCTGGTCGTGGTTGCTTTCCTTTGCGACTTCACAAGGTTTTTTGGATTTTCTGGAGTTTCAACTTTGAACGGCTTTTGTCATTTTTTTTTTTGTTGACTTTTTAACTGGGATTCACTAATTTAAAATAAAAAAACATTTATATATATATATATAATAAAGATATATACAGTTCTCAAATGCAAAAATCTCACGCAGAACTTTTATAAAAAAAATAAATTATACTATAAAAAAGTATAAAATATATATATATTTTTATGTAGCTCACTTTTAACAAAAGATTAGGTAAACTTTATGCAGTAGAGACTTGAGTAATCCTAGGGAGCGCGTTTGGGACTCCATTGGATTTGTCTCTTTTTTTTTTATAATTTTTTTTTACTTAATAATTAAAAAATATTATTTAATAATATTGTGAATTTATTAATTTTTTTAAAAATATTTAAAAGTGTTAAAAATTTATATGAGAAAGAAAACAAAAAATCTTAATTTTTTTTTCACATCATTTTTTAATACTAAAATCTAAAAAATCTACAATATTATTAAACAATAAATAAAAAAATTAGAAAAAAAAAAAACAAAAAAGTGAAACGGGCAAATCCAAACGGGAGTCCAAAACAGCTCCTAATATTTTTTTAGAGACTTATACCAAACATTCTTCTTTTATTTATATATAAATATAATATCATTTAAATTGCGTGAATTGTACAACAGATTGCAGTCTCGGAAGGGGCAACTTTAATTTCAAAGCGTTTATTCGTAGCTATCACTTTCTATCATGCTGCATGTATCTTGGATTTCCTCTAAAATGTAGTCTCCTCTAATTAAAAAGATATTACAAACCATTGATCAAATTTCAATTAATGTCCTAAAAATCAAGACTTTTCAAAACCAATTTATTGATTCACACAAAAAAATATTACTTGTTGAGTTTTGATTTCTAACTTTTCTAACATAACTTCAAAAAGTCTTTATTCTTCTAATTAATTCTCATTCCCACGGAACGATTAGATTAATGCTCTAACAACTTGAGTTATAGGTTTGTGAACAAAATAAGATGATATAATCCAATATTTATACATCTCATCATCTATCATTGACAACTTATCTCATCTCATTTGTTATAATATCTCATTATTTCTAGTGTATATTAAAAGAATACTAAGTGATATTGATTAATGTTAGATGAGATAGTTTACTACCGAGGGTGGTGACTGTCTCGTTTGTTTTCAGAAAACTTCTCAACTCATCTCATCTAATCATTACAATTTTTTCAAATTCTAATATAAAATAAAATAAAATAATTCAACTTTTTCAAATTTTAAAACAAAAATAATATTAAAAAAATATATTCTAATAATATTTTATTCAACTTTTTAACTTTAATCTCAACTCATCTCATTTTATTTATAAAAACAGACGAGCCTGATCACTGTATTATCCTACTAAGTGGTTTGACATGTACTAAGTCTATACTTCAAATCTAAATATGTATTCACCTTAAATTATTTGTATTAGCCCAAGATTTATTGAATTTTCTAAGGGGTGAGATCTAAACCATGGGCTCAAACTCGATTCGAGGAAACGTCTGCGACTTCTATCCGTTTAGGCCTCCCCCATCCAATTTCCAGTGAGTAGTGTGCTGTTAGGATCACGTACATAGTAAAGTCATCTTCGATGGCCTCCTCCTACCCTAAAATATTCATTATTTAAACAATAATTTTAGAGAGAAAAAGAAAATTAGAAAGAGAATTTTATTAGAGGAAAATTAGTTGTACAGAGTCTACCTTCTAAGAAATCTTAACAATTAATTTTTAAGGATGCTTTAGATTTTTTAATAATACATCTTATCTAATTATTACAATTTTTTTAAATTTTTATATAAAATAAAATAAATAATTTAATTTTTTTAAAATTTAAAATAATAATAATAATAAAAAATATATTTTAATAATATTTTATTTAATTTTTAATTTTTATATTAACAGATTTCATCTATAAAAACAAACGAGGCAATTGTACTAAAATTATCCAATACTTGATGATCTTTTGGCATTTATCCCTCTTTACGATGATATTGAGTTTGAATATCGAGTTTAGGTTAGATTCTTATAAAAATAAGGGTAGAAATATGGTTAATACGTTCTTACTATTTATTTATTATTTATAATGTATTTAATTTTTTTAACATTTTTTAAAGTATTTTTTTAATCATTTAAAAAAATTAAAAAATATATAATTTTATTAATAATCACTTTTTTAATTATTAAATAAAATTAAAATTTAAAAAAATAAAAAAATAATAATAATAAATAAGTCGTTGGAAGATAATAACTCTATTATTATCCTAAAAATAATAGATATTGTTATCATAGCTAAATAATTGAATAATTGGGTTTTAAAAGAATAAATAAATAAAGTTTTACAACTTTTGAAGAGAAAAAAAAAAGAAAAAGGAAGGAAGCAGACAAGTGTGAGTGCCTGCGTCTCGTATCAAGTCCTATCAAAAGTCTACGGACACCTTTTAGAAAAGAAAAAGAAACGAAACCTGCAAAATAATATTCCAACGGATCTCACTCTTCCACACGGACCTGAATCAGCTCTCTCTCTCTCTCTCTCTCTCTCTCTAACGTTCTCATGTCACTGTAAAAGTCAAGGCCACTTGAGAAGACCAACGAAAGTTACGAAACAAATACTCGGCGAATATTTCCCAAAGAATCCACATCTCTCTCTCTCTCTCTCTCTCCCTTTTGCCGGGCCCTCCGGCAAGAATGGAGCTCTTGCAGCCATCGCACCCTCCTCACCACTCCTTAGCCGGGGATCAATTTCACGGGCTCTCGTCCCCGCCGAGATTTCGGTTCGGGTTTCACCGGGAGGTGAGCTCCCGAGCTCGCTTGCCTGAGATAGTGGAGGAAGCTGGAGATGAGAAAGTACACTTGGCGGTCGGAAAGTCCGTCGACCGAGCTGTGGCTCTGCTTCAATGGTCTTTCAAGCGGTTTACGAACCGAGAAATTTGTATTCTTCACGTTCATCAACCTTCTCATACGATCCCCACTCTCTGTGAGTCTCTATCCCCTCTGTCAGGAGTGCTGATTGTTATCCATTAAAGGGGTTCTGTCTAGTTTTTTCCTGGGATATACAGATTTTGACGCGAATTCTTGTGCTTGCTAATTGATTTCCTTTTTTGTTACAGAAATATTAGGGGTTGACTGGAATTCTTGTGCTGTGTGTTTGTTTTTGTGTTTAATATTTACTATTGGGTATATGGGTAAAAAAAAAAATTGCAAATGTTTTTAATTTTTTTTGTTTTTATTTCAAAAATATTAAAAACATTATGCAGGCACTAGTTTTCATGATATACGAAATGTCCTTTGAGTTTCTGTTGTGTTTGTGGGTTATTAATTAATGTGCACTTTGTCGTGGATAGAATATTGTTTGTATACTAGCTGATTTTTTCTTTTTATGATTTTTAATTTTTTTACTGTTAGCATATTTACCGAGTGATTTATGTTTTCCACAAGTTGTGAGAAGATATGGGATTCAACGCATCAATTTCTCTCACTTTCCTTAAATTTCTTTAGTGTCCTGAATGGGCTGAACAGTATTTCCACAAATACATTTTGCAGTAGGAAAACTACCGGCAAGTCGAGCCAGCGGTGAAGTAGTGGCTGCACATAGAAGAGACGAATGGGCACAGACAATGAAGCTTTTAGATAATTACGTGAGCATTTGCAGTAGAGAGAAGGTAGTTCTTTATCTCCTATGCTTTTTGTTATTGTAGCTACTGATTTTATGCAGATTCTTTTTTAAATTTGTATTTTGATTGTTCCATCAACTTCTTTATCTGATTTTTTTGGATTCCAACTCGTCTCTTTGTAGTACTACCATGAGTTCTCTCATAGAACTTCTTCTATATGATGCAAAATCAGTTTTTAGGTAGTTATTTGCTTTTCCTTGGAGTCAAATGAAGTACTTCTTGCTATCAATGTTGCTGTTTGAGGAGATCGGTGTTCTAACCATGGTTTCTCATCTGGTTTGGGTCTAGTATGGTTTTTCCTTTTGGTAGAAGAGAATAATAAACTACAAAGTAATATCAAATATTTATCATAAAATGAAAATCAGAGCTCTATAATTTACCGTCTTTCCCTTGTACCCTTGGTCAGTTCTTGCCCTTTGTTCCCCGACAGTTGGTGACTTCAAAAATTTTAGGGAAATGTGCATTTCCTCAGACATGTTTTCCTTTTTGAATAATTTTTTGCTGCACTCAATACACTCTTACTTTACAGGTGAAAGCAAGCATTGTTACAATTGAAGCTGACCAAGTTCAGAAGGGAATTGTAGATTTGGTGAACAGACATGGCATTAGGAAGCTTGTTATGGGGGCTGCGCCTGAAAAGTAAGTGGTGCATCTGTGGAAATCGTTATAATCCTATATGCTAATATTCTAATAAGTGACTTTTCAGGGCATTCAAAATTTATTTTTTAGATACTAAAAAATCATTTTTGTAACAATGCTTTAGCAAAATCTAATTTTTGTGACAATGCTGCTTGAGTTCACCTGTACATCTTTACTCTTTAGCAAAATTTACTGGTGAACTCCTGTTTTCTTGATATTTCTGTACACGCTGGAATATCTGCACCCCGTCCTTTTTGTTAGAGCAGCCCTTGGTTGGCTAGTTTGCGGTTTCTTTCTTTTGTCCTTTTTGTAATTGCTATATATATGAATAAATCTTGGTCTGCAATGCTAATGCTTTTTACAGTTGCATGAAGGTGAAAAAGAGCTCCAGCAAGGCAAATTATGCAGCCAAAAATGCCCCTTTATTCTGTGAGATATATTTTATCTACAAAGGGAAACATGTGTGGACAAGAGAAGCTTCCGAAAGCCCAAATCCTTTGCCTCCCTGTAGTAAACCTGCGATTACAAC
Source organism: Cyclocarya paliurus (assembly GCA_029856935.1). Taxonomy (NCBI): domain Eukaryota; kingdom Viridiplantae; phylum Streptophyta; class Magnoliopsida; order Fagales; family Juglandaceae; genus Cyclocarya; species Cyclocarya paliurus. Next base: position 19,567,933 of record CM056956.1, read on the forward strand.
TGAAGAAACCTTGAGATCCAAATCATTTCACTGCAGTAAGAATAATGCAATCCATCCAGAATCTCTTCGATCAGTTTCTGCTAGAAGTACCCTCTTCACTGAAAGCAGTAACTGGGTTCAGGGTGAAACAAAACATGTCAAAGTGGATTCATTGGCCGCTTTCTCCCATTCATCTCGCAATCTCCAGAATTCATTTTGTCCAACAACTATAAGCACTGGTTCAGAAAAGAATTCTGCTGAGAGAATGGTGTCTTCAACTTCAGAACCTAAGGTTGAGGAAGAGGGCTTGTATAGTCAGCTAACAGAAGCCAGGATACAAGCTGAGGCTTCAAGGAATGAGGTGCTTGTAGAGATAATGAACTGCAAAAAACTGGAGTCAGAAGCCGTTGAAGCTATCGGCAAGGTAAGCATGACCTTGATTCCTATTCTTCAATTAAGGAACTTGTTCTTTACAATCATGGCTCCTAGGAGTTAGGCTGTAGCTGAATTGGTTCTGGGTCAACTTAGTTTATGCATCTTAGATTCTGAGAATTAAGTTATGCCTAATAAGGATGTGAACTTCTGAATATATTCATTTTCTTATCATTGGCAAAAATAATTATGCGCCTTTTGAGTTGACAAATTGAATAGTTTTTTCCAGTTACAAGGTGTTAAGTTTCTTTTATGCCTTTTGAAGCATTACTTGAAAAGATTATATGTACATGTTTTACATTCTTGCAATGGGCTATACAATGGGAGGCAGTTCTTGACCTTTCCTCACGTCCTTCCTCCCTTGTTGTAAGCTTGTATCAACTCTTTAGCACAAGAATATGTTTGTATTTTACTACTTGGTTTTAGCAATATATCTATATATATAAAACCTTAGAGTAAATAAGAGAAAGGGGGGGGGGTGGTGAATGGGATTCTATATTGTCTAGGAGGGACAAGTCTGATAATAATTCCAAGGAGCTCCAATCATGATGATCTTGACTAATCCTTTTGGAGCATAAGTCCAAATGTGGCTTGGACTTTCATTGGATCATTACAAATTATATCTAAGTCAATCATAGCTAGAAGTGTGAGATTTAAGCTGCACCACCTACAACAGAATGACCTGACGAGAACATCAAAGATTTAAGTGGAGGGAGACTGTAATACCCTGGATTGAGTATAGGACGGTGGTAGAGATGGGATCCGACATTTCATGGAAGGAGAAGTTCTTGCAGTTTATATAATATAAAGGGACTTCAATTGTAATCTTTGAGTTGTTCTTTTGAAGTATAAGCCCATATGCGGATGAAACTTTCTTTGCATTGTTAAAATGTACATGATGATTTCAAAAATATACACTATAAATTATACTGGGTTATTCTAAATCTTTTGTGTTATCTCCCAATCTCAGAATTTTCTATTTCCTTCTCAGGTGAACGTATATGAATCTGCCCATGCGCGTGAAGTTAAGCTCAGGAAGGAGGCTGAGGATGCATTGATTACTACACTACAGGACCAAGAAAGGCTCTTGGAAGAAAGAGAAGAAGTGACCATAGAGATACAGAAGACCATGAGAAATGTTGCTCTTTTAGACAGTCGTGCACAGGAAGCAAACCGTAGATGTGACGAAGCAGCTGGTGAGCTAAATTTAATTCAGGCATCCATTGCAACTCTTAGGCAGGAAAAGCAGAGGATCCGACGACAGAAATTGGAAGCCCTACGCTGGCTTGAACGGTGGAGACGTGGACAAGCTGGAGCTGCAAACTGCGATGGTTTCATTGGTTTTGTTGAAGGATTACCCGAGTTAGCTGAAGTTTCATTATCAGATCTGCAAACTGCTACATGCAATTTTTCTGAGAGTTTCAAGATTGGGCAGGGAGGATATGGTTGTGTTTACAAAGGGGAAATGTTGGGTAGAACTGTTGCCATAAGGAAGTTCTATCCGCATAACATGCAAGGACCATCGGAGTTTCAACAAGAGGTCAACTACCTCCTTAATCTTCTCTCCATCTCTCTCTAGTAAAATATTTATTGACACTACTGTAGACAGAGGAAAAAGGCATAGTTATTAGTTGTTATTTGATCCAAACCTCCCACCAGGAATACATACATGCTGTTATGTGTGTGTGCACGTTCGCTTCTTGTTTAGTAGTTTTTTTGAAGACCTGCCTCTCTGGTTCGAGCCTGTAGGGACTTTACACAAGCTATATTGAGTACCATTCTAAGCCATTAAAACCTCAATTAGGTGAGCTGCATAAAATTTATACTCTTCCAGCAAGTTTTGTGAAGATTTATAAGTGAGGAATAGAACCCCAATAGTTAGCACTGAGACACGTATTTTGTTCCAATACTGGTTGCCTATTTTTTGTAATGGATTAGCAAAGTATAATCAGTATTGAATCACATTTGAAATTTTGGTATGCTTCTACATTTTATATTAAAAGATCGTGATATGTTAAGTATTTTCTTGAATACTCCTGAAGCTTTCAGCTGCATTTTTTTCTTTTTATAAGTAAGAATCTTTATTGAATAGAATGAAACTAGGCAATGCCCAAGCTTTCAGCTGCTTTTATGTGCTATTCTGAAATTCCATCCAAGCTTCAGTACTGATTTGAACTCAAACAATACAGTGCCACTCAAATTTCTTATTAGTTACAGGGTTTTGGTGCTCTAATCCATATTTTTATTACCAAATTTCTGTTGGACAGTTCAGAAATAGGTTTCACCTCCCATATTTTTGTTTTTTCTGTTGAGAACTCCCCCTTGATTAAAGGAGTGAAGTTTACTATCTGCTGCTTCTGATACTATATGTTGGGTAATAAAAATTTTGATGGAAAATCGTTACGGATGGCTGATCTAATCCCATAGCATAGTAGCTCCCAGCCTCTCTTTGCAGGCAATTTGAAAACAAAAATTATTTACCTCTGTATGAGCCTTTATAATAGATTATATTTATCAATAAACAATTTTATGGAGTACCTATATCACTTATTAAAAAAAAAACACTTCTGGGGCACTCTGTATCTGCCTAGCATTGCAGGCTTGTTAAATGTACCGTAGTTGGCTTATCCTATAAGTTTTTCCCGGATTACCTACCCTTCTATTTGCTCTCTGATTGTCCAGATGAGTTGAATGAGATACAAGACCTTATGTTTCCCTGAACTTTAGCCCAAGAAACTTCAGTTTCACATCGGGGCCTCTTTCCTCCTCTCTTTCTGCTCACTCGTGGGGGGATATTGGCTCCACAAAGGGGGAGCTGACTGAACATCTCATCCATTGGCTGGAACTTCACTCGCACCCTATCCACATTTCTTGTTCACCCAAGACGATTGTGTCAGGTGAACTGTGATCTCGTACAATCACGTCAGGTGAGCAACTACCCCTTCGTCTTGTAGTACTAATGGGCTAACAGGTTACACTTAGGCCAAGTATCCTACAGAAACTTACTTATCAAAAAAAAAAGTATCCTATAGAAACTTCTGAGCAATTTCTTTTATCTATCTGATATTTCAAGTTGTGACGTTTAGCATCCCATGGAAGAAAAAACTATTACAAGATTTAGCAATCAGAAGATACTATTATCTTTCTTGCTTGAATGTCTAGGATACTTTACCTTCCATGTTTCTGACAACTTTTTTTGTGCATATAGGTTCAAGTTCTTGGTAAGCTACAGCATCCTCATCTGGTGACTTTGCTTGGTGTATGCCCAGAGGCCTGGTCCCTTGTATATGAGTACTTGCCTAACGGGAGCCTTCAAGATCACCTTTATAGAAAAAGCAATATTTCTCCCTTGATGTGGAAGAGCCGAACTCGTATCATTGCTGAAATCTGTAGTGCCCTTTGCTTCTTGCACTCTTCTAAACCTGAAATGATTGTCCACGGTGATCTGAAACCTGGAAACATACTTCTAGGTACTGATCTAAGCTGCAAGATCTGTGAATTTGGGATTTGCAGGCTGGTAACTGAGGAGAACCTTTATTGCCCCAGTTTCCGCCGGAGCACGGAGCCAAAGGGTGCCTTTACCTACTCAGATCCAGAGTATCAGAGAATTGGAGTGCTGACACCCAAGTCTGACACTTACTCCTTTGGTCTGATCATTCTGCAGTTACTCACAGGAAGACCACCAGTCGGGCTGGCAGCTGAGTTGCGTAAGGCAGTTTCATGTGGAAAATTGACATCAATTTTGGATTCATCAGCTGGAGAATGGCCTGCATTTGTAGCAAGGCGATTAGCAGACCTGGGGCTGCAATGCTGTCAACCGAGCAGTAGAGATAGACCAGATTTAACACCTTCTCTGGTGAGGGAACTGGAGCAGTTGCACATCTCAGAAGAGCGACCAGTGCCATCTTACTTCTTGTGCCCTATCCTTCAGGTGAGTGATGCTTCTCATGTATAACCTGAGTTGAGGAAGAGGACCAAATGGCAGTTAGTGATGGATCAAATTATTTTAGGGGTTGAAGAGCCAATAAGCAAAGCTTGCTAGCCTAAAAGCAAGTTGTGGTCAAGCTGGGACCCCAACTAAATATGTCTCGCTTGCCCATGAGTTCACCTTTATTCCTCTTTTATGATGGAAAGAGAAAGCCGAAACTCAAAGCTTCATTGCTAAATGTACTGTGGCTCAGCTTGCCCAAATTTGAGTCACTGTGTAGCCCTAGATCTGTCTTCAATCGCTTATGATGCTTTTCAAACAGAGTAATTCCAAGTATCTTTGCAAAATCTGGACCAAGCAAGGCCCTGAACTCCCAAGAAAACTTCTAGAGCTTGGGTGGTGCTCAAGTTCAACTTGGGCTTAAACCAAGGTTCGATAAAGCTAAGCTGTGCTTTGCTTGGCTACTTTATGCTGGTACATGTGATTATTTCACGAGGGTGGAGATACTCTTGCCACTTAGAAAAGATACATTTGAATCCTGTAACTTTCATGGAGATCAAACATAAACTCTTTCACCATAGCCCTTAGGTGAAGGTGTAACTGAAATGAAAAGTATCACCTACTATGATTCGTTCACATCAAACAAATCTGGATGTTTCATTCATGCTTATCCTGATTCATATTATGCGTCATGTGGCTTACTTACGTGTAGTGGGGTTGGTTTCAGGAAATCATGCATGACCCTCAGGTGGCAGCGGATGGGTTCACATACGAAGGGGAAGCCTTGCGTGGATGGCTGGAAAATGGGCGTGAAACTTCTCCCATGACCAATTTGAAATTAAGTCACTTGCATCTTACTCCTAACAATGCTTTACGGCTTGCCATACAGGATTGGCTTTGCAAATCGTGAGAGTTCCTTTAGTATATACGTATGTTTTGTATGTATGTATGCATGTATGTATCTTTGGTCATATATGGTGGTGCATTAAAATGCACCCCTTCTTGACCATAATAGGTAATCCAATAAGAGGGGGCTGATTGGTGTTGTTTTACTTTGCATTAATTTTTCTTTTAATCTATCATGAAAGCAACCAAAATTGTGGAGTAGCTGGAAGAGCTTCAAGCGTTGAGCAGGGAGATGAGGCCAGTTCCAGTTGGTTAATAGTGGAGTTGGCCAATTTTTAAGCTCAAAAGATAAATTCATGAATATTTCTGAGGTGTATATTTAGCTGATAGAATTGGTAATCAGCTTAGGAAGCAAATCCTAGGAAATTTACGTTACAGGCGTAGCCAGAATGATGAAATAAAGCAACAATTCAATCACGTTGAACTGGAGAAATTATCACTGTGACTATATTAGAATTAGAAACTAGCTAGTGTTGAGAAATATCTCACATTACCTGTGGACAAAGTTTTGGGTATGTTTACAAGGAATGAATAATCATCTCTAGTGTTGAGAATCAATTTTATGAGATGAGTTAGGTCTATAAATTTTTTTATAGTATCAGAACCTGCTACAGGATGAATGGATGTCCACACTACTTATTTCTTGACAAAAGAAAAAAAATACTAGTCTGCACATGAGGAAGGGTGTTGAGAAAGATCTCACGTTGCATGTAGACGAGATCTTAGGCATATTTATAGGTAATGAGCAATCACCTCTTATAGAATTGGTTTTATGAGATGAATTAGGATCATGAATTTCTTCAGCCATTGCTTAGTTCATAAATGCAATTATAACAATTTAAACTCCTTTGGATACAGAAACTCTCACTTTATCTTATTTCATCTCATTCCAAATTCACGTTTGCCAATTTTATCATGCTGCGTCAACTGAAAAAGGCAACTGAACCTTTCTATCGAGAGTGCAGTTTGCACTTTATTTATTTATTGCTTTTTTTCAAGTATTTTTTAAATCCTTTTAAATTTTTTTTTTTTTTAAAACTCACAAACTCATTAAAAAATATTTCTTTTTCACTCGGTACACATCCTCAGTGGCTTTATCATTTTCCTTGTTCTAAATCTGCCTTTTCACTTGAGGCGTTGAGAATTTTATGGGTGATGTTCCATTTTGACATATCATAATTTTTTTTTTTTCCTGGTTCATATCTACATGAACTCGAGTGTAGTGCTATGAATGCATCATTTGAAAGAGAGAAAGTCATAAATTTCTCTGATCAAACCAATCTTGATAAGAGTTTCTAATAAGAAGCTTGATGACAATTTCTCCCTTATTCTGAACAAGCCTAAACAGGAAAAATCAAAACTCAGCTAGTTGACTGATTATGGATCCTAATATACTCTATTTCTGTGGAATCTGCATAAGCAGGGAGGCAGTGGTTTGATTCTCGTTGCCAGTAAAGGGATGATCCTCTTCCATGGACATCTCAATTCTGGGTTCATTTTTCTTACCGTCCAGAAGTGGGTTAGACTCTCCTGTGAAGTTCCATCTGTGCAACTCTTCCCTTTTAGGAGCCAGGTTTTCTTTGTAACAAGTCAGAGTTTCGGCTTTCTCATGCACCTGGCAATTGCACAAACTGTCCCAAGATCTCTCATTCACCACTTTATTTCCAGACTGGAACATTATAACCTCGTGGCTTTGCTGTGATTTTTTAACTTCTTTGGTCAACCCTTTGTTTGAGATTGAAAACTGGTTTTCCTGATTTTCTTGACTGTTGAACTGAGAATTAGACCTCCCAAATGTTGTTACTGATGATGATTCAGTTAGCATGCCTTTTGCTGGAGATGACTGCTGGCTAAAGCTCCCAAAACCTTGAATCCCTCTTGTTACATTCCGAGCTCTGTCTCTCTCTTCTTTGAGAAGAGGGCCTTTCTCAAGCAGCTTCAGTATTCTTTCTGATTTCTTTCTAACAGCGAGGCCCCAATCAAATCTGCGTGTGAATATAAGGATCTTGTCACAACTACATAACATAAAACCACGCAATAAACTTGAAAAAGGTTACAATTGCAGACCCTTTCTCATCAATATAGTGAAAGCTTTCCATTTCACCAATAGCATCTTTATCACTTTGAAATTCTCCTGCTGCACTCTCTGGTCCATGGGTCAACAAGCGCTCAAGTACAATCAGGGAATTGTAAGAGACCCTCCAGTTCTTTCTTTCAAATTTCAAGAATCTGATGCGCAAATATAACATCACCAATACATCAACATTCTTCAATATCAAATTGGCAAAATAGAAGGAAAAGAAAGACAAACAAAACACCCTGAACCTTTTGTGCAGGATTTCCACAATTCTCGTATAATCATCTATTTCAAAAGCAGCCCTTGAAATGGAACGCAGTGTAGGCGTGTCTGGAGCCCATGTGTTTCCACTTGTAGCTTCTTCTGTCATTCTGCATGTATTGAAAAGCATCATCCGAAAGATACCCATATCAGAAACCAAAATAATAGCTAATTCCAACACCACAAACAGATCAACAACTAGCCAAAACAAGAAAAACAAAATCATAAACATAAACATAAACATAAACTGAGCTAAATAACTTACAGTTGTGCAGGTGTGGCATCTGTGAGAACTAATCTAGCAGTCTTGATTTTCTCTCTGAAGAAGAAAGAAGCTTGTCTTTTCAAGTCATGGAAAGATGGGGTGTCCATGTTGCTGCCACTGTTTTTGCTCAAAACAAACATGTTTAAGACGAAAAAGATGAAACAGTTCCTAGGTTTGCTTCTAAGAAGAGAATAGAGTTCACCAAAACGAGAAGGCACGACTAATCTTTCTTCTATCAAGCTATGTAGGGAGACTGCAGATGTAATACCACACGAAACAAACAAAAACATGTACTTCTCATTGATAGTCTTAAATCAGGCGAAGAATTCAAAAGAGAGAAAGAAGCTTGAATGACGGAAGGAATTATGTGGTGGATCGCATCTTTGAAAACTCAACTTGAAGTTATGTGTGAAGATCTAATTAGTAGTCCCTTTTGTCTTTGAATCGAGAAAATGTATTTGAAAAGAAAAAAGAAAGGATGTTAAGTCAACATCTCTACAGTACAGTACTGGACAGCGGGTGTTTCGGTTTGAATTTGAAATGGTCTATCAGGTTAATATAAAATATTATCCACAACTATTCTCGATATGTATTACGTCCAACAATAAATCTTCCCAACCTCCCAACACTCCACACTTTATTTTTTTTTTTTAAATTTTTTTTATTAAATAATTTTTATATGAATAGTGAATAAAAAATTTGAAATAGTTTAAAAAAAATAAATTCAAAAAAAAATTTAAAAAAATATTAAAAAATGTAGAGTGTGGAGTGTGGATGAATAATAAGAGATTGTGTAGCAAAACCCTACGTCCAAACTCCACCCATTAATCGTGGTGAAAATATATAAAAGAACAACATATCAATGGAACTAAGAACTTAGAATTAGCGTTGTGATTGTCTATTAAATGTTTATAAAAAGAAAGAGTAAACTACATATAGTCGTGGAATGCACAAATACTGCATAATCATTTTGAAAAAATATAAGATCTACTATTAAAAAATTATTATTTTTATATAGATTCCGTATTTACTTATTTTTTAAAAGTGATTGCACAGCGCTTATGCACTACATGATTACAAATATCATTTTTCAGAAAGAAAACATCCATGTAGAACTTAGAATTGGCTTTCTTATCTTATAAAAGGAGAATATATATAGTTATAAGTTATGCAACATACTATCACTTTCTTGTGCACTCCACTAATGTGTTTGGCTGAAACAGTTATTTTATATTAAAAAAAATAATGTAGCCAATCACATTAGTAAAATCCGAATACGCAAAAATGACTGTACATAAAATTTTTATATAGTCATATACTAGTTGAAGTACAAGCTGATTGACTCTCCATTCCATGCGATAGGTTTAACTTAAAATTAATGGATATTTCATTTATCCAAGTAAACAAAAAACCCCAAGGTAATGAAATTCTACTGGTCATTTGAGCCTCACTCATATGTTGTTTTAAGGAAATTAATTTTGTTTTTGTTACTTATTGTCTCACACACCATATACCATATTTATTTTAATTTTTAATATTTTTTTTTATTCCTTTTAAACTAATTAAATTCTTCTATTTATCATCAATATACTACAATTTGGTAAAGGGAAAAAAATTAAAATTAAAAAGTCGTATGTCGATGAGTATAATTTTTCTTAATAAAAACACATCACGTTATGATAAGTTTTGGATCAAGTTCCCCCTGTTTAAAAATTCCATCCACCTTAATTAATGGAAAGCACACGGTAGTATCAAAGGCTGCCACATGGAGAATTATTTTTCTTATTTAAGAAAATTGAAAATAAAATCACTTAATTTATATTATTGAAAAAAGAAAAAAGAAAACAGAAAAAGTTTGAAGAAAAAAAAAAAGGCTGGCCAGGCAAATAGGTGTGAGATGCGGCTGAGGTAAAGTGACACTAGTTCACGAAAGGCACCCTGAACAAGCCCAAACTCGATGTCACCAAAGCCCAGCCCACGCAATGCTACTCTAGTTTAGATTTTGGACAAAGTAGAGCCCTTTTTTTTTTTATACGCACTGGCACATATATATTTGTTGAATATTGGCCCAACCCAATAATAAAGCAAGGCCCAACCCAAGAATAAAGCACGGCCCACCTACCTCTTCGGGGCTTAGCTACTTACAATCGCTAGAGCATACCTTTAATTAAATATTTATATAATTTAATTTAATTTAAAAGATAAATATTTAAATTTAAATCATATAAATTAAATTTTAATATTTAAATAATGTGGATGGTATACTCTACACACAAACTTAAAAATAAATAACTCACCAGATATCATTATTGAGAATAAAATACAAACTTTCTTCTACTTATATATTTACTTTTAGAGACATATAAATAAGATGATTAGAAATATATATTCTTTTCATAAACGCGATTATGCTCACATTCTTAATCATTAAAAGAATCAAGATGTTTTTTTTTTTTAAGTTTCAATTGAGAAATAGAAATATAAAGTGAGTCTTTCAATATTTATTGATCCCATAAAAAACTCATTTCGCGTGTCTATTTCTCATATTTAAGATATTCAAAACTACACACGTTTGAAATGGGTTCCAAATGTCGTGTAGCCATGGCTACTTATGTATGAAGGAAGGAAGGAAGCAAAGTATGGAACCATGTCTACCCACCAAAGGTCAGACCTGACCTTTTCTGACAGACATGCAAAGGGATCAGTCACCTCCTAGCAGGCAAACACACGCAATGGAGGGTCAGATAAGGGCAAGAGAACCAAGGGGCTCTTCTTCTTCGGCTTTAACCTCTCGAGGAAGAAATCTTCTCCAGCATGAAGAGCTCTAGTTTTCTTTGTATAATGAAAAATGAGAGACCACGGGAGACAATAAATATTTATAGTAGATTTTTTCTCTCCAAATGCTTGTGAATATACACAATATATCAAATCACGTAAATTTGTATGTTCATTTATCTTATTTTCTCTTTATTTGTTTTTCATTCACCGTTATAGATATACGCATTGATATCGTACAATCGTTCTGAAACACTGCCAGAAACTCCAAGCAATACTGTCCAAGGTCCAAGTTAACCAGTGGATTGGAAATGACTATTTCTCCCCTTCTAAGATATTGTGGGATTTTTTCTGCACCAACGGAAAGGTTTATAGGGATGGGTGGGTTGGATGGAGCAGAGAATGAGTGAAATCTTAGTCAGAAAATTTATTGACCGAATGAAAGGTTTTAATTTCATTAGCCGTAACTATGGCCATATCTGATACGGGTATCTCCCAACTGCATCACATTACTATCCCATTGCTATCCCATTACAAGCAGATAGCAGTTAAGAGGATTCATTATAATTAGGACCCTCCAACTCCAACTGGGTCTGCACATGCCACGGGGCTCTTGTTTCTCCACTTAAATATGCATCAATTGCTTGGTGGGATTTTGATTTTTCCGCAAGTTTTATTTTTTAATTGTGGGGAACTTCAAAAATGCTGCGAGTCTATGTAACTCAAATAGATTTGGGTGGGTTTATTCAAAATGAAGTCAAAATTATTGGCAATGACCACATTTATCCTCTAATCATTAAAAAAATTGACAAATAGCATATTTAAGGGTATAAAATATAATATGAAAGAAAAAATCTATTGAAAGTCTTGCTTAATAAATTGCTGATGTGGAAGCTTTTCACATCAGATATGTTAAAAAAGATGAATTCTATACATCATCAGCTACTATTCACTTTCACACTCTATACCTATAGTTTTTTTTTATAGACTGTGGAGGTGTTTTTCATAGGGTGTGGAGTGTGAAGCAATAAATAGTGATTGATGCACAGAATGTTTTGTTAAAAAATATTCTCTTCAACACATCGACTTATTCAAACTTTTTAAAATGAGTAGTATAGGATAAAAATAGTAATTTTCTCTCAAAATAAAAACATTTGAGGAAAGAAGGAATTTTGCACCATTTTTACCTTGCACGTTATTATTTCTTCAACTTCAAAAAAATGGCATCTGTGATATGCATGAACCTCTCACCAATTTGAAATATTTATCGCTACCTTTTACATGGAGGATTGTTGAAAACAAGATTATAATGTTATTCAAATGGCACCAAAGGGAATGTAGAGGTATATGCTTGTAGGTAATGCGCCAGATCAATGGACATGAGCACCTCTGGGAGGGAGAGACTAGTGCTTCTGACTTTTGTGGGCATCTTGATTAAATTAGAGAGGGGAAGTTAAAAATGAGTAAAGAAATAATAGGGTATTGCTCATGGAATATGGTGATGGGATTGGAGAGTGCTTCTGACTTTTGTGCAACCAATGCATCCTCGAACCCAAATACTAAAACCTAGTATTCTCTCCTATGGCTAAATGTTGGGAAACAAGTAGTGAAGAATTGTTTACAACTTATAAGGAGAAAGGTGGGGTTGGGGAAAAGATGCTGATGCTGATGCTGAAATGACAAAGTGTTGGCAACCTCTTAACAGTTGTGATAAAAGAATTGCAGAAAGAAAGAGATGGTTGTGATGATTCCGAACAAAACCCTTTTTCCAAAAGGAATGCCATTTATTAGAATATTACAATTTCTCTATGACAGTTTATAATCAACATGAACCAGCTATTACACCTTTACACCCCCTCTCCATCACCCAGTAGATTGCCAACTAAAATCCTTGAGGCACTCCGGGACCTTAATTGTTCATTTTGCAGAGGTGACAAGCAAGAAAACAGCAAAAAAAGGGGGTGATGCTGACTTTGTAACCAGATGCCTCTATATCTTCTATCTGTTGTTTTCTCTATTATACACATGACCTCCAAATCCTTCCCTCTAAAGAAATAACAATTATGGAAACATCGTCATGGTAGCGCCGCCGATCCCCTTGTGGTATTTCGAGTAATTCGTGGAAGTCCATACCTGTAATTTACCAAACCAAAATTCACTAAGTTTAGATTTCAAAAGTAGAAGAGAATGCTTCTCTGTCATGACAAGTCTATTACATGTTGAAATACAAAATATACCAGCTTTCTTTGCAGCACGAAACAGCACTTCCTCAACCAGATGTTGTGCCGGGTCTCCTTCTGGTTGCAATGTGATAAAAAGCTCAACTTCCGAAACAGCTTCTTTGTTTGTGAAGTATTGGTAGAGCCCATCCGAGGATAATATCAAAAACCTGTCTTTTGGGCCTAATCTATGGTGGTATAGAGATGGGACACAGTTTATGTATGGGGAAGTCCCCACGTAGTCTATTCTGAACATCTCCAAAAGTGCATTGTTCCATTTAGGCTGCAGACAGCCAAGACAAATCAAGTGTAAGAAACGGCAGAACAACTTCTCAATAGTACAAGAAATTTAGGCAGATAGATTTCTGCAGGAGCAAAAGCAAACATAAAAGCAGCACTGTATCAAAATGTTCCGCCATCCATCTATTTTGACAGATTTCTGCTAAGAATACATAATGTTCCTATCTGACACATGCTCATAAACCTGATCTGTGTGGTGGGCAGAAAGGAATGCATATTGTCTGTGTAAAGGTTATGACAGAAACTAGTGTTTCAGATTAACAAAGAAGAGACTAGAAGTTCATAAATTGGCTGATGAGTGACAAGCACATTGAACCATGAGGTTAATCTTCACTCATTTCAAAATTTTCAGATCAAAAACGTGATTTGTTTCCAATGTTTCTGTCAAGCAACAGAGAGAAGCACGCACGTCACTATAGCTCCTGCCAGCAGCAGCAGTCGTTGCATCTCTTTCGATAAATTATGTGCTCTATTAAGCTAATGAAAATGAAATATACTAGGAGGAAAAGTAATCATTGCTACTCGAAATGTACAACACTACCACTATGAGTCCTTTTGCTATGTTTATATATATTCTAGATGAATAGCTGTTAGCACCGGCTTACATCACAAAGTTAAGTATGAAAATGTTTTCAACAATTTATCAAGCTCTACAGTTTGCAGAGGGGATTAAGTATGAGTTCCACAAAGCCATGAGAATTTACTTTTGTCAAACACTGATAAAGGAAGCCCAAAGAACTACCCATTATTAAATTCTAATCATGAAAGATAGCTGAAGCTAGGATGCTAAGAATTTTAAGGTACCTGCTTGAGAAAACCAGCGCCAAAAGCCCGAGTGACCTTCAATGAACCCTTCACACGATCATTCATCACAGCACTAGCATCATCTGGATGTTCATTCTTTATTCTATGAACCTCCTGCAATGCAAACCAACATTGATCCATCAAAGACCGAGACGCAGAGAGAATCTACTCAAACCATTAAATCTGCTAAAACAATCTTGATCTAAAAGCGACACTAGAAAAAAGAACTTCGTACCTCTTCCACGCTAGTGCTATGATCCACGCTAAGCTGAAAAGCGGTCAGATTCGGTCTATCTCCGTCGGACACTTCCAGATCATGCGTTGTTTCTTCATTGATCCTCTCCAAGTCCTCCCGAATCTTTCCAAGCCAATAATCGGGCTCGGCCTTCTGAGCCAACACAGCTCGACTATCACCCACATTCAAAACATACACATCCTCACCCTTCATTAGCATTATGAGCACACACGAACCCATCAACGCCAACTCTGGGTTTTCCACAACCATCTTGTCCGCGATCTCCAAGTAGGCATCTTCTGTCCTCCTCAGAGCTTGCGAAAGCGCTTTCAACACGTCCGCGTGGTTGATAGCTCTCGAACCATCCGACCCAGATTTATTAGTACTATTCAGTAACTGTTCCTTTAATCTCCGGTCGAGCTCCACTCTCTCCCGGTCCCATTCACACTTCCACCGCCACCTTCTCTGATTTTCCTCCCATTTCTTTTTGCTCTTAGAAGTATTCTTCCCCCCCTTTCGCTTCCCATCATCCCCGCTTGCACACGGATAATTCTCTGGCTGCTCAACTACGCAGCGAACACAAGCATCACCCGCCGTCCGACTCATCGAGCTATTCCCATCGGAATCTTCCATTTCCAAATTTGAGTTCGACTCGCAATTGGAAGTTTGGGATAAAACGGGGGAGGAAGTGGCAGGGGCAGACGTAATTGTGCTCGTAGCTGATTCAAACCCGTCGTCCCACAATAGACCCTTGACCTCCTTGTGAACGGCAGAGTACAAATTCGACAGCAAGTAATCGGGCGCGTCGGGGCCGTTGAACCCATCGTAAATCCCAACGAATACCCAGCCGCGCTCCTCCGAAACGACGACGTGGACCCGATCTTCCCCTGCTTTTCCCTGAGCCCACTGAAGATTCTGACTTTCAAAGCAGTAGTCGTCTTCTAAGCTACCATCGCTGCTAAAATTCACACTGCTCACTGTCAAGTTCTCATTGTGATGCTTCTCCGGCCCAACAATCCAATCAGGCTCTTTTACCACGCCGCCTTTGATGGGAGCGACCATTGAGTTTTGCTGTCCTCGAGACATGGCTTTTGATATTGCTCGCCGAAGGACCCGAATCAGCTTCCCTTTTCTCGATCTGGGTCTAAAAGCGAAACCCCCATGGGAGAAGCTCCTCGGGAACTGATCAGAGAAACCCTTTTCGATTGGACCAGAGTACAGCCCGCGATCGAGCGGACCTGACATGAAGCTCCTCTCAATCGGGCCCGATAGGAACCCTCTTTCCAGCGGTCCCGAACTTGGAATCCCGTACAGGTTACCTGAAATAGGACCCGAATTCATGAGATTCCTCGGGATTGGTTGGAGAGGAATCGACGCAAAGGAGGTGGAGCTCTCGAACGCCGCGGCTCGATCAACACTATGGTAGGAATAGACGTCTACGATGGACGTGGACAGAGGAGTCCACGTGTTGGCGCTCACTGAAGCGCCGGAGATGGTTTTGAAGGTGGTGGTTTCTTCGGAGTGAACTTTGGACGAAGAGAGTCGTGTCGGGTCTGGTCTTACGTAGCAGAAGGAGTGGCCCAGACCCTCGTCAAGAGGTTCCGATAATAAAACTGGGATGTCTAGTCTCCGGCGAGCCTCTTCGCTGCCGGTGAAGCAGACAGTGATCTTTCCCAAACCGTTGCCCATCTCCCAAAACGAATGAAAAAATTTGAACTTTTTTTCCGTCTGATCAAACACCCTCTATATGACTACTATCTCATGGCCGGTTCACTCAGAAAGAGCCAAAGAGAGAAGAAGCTGAGGTGAGAAGTGGAAGAGGAGGATGAAGAGAGAAGCGTTGACTTTGGGGCTTTTGAAAAGAAAAATTCGGATAAAAAAACAAAGAAAAGAAAAGAAAAAAGAACTCTCGGTTTTTTTTTTATTTTGTATTTTAAACGTTTGTGTTTTGTTTGGGGGGTGGGGCGTTGACTATGGGGTACGGTTTAAGTAAACTCATGGGTTCAAGTGTAGATCAGTTATTAAGCCTACAGCTGACAAAGGAGCGTGGCTCAAACGCTCCGTTGTAAATGGACTGGATTTGTAAGACGTGGCCAGGGACCCACGTGTAGAAAGATAGATACTAATCTGCGCGCGCAGGTGTGATTCTTGCGCGTGGAATTAGTGTGGAGGGTCATAAATTCTGGTAGAGATCGAAAAAGTCAAAGAGCGAAGCCCAATAAATATGACCTGGGAAGGCGTGCCACGATCGCCGTTGGATCGGGTGGAGAAGGAATCATGGAAGCAACTGGTGACCAACACGTGGCAGTCATTATTCCCTTCCCCCTTGTGGGAAAAACGAAAAAAGTTGGAGTGGTTGCAGGTTTATGATATTGGATTGAAATTTACTTAAGACTGTTGAAGGATTCAGAGTTTTTACTTGCTGGCTAAGATTTTGAAGGTTGACATTTCTCAGTTTCTTTGCTTTTTGAAATTCAATGGATTACATTTGGAAATTACTAGGCACTATATATTTTTCTTCTTTTAATATTTAATAGTCTTCTTGGTAAAGTTCTAGACGATACATTTTTATTTAAATTATTTTATTATCAATTCAGGGACACATAATATCCACATCATTTAAATAATAAAATTTAATTTATAATAATTTTGTTACGTGTATCCTACACACTCACCGATTTGAAAATTTCAAAAGCTTTTA
Source organism: Cyclocarya paliurus (assembly GCA_029856935.1). Taxonomy (NCBI): domain Eukaryota; kingdom Viridiplantae; phylum Streptophyta; class Magnoliopsida; order Fagales; family Juglandaceae; genus Cyclocarya; species Cyclocarya paliurus. The sequence goes on from CM056956.1 coordinate 19,584,815, forward strand.
AAACCATAAGAATCTATTTAATTTTATTTTTCTTGACCCGAATTGGAATTTGGATGATCTAATTTAATGAAAGAATTAAAGAGAAAGATTGAGATTTGATTTTGAAAGCCATGTCCTTGGAAGATGTCTTTGAATTTGTGTGCATATTACTTGGAACTTTCTTTTTCTTGCTTTAAATAAAGTCAGCTACAATAATTCGTGCGTGTACAAGTCTCCTATGCTCACAATCCATCCCATGACAAGTTCTCACGTCTAAACTTAGCTTTATTGCTAATCCCATCCTGTTTGAAATGACAGATTTTGCTGCATTCAATTTCTTTGTTGGATATCAAACGCTCCAACGCGTTGGAATGGACTTTTTCTGTTTCTTTGACAAACTTCTTAATCTAAAAATTTATAATCTCAAACTCTGTTTTTCTTTCTTCCTTTTTTTAAAAAAATAAGAAAGGAAGAAAAGGGATCAGATAAATGGGTTGTTGCCACGTGGTAATGAAGTCACTTTGGAGTATCATGAGATGGAGGTAAATTCGATCTTAGGTACATAATTACTTCCCAACACCACCAAAAAGAAAAGGGAACTATTCCATATGCGGTAGAAAATATATTAATATTATCTGAGGGACTCAAAGAACCTAAGTTGGGATTAAAATAAAGGGGTTAGGAAAGCTCAATTTCCACTCTCTAATAATAATAATAATAATAATAATAATAATGCCCATTTCATTTGAGAATTCAAAGCAACCATCATTCCATGTTGTGAGTGGAGAAACCTTCCTAAGCCACCATCTCCACGATCCCCCATTGCATGCCCCCACCCACTCTTTTTTTTTTTTTTTTCCATCCTTTTGTCATCTTTTAACAGCTGCCCAACCTTACAGTGTTTTGATTAAATTAATCTCAAAAATATTATCATGAGTTGCACACTTGTTGACGTCTCTGTGTACATCTTTTTATTTCTTGCAATTTCTTAGAACTTCACCATGTGCAACCTGCAAGTTTTTGTACATCTTCCTAACACTTCATGTTGTCATGTAACACTTTATCCATTGTTGCGCAGAAGATTCCTATCTACTTTCTCGAATATGCATGATTAAATGATAGTTTCATACCGTTGACCAGACAAAATTTGATTCGTAAAAAAAAAATTTAAAATTAAAATATATTAGGAATGAAGTTGTGTCATATCAGCAATATGAGATATGTTCTTCATACCAGCTTGCAAATAGAAATACTAAGTAAATTCTTATCATATGACAAGTCTTCATGAATTGCAAGTGTAACTTCACAACCCTAGTCCAATTGTATAGGTTTCCTATGTAAATCCTCACTCAATGACAAGTCATGTACTATTGGGAAATTATATTGCTATATATATAGATTCTTACTTGATTATGTAATTTCTGACAATTAGTAAACGCTAGATCAGCACATATAACAGTACAGATATCAAAATCGTATACAAAATCTTCAATATATTGAATAATGCCCAAAACATCTACAATTTTTCTTCAGAAACATTGTTGCCGGATGCATTGACTTATATATAATATATATATATATATATATATATATATATATATATAAATATCAACTCGAACAAAAAAAATATATAATATTGTTTGTCATTTTTAAAATAAACAGATCATGTTGAACCTGAAATACTAAAAAAATGCAGCATGCTATCAATTGGACATTTCATATAATTTGCTTTCCATTTTGTTTTAATCTTCCTGACGAGATACATGAGATGCTTAACAATATAGTAAGTCATGAACATACTATATATATCGCATAATAAAAATTATAAAAAAAAAAATAGAGTTTATCACAATTTTTAAAGACTTACTATGCAAAATTTTAATAAAAAAAAGGATATCAGGTAATTTTTTTTGTCAACTGATCTAGACGCCATTTTTTTATTATTTTATTCTATAATGGGGATATAATACAATAAAACCAAAGAAACTTGAATGTTCCGTATCTTGAACAAGGATTTGCACACCTAAATTCATCCATTATTCAAGCACGTACAAGTTGGTTGATTTTTTAAACTTCTCTAGAAGAAAGATAATGGCCGATCGAATGGATTGACTCATCAACTTTAAGGCGAAAAAAAAAGGTAATTAATATTGCTTTGGACCCTTAAATATTGACTTCGACTTAATTATTTCATAAACTGTAAAAAAAAATCTTTTTTCAAATTGTGCTTTCGCCTTTTTTCCTCCATCTATTGTGGGTGTTCATGTACTCCCTTTTCTTTTCTTTTTTGGTTCTGTTCATTTTAGTGGCTCTTCTTTTATTACACGGTGGACCGTTGGGCGTTGGCTTGCCTGTAATTATTTTGCTTCCATTTCAGCAAAACCCTAGGTAGGAGAATTAAGATCAAGTTTAACGTACATATTTATGATATTTTACCCAAAAATGGAACCCATAATTACAAGTTGAAATTTAAGTAATTTTGGCTGGCCATCTTAAAAAAATAGTGGAGTATCACTTAACTAACCATTAGTATTTGTGGAGAGGCAATAATCAGAGAGGCCATTAATATTTATCTAAATTATTATATATGCTCTCTCGATCCTCTGATATTTTAAGATTTAAATTAATAATTAATGTTCTTATATATATATATATATATATATTATATATGTTGATCTTCTAGTTTCATCTTACATGATCAACTTCATAATTAAGTGCTCGATCGAGACAATAGTTTTCTGATATCTTGTACGTACCCAGCTTGGTGCATGCCGGGTGTGGAACTAGAATTTTCAACTTGGGGGGTAACATTATAAAATGTTTTCTTTGGGGGGCAAAACCAATTTTTTTAGTAATGTTTTGCACAAGTTTTAAATATATTAGCCTCGCACAGATTTTTTTGTAAAAATGTGAATTTCACCATGAAAAAGTATAAAAATAATCATTTTATTCTGGTAGAGTCCACCTCTTTACAAAGAGTTTAAGAGAGACTTGTATATATTTATGACAATTCCATAGAAAACATAAATATTTCAAAGGAAAAAGTAATTATGAATCTTTTAGGATAGAGAGAGATTGCTAGCTAGCTGTCTTCAAATTTATACATACAAAAAACAAATACATATGAAGAACTTGTAAACTTTGGAGTGGATTTGTTGAAGCTACAAAAAGAATGTTGAACTTGTAACTTGTAGACATGAAATGAACATAATCTTAAAATAAGTAAAAGAAACCAGCATAAAATAACATAAAATAGGAAGCGTTGAAGAGAGTTTAATTTAAATCTTAAGTAGAGAGTAATTAAAGAATAATAGAAGTGCCAGCCATTGAGCAAACACAATCCAGATAGTTTGACTCTAGAAGGAAGGTCATGTAATTTATTTATAAAGCCACCATGGTCACTGTCATTGGCTATCAATCACCACCACTACCACCACCACTTTCCACTATCAATTTAATTACAAACCACTTATACCATTTTTCTGCACTCTAATTTGCCGTCCACATCTTGGCCGACGGACGACCTTCTTATATTTTTGCCAACTTTTACAGCAAGGCTTTGCTGTGAATTCCTGAAACATCTCCTGCATAGATATATGTATATATATATATATATATATATATATCATCTTCTTTCTCTCTCATATCAATCTCGACCTTGAAGGCCTTTTTTTGTGTTTAGGGAATATGGTAAAAAAAAAAAGAATTACATCCTGACTGAACTCTCTCTCTCTCTCTCTCTCTCTCTCTCTCTCTCTCTCTCTCTCACACACACACACACACTAATTCCATGTTTTGATCATCACCTGCTGAAAATTTGGTTTGTGGCAGGCCACATAGGTTTTTGTTAGATTTGAATAGTCAAAATTGTGAAGCAACAATTACGTGGTCAATTTGTTGTTATTTGGTTTGGTTTTATACACGTTTTAATGGTCAACTAATGAATTTTGACCTCAAACTAATCGTGTATCAAAGATATTTCTGCAAACAGCTGGGGCGTGGGGTTTGAAGGGGAGTGAGAGAGAGAAAGGGACTCTTATCTCAACTGTTTGTACGTACGTACAAGTTCCTAAACTTTGCAGCCAATTAATTGAATCTGCCAGTACTTTCAAAAAGTGATCTGAATCGAGAAAGATCGCCCATTTTTCAAAATTCAGCTGAATTTATGAGAATGGTTATCAGATTTCAAACTAGGGGCCCTTGACTTTTAAAACGTGGAAATAACAGTTGGGGTCCTATTACCATGAAGAGCAACTATTACTTGATCAACGTATACGTAACCTACATTTATTGACCAACCTTTTCCCCTAGCTAGTAGCTCCATCCAACTCAACAATCTGCTCATCGTCATCATCATCCCTTGAGCTACATGCATGCTTTTTTCCTTGATTCAGTACTTCTACGTTTAGATTGGCAATTTTCTGGCTGCCTGCCTGCCATTTGTAAATTCTGTGCATGCATGTTTCCTTTGCAAATCGAAGTGACGAGAAAGAGCAGAGTAGTTGCAGTTGACCTTGGACGCTATGGTGGGGCTAATACACGTGCATCTAGGCTGTTTGTTCCCCTTCGGCTTCTTGTCTTTTGCAGGATCTGAACAAAAAAAAAAGGTAGACATAGTCAAATGTTGTAATAAAATATGAAACTTCAGCAATTTTAAGAGGATAATGAGAAAAGGAATTCCCATTATTAATAATAGATTGAAAACAATGTTGAGTGGTGGAATTTTCCTGATGATGATGTTCGAGATTGAAGTCAATACGGTGCAAGCTGGGGGGAAGGGGTAAGCCCAAAGGTCCACAAGGACTGATCTGGTTGTTCAAATGGGCTGAACCTAGCGGCAAACAGCTGTGCACTTTAAAATGACGAGAATTGTCACCATCAGGGACCCAACATTATCACCACCACCACCCAATAGATCAAGATTAAAACTTTAGTGGGCCTACAAAGCATTCAAATAATGATAAACTTATTACTTCTTACTATCTATTTACTATTCTCTATATTTATTTTTTATTTTCTTTTACTGAATAGTTAAAGAAGTAACTATTAGTGAAATTGCATATTTTTTTAATTTTTTTTAATGATTAAGGATGTTAAAAAATTACTCAAAATAAAATAATAATAAAAAATAAAAATTTTAAATACACTATGGAATAGTAAAAAGGTGATAGAAAGTAATAAGCCTATCATTATCTTATTCTATATATGTTTTTTCAGAACAAATTTTAGGGTTAAGTATTATTTATTTGTTTTTCTAATTGTTTTGGCCTATATTTTGATTTGGAAAAATTATCGTTTTGGTCCCTCTATGAGTTGGACTTTTTTTCAAATGGGTACATCTGGTTTAAAGAGTTAGATCCCGTTTGGATGTTAAGCTGAATTAAGATAAATTGAGTTCTTTATAAATAGTAGTAAGTTAAGATGGTGGAGTGAGTTTTATGGGGCCCACCTAAGATGAGTTTAGATGTATTTGGATGTTAAAATGAGTTTAGATATATTTATGGAAAGTTAAAAACAGTTGTGGGTTCTGCATGTAAAAAGGTATTAAGTTGAAAAAAGTTATGGGTCCCATATGTAAAAAAATTTTGAGTTAAGACGAGTTTAGTAATTTAAAAGTTGGGTGTTTAAATGTTAAACTCAGTTTAAAATTAGACTGAACTTATCTCAATTCAATTCAAGTCCCAAATAGGGCCTTAGTTTCAAACTGGTCATTGGAGTTAGGTAGCTATTTCAAAAAGGAGAAATTCTACATACAACTGTAAAGTGCATAAATGTCGTGTAATCGTTTTGAAAAAAAGTAGGATCTACTATTAAAAAATAATTTTTTTCATGCGAATCCTATGTTTTATTTATTTTTTTCAAAATAATTACGCAACAGTTGCACAATTCACGGCTGCAAACATCATTCAAACTCTGACTAGTTCAATGTAGGGGTGAAAACCAACGTTGTCAGCGAGGTTTTTGGGCAAAACCGACGCCGACCGACGTCTGAAAAAATGGGGGAGCCACCGATCGTAACCGGTCGATGGGGAGGAGAAAACCGATCGAGGCGGTTCTCTGGCGGTTCTTGGTCGGCGTCGGTTCTCTGGTCGGCATTATCTACTGAGAGAGACTAAGAGAGAGATAGTTGCACAGGAGAGAGAGAGAGAGAGTTGCAGAGTGAAATTAGTTTCGGGAAGAAGAGGGGATGAAGAAGAAGAAGACTAATATTGAAACGATGCCGTTCAACTCTAAGTGGAACGGCGTCGTTTCAAACTTTTTTTTTTCTTACGTCCTTATTAAAACGACGCCGTTTGGTTTAATGCCAAACGGCGTCGTTTCTATATCTATTGTAATACTTATTAGCTAAAACAACGCCGTTCCACTTAAGTTTAAGTAGAACGGCGTCGTTTAAGTAAAGGTATATTTAAAAAAAATAAGTTTTATTATATTGGTCGGTTCAGCGGTCCGGTCCGGCCTCAAACCGGGATCGAACCGCTGAACGTCGGTTTCTTCATATTTCCACCGCACGCCGACCGGTTCTCCACCGGTTCCGGCCGGTTCCTGATGCGGCCGGTCGGTTCTCGTCGGTGGCGGCCGGTGGTGTCGGTTTCTGTACAGCCCTAGTTCAATGACAGAAAAGCTGACATGGCACATACCCTCCCACATCATAACCAATCATAAAAGGGCACATCATACATACATATATATATATACATACAGATAATTTTTACATTTTTAAAATTAAAAATTAAAAATACAAAAATATATAATATATATTAATTAAAAAAAAAAAAGCGCCACCAGAGTGACCTTGGACGGCCACCGTATGGGTTGTCAAATCTAGATTTGCACGGACCCATATCAACTGTCTTAGGTTTGGATGGGCACAAATGCTCATAGATTCGTGCCATCCCAAATTTGGATGTGCACAAGCCAAGTTCAGCTCATTTTCAGTTTGGATTTGGTGTTTGATTTTGGATTGGGTGGAAATCAAATGGTGGTTTCGACAATCCGCACCTGTCCGTACACCGAGTACAGGCAGACATGGGACAAGGGCATGGGAAGGTGTTAGCAAGGGATTATGACCAACAGCCACCTCCACCACTCTTGTAAGCCTTCTTTATATGATATGTTCCTTCCTGTAGACAACAAGAACATCCCTTGTCTTTCTCAAAAATTAGTTCTGTTTTTGACAAAAAAGTGGAATATATCAACCCTTTCTACAAATCTAATTCTTAAAAATATTTTTTGTCTCGCCTAAGAACTTGATCACCTTGAGTAGCCATTATTCATTTTCACACCACATTTATAATTTTTTTTAAAGATGTGAAAATATTTTTTTATAAAGTGTAAAGTGTATGATAGTGAATAGTGACTGATGAATTTTTTTTATATATATACATGAAAATGGCCCACACCCTGCAGACCATTCATATTCTTGACAACTTCATTAACTAACCTGCTGATGAAGGCGCTTTTTATCATCGCCTAATCAGGCTTTACCGATCAACTTTCTCAACTTTTGGTACCAGCAAGAGGTGTTTCAAAGCTGCCGGAATTTGGGGCCCATTACTGTAAGATGAATCTAAAAGGGCAAGAATCAACTATCAAAAATTCTACTCAACCTCCTACTATTCACACCACACTCCACACTCCATCTTTTTTTAATTTTTTTTAATTTTTTTTATCAAGTGGAATACATGAGTGTGGAGTGTAGAGTGTGAGAAGGATGAATAGCAAAACCCATCAATCATATGGCACATCAAGTGGCATCTGATTACTCACATAGCAGATTCCACTGACCCAAACAGTCACCCTAGATCTGACCGTACACTGTTCCGTGGCAGTGCAATCAAAACATCGACTGCCATAGAAATGCAACGAAAGATCAATCGAACTTGTCCATGATCACGACCGTCCATTTGTGGGGCCACCGGAAGACCCTGCCATCTGTCATCCATTTTCTTACACTAATTACTTTGCCCCCACAAGCACTTAAAATCTAGCAAAATGGTAGAATTGCTTCGTTCGCTTTGACCAAAATGCCCACCCCTTCTTGTACAATTAACGAGACCATACCATTAGGAATTTAGGATCAGTGGCGTTTCTGACAGCAACTGAGAGGCTCAGAAAAACGAAGTATTTCCTCGGGACTGCCTTGCATCGCAGGGAAGATAACGCTGTGTTTGGCCGCTGATAAAGCTGATAAAAAATTAATGAAAAAAGCGCTTTCACCACCGCAGTATGGTACACTACTCTTCTAGTTTGACACTGTAAAAAATCCCTAATCTTATAGGGGGAAGAGCGGCCGAAAAATTGTCGTTTCGGTTGTTCTGGAAGGAGCTGAGGAGGTTACTGCTGGCAAAGAGGGAAGCTTTATCCTGACTTTCTTAGGATAAGAAAAAGGCAAAGTCTTTGCAAATTGATCGTTCTACTTCTACAAGTCTATAACCCCAAATCCCTGTGCCCAGGAAATAAAATAAAAAAACCCGAATCTCTGGACTTTTTACTTCACTCTTCCGAGATTCAGAATTTTTCATATACATTGAAACGCCAGTTCTATTTAGACTTTAGAATGCTTGAAGGGTTTATTTAAAGACTTTTCTGTCATCAGTCACTACTTTCTCATCCGTTACTGCATGAAAGTGCAACAGAAAAAAGGAGTAATTAAAGGAGACCGGAACGGAAATGGCAATCAAGTTCCAGACTTTAAAGGCAATTTTCAATATCAGAGCAAGGATTTATTTGGGCACAACAGAATGGATAGCATTATCTGAAATTTCATGGCATTTACAAATTACAACAACAAAATTGGCATGTCCTGGAAACAAAATTGGTGCTATTTGACATAAATTATTGTAACACTAACACAATTGATATTCAATAAGAAGGAAAATTTGAGAAATCAGGCTGCTTATGCATCCCAGTTTGCCAATTTAATTCACCGTGTGAAAGAAAAAAAATTCCAATAATTATGAGGCAAAATAAATAATTAATCTCATACAACTATATATAATCCTATACAAAACAGAGCGAGTACCAAGCTCCGAAGACCACCAGCAATGGCCGCTCCCGATGTGATTTCTTGGCGGAAACCCGGCGGGGACGACAGGTGCGAGGGCGGGCCATTCAGCCCCGGAGAATTCTCGGGTGAAGGCGTGCTCTCGGGCGGTTGAGCACCTGCCATTACGGGGCTTCCAGGCTTGGCATATACTGGAGGGCCTTTCCCGAATATCTCCCTTGGCAACAGCACTTCCGAGACCCCGAAGATGGCCACCGGGTTCTGATCAAACACGGTCTGAGTCACTGACGCCTGAACGATCCCAGTATTAATCGCAACCGACCCATTAACCCTCGAAATGTTGAGGGTGAAGCTCCCAGCGCCCATGGCCTCGGTGGCCAATGTGGGCTGGACCGGGTTCACAATCGACTCCAAAGAACCTAATGGGTAGTAGGAATGGAGCACGTGGAACTTCAAGACAACCGCTTTCTTATCTGCTGGCAGAGACTGAAGCCTCACCGTCGTCGGAAGATCGGCGAAAGCGGTGTCGGTCGGGACGAAGAGCGTGATCCCAGCACCGCCCTCGTCGGCCTCGAACTCCTCCAAGACGCCCGAGGCCACCAACATCGAAGCAGCGACGTTGAACTTGAGGGCGTCGATCAAGGCCTTTGTGATGTTGAGCCCCAGAGGCGGGCGGGACTCGGAGGCGACTAGATCTGAGTTGTAGGGAACGAGGAGGGAATTGACTGCCAAGATGGTGACATTATAGGGAAGGGTCTTGACGAGGGAGAGAACGGTGGCGTTGGAGGGGGAGTAAGGAGCCGGGGAGTGGATCGAGACGACGCCGTTGGAAGGGTTGCAGGTAATGTTGACGGAGCCGTAGTTGCTGGTGGCGCGACCGGTGGTCTGGAAGAGAGTTGTGACGAGTACACCGGAGGATGGGATCTTCTGGAGGTCGGACCAGGAGAGGTACTGTAGGAGGACATGGTAGCGGAGGACGTCGGCGAGGGAAGTGGAAGAGAGGCGGCGCGTGAGAAGGTCTGAGGAGGAGATATAAGGGTTAGGGATGGCGAGGAGCGTGAGGGAGGTGCGGTGGGAGAGATCGGAGGAGATGGTGGTGGAGACAAGGGATGCGAAGGAGGAGAGCTCCGGGATGGATGAGAGAAGGGCTGTGATGTTAAAGGCGAGGACAGGGGGTGGTGCGGGAGATAGGAGGAGTAAATAGAGGACCGTTAGAGGGGTAACATGGGGAATGTAATATAAAATAGCCATTACTCTGAGGGATTCTTCTTCTACTCTCTCCTTCTGTAGTGATTAAGATTAACAGCACTGCCCAGAAGCAGCAGCAGCAGCAGAGAGAGAGAGAGAAAGAGGATGGTGGGTTGAGTGAGTGGAGGAGTGTGAGAGAGTATGATGTTTGATGGACGACGATGATGATCCGGATGGTGTTGTTGATGACGATGCTGATGTTGCTAGAGTCAATTTTCTTTGTTTTTGTTCTCCTTTTCTTTTTGGCTTGGATATTCTTCGCTCAAGCAAACTAGAGCCGAAGGAAAGAAAAGGGAAGGGATAAAGAGGAGGCTAGTGATTGGAGCCACGTGGACGTAGTGTAACTTTTTAAGACAAGAAGGTGAAGGTAGAAATTATTCCGCCCGTGGGACGTGTCAGCAGTGTCGTATGTACTGTTAACATTGTACATAGATTTTCGATAATTGCACTTGGAAGCGCATTGTGCATACAAATTTCTGAACCAAGCACAGTGCTTTGTCCTTATTGGCATCACAAACTGAAGTACATTTTCCTATCCGAACGCTGCTACGCTCACAGATGAAGGCCGAGTAAATGTGTGTTTTTTTTTTTTTCATACATTTTTTTATATTTTTAATTTTTTTTAAAAAAATTTACAACATCATTTAAAAATATTTTTTTAATTACTAAATTAAAAAAAAAAAAAAGGAATCGGTAGCTGCTTTCGGTGAGATTAAGCATTTTCCTATCCTTTTACGGTAAACAAAGTAAACTCTTCCCTATATTCTACAGCGGTTCATGAGGTTTAATATTTTAAAAAATATATATTTTCAGACTGTTATATAAAACATATCTAATAAAATATTTATATAGTATAATTTAATTTGTAAGATAAATTTTATAAATTAAATTTTATGATTTAATTTATTTAAATAATGTGTACTATATATCGACTTAAAAATATAATAATTCTTTTTTTTTTTTTTGTAAATACATAGAATGTATTTAATGGATGATTATTAGAATTCTTTCATATTCACGTATCCCTATTTTTCATATATCTATTTAATTCATATATTCATTTAATATCATGTATCATCCATGCCTATAAAATGATATCTTGAGGAACATTTATAGTAGACTCAAAAAACACAAAAACTGAGAGAATTAATATTTAGTTCCTGAAAAATGATTTATAGATACTGTAGTCTTTCAATTATCTTACTACTTTTCTTTAATTTTACTACATTTTAAAGTTAATTGTACACTAAAAAAGTTCTAAAATGATAAGACCATACTCGTGAGTTAAGGTAAATCCTTCGGTTAATAATTTTCATTAATTCATTGATGAAAACTACTGATAGTATAATCACTTTGCTAATGTTTAGTCTTGTTTTTGTTATACAATTTAAACTATCTTATATTATATAATCATTACAATTTTTTCAAATTTTTATACAAAATTTAATAAATATTTTATCTTTTTCAAATTTCAAAATAAAAATTATATTCTAATAATTTTTTATTTAATTTTTTAATTTTATTTCATCTCATCTTGTCTCATTTGTATAACTAAACAAGAACTTAGTATTTCTAAAATCTAGTATTATTTAATGAGTGTAGCTACTGTTACGACTTAGGATGGGGTGTAACCATGGCGGACCCACGTTATATTTACGTTCGCCATGGCCCCTCAAAGCTTTTTGAAAACATAAAATGCCACTAGATTTTATACATAACTTTATAAATATAAAAAATTTATCTCCCAACAAATTTATGATCTCCATATGCTTTATAAAATCTTCTAAAATTTTAATATATCTAGAAATGTCTTTTTCTAATTTTTTTTTCTTATAATCCCAAAATTTTGTTTAATTTCTATATATGATCTATATTCAAGGATGTGGCTTCTTCAAAACTAAAATTAAAATTAAGTTTAGAAGAAATAATAAATTTATTAATATAGATATCAAAGTTTTTTGTTATGTAATATTGGACTTCTTAATATGGAATCTAAAGTGAAAATAAAAGAAAAATTATTTAAGGTCGATGATTTATATGAAAAATAGTTTGTAGTTATATTTTATGATTTTTCAATTTTTTTTTAATTTATATAAGAGAAATGATATTTACAATTCTAGGATATGCAAGCTCTGCTTATTCTATTTTAAAAAAGTAGATAAATCTAGAATCCACATAAAATTTTTTTTTTTTTTAAAATAGATTCTATTTTTTTTAAAAGAAATATATAAAACTTGCATATCAATATGTCTAACATTACACTTTACGTGTTATACAATAAAAAAGTTATCACTCCCTCGACACGGTTATTGCCGCCACTGGATGTACCGTCCAATCAGAGTTTATCAAGTGATAATTCTAATGATTTTCTATAATATTTTTATATAGTACATCTTAACAAATATAATATTTTTATCATTCTTGGATTATCTTTATATATTTGGATAGGCGTGAAATGAAATCAAATAAAATAAGTGGAAGAAAAAAATTATTTTTCACCATTCTCTCAATATTTTTTGATGTGATATTAAATAATAGATTTATAAATAAAACATAATAAATAGTTTCTAAATATTTAATACCACTTCATGAGATAATACGAGAATGATGGTAAAATAGATGATGAGTAGTATTATTACTTTTAATGGAATTGTTCTTAGTTAATTATTATTATTATTATTATGTTTAATTTTCTATACAATGGACTAATGGAGACAGTGGAGGCTCATGGGTTAAACAAGTGCGATATCGCACGTGTCGAGACATCCTCTAATCAAAAGACTTAACGAAGATGGTATGCACAATAATGCTGCTACGTACGTAGCAGCTTCCCACGTGAACAGCCAGCTTGGACCTATTTCATCACGCAAAAACAGTCCGTGGAGTGTACTTTGTCTTTGTGTCTCCCTTCTCAACTAACTCCATCGGTGCCTGTCGTCTCTCCTAACTCTTCAAGCTTTGTCTATGGCCCCACGTATACATGCAGCACCCTCCAATGCTTGCTGCGACTAGGCATATTTACCATTAAAAAAATTAACATTTTATTAGCTAGATAACTATGTACAAAATTTGTAATATTATTTGTGTTTATATCATTTTCCAATACTGACACACATAAAGACTTTAGTCACAAAAAAATAATATAAAAGTTAACTTATAAAGTGATGTAGCTTAATAGAGGGCTTAGATTATAAATTATTTTTATCGTAAATTAAATTTAACAGGTCACATGAAACCGCGTCACTTCTTAAATTTATTGCACCAGAAAGGAGTTGTTTGGGACAGAAGTTCTTGAATATGTCTACAAAGGATTAGAATATCAACTCTCTTTCTCTCTATTTGTGGGTTTTGGATGAAAGAGAGAAACAGAATTGGAAAAATAAAGAAAGAAAGAAAATGGGAAGAAGATGCTGTGCTTACCTGGTTAATTATATATGTTGCCTTGTGCATAAAATAGTCTTACAGATTACAGAAACTCTTTATGGAAACAACTTAGCATATGAATCTCACAGATGCTAATAATGCCATACTTCTGATCTTCCACTGCCTCCTTTACATTATCTTCTGATTATTTTGAGGGTTGGAGTGCATACCCACTTAACCAGTGTAATAAAACAGCATGAATGCATGATATAATTATATTGTAAAACACAAGACTTGTGGTTTTGTGGGTTGTGACTTGTAGTCTGGGCTTACTCTATTTGAGTTTGGCCCATGCTTTTTCTCCTGAGAAAAGTAAAAAAAGTCGGCTTGGCCCAGTCTGGCCTTTTGCTGGGTTCCCCGCCTCCCAATGGGTAATGCCAGGACTGTAAAAGACAACGACCAAACTTCGCTGCTTTTTGAAACACCCATCGTTGACATTGTCAAAATGAGCTTTATCCATCATGTTATACTCTCTATTCATCCCGTCAAAATGAGCTTTATAGATGGCTAAAGAACCTACTTTTTATATCGTTAATATAATAGAATTTGATTTTTTAAGAATTTTCAATAATTTTTTGATGAGAAACGCTTTAACCATAAAGAAATTCTAGAAAAATAAAATCACACATTAACATGACTTCATATAATATGTTATATCTACTTTACAATAAAAGTATTTCTATAATCTAATGTACAATATCAAGGTACGTTATGTTAATATAAAAAATCGCACAACAAGCTAGAAGGAAGGAAATAATCATCTCCCACCCATGATGATGATTCGGGTTTCGATACGATATTCTTTGTGTTCATCAATGAAATAAATAATAAATAAACAAATACAAATAAATAGAAAGACATAAAGATTTACGTGATTCGGCATAAAAGCCTACGTCCACAGAGTGTTTGGGGACAAATCCACTATAATGGATGATTTACAATCTCTCATGGCCTTATGTATCTTTCAATACAATTGAAGAATTTAGAGTTTGAAGAAGTTGAAAATGATGTCTTGTTTGAGAGAAAATCTTTTGAAGTCATTGTGCATGGTGGAGTTTGTGCATAGAGTTGTCGAGAATCCTCTCCCTTTGTAGATATATCATCATTTTATAGAGGTTTATTTCCTTTCTCAGAGTGATTGAGTCCTATTTGTCTTATGATGTATTTTCCTTTTAGGAATCTTGAGTAAACTTCTTTGGATATATCTTTTACTTACCTTATCTCTTGATTTTATCTATTCCCTTATTATTAATGATAAGTTTTTAATGGGTTGGACCCAATCAACGTTATCTAACATGTTAATTTGTGAATGTACTTATTAAGAGAGAAAGAGAACGTGTTTGAATGATTCTGTATATTCATTTTGGTAGTCTGCTGTACAAAATATATAAGTTTACAATGAAACTAATTATGGAAATTTACATATATGAAAATGATTCTATCGTAACAGATGCAATAAGAAATCCTTGATTTTGTGCAATCCTAAATTTGGGGAACATATGATTCTGTCAATACTCCCCCTCAAGTTGGCGCATGGAGATTCGTAATACCCAACTTGCATGAGAAATGATGGAAAAGGTCCTGGCCTAAAGGTTTGGTGAAGATATCTGCAATTTGCTCATGTGAAGAAGTGTGAATTGCTTTGAGGAGACCGGAGCGAATTTTGTCACGAATGATGTGGCAATCGATCTCAATGTGTTTAGTCTGTTCATGGAATACTGGATTGTAAGCAATGTGAAGTGTAGACTGATTGTCACAGTAGAGGTGGAAAGGCTCGGGATGAGGGATGCCAAGGTCAGTGAGAAGTTGCTTTAGCCAAGTGAGCTCACAAGTGGTCACAGCCATGTCATGGTATTCAGCTTCAACAAAAGAGCGAGCAACGGTAGTCTATTTTTTTGTATGCCATGAGATTGGACTGGTACCGAGCTGGATGAAATAACATGTGGTGAAACGACGTGTGGTGGGGCAGCTAGCCCAATCAGAGCCAATATAAGCGATAACCTGAGTGGTGCTAGAGGAAGAGAAAAAAATGCCTTGGCTAAGACTCTCTTTGATGTAACGGAGAACACGTGTAGCAGCAGTCATGTAAGGAACACGAGGAGCATGCATGAACTGACTGAGAATGTTGATGACATAAACAATGTCAGGTTGAGTGATGAAATGAGACGACGATAAGTGCTAGGATCAGGACTCCCTTTGCCGCAAGCCGTGCACTTGAAAGGGGTTTTCGGGCGCCCACCAGTTTGGACTACCATGGCCATCGTTTCAGATGAAGGTGGTCGAATGTGGTGCATCCTTTGTTGTTCTTCTTGAAACAGAATAGAAAAGACTTTGCCAATAGGTGGAAGTGGATCCATGGCCAAGATTTGAGTGCGGAGAGAGGCGAAGGAATCGTTGAGGCCAAGGAGGAACTGGAACACCTTTTCATCTTCAGTTTGCTGCTGTAAAACCGTGAGGTTAGTGCTCTGTTGGAGATGACCGAGTTCATCCCAATATTGTTTGATTTGGTTGTAGTAATCATGAACTGAATTTGTGATTTGGTGGAGAGAAGAGAGGGACCGTTTGAGTTGGTAAATTCTAGCATTATTGCCATGACAAAACTGAGAAGAAAGATCAACCCAAACATCACTTGGGTTGGTATGGTATTGAAGAGAATTGGCAAGAGAAGGGCTGATAGAATTGAGGATCCATGTAAGGACCATATCTTTTGTTTGGTTCCATTGGGTGTATTCGGGTGTGTTAGGTTAAGGGGTTTTGAGGGTACCATCAACAAAACTAAATTTGTTTTGGACATTGAGAGCTCAGGTCATGGCTTTTTGCCATTTGAGATAGTTGTCGCCGGTTAGAAGGCCATTGACAAGGGTTAAGCTTGGTGAATTAGAGAGATGAAGAAGATAAGGGAAGGGAGGGTTGGGGAAGGAGGAGTTGGATTAGATGATTCAGCCATGGCTTTGCAAGACCGTGTTCTAGCCTGATACCATGTTAAGAGAGAGAGAGAACATGTTTGAATGATTCTATATATTCATTTTGGTAGTCTGCTGTACAAAATATATAAGTTTACAATGAAACTAATTATGAAAATTTACATATATAGAAATGATTCTATTGTAACAGATGCAATAAGAAATTCTTGATTTTGTACCATCCTTAATTTGGAGAAGATATGATTCTGTCAATATTACTTTTATGGCTAAAACATTTCAATTCTTCGACAGTGACCTTGATTATTCTGTTTCAAACAAAATAAACTACAGCCATACCACTTCACATTCTCCGTTTGAGTCGGCTTTTTCTGAGAATAATTTGACGAGTCATATGGGAAGATGAGGTGGTGCGATTGGCGAGTCAACAGACGGTCGACGTCAGCATGGTCCAATTTCAATTTTCAGTTCTAATTGCACAATTCCACTTGTGAAAATGTAAGACATATGGTTACGGGTCAACTTTTTCGTACCTGAAAGTGCTAATGGATATGGATTAATGGTCGTGATTCGTGAATTCATTGATCATGTTATATTGCCTTTGACGATCGAGGCCGGATTTCTAGAACACCACCATTCACATACACAAAAGATCTCAGCCTTCCATTCTATGTAATTTCTAACGTATGATTATAATTATTAATTACTATATATCTTATTTGACATTCCAAATTATTTATGTAATTCCTAGTCATGCACCCTGTACTGTCTTCCCACGCAAGTGCTTGACGACAATGCCCAACTTTAAAGTCGAACATGTCGTTCAATGATGTTGTTTTACACGTTTGAATGGCACAGTACCAGTTGAGGATTCATGCTTTGGAGGCTAGCCGAAATCAATTTATCTTTTGTCATGCACGGTAAAAAAATAAAATAAAATACAACTTTAGATTCGAGAGATCTAGGCATAATTTCACAGGAGAATGAGATGTGATCTCACTATTATTTATTATTATTTATAAATTTTAACTTACAAATCTCACTATTATTCATAAATCATCTCAACTCATTTCATTTTATCTCTCAATCTAAACGAGAAACTTTCATTTACGAATGGATGAAATTGTTCTTTAAATGAAAAAATTGTCAAACTTCTAATCTTGTCTGATCATTTTCAACAAGGTGTATGTAATGAAGTTATTACACAACATAACTTTAACTTCCACGCCAATACATGCAGTGTTGACATCACCCCCCAACACACAAAACCCCAATCTCTGTGCTCTTGCCATTTTATATTTGTATGGTTGGTAAACCATTCTAAGTCTGAGCTTGACATCTAGATATATAAAGAGTATCATACGTTGTGGTTGGTCATCTAGATGTAGGCCCCAGCTTCCTTCTCGGACCGGGTATTTAGACCAGGCTCGGTCAGAGAGAGAGAGAGAGAGAGAGTGGAGACCTGGCTGCGCAGCTTGTGGGGCGCCATAAAAGCTTTGGCGTCTACATTGTTTCTGGGTCTTCTGTACTAACTATCAACAACCTAGTCCTTCTAGTTCATATTCGATTATCTCGTGTATAGCATAGCAATATATCTCCCACTTAACTAATTCTGTGTGTTAGCACCATAATTTACAATATTTATTGCTCTCGGTGTCTTCCACGTCCTTCAAAGCTCGCCATGACTTTCGAACCTTCAGATCAGGAGCAGCAAAAACTTCGCTTTCTCGGCTAAAAAGGTAGTCGATATTGTTAATGTTACTTCTTTGTGTTTCTTGAATTCATGGAACAAAAGGTGAAGTAGTTAGTTTTAAGTATAAAACAAGGAACCTCTATCTTCTTTGCCGCATAGTTTTTAGTTTCTGAACATTTATTAGCTTTTTCTGATATGCGATTTGGACTATCACTCTTACCTATATAGTTGCTCGGCTCTTTAAGTTGAACTCAATTTCTTTCACTGCTGTTCGGATTTGAGTTTGACAAAGCTTAAGTTTTCTTAATTGACATGCATGATATGTTAATCCGCTTTTTTCTTTAAGACATCGGAATTTTACAGTTTATGTTTGAACAAACGTAATTATCATGTTGCGTTTGGTCAATTTCTTATTCGATTATCTCTAGGTGTCGGTATGTGTTTGTCCAGCATCAGAAAGTAGAGTTGCCTAATACAAACAAAGACTAACAAAAAGAAAATAGTAAGAAGAAATTAGGAGCATGAAAATTTAGAAGCTTATTTGCACGACTATTTTGGCCCTTCATGTGGTGGTGGAGCAGGAATTTCATATTTGAAACAGTCCAAATATCTGCTCGAAATCCTAGTTGTTTCTTTCTTACATGGTATTTGATCTTTTATCCTTATGAAGACTAGGGCCTAGGAATTGAGGATCCTTTGAGGTATAAGTTCTCTTTGTTTCATTTTTTTTAGGTGCAAGTTTTTGATATTATGGACTTCAGAAAAACACTTGTACCTGGCTATTACATATTTGGTGAGGTACCGAGCTTTCTATATTGTTTAATGGTTTTTTATCACATGTCAGGTTTCTGCAAGACAGTTGTCCTCGCTAGTGGCTGAAAAAGTGGGCTTCAGACTTTAAAGGACCACTTTGTCTTAAACATGGGAAGGCACTTGGAGCGAACAAACTCTGGCGTTCAGTTTGGGGGAAGTCATCCAGGGTGCATGTGGGGCATTCTCCATATCCTTGACTACCACCATTGGCATAATGCGAAAAAGATGCGTCCACACAAAAAGGACAGAGAATTAGGAAGACATGCCAGTTGTAAGTAATCTCCATTTGCCTCGGGATATCTGCCTCTTGTCCCTACTTTTTGCTGCTAGAATGGGCCATGGTTCATTTCGATCTTATCATCTCCACCAAAGCAGCATGGAATTTGCATACTTGCTTCTTTATCTGCTTTTGCAGCACCTATCAAGAAATAAAGGATTTCTTAAGTAAAAAATCTAGTGAAATTTCTAAAATCAGTTGGGGAAGGTCTATAGAATGATTGATGTTTCATACTTAGTTGTTTGCTGACTGATTGGTACAGAAAGACCACAGTAACTGATGTATATGGACTTACTTGAATTAGAAACCACATGAAGCTGAAAATTTAGCCATTTTTTTATTAAAAAGGAAAAAACTATAGCTGAAAAGATTGTGGCTTAAATCTTGTGCTTGCGTGCTTTTGCAATCTAGGTGCTGCTTGCAAGTAGAAAATGTTTATTATCTCCCCATCATCTATAATTAAGTAGTTCTTCAATAATTCGTGCAAACTTTGAATCCAAGATTTCGAAAATTGTTAGTGCTGAACAGTTCAACTGCTTGGAGTTTCTATAATGACATCAGATATATGTTAGGCAATTAGTTAGACGTAGCATTGAGTAACTGTAATCAAAACTTTGTTCTGATGGATTGAAGCAGATGATAGCTAAATATGTGAGTGTCCGTTGGATGCCTTGACTGAATGAGCTTTTATTGTGAACCTTACAGCATGGCAAATAGATGTATTCGGAAACTGGGAATACTTTGTTTTGGTACAAAAAGACGCTTTTCATATTACGTTTGTTTGGAAAATACTTTGCTTTCAATGCCATATGACTAACTGCACATGCTGTATGTTTATATCCTAGCCTGCTGCAAAAGCGGTTATCTAGCTTATTTCAGATCCCCTGTTTCCTGTAGTTATTGTGTGCCCTTCTAGATATGTTCCATAGGTGTACAGATCTAGTCGAGATATGTCATTAACCATTTTCTAATGAGCTTATTTTCTGAAGAAGTTCGTTACCGAGGTCCTTCTAACCTCAAAGAATGTGAGTAATAAGATCAGTTTGGTTCGAGAGTCACAAAAGAAAACTAAAGTGGGTTATCTTTCACTTGGTAGTTTCCCTCTTAATCATACACATAATGTTGTGTGTTTGTGCCATCCCCCATTTTATTTATGCCTGACAAGTTTTATTTCTTATCTATAGGCAAAACTAATGAACAAGCAACTTTAAAGAAGCGTGAAATTGGAGTGCAAGAATTTAAGGGCTCTGAAGGAGAACCCTTGTTGGTAAGTTAATGACATCATTAAATTACCACAGAATATGATGGTTGCAAATTGTGATCTGAAGGATTGGTAACTTCGTGTAAATTTGTCGTGAAGACTAGTTGATTTCATATGTGCGAACTGTTTCTGTTGCATGGGTGAAACATAAACTGACAGTACCCTGTTTGCAATATTACATCAGGCTGAACAGCATGATACAGAAAGTAGTCCTGCAAAGACCAACAGAAGATCAGGCAAAGCTCATATAAAAGAATCAATTGCTAAAGATATGCCTAAGCAAAGCCACAGATACTGGAATTTGAGCTATGCTGCACGAACATGGTTTTGGCGAATCATTCCAATTCATCATTTAGAGCAGGCAGACAATTATCTTGGTGAAATGCATACTGTTGGGGCAAATCCAATCATTCCCCTTGAAAAAAGTGCCAACACTTCTGCTTCTACCGGATTGCAGACTTCTCTTTCAGTGACCCCCGAGGAACAGGATATAGGCCATAAAAAGTTTGGAGTGTGGGATACAATGAATGATGTCAACTACTCGAGGCATAATCAGTCTGTTGGGAAGCATGCAGTTTTTCCTAAAAAATGTGATGAAGGATCAGAAGATTTTGTAGACCACAATCTTGGGGAATCTAATCAGCTCAACGTAGAAGTTTCTAATAACCAGTTTAAGGAGTGTTCCGATGTTCTGGAGATTTTTAAGATACACAAGGAATCTTTTCTAAAGATTCTCCAGGACACAAACGCTGGTATGAAGCACTTCCACAGTCTGCAGAATTCCAAAAACAAAGCAAGGTTAACAAAGTCGGGATCATTTCCTCTAGCCAGTTCATCAAGCAATAAGTATATCAGTACTAGAACACTTGAACACAAGCAAAATGAAAGCTGGTCCTTCCCAAAAGGAGAAAAGATGCTTTCTTCCTCTCTAGTATCAGAGTCTGATTCATCCATATCTCAGAGGTCAATGCCTTCTATGGCTGACAATAATACAGTAGGCAGAGCCATGAGACAAGAAACAAACTCTTCTTCTACGGATTCATCCCAGGGATTAATCCATCAGGGTTGGAATCAACAGGTTATTAATCGTTTCAAAGAAATTAAGCAGAAAATATGGCATGCGCTCAAGGAAAACAGAAAAGAAAGTAACCACACGTCTATGGAAGCACTCATTGAAAGGGAACCCTCTGGAAAAGAGATCTCTGGAACGTCAAAGATTTCCACGTCCCAAGATGGTATAGACAACCCTGGAAGTTTTCATGAGGGTAATGGTTCCGATTATGATCCCAGCAGGGGAAGACTAGGCTACATACAAAGAGCATCGTCTCTAAACGAGTCTCTGGATAGATACACTGAGTTGTTTGAGCGCACTTTTGGTCGAGGTGCCAAGTGGCATCACTCTAAGAGCCTAAAATTGACAAATGAAGGTAAGGTTCCATCAAGTGGGTTTGCTTCAAAGTCCTTCAAAAGGAGACTCTCTCTGCCTGATCTTGATTACTTTTGCTCCTCTCTAAATGATCCATCTAGAGATTCTCTAAGTTCAGTTATGCCAATCAGGACAGCTGGGGATTGCTGTACAATAGTTGAAAAAAATAATCATTGTGAACCAAAGTCATTCAGCACTCTAGTTGAAGAACAAACACGTGAACCAATGCATGCTGCTCTAGAGACTGAATTTCAGAAAGATATGATTAATGGAAATGACGGCGGTTGGAATGTTTTATCTTCAGCTGATTTGACAGTGGAAAGAAATCATGAGGGAAATGCTAAGATGGGCAACTCTAGTGACTTAACAGTTGGGAAACGTAGTCTTCAACAGGATCTTGGCTTGACAATGAACCACAGCAGAGAGCTTGTAGGTTTTTCTACAGAGCTAGCAGAACCAGATCCAGTTTCTGATCATGAAACGCGCTTTCCAGATGATCTAAACAACCTTGCAAAGTTTCCAATATATGAAGGTACTCGTACTTACCCTCTTATGCAGTTATCTAAAGCTCACAAAATTTCTTGCTTAATATAATGTCATTGAAAATAAACTCCTAATTTCTTGAAGTTTGAATTGATATTTGTGCATCCCCCAGCACCAGGGTTTTGCCCGTAGTCTTTTCTTGTTGATATATGATTCGTATGTTGTCGTAAAATTGATGATTTTCTGTAGGCTCAAATTACATGTGATAGAGGATTGAAATTGATTGTTTTGGTTAAATTGTATCAGGTCTCGCGTCAAGTCCTATGGACATTCAAATGGATGATCCAGATGCTTCTGTTGACCACCAAATCATGTCCAACACATATTCTTTACCTGTGGTTTGCAGCATAGTAACTCCAGAGACTACAGAAGAAACAAATATGAATACTGAGGATCAAACCCTGCACTTTAAATTGGATGAATCGGATGAAGCTGACTTCAACTATGTGAGAGTTGTTCTTGAGCTGTCAGGCTTCATCAAGAATGAGAACCTTGGGACATGGCACTCACTAGACCAACCATTGAGTCCCTTATTGTTCAAGGAATTGGAGGCTTTCTTGCACCCTGAACTCGAGGATTACGAAGAGGACGTTGATGGAAGTTGTGATCACCAGATCCTATTTTATTTAATCAATGATACACTTCTTGAGATATATGAGAGATCATTCACCTACTTCCCGAGGGCCTTCACCTTTAACCGCCACATCCGTCCAATGCCTAGGGGGCACCATCTTCTGGAGGAGGTATGGGCAAAGATTAGCATGTACCTGAGCTTGAGGCCAGAGCTGGACCAGTCATTGGAAGATGTTGTGGCTCGAGATTTGGTTAAGGGTGATGGTTGGATGAACCTCCAATTTGATAATGAGTGTGTGGCGCTTGAGCTAGAGGATTTGATTCTCGAAGAATTATTAAATGAAATTGTATGCTCTTGAGATTCTCGAGCCACATCAAGGTCATTCATTGTTTAAGCCTGCTTCTTCCCTGTACCTAAAATTTTGTTTGCAGTGCATTGTATATACCTTTATTCTTCCAGCATTCCAAGATTTCATTTTTTTTCACCATTGTAGCAATAGGGAAAGGCAGACATTCAGTTTTTTGAAATTCATGTAGGCATAGTTGGTTGGATAAAGGTATGGCTTCAGTAGTAGTGAAACTCTTATGTATAATCTGTGTAATTACAGATGTAATGTAAGTTACGTACACAACACCCCCCCCCCCCCCCCCGGCCACAATGAAAAAAAAAAACAATGTTTGCAAGTGTTCTTCACTCGGTCCATTGATCTGTGTGTTGTACTGAAAGAAATGTAAAGGGATTCATGGTGAATTGCAAAAAATGGCTTCAAGCTTACATGCTAGTCAGAGCTACTGATGTTGCTGGATGATTATGTTGAGGTGGAGCTGAGTAAAATAAGGCTTGTTTGTCTGCTAAGATGGTGGCTGCCGAAACAAAATTGCCGACCTGATTTAGTTACGCAATTTAGATGAGATGAGATGAGATGAGATATTTTGTTAAAAATTGAATAAAATATTATTACAGTATAATTTTTTAATATTATTTTTATTATGAAATTTGAAAAAGTTGAATTGTTTATTATATTTTATATAACCAAACCAGCTTTAAAGCTTGTGTCTTAACAAGTGCTTATAGCATGTTGTATCTAGGCAATTAACCTCAACAATATTTGGCTGACATTAAAAAAAAACAATGACATTTGGACTTGGTTCCTTTACATTTGCTTTCCCTTTTACTAGGAAAAAGGCAACATATTATTTGTTAAAGCTTTTGTATCCCCCAACAACAGTTTATTTCTGTTACCACATGTCAATCCCATACGGGTTATAGAATATAAAACCCATATGTTCCAACATAAGTCCATATATCATATATCAATTGTATATTGAAGAAATGTGCATATTATTAATAAATAGTTTTGTTATACATCAACTACTATTCACCTCCGCATCCCACACCTGACATTTTTTTTTTCATAATGTGGGGTAGTGAATAGTGATTGATGACTTAGATGAAAAGAATTATTCAATAATAAATATCTAATTGTTCAATATTTACTCTTATTTTATTATTTGGAAAGAAAAATACAAATACTCCTCAAATTATTACTCAATTTGCAATTACCCCTCTAAAATATTAATTTTCGCAATCACATTCCATTTTCCCAAGAAATTTTGTCCTACCTAGGAGTGTAAATTTGAACTGAAAAACTGGTTTGGATTCGTTGACTCAGTTTTGAACCGATCCGGTCCGAGATCGGTCCTTGTAACCCTAAAGCCAACTGGACCTGGTTCCATGGTTTCTGGGACTGGACCAGCCCAGCCCGGTTGAGAAAAAAAAAATATAAAAATTAACATTTTATATTTATATATAAGTTTTATACAAAATTAATATTATACAAAATATTTTATATATAATATATAATTATATATGAAATTTTTATATATAATATATAATTATATATCCTATATGAAATAATTTCATATTATAATTTATAAATTATAACATAAAATGTTAATCTTAAATATGAACATTTGTAATTTATTTGATCATATGCTTTAAACATAAAATATATATTTAAATTATTAATAACATTTTATTTATAGCTATACTAATATATAACTAATACTAATATATTATATATAGCTAAATAATCACTATACTAAATAATCACATATGAAATAATGATATAGTAATACTAATATACTAAATTACTATACTAATATTATCACTGTAATAAATTACTATACTAATACTATCACTATAATACTATCAATAATATAGTCTAATATATTATATAGCTATACTAATATATAAGTTTATAACTAATACTAATAGTCTAATATACACTATAGTTATACTTAATACTAATATATAACTAATACTAATCACTATAACTAAATCACTATAATCTATTAAATGTATTACAAATAATTATAAATTATAATTATCAATTTCCCAAATCATCAAAAAAAAATTTTAATTATCATTTAATAATCATTTTAATTATCATTGAAAATTTGAAACTAGAGAAAAGTTATTTTGCCACCCCAATTGTACCGCTTAAATCTCCCGCTTGATAATTTTTTATTTATTTTTTATGTAGAGGTTAAAAAAGTGATTTTAAGTATATTAATGTATTTTTTTTATTTTTTAAAAATATTGAAATATATATTAAAAAAATGTGAATAAAAAAATGAAAAAAAAATTGTAAAAACAACTAGCGGTAAGTCTGAGTAGCACCGCTCTTTGATATCAATAGGAAACGGCGCCGTTTACTCTCCAGTCTCCAAGCCTCCGTTGGACCGTTTCCTCTCAGACTCTCTGCCTCACTGAGTCGCTCTCTCGTCTCTCGTCTCTCGTCTCTCTGCCTCACTCTCTCGTCTCTGTCTCTCTGCCCCCTCACCGGCCGTCGCACATAACTTAGCCGCAGGCCTGCAGCCTACCACGCACAGACCCTCGGCCTCGCCTCACCTCACCTCACTCTGTCTTCGATTCCTCACGGACCCACGGTAATTTGTTTTTGTGTTTTTTAAATTACTTTGAAATCTGGTAGAACCGTAGATGGTATTTGTTCTATTAGGGTTTTTGAATCCGAAATTTTGGATTTTTGTGATTGTGTTTGTGATTGTGTCTGTGTTATTAGGGTTTTGTGATTGGGTTTGTGTTATTAAGGTTTTATGATTGGGTTTGTGTTATTAGGGTTTTATGATTGGGTTTATAACTTTAAGAAAATGGGATAATTGCATCTGGTTTATATATATATTGTCAATATGTAGTAAATTACAATTAAATGGCATCCAATTGACAAATATTTCAAACATGGTACATGGTCACTTCCTGATTATTCAGCAGTGCCCAGGAAATTATTGTATTGATTGAACTACATTGTAACATTTTTCATCATAATCACTGTCTGTATAAACAGAATCATCTCTAAGTTTGAATAGGTAACAAGAACTGAAACATCTTTAAATGTGGCTCAAACTACCAAAATCAATTAAGAATCATATAGTAATTTGCATGCATCGACAGATGACAAACTGTCAAACTTACATTTTAAAAAAACCGGAAAACCAGACCGGACCAGAAACTGGTAAAACCGGAAGTACTAGTTTAACGATTTTGGAAAATGCAAAACCGGTACATACCGGTTGGTCCTAAATTTTGTCCAAAATCGGACCGGTTACACCCCTAGTCCTACCCCTCCAAAAACGTGAAGTTAATGTTAATTATATGACGTCGGGTAATCGTGCGTATAAAAAGAGCTGGGAAAAAAGGGAAGGGAAAAGGAAACGGAGGAGAAAACCAGTCGAAGTGCAAGAGGGTCTGGGCTTTACAGTTGTTGAGAAGAGGCGGGAAAATGGAGTAATCTAAACTGAAAGACAACTCTTTTGGATCATTTGAGGTAAGGTTTGTTACCAGTGAAAGCGAAACAGCAGAAAACATGGGAACCAATTGCATATCTTGGGTTTTCCCTGCAGCTAGACGGTGGGTTTAGGGTTTTAGACACATTAGTTTTCATTTTTTACTAATTCTAAAGCCCTAAATATTTGTATTATTATTTCTCTTGCATTGGTTTCTCTCAATTGAGTTATGGGAATCAGAAATGAAAGATTTCTAACTGATGCTGATGTGTTGATTTTATTGCAATATATACTTGTTCATCTGTAATGGTTATCTATTTCCTTTCCTAATACTTTGGTTATATTTTGCACATCCCATCGGCTTCATTTGAAGCGGTCGTGCTTCGACACGTCTCCTTTGGCACTCCCGTGGTTCAGCTCGCCCTCGGGTAAAGGGCGGCTCAATGTGAATTGAGCCTAAGACAAAAATTTAAAATGAGGCCGTTAGATTGTACATGACATCCCCAACTATCATTTAACTTTTGAAAGAATTGTATTTTTTTTTCCTATTTTAGACCTTATTTTAATTAATTTTTTTCAAAATATACTAATGCATTTATAATTTTTGGGGGCCTTAGGCAACTGCTTAATGGCCTAACTATTGAGCGGGCACTGCAGTTGTATCTTGAGATCTGTGTTACCCAAACAGATTGGATTTGTTTATTTTCATTTTCTGTGATTTTTTGCCAGTCATTCGCTAGGACTGTCCTGTTACTTGATTTTTTGCCAATCATTTGCCATACTGAATAGCTGTGCAAGTTGTAGTACAAAGTGTCCTTTTTGTTCGGTTAGGAACTCCAAGGTTAAATGCCTTGTAAATTTGTGTACATGACAAACATGAAAATTGGTGAGAAACATCTATATATATATTTTTAATAGTGTGACAATTTTTCTATCTCTTCAATCCGTTGGCTATGTAACTATCATCTTTCTTCTCCATTTTTCTGGGTTTTTTTTTTGCTGACGTGGTGGGCGCTCCCCCACCATGTCAGAAGCCGGCCACATCAGAGGTGTGCCCGGGGCTTGCACGCCGGTGACTGTGCGTAGCAGACTGTTCATCTAAACGTTTAACAAACTACACACTTACTTTATAATCATTTCTGCTTTGATTTATGACTGTAAACTGAAAATATGTCTGAAATAGCGTAATCAATCGAGTTTTTGAAATTTCCTTTGCTATGTGGGTGCTGCAAATGAATGGAAATCTCTTCATTTAATGAATTTTGCTTTTATTTTGTTTAAATTTAAATTAATGTGCAACTCATTTGCAGGCTATTAAAGATTTATTTGCAGAAGTGCAATGCAGTAATGAAGGTAAACATATAACTTAGATACTACTATGCTACAGCTTTGCATTCAAGAGAACTAGGTTTATTCTTGTTGAAAGCGGATTGCATGAAAAATTGAAGGCTGGTGGTGATTGTGGTGGGTAAAATGAGAGATTCCATCGTGGAGTTTGGATAACACTCTGTAGTGAGTTTCTTTTTTTTTTTTGATAAGTAAATTTTAGTAGACAATCCAGTTCTGAATTTCTGATATAATTCCTTCAATATATGGGCTCGTTATTTGTTAGTTTATTGTTTTTTGTAAGGGCATACACATCATGGGACTGCTCTTAAGGTCTCCAAGTACAATCATATCAGCATCCCTTTTAAGGTCTCCAGCATCAAGCAAGTGAAGTAATAACTGGTCTGAATTCAAGGCATTATGCGTATGCCTTACTTAAGGAGAGCTTGAGTGATAAGAAAAGAGAAGCAGATGTGGATACGATGTGGAAAATTTCTTTGGCACTTAGAAGCCTTGAGACAATCCTCTATGTCTCCATGGCTTTTCTCACTTTTTTCTCTCTACTCAGATACTCCTCACAGGAAGTCTAAGCTTGCACCTTTACAGGTTGGCTCTTACCCCCCCCCCTCCTCTTCTTTCTCACACACTCTCAAACATACACAAACCCAACGCGCACATTCCACCACCCACCACTTGTATTTTTTTGAATCTGATGATCTGCCTGTGTTTAGCAACATGAGCATCATATTATGGGAACATTGGGACTTTTTTCAGGAGAGGAAAATGATCGATAGGTTCAGGCTAAATGCTAAAGGAGGTGATGGTGGCAATGGTTGTTCCAGCTTTCGCCGTAGCCGGCAGGATCGTCGTGGCAGACCTGATGGTGGGATAATAATTAATAATTTATTACCTTAAATAATTAATTCTTTGTACAGTATGTTATATTCCTCTTGTCAGTGTAATTTATGTGAGTTGTTATCTTTTTCTTTATCTGTAATAACATTGGATGACTAGTCTTTTTTCATTTTCCTTGGCTTCTCACAGTATTGTTTACTATTAAGAAGTGTTCAATATAGTGGTTATTTAAAATGCTAATTCATGATACTGCTAACTTTCCTGTCTGTCTTCGGAAACAATGAAGGTGGTAGTGGTGGAAGAGGTGGTGATGTGATTTTGGAATGTTCCCCCACAGTTTGGGACTTCAGTGGTTTGCAACATCACATTGTATGTAACTCTACCTTTGCGGTATTTTGACAAAAATATAGCTTGATGATCCAGCAATGACAAAATTGACAGAAATGGTCTCCTGCAGACTGCAAACAGGGGTGGACCAGGAACCTCAAAGAATATGATAGGAACCAGAGGGGAAGATAAGGTTCTTATTCCAAAGCTATTTTATTTACTTGAAAAATTCTTCACAGTGAATGTCATTGGCCACTTAACCAAACTATAATGAAGTGGTTCATTAAGAAATTATTTTGCCTGCTAGGTTGTCTACGTACCTGTTGGCACTGTGATACATCTTATAAAGGGTGAAATTCCTTCCATTGTTAAAAATCATTCATCAACAGATTTGGATCCGTGGGAGATTCCGGGTACACTTGTCGATGGCACATTTGAATCAAATCAGGCATTTACTTATAATGACCCTAATATGGCAGCTGAAGTTGAATCATTGCTCCGTACTGGTTGCTCATCAGATCAAAATGGAGGCACTGGAGAGATATTGCCAAGCATAAAGCAGACAACTCAAGTGGCATTGACCAATGCTCTTCCTCAATTGTCTCCTCGCTATCATACATCCAAAGTTTGCAAGAAAGAAGAGATGGAGGAGAAAGAAGAGACGGAGGAGACAGAACAAATGCAATACAATGTTGCAGAATTAACAGAACAAGGTCAACGAGTTATAGTTGCTCGAGGAGGGCAGGGTGGTTCAGGCAATGTTTGTACTTCCAGAGTTCCAAATAACCTCAAGTCTATGAGGCCTGCGGTCGACAAGGATAAAACCATTGATGTTGAAGTATCTGATAATGATCAGTCCACTCTTAGTGAGGGTTTGCCTGGTTCTGAATCACTTCTTGAGTTGGAACTCAAGAGTATTGCTGATGTGAGCTTCGTGGGGATGCCTAATGCTGGTAAAAGTACTCTACTAGGTGCGATATCAAGGGCTAAGCCCTCTGTAGGGCATTATGCCTTCACAACTCTAAGGCCTAATCTGGGGAATCTGAACTTTGATGACTTGTCAATCACAGTTGCTGATGTTCCTGGACTCATAAAGGGTGCCCATGAGAACCGTGGGCTTGGACATGCATTCCTGCGCCACATAGAACGCACAAAGGTTCTGGCCTTTGTGTTAGACTTAGCTTCTGCATTAGATGGTAGAAAGGGTATTCCACCATGGGAACAGCTGAAGGATCTTATTTTAGAGCTTGAATATCATCAGGAGGGTTTGTCTGGTCGACCATCGTTAATAGTGGCAAATAAAATTGATGAGGATGGGGCTGAAGAAGTGTATCGAGAATTAAAAAGACGGGTTCCAGGCGTTCCTATTTTTCCTGTATGTGCTGTTTTGGAGGAGGGAATAGCAGAGCTAAAAACTGGTCTTAAAGGGCTTGTGAATGGTGAAATTTCATGTGGACTCAGTTTAGATGAAATATTACTTGATTAGGCAGTTACTGATAATTGTCCTTTGCTACTGATGGAAACCCCCCCTCCCCCCGAAAAAGAATATATATTTAAAAAAGAAGAAGCAGACGCAAAGCTGCCACCAACCCCAACATTTACTTCGAAAGTGCAGAAAAAAATGCATTGGATACCACTGTGATCTTCTCTTCGACTAAGTTTCAGTTTGAATTGTGGGTGTTTTCAGAAGACGCAGAAGCATGTAATTTTGAATGCTTGAAGATTCTTTCATACGGGTGCTGGGTGAGCAGAACTCTTCAGTTCTCAAAATTTCTGGCTTTTTCCCAGTTGAGGATTTCTGAAGAGGGTTACATTTCCTTCATTTCTGTGGATCTTCGAATGAATAACTGGTTCTAAGGAGATCCTATGCTCTGAATATCTTCTCTTAATTTGTTGATAGCGTTTGATATATGCAGGTTGAATGCATATCCCCAATTTGTTACTACCATAAAATCAATGTAATTAAAGGCAACATTTGGAGTGCCAGTGTCTTTATAGTTAGTTTTTGGCTCCGAACTAGTTGAGGAGCAACAATGGTAATTTATGGTGCCCTGAATTATTTTGCAGTGTGTTAGTTTTGGCCCTTAAATTAGCTCCTTGTGAAGCATTTTCATACGGGCATCCAACTCTGACTTGGCTGACTCTAGGGTTATAAATGAATCAATATGTTCGATAGTTTGTTCCGTTAAATTCCAATCGAACTCAATTTGTGAAAAAAAAGCTTGTTTGTGAAAATAGATATCCGCTCGATTTGTAAATAATTCATACTCGACAAAATTCGACTCGACTCGGTTAAGGCTCTCTTTAAGGTCAAGTTGCTAGTTTATGCTTGTGTCAACTCATTAGTTCTACTTGATTAAAACTTATTTATATATTGATAAATATATACATACACTTATGTATATACATATATATATATATATATATGTGCTAGCTAATAATATAAGCAAACCACTTTTATAATTAAATATATAATATGTAATCTAATTACTTATATCTATATAGTGAATATACTTCATAGATATATTTTAATTTGTATAATAATTAGTCGATAAAATTTAATAATTTCATATACTATTATGTGGGAACTATATATGAAATAGATATATGCTATCATATTTTAAGTGTATGTATTAATAATATATGTAGGCATATAATATATTGTTATTTTGGATAAAAATCAACTAGTTAGATATAAATTATTTATAATTTTTTTAAAAATTTATAATTTAATAGAGGTTCTACTTGTTAGTTGTATAAATAAAATATTAGATCTTTTTATCTATTTAATTTATTAATTATTAAATCTTATTCAAAAAATAAAAAAATAAAAAATTCGAGCTCGGCTCTACTTGACCTCGTTTGTGGGATGAATTTGAACTTACTCGAGCTCGAATTGAGAGTTTAGATTATTGAGTCAAACTCGAACAAAGAATAAAAAAATTCTCGAGCTCGGACTCGGGCTCAAGCTCAAGTATTTTGAGTCGAGCTGAGCTCGGCAAGCCAAAGACCGGCTTGGCCCAATTATAGCCCTAGCTGACTCGGTTACATGAAGACCCAAAAATTTTACACACACCAGATGCATTGAAAGTTTTTAAATCAGAAAAATTGACGCAGTGTGCAAATCATGACTCGATGTCACAGACAGTATCTAAGATGCAGTAATTGTAGAGTATTTTAGACTATATGTGAATAGTAGTAAAATAATTTGTAAATAGTAATAGAGTAATAATGAAGTAGTTTGAAAGAATTTGAGAATAATTGTGTTTCCAAACAAATAGTAGTAAATGTCGTAAAAACTTAATTTGCTGTACTGAGATCGCAGAATCTGTACTAGGAAAATCTCTAAAGGAGGCAACCATGTGAACCTCCTCTTGGCTCTTGTTGCACACCCAAAAGCAGAAAACAATTCAGCAACATGGGGAGTACAGGGTATAAAACATGCATTCAGGCCTTGTCTTAGAAATAATCTTGTCATCAAATTGGTGCTGCTCCAAAGTATGGTGGCATCAGAGATTGCAATGCGTCGACGCCAATTGGTAAATCTACCTCAAAGGTTGAACATAGAAAAACCAAGAAAAGATCCACACAGCAAGACTTCCATGAACCACGTCAATACTTGGGGTCACATAACTAACTTCAGACCTCAATTTTTTATTTTCTATGGTTTATTTATTTTGGTTTCTGAACTTCTTTATTAATTTGTTCCATCATCATGAAAAATAAATTGTCTTTCGTTAAATAAGGTTAAATTGAATTACCTTAAGGAGCGGAATTTCTACAAG
This sequence comes from Cyclocarya paliurus, assembly GCA_029856935.1. Classification (NCBI taxonomy): domain Eukaryota; kingdom Viridiplantae; phylum Streptophyta; class Magnoliopsida; order Fagales; family Juglandaceae; genus Cyclocarya; species Cyclocarya paliurus. Next base: position 19,618,076 of record CM056956.1, read on the forward strand.
GTCGGATATTTGCTCATCTTACAGCCTATATCATTTTGTTATTTGCACTTCTACGTCGTTTAAGAGGCTACTAGAGTCTTCTAGAAAATTACACGCTTTAAGATCAAGAGATCTAGATGGTTTTTCTAGAAAAATGAAGAGAGAGAGAGAGAGAGATGAGAGTTTTTATCTTTTTCAGAACTCTTTTACACTTAATGTACGTACTTTTATTTAAAGAGTCTTCACTCTTGGAAGTTAATTAACTTCCCTAGATTTGTAGAAGTTAAATAACTTCCCCATCCATGTGGACACTATTTGGTCATGAGATTTACCCACTACCAACATCTCCCACTTGTCCACTATGGGTGTTATGTCCATTAACAATCTCCTCTCGATCTCTCAATCAATTATCCCTCATACAAAAAATGAAACATGCGACCTGATGAGAAGGCAAAGGGTAGGAGTACTATATTAAGTCACCATCATACTAACATAGTACATCACTCATTATATCTCGGCTATATCCCATATTATTTGATCTCACTAGATCAAGTGTCCTTAATCCCTCACGAGGTTATAACTCAAAGCAATTCTTGATCTCACATATATAATATGCTCATGATTATATCGAGTCAAAATGAAACAATTGCCCGGGCTATGAGACATAAAATAACAAGTAAGAATCCAAACAATCTTTTCTAGGCACTCATGTCAATTCAATTAGACTCGACTACTTTCCTAGAAATGTTCCGCGAGACCATATCATTCGTGGCCTTAAGAAAAAATTTTAAAGTAGCAACATCAAGTTTTCATTTCATGACATAGTTCTAAGTTCAAGGGCATATGAATAAATCATTTATTGATCCATTAGGGCTCACATAGTGATGGAGTAGGGACCCATCCAATCACTCCCTCATATGGTTGTCTACAGCACATACAGTATGAAATGTATGTTATGACGAAACTCCCACTTAATTGGGCTTGTCACATTCAAACGCCGTAGAAATCTTAATCTAGTTGCCACAAAGACGCTCTAACTTGACTTTCTTAGCACAGTCACTCATCTAGCGCATGTCTAAGATCTCATATTCCGCTTTAATCAAGCTTTATGAATTTGTGAAAATACTTCATATACGACTCTTGTAAGTCTCATCTTAACCAAGCTAAGTCGACATTATTTAAATTTATCTTAAATACTCTAAAACATTAAGATATTTACTAGCTCGCTTTCCAAGCGCCAAAGTAATCAACTTGTCTCATCTTGCTCGCTACTCAACCACCAAGGTGATCATCCATGTGAGTGGACTGATCTTTGCCTGGTGACTTCTTTATGATGTGTGCTTTTCACTTAATGTCAATTAATTAATAATATGAGATAAACATAATAATCTCATTACAATAGATACTAGCAATGTTAAATATACAATAGAGTTTAATGTATCCTTAATACAACATATATCAAATCCGATGAAGTCCCAAACTCCTAACATGAGTTTGGAAAATATTTCTACTAGTAGCCTTAGTAAGAGGATCAATTACCATCTTGCTAGTAGAAATATGTTGTAGGATCACCTTACCTTACGCAACAACATTTCAAATGTAGTGAAAATGAATATCTATGTATTTGGTTCTGCCATGGTATCTGGGATCTTTGGCATATGCCAAAACTGCCATATTATCATTGTACATCTTAACAGTTTCATCTGCAAGAGCAGTAACCTCTAGGCGCTAGAAAAATCTCCTTAATCAAACAACCTCTTATACAGCTGTTGAACAAGCAACGTACTCGGACTCCATCGTGGACAAAACAATGCATGATTGTTTATTGCTATTTCAAAAAATAACTCCCCCACTAAGCATAAATGCGTAATCCATCGTGGATTTTTGCTCATCTTTGTCACTAGCTCAATCAACATCGCTATAACCTTTTAGTCTCATGTCTCCACCATGGTAGTAAAGAACAAGGTCTGTTGTCCCATGAAAGTATCAAAAAATCCTCTTAACTGCTCTTGGGTTACTCTGATAACGACTAACCAATCCAACCGCAAAGCAAATGTCAGGTCGTGTACACAAACATAACATATATCAGACTTCCAATTGCACTTGCATAAGGAACTTTGGTCATTTATTTCTTTTCCTCATCATTCTTAGGGCAATGTTCTAGACTCAAAGTATAACTCTTCACAACAGAAGCAAGATAAACCATTCAGAATGCTATTAAGCATGATTATGAAGGGTTGCCGATTTTTGATGAAACCATAGGAATGAAAATTCCTGATGGTGTTAATACTTTGATTTACATTATTGTTAAACATTTTGTTAGAACTCCCTCCAACATTACTAACCGTATTAGTGATTATTTGAATAATTTGAGATGTCGTCAAATGTCTGATTATAGATGGTATCAAGATGTTTTCATGTCTAGAGTAATGCTTAGAGACAATAATCATAAGCCTTACTGGAAAGAAAAATTTATTGATGAATTATTTCATTTATTTGCTCACAAAGTTATGGATGAACTTACTGATATCTCGGGACTTCTTAATTATGATGATTACACCTATGGTGATATCTTCAACACAATTAAGAAGTTTGGTATTAATATGTGTAATGATCAAAAAATATTTCGTCAACAGATGAAGAATAGTAAGAAAGCCAAATATGAAATGGGAAATTTCTGTGAATAATTTGGCCTTCCTCCTATTGCTCCATCTAGAGAAAAATAAAAATATTCTAGTAAATTTAACAAATCTCATGGTGAAAAAAGGAGAAGGAATTGTGATGATTTTTACAAAAATATTTTAAAAAAACCTTTTAGCAAGAAAAAGAGTTTTCAAACCCCTTCAAAAGGGCGATGTTTTAATTGTAGAAAATCTATGCATTTTGCTGATAAATGCTCCAAGAAATCCAATAAATTCAAAAACAAGTTTAACCAGTTGAATATTAATGCCAATGATCAAGAAGATTTGTTTCGTCTCCTAGAAACAAAATCATCCTCATCTTCTGATATCAATGAATTCAGTTCTAGTGATTTTGAGTATCACTCGAAAACTGGATCATCTGATTCTCCCAATATTAAGCTTGGTTGTAATGATTCTTGTTGTAAATTTTTGATTAAAACAATCAATGTTTCAACAAAGGCATAATAACAAGAAAATCTTTTGTTAACCTTAATTTCCTAAATTACTAATCCTGAACTTAAAGAAAAATAGTTTCAAAAGCTCAAGAAGACGATGGTTCATCAAGAACCTGAGACTTCTAAACAAAAAATTAATTTTCAAGAAATTTTGAGAAAATTTGAAAAGAAAAAACTCAATGATATTTCTACAAATGATTTGCAACGAGAAGTTGGAGTTATTAAAAAAGAAATTATTGAACTCAAAGTTGAGATCTATAATCTCAAATTTGAAAATGATTATTTTAAAATAGAATTATTATGTTTAAAAATTTGTAAGCAATTTGATCAAGAAACTCCTTCTGATAATGAGCAAACAAATTATTCTGATTCTAGTCCATAAGAAGAGAAATATTTTGAGAATTATATCTATTTAATTCATCATACTATTCCTTTTAAATGGTTTTCTAGAGTTTCTATTATTGTTTACCATGAATTTCAATTTTCTATGGTTGCTATGATTGACTCCGGATCGGATATGAAATGTATCCAAGAAGAAATAATTCCTAGTAAATATTATGAGAAATCCATTGAGAGATTATTCTCGGCAAATGGATCTCAGATAAAGATCAAGTATGAGCTTAATACTGCTCATGTTTGCCAGGATAATGTTTATTTTAAAATTTCTTCTGTGCTTGTTAAAAATATGACTGATAAAGTCATATTAGGAATTCCTTTTATTTCTTCTTTGTATTCATTTCTTTATGAAAAGGATGGTATTACTACTATTCCTTTTGGACAAAAAGTTAAGTTTAAATTTACTTCAAAATTTGAAATTGATACAGACAAAAGTTTGAAATCTTACTATTCAAATGAATAGTAAGACTTTGAAAATTTGCAAAATCAATGATTTGTTTGCTAAACAAATTATTAGGTTTAGTAAGTCTCCTTGGTCTTGTGCTTCTTTTTATATCCAGAAAAATGCAGAAATTGATAGAGGGACACTTCGCCTCGTAATTAACTACAAACATTTGAATAAGTCTTAGAGTGGATTAGGTATCCTATTCCCAACAAGAATGACTTAATTCATAGGTTATGTGATGTAGTTGTCTTCTCCAAATTTGACCTAAAGTCAGGATTTTGGTAAATTTAGATTAATGAGTCAGATAGGTATAAGACTACTTTTACTACCCCATTTGGACACTACTAGTGGAATGTGATGCATTTTGGTCTAAAAAATGCCCGTAGTGAATTCTAAAATATTATGAATGACATCTTCAATTCATTCACCCATTTCACCATTGTTTACATTGATGATGTTTTCATATTTTTCAAGCCTATTGATGAATACTGAAAACATTTATAATCGTTTCTGGATATCATTAGGCTAAATGGTCTTGTTGTTTATGCTAAAAAGATTAAATTGTTTCAAACCAAGGTCAGATTCTTTTGTTATGATATTTCTGAGAGCAAAATTTGATCCATCAACAGGGCTATTGAATTTGCCAACAAATTTCTTAATGTTATTTTTGATAAAACTCAGTTACAGAGATTCCTTGGTTCTCTCAACTATGTTGTCAAATTCTACCAAAATATGAGGAAACAATGTCGCTCACTATTTGAAAGGCTACACAATAATCCTCATTCTTGGTCCGAAACTCCTACTACTCTTGTTAAACAAATCAAGGCACATGTCAAGACTCTTCCGTGTCTTGGTATCCCTACTTTTGGTTCTTTTAAAATTGTTGAAATAGATGCCTCTAACATTAGTTATGGTGACATTATGAAACAAATTGTTTCACTAGGCTCATCCGAACAAATTGTTCGATTTCATTCCGGAGTCTGGAATAGTGCACAACTTAATTATAGAGTAATTAAGAAAGAAATCTTATTTATAGTACTATGCATTTCAAAATTTCAAAGTGATTTGTTAAACAAAAAATTCTTACTACGCATTGATTGCAAGAGTGCTAAATATGTTTTAGAAAAAGATGTTGAAAACATTGCATCAAAATATATTTTTGCCTGATGGAAAGCTATATTAAATGTTTTTGACTTCAATATTGAGTATATTAAGGGTTCTGATAATTCCATTCTTGATTTCCTTACTCGTAAATTCTTGCAGCAATCATAAGCAAAAAGAAAGATAATGGAGAAAAGATTGCTACACCTTCGCCAATTCCTGATCTCAAGCTCATTAAAAGCGAGCCTGCTTCCCCACTAGAAATTGCTAATAGGTTTACTACTCTTGGGAGTATCCCTATTGTTAAACCTGCTTCAGTTGATTTTGCTATTGCGACCCCTTATGACCCATATGCTAAACCAATTTCTTCTGTTAAACCCACTCAGTATTCCCCTACTTCGAAAACTGAGTAGATTAAAATTTTTGTTTCCAAAATTTGTTCTATATTGAATCTAATCGATCGATATATACATATCCCTTCAAAATAGCTTCCAGCTATTTTCCTCCAGGTTTTCATTGGATTCCCGAGAATCCAGCCAAAAACCTCCAGCATTATTTTGGTATTCTGCTCCAAACAAAATCCATTCTTGTTAAACCCATTTATGATAAAACTGATAAATCAAAATTGATTGATCACAGTGCTTACATTTTGAACATCATTACTAAAGAAGACTGGGGTACTCACCCCTTTACTTCAAAAAGACTTTCCAATTCTGAAATTGTTTATTGCTATTTTGATTACCTTGATGCCTAGTCCAAATTCATGCTGTTTCAGACTGTGGACATGAGTGACTCCTGATTTCTTAATTTTGAAAATAAATTCAAAGGCAAACTTCCCCTTTGGTTCTTAAAATGGTGGAACCAGTTTGGCCTCATTCTTGAAGTTTTTCTTAAAAAATTTCAGAAATCTATTAAAAGTTTTGCTAATGCAATTGTTTCAAATTTGGATCGCCATGGTGCAAAATTTCCCTACTCCCTCCATTTCTACAAAAGGTACAAGGTCTCTTGGATTCTAAAATGGAGTTATGAGAGAAATGCTGACTTGTTGGTTTGATATTGCTTTGTTAAATGGTGGGATAGATATCCCCATACACAAGACATTATTGATAAAATTGCTAGAGATTTCTCCCAAACTGTTCCAGATCTGAAAAATACTGAAGAATCCCCTATTATTGTTCCTCAATCAATATCTTCTGGATACCCATTGATCCAAGTGACCACCACTACTGAGAATACTAAACAAAGGAAAAAAACTGTTGCTTCCTCTTCTGCAACTATTAAATCTGATAAATCCTCAAAGTCTATAAAGAAGAATGTTCTTGGAGGGCTTAATAAGAAGGATTTGATTTATCTGTTAAAGAAGTCCCTTGGAAAATAATTATGATGAATCCGATAATAAGTCAGAAGCATCATCCGAAGTTTCAATTGCTAACGTATACAACAATATATTTGGACATGATTCAGAAAATACCCAAAGGTTATCTGAAGATGAATGATCCGTCGGCACAAACTGACAAAAATTGTTGAAGGCTATTGTCTTAAAGACTGATTAGCCTCCTCACTTGATTCGACATTGGCAGAAGATAGACTACTGTCATCCCAAGACTGATTAGTCTCCAACTGCCAAATTCCTGCAACTGCCATATTACTGCTACTTTTACTATTCACTTTATTGCTTTAATAATTGTAATTGGTGCCCCCTTATCTATAAAATGGGAACCTTGCTTCAGAAGAAGGCATCACTGGTTTTAGGATTCATTTCCTTTGGAATACCTTCTTCTTCCATTACTAGCTATTTCTCCTCTCTCCCTATCATACTACCCATATTTTTCCTGAAAATCCTTACGCCTTTTGTTAAAATTATCTTTTTAACTTATTTAATCATGATTAAATTTTTTGTTACTCTTATTAAGTGTTTTCAATTTATTTTCATTAGTTTCATTATTACCAGTTCAATTATCTGGTCCTATCCAGTCATCTGGTTATGCTTTCAATTTATTTTCATTATTATCAGTTCTAGTTATCTGGTCCTGTTATTTTCATTTTACCAGTTCCAGTTATCTGGTCCTGCATTACTTTCATTTCCACTACTTTCAATCATTTAGTCCTATTTCTATATTTCTTTCTTCACTTCCGCCCCTCCATGGTTTAGGAGAAGTCTAAAAATGTATGGTTTAGGAGAAGAGCTGAATCGATCATCTTGTTCTTGCAATTAGGACCCATGCACATGAGCAAGATCGTGTTTTGTATTTAAGCAAAAGAATGGCATATCTTTTGATTCTCCATCTAAAAAAAGGGGATGTCTACAAGAGTATATATGCTGTTACTTTTGGATAGAAGTCCATATTCAATGTCTCTATCACATCGACTACTACAACTGTCAAAGCTTCATTATTCACGCCTGTCCAAAGTGCTGCATGCGCCCACAAAATAAAAAAATAAAAAAAAATACTTTTAAGGAGTTGGGTTCAGTTACTATCTCGATACAATCTCTCACCACCATCTCTACTTATATAGAATATCTTCCACACACTCTCTCTCTCTCTCTATATATATATATACATTCTTCAATACAGGGCTGATTATTTATTATTGAGAAATATTTTATTTATAATGATATCTCATAAAAGTATATTTCTATACTGACATGCATGATTTGATATAATGTATCATATTGTGAAGTTTATTTTATTGTAAAATTTCATATTCAAACAATATCAATTTATGAGTATATTTTTATGAGATCTTTTTATAAATGAGCACTTTTCTTTAAGATGAACACATGATAATCTAGACATCAATCCGATTGAGTTAATTGTCATACATTGCAAAAACGATACATCAAATGTAAGTAAAAAAACTACATACATACATACATACATACATATATATATATATACATATATACTTATATGTAGGATGTAATTTTCCTATATATCTTGGTTTGTAGAAGTTTTCCATTTACATATCTGGGGGTACCAATTGTAGATGGTAAACTTAAGGCTTGCCATTTTGGTCCTCTAATTGAAAAAATGGGGAAGAAAGTATCGGGTTGGAAGAGCAGGCTTCTTTCTCAAGGGGGTCGGTTAATTCTTTTACAGCATGTGCTCTCTAGTATGCCTATGCACTTGTTGTCAGCTCTTCATGTTCCTAAGATGGTATTTAAGAAGTTGCAAGGCTTATTTGCTAATTTTTTTTTGGGGTGAACAAAGTGGGAAAAGCAAGTGGAAGTGGAGGGTATGGCAGAAGCTTTGTGTGCTAGTGGAGGAGGGAGTTATTGGTGTGAGGGACCTAAATGAAGTTCAAAAATCTCTTTTCCTTAAATTTGGCTGGAATTTGTTGACAAAAAATTCTCTTTGGGCGAGTTTTTTTCGGGCAAAGTATGTTAATCATGGGCATATTGTGCTTAGTGGTGTGAGTAGCTCGGGCTCCCTATTTTGGAAAAAGATATTGGAAGTGATGTCATTTTTGTGGGAAAATACAAAATGGAAGGTAGGGGAGGAAAAGTTTCCTTGTGGTATGATAATTTCCTTGTGCATGGGCCGTTATTCCAAGAGACTAGTGAGGTAGTGGAACCTGGCCTTCTAGTGCAAGACTTCGTTGTGAACAGTAGCTGGGATGTGCAGCGTCTTCAGGAGTTGATAGGAAGTCTGAAGGCTATAGAGTTTGTGGAGTTGATTGGTACATTGAAAAATAAAAAAGATACTTTTTTATGGTTACATGAGAAGAGTGGCTGTTTCTCGACTAAGTTGGCGTGGGAGCTAATTAGAGTTAAGATGCCAAAGTTTGAATGGGCGAGATGGGTGTGGCATAATTTCTTGCCGAAAAAGATATCTTTGTGTATGTGGAAGGCAGTTTTTGGCTACCTAAGTGTGGATGAACAGGTTTGGCGAATTGGGATTTCTTTAGCTTCTTATTGTAATTGTTGTTTGAGCAGGCAGGTAGAGACTTTGGAGCATGTTCTTGGCAAAGGTGAGTTTGCCATGGCTGTTTGAAAGTTGGCATCGGCAGAGTTGGGAATCCCATTTGTTCCGCAGTAGTGTTGGCAAGAAAGGGTTCAGGCTTGGTTTAACCATGCAACTCAGCAATCTTAAGTGGGTAAGTTGTTAGGCTTACTTCGTACCGTAGTGGTGTGGCATCTGTGGAGGAGAAGGTGTACGACGAGAATGGAAGGGAGGGCTGAGTCATTACGGGAAGTGTGGAGCTTTATAAAATACTGAGCGCAAATTTTGGCATCTCGGTTAGTCAAAGTATACCGGCTGTCGGTCATGGATGAACGCATTCTAGAGAGATTAAATGTGCCGATAGTGGAGAAGTCTAAAGTGCAAGTGAAGGTGTTGTGATGGGTTAAACTGAGAACAAAACGCTTGAAATTAAATCTTGATGGTAGCAATTTTGGGAATCCTGGTCCTGCTTGGGGGGGGGGGGGGGGAGGGTGTGGGGTGCTTCGGGATTATGGAGGTAATTTGGTTTTTGGCTTTTCAAAATTCTTTGATTCTTGTTCCAATAACGAGGCTGAGCTTCGGGCGGTTATTGAAGGAATAAAAATTTGTCGGTAGAGGGGGTTAATGTGCATAGACATAGAGTGTGATTCTTTGTTAGTTGTTTCTTGTATATGTTCTCGGAATTGTACAGTGTGGTATCTTTGGGATTATTGGGATGAGCTTTTGATGCTTTTGGCATAGTTTGATTTCTCTATTTCTCATGTTTTTAGAGAAGGGGATCAAGTAGCGGATGCATTGGCGAAATGTGGTGCGTTGGGAGAGAATAACATATTCACTGATTGTTTACACTTTCCTCGGTTGATTAGAGGGTTGTATAGATTGGATAAAATATGCACAGCGTATGTTAGACGTAGTGGATAAGTGTTTAGTTTTTTATGTTTGGGGAAGTGTTTTTATAGGGTTAATTTTTGAGTCGGGTTGTTTTTGTAACCAAAGTTTCCCTCCGCCACAAGTGAGGATTTTTTAATAAAGTATTCGAGGTGCCGCCCTCCTTTTGGCAAAAAAAAAAAAAAAGGACGTCATAGATGGATACCAGGGGGCTAGAGCCTTGGACCCTCTATCCCCCTAGAATAACTTATCTTTAAAATTGCATTGGTCCCCTGGCAAATAAAACAATTTGCATGCCTAGTACTCTTCTCTGTCTCGTTTTCTTTTCATTGTTCTTCCCATCACTTTCCAAAACTTGGAAATCAAACTGAATGAAAGACTTATCTTTTTATATATAGAAAGTCTAGCTAGCCAGTTGTTTACTGAAATATTAATTGAGCACAACAATTATAATTGCTAGCTGTTTAATTTGTATACGTCAAAGTAGCATCAAAGTTTATTTATCATGGTTGATGTTATCTCTCTCATGCACCTTTTTTTTAGAAAAAAAGAAAGATATATGTGAACAAAAAACCCTTATTTACTTTAAAACTATATGATCTAAATCAAACCAATAATGAAATCGATGCATTTATTTTACAATTCCTTGTACATTCAAAATGGGATAGTGTCACTTTATACAAAATATTAATTACTTCTTATTTTATATATATAAAAAAATTGATTCATTACTCAAAAAGAGTAAAAATTCTATTATAAAGTCAGTGTGTAGAGTAGGGTTGTATAGAAACTGACGCAACTGGCCGCCACTGACACCAATCAACCAGTCGCATCACGAACCTGCCGGCATGCGGTGAAAATTTGAAGAAACCGACGTTCAACGGTTCGGTCCTGGTTTGAAGTTGGACTGGACCGCTGGATCGACCGATATAATAAAACTATTTTTTTTAATATACCCTATTCAAAATGACACCGTTCCACTTAAGTTTAAGTGGAATGATGTTGTTTTACACCTATAAGTATACAACAGATAATGGAAATGACGCCGTTTGGTATTAAACAAAACAGCGTCATTTTATTAAGAACGTAAGAAAAAAAAATGTATGAAACGACGCCGTTTCACTTAAATTGGAATGACGTTGTTTTGAGATGGGGTCTTCTTCTTCCCTAGCCTTCTTTTCAATTCAACCTCGGCAACTCTCTATCTCTCTATTCTCTCAGAAGCAGCTCGCCGAACCGAACGCTGATCGAGAACTGCTAGAGTCGATACAACCGGTTTTCCTCCTCCCCATCCACTTGTTAAGGTCGCTCCCTCCTTGTGGTGGTAGTCGGTCGGTGTCGGTTTTGCCCAAAAACCACGCCGAAGGAATCGGTTTTCACCCCTAGTGTAGGGTACATCTAGTAAAATACTTACATGGCATAATTTGATTTGTAAAATAAATTTTAAAATTTAAATTTAACAAATCAAATCTTAACATTTGAGTAATTTGAATGATATTCTACACACCGGGTTAATAATAGAATAACGTCTATTACTCAAATGATCATTAAATATTCTACACTTAGTGTAGAGACGTACCACAAATAAAATGCCTCTCTCGGCACTTAGCTAGGCCGGGTTGATTCTAAGGTATGGAGGCCAAAAGATTACGATTAGGTAGAAGGTGTAAGGATTTAATAATTAATATGAAAAAGCATATGGAAACCAACTATTTAATTTCCTTAAAAAAATATGGATTGATAAATACCTTTATCAGTGTCCACTTCCTTGATTAATTCTCCTTGTCTTTGAATTTTACAAGAAAATCATGAAGAGATCGAGGAGGAAGATCCACAATATTTACAAGGAACTTGTGATCATCTAAACGGTGTAAACTAAGTGAGTCCGTACGAAACTAGCCTACGATTCACCCACGTGTACGGCCTCCAACCCTCACCTGCATTATAAAGAGCAGCTCAGCTCTTTACTTCAAAACTCGTCCTAGAGTACTACTGCTAATTTAATTCCCAGTGAAATCTTTTTCCGAATCCTAAGTCCTCACTACTCTAAACTACGAAAATGTCTTGCTGCGGAGGAAACTGTGGTTGCGGCTCTGGCTGCAGGTGTGGGGGCAGCTGCAATTGGTATGATCTCCTCTATACTAGCTAGTTAATTTACTAAGCATGCTCTTCATATGAAATAAATAAATATATATCATGTTGACAGAAGCCATTATATATCTCAGTTCCTTTCTCATTTGTTGTGATTGATCTTTTAGCATGTTATATATATATATATATATATATATATATATATATATATATATATAGGAGTTTGATTAATTTCTTTCGTTTTCCTTTCACGTTTCTTGAATAAAGTTTCTTGCTGCTCATCTGCTTTTCCCTATGCTTTGCGTAGCTGCTGTAACGCCCCAATCCTGGAAGGGTCGGAGTGTTATTTCTTGTCACAAAAAAAAAATCTTATCTCACCGTACAAATATAAACTCAAATTCCTCAATTACTCATAGACCTCGTTGTTTTAAACATCCTACTCCAAAAACAATTAACTAAGAATGCGACAAAGTCTCAAAATAAATGTCAACTTTCCCAAAGTACTACATCAACATAGCAAAACAAAACTACTGAATAAAATTCTCCAACAGCAAGTACCCTCTTTCTATTTAATACACTATACTTACATAGCCTTACCCATGCTTTCTATTCTTGAACTTTTGCTAACGTATCCAAAATATCTTCATAATATTTTCAGATATTTTGGATACTTCAGCATAAGTTTAAGAATAAGAAGCATATGTGGTCCTGTCATTGCTCGTGCCAAAGCATGGCTACCCACGGGCATCGCCCACTAATTAAGCTACATTATTGCATATTTTATACAGTTAAAATCAATACATTTTTAATTATTTTACTATTTTATTATTGATTTTAGATGAAAAAATGATTAAGAGTCATAAATCTAAGTTGTGTTTTAAATTGATTAAAAGCATAATTTATGCTTAATTTTATAACTTGTGATTTAATTGAGCAATATTTATTCACTTGCATAACACACCTTTAATATTTTATTTTTCATATTTTATCTAATTTTATTTTTATTTTCTTTGTCTAGTTTTATTTCTTTGGTTATTTATTATTTAATTTACTTGTCTAAGTTTTATTTTTATCTATTTTATTTTATTTTATTTTTATTTTGCAGCTTGTACGAAACGACATGTTGTTTTTCCTATACGGAAAACGACTTGTCGTTTAACTCTGGGAATTGAATGGCTGTCTGCTAAACGACGTGTCGTTTTTGTCCATTGACAAAAACGACATGTCGCCTCCGTCATCTTCAACCTCACGCATCATCTTCATCCTACCGAGCACATGCACGACCAACACCTCCACAGCACCACCCATATTGTACTGCGCCTCTGCACGACCTTCCACCACTCTCACTGCCTAGCTAGCACCGCCACCACTGCAACTCCACACGACGGAAGACAGCTTCCATCATCCTCTGTTTGCAGCACCCTAAAATAAAACACTATGAGTTTGCATGCACAGCATCTTCACGCATTGCTCAGCCATCCTATACACTGCCGCACGTCTACAGAAAAACCAAGAGCATGGCCATGAACCGCCTCTCCACGTCCAGCAGCGCCACAACCATCCTCCAGTACACATCCACAACAACTCATACACGGCGTCCATGGCAGCGCCATTACCTTCACCCATTGTTGCACCTGGAAGGACCACGAGAAGAGCAACAACACCTCCATAACGCTGTCGAGAGCCACCACTGCATCCTCCATGTCCAGCACCAACGCGATTGCCCCGTTGCACCATCACCATGCATGCCTTGCAGTGAACCACCGTGAGCCATGTCTTCAGCCTCCACACCGTAGCACCGACCACTACCTTCATCTCTCTCTCAAAAAAGCACGGGAAGGATGTAAAGAAAAGAAAGATGAAAGAGAAATGAGGAAGAAGAGAAAGAAAAAAAAGAAAACACTGCGGCAACGAAAGAAAACACTGGGCAGTGGGCAATAGTGATATGGAAAGAGGCCGATTCTTCTGCATGTGGGGAACAGACGCACACATGAGCAACTAACGAAAAGAAAGAAAACAATTATATGTGGATGTTTAGTTTTCAGTCTGAATAATGCAAGCTTTCGGTGCAGATAAGTTTTTGTGAGTGGGAGACATAAGGAGCTGGAATTAGAAATGGGTGCTAGCAGCACTTATTTGTGGCTTTTGAAGCCTATAAAAGGGCTTGAAATGAACGAAGAAAAATCATCAGATTTTAGGGGAGAAATAAAACAATTATAGTTTTTGTAATTAAGAGTAGAGTAGAGTAGTGTAGAAATATTATTTTAAGTGTGATTTTATTTTTTTAGTTCTATTATTTTTATTATTATTCCAGTTTGGAGCTATAAATTACATGTCTACATTTTTGTACTAAGGTTAGAGGTGAAGTCTAATGATTTAAAATAATGTTTTGGATCAACAATAGAGTTTATATTGTGAGTTTGATCAATTGAATGTTGTTATTATTATAAACTTTGATTATCTATATACTTTTCTTAATCCATTGTGATTTCTGAATACATTGGATGCTTGAAGAATCCCTGTGGTAATCAATTGGACTTATGAATGTTTCTACCATAAATTGTTCAAACTTAATCTTTAGTGATCAAAAGAATTTTTGGTGTTATTATTAGAAATTTTGATTATCTATATACTTTTCTTGATCCATTGTGATTTCTGAATACATTGGATGCTTGAAGAATCCTTGTGGTAATCAAATGGACTTTTAAATATTTATATCATCAATTATTCAAACTTAATCTTTGGTGATTAGTTTTCTTGGGCTTAATTGTTAAATCTTCCAGTTAGACGGAATCATTATTCTAGTTTAACTGAGCTAAATTGATTGGAAATAATATTCTAAATTATTAGACGGATCCTCGAAACCTTAATCATTTTTCATTTTTCATATTGATTTATTTTATTAGTTCAGTTATATTTTGTTACTTTAAAAATCTTCATCTCAATAATCTCTTTTCTTTTTGATTGCATGTTCATTTTAATAATCTATTTTTATTTTATTATCGTTATCACATTAGTCAATCCCTGTGGATTCGATCCTGTAAGGTACTACAACACCTGTATACTTGTAGGTAAAACTGCTATGAATTTTTTATTCATTATTTTAAGTGAAAGTTCAGACTCAACACCCACGTATCACCAAACTTCACCATGCTTTAACAGAGTGACTGAGGTTCACAAATCTCAAACTTGTAATTTTTATTACATTTACCTATTTTGTTTTTCTTGAGAATTTTTAAGATGTGGGGCAACCAAAAAAGGCATGAAGGTCAAAAGACCCCATGACCCTCTCAGCAGTTAGCCACCAAAAGTTGAGTTACACACTCGTGGTGCAATCGAACGGGCATGGAGGTCAAAAGACCACACGACCCTCTCCAAACGAACAGGCGTGGAGGTCAGAAAACCACACAACCCTCTCCAAAGATAGCCACCAAAAGTTGAGTTACACACTTGTGGTGCAATCAAATGGGCGTAGAGGTCAAAAGACCACATGACCCTCTCCAAAGTTAGCCACCCAAAAGTCGAGTTACACACTCGTGGTACAATCGAACTAGTGTGGTAGTCAGAAGACTACACGACCCTCTCCAAATGAACATGCGTGGAGGTCAGAAGACCACACAACCCTCTCCAAATGAAGGGCGTGGAGGTCAAAAGACCACACGACCCTCTCCAAAGTTAGCCACCCAAAAGCTAAGTTACACACTTGTAGTGCAAGTCAACAGGTGGGAAAGGTTAGGGATTGCCTGACCTCCTAAGCACCTAATAGGTGGGTAACTCTCTAGACTGCCTTACCTCTTTCTTGGATAGCAGTACAAGCATAGCATCTTCTCCAGCAAATGCTGAATGTTTATGCTCGCGCCACAAATGCCTCTAGCTGGTTACCTTCGGGAACGAGCCACCAGACTCTACAACTACCTTGAGCGGGTTACCTTTGGGAATGAGCCACCAAACTCTACAACTGCCTCGAGTGGGTTACCTTCGAGAACAAGTCACCAGGCTCTACAATCGACTTGAGCGGGTTACCTTTAGGAACGGGCCGACGGGCTCAACAATCGCCTAAGATGGATCCAAGGGGTTAATGGGCACCCTGACCACTTAAGCGCGGATTACTACAAACAAACAACAAAACAAGAACACCAACAGAAATTTACACCAAAGGTGAAAAATACACCACTACCAACAAACAGCAAAATGAGAATACCATCAACAATTTACATCAAGGAGGTAGAAATCTATTACTACCAACCAAAGCAAACACGATCACAAAAATACACACAAAAAACCAAACATGAAAATATGCACTCTTCGCTGATAATAAACAATCTCTCAGGCAAACATTCACACAAATAAACAATCTCAAATTGAGCTCTATGCTCAAACCTAATGTAGTTGAGTACATCTCTCGCCTATCTTTCCAAGCTGAGCTCTTCACCACTTCGTACAAAACAGAAAAAATACAACACGGGACGAAATCCACTAAGGCTACTGAAAACTAAAAATGATCACTAAGCACACCTACCAGAATTGCTTTTTCTATAGGTTACCTCCATCACGGTTGACTTGAAGATATCCAAGAAAACCAAAAGGCTAAGCTTTGCTCACGGTGCAGCCAACTATTAGCTAAACAAAAGGGAGTGAAGACACTCACATGCACTAACTAGCATGGATCCTCGATGGGGTAGGGAAAACAAAAGCAAGCAGGCCCCCATGAGCTAGCGGGGTAAAAAGTAGGTGTGAAGAATGCAAAGTATTTAATTTCTCATGTGTCAGCACAAAGAAAATTAACGGGGTAACTGGAAGGGATATTAGGGCCCCCATAATTTTACCTAAGAGATAAAGTCAAGAAGAGACTTAAGAGTCTTAAGAGGGAGATGACTCAGACTCCTAATAAGAGATAGACTCAGACTCTTAAAAGGAAAAAGGTTTCACAAGGCATATTGGACTCTATCACTCCAAGGGAACAACCTCTATAAATAGCCTACAGGAGCTAACAAATAGGTCACTTGATTACTTCATTACTTCATACCCTTACTGATGGGCCTCAAGATGGACCTAGTCTTAAAGATCTTTTGCAAGTTCTAGATGGGCTAATTACAAGGTTAAGAGCCAAGAAGATCAAGAAGACAATGCAAGAATTGGTGCAATCCACTTAGGACGAGTCTAGCAAGAGTCAAAAATTCAAAATGGGTTTGAGAGAAGAAGATCCAATGATCATCCATGTGATAGAAGTTATGGAAGAGTGCAACATAAATTATGGCCTATTATTATGTTTATGTGATTGAAGGCCTTGGACTTGTTTATTTCATTACATGGGCTTATTTTATTAGTTATAAGAATTAGTCTAGAATAATTAGGCTTGACGATGCTTGGCTCACATATGTTTTATTTTGTTGAAATAAGGTTTCAAAAAGTTATTGTAGCCGAGTTACTATAACTATGGCACTATTCATTCAGGGGTATTTTTGGAAGAAAGTTTTATTTTGGCTAGGTTTTAATTAGGTTTTGGTTTAAATACTCTTTGTAGCCTCATTTTAATTAGTTTTATAAAATTTGATGAATTTATTCATTGTGAGTTGAGTTTATCTGCTCTTATTCTTGAATGAACTTTTGAACTTATCAAAGGTAAATCACAACTTTTGTGGCGTTTTTCCTTATAACTTAGGTTCTTGAGACAGGCTTTTCAACTGGTCTAGATTTTCATATAATCTAGGTTCTTGAAACGAGTTCCTCAACGGATCTAAATTTTTCATTGGCTTGATTTTGGCTTTTTTGGGTGAGTTTTCAAATTGATTGTGGGTTCAAGGGATTCCATTCCCACGAGTTCATATCATTTGGTATTCAGAGTAAGCTTTCTAATCAGGTCTGCTTCTATCTTTTAATTCTTGGGCTTCATTGTTCTAGGGTTGCAAAAAAATAAAAAATAAAAAACAAAAAAAAAAACAAACAAAAAGTAGGCTACCGAAATTCTTAGGGTATTTGATTTGGTTGAAATTTGCATCACCTAGGGTTTCAAAATTCTAGGGTTTCTTGCACCTCTAAATTTTTCAATTGCTTGGAGTACCATTCCATTGATTCTCTTCTACTCCATTGTCAATTCTTGTGTGTTTGAGTTTGATTGCCTGATTTTCACAATTGAATATTGTTGTTTGTAATTGAATTAGAGAAAAGAAAAGAAAGGAAAAGAAAAGAAAAGAAAGAAAAGAAAATTCAAAAAAAAAAAAAAGGAAAAGGAAAAGAAAATGTAGCATATTCAAAGTTTGCTATATAGTTATAAAAAAGAGAAAGAAAGACATTCGTTGATTGAGTTTTATCATCAAATGGGCTAAATACATCTTTCTAGATAATATCTTATTTTATAATTACCCTTTCCCTCGTATAAATTTCTTGAGTCTCATATCATTTTATTCATTCATTATTTTTTGTTCTTTTTTCTTGAATATATATTACTGGTTGGAATAATACAAGATTGTATTGTCTTGATTTAGTTCAACTAGTTCTTAAAGAACTCGAGTGAGAAAAATATTGAGGTAAAAAATAAGAGAGTGTGAGACTATTATAAAAAAAAAAAGTCAATTAAGAGTGAAACACGAGTGGAGTACCATTATTCGAGTGTAAACACGTAAGGGAGTGTGTGGGGTTTTCCACTAATATTCTTTTTGTGCTGCACATTACAATGTCTTATAGAGTGACTCATCACCAAAGGGGATGGCAGATAACTCATCATTTGTGTTGCAAGCCATGCAACAATAGTTTAAGTAGTTAAACTTGGTGTTGGGTGAAGTGAGGGATAAGATGGATCATCAGGAAGCTGTAATTAGAAATCTGCAGGGCATGAGAGATAGGAGGATGCGTGAGCCTAGTATTGAACATGAGTATAAGAATGAAGAGTATAGTGAGTCTCTTGTTGCCAAGCGTGCTCTCAATACACAAATTAGGATGAATGATACAGAGTAGCGGAGAGACAACATTTTTCATACTAGATTTCATATCAACAACAAGGTATGTAGTATGATCATTGATGGGAGGAGTTGTGTTAATTTGGCTAGCACTACTTTAGTTGAGAAATTGAGTTTACCTACCTTGAAACACCATAGACTATATAAGTTGCAGTGGTTGAGTGATTGTGGGGGAGGTTAGAGCAAATAAGCAAGTGCTAGTTTCTTTTTCTATTGGGAAATACCAAGATGGGGTGCTTTGTGATGAGTGCCTATGCATGCTGGCCATATTTTTTTGGAGAGGCTGTGGCAATATGATAGGAAAGTGATCCATGATTGGTTAAGGAACATTTACAGTTTTGAAAAGGATGGAAAAAATAATTAAACTTGCTCTTTTAACTCCAACACAGGTCCATGAGGACCAACCAGAGCTGAAAAATGAGATTGATAAAAAAGAGGGAGTAAAAGTAAGGATGAGATTGAGGAAAAAAGAAATAGTGAAACCGAAAAGGAGAGAGAAAAAAGATGAGGGTGAGACTAAAACTTCAAGAAAAAGAGAGAATGAGTTGAAAAATAATTGTGAGGCCGAGAATTCAAAAAAAGAGGAAAGTGAAAGAAAAAAAGAAAGTGAAAAGGAAAAAAAGAGTGAGAGGAAAAAAGAAAATGAGGCTGAAACATCAAGAGAAAGAGAGAGTGAAAAAGAATATAGAGAGGTAGCTGAGAGTCAAGAAAAAAGAGTAGAGCCACGAGAGGAAAAAGAAAGAGAGATTGCAGAGAGAAATGGAACAACAAAAGTGAGTTTTTATGCTAAGACAAGCTATTATACTAATGAATTTCACGACTCTTTGCCTAGTATTATTGTTTCTTTGTTGCAAGGATATGAGCTCATGATTCCTAGCGGTATGTTTAGTAGATTGCCACCTATTAAAGAGATAGAACATTACATTAATTTTGTGCCAGGTGCGACAATCCCTACCCGACCTCTCTTTGAAGAACATGAGTCCTTGACGCACTTGAAGGGACAATGTAAGTTGAATAGAATGCATGCCAAGTGACTGCAATTCATTGAGATATTTCCTCATGTAATTAAGTACACATAAGGTAAAAAAAAATTTGTGGTTGATGCTTTTGCAAGAAGGTATGTCCTTATCATCATTTTAGATGCAAAGTTATTGAGACTTGAATATGATAAGAAATTGTATATTAATGATGATGGCTTGGCTAGTGTGTATGGAGTACGTGAAAAAATCTCGTTTGGTCAGTTCTATAGATTAGATTGGTATTTGTTTAAAGAGAATAGACCTTGTGAACCTACTAGTCTTATGCGTGAGTTGCTTATGCATGGATTTAGTTTGATGGATCATTTTGGTGTAAAGAAGATTTTAGACGTGTTGCATGAACGTTTGTGGGAGTATCATTTGTCATTCATTGACTTGTTGCATGAACATCTGTGGGAGTATCATTTGCCTTTCATTGAGTTTGCATAGAATTGGAGTGGTCATTTTGGTGTAAAGAAAATTTTAGACTTGTTACATGAACGTTTGTGAGAGTATCATTTGCTATTCATTGACTTGTTATATTACGTTTGCCGGAGTATCATTTGCCTTTCATTGAGTTTGTATATAATTGGAGTGGTCATTTTGGTGTAAGGAAGACTTTAGATATGTTTTATAAATATTTGTGGGAGTATTGTTTGTCATTCATTGAGTTTACATATAATTGAAGTGTTCATGCTACTACTAAATTTTCACCTTTTGAAATTGTTTATAGACTTAATCCATTTACACATTTAGATTTATTACCTTTATCTGTTGATGATAGGAGTAGCTTGGATGGACTTTTTCAAATTCTTGAACAAATTAGTGATAATGCATATAAAGTTTTATAGATCTTCCAGGTAAGTATTATGTTTCTGCTATTTTAAATGTTACTAACATTTTTCCCTTTGATACAAGTAGATATTTGAGATCGAATCCTTTTGAGGAGAGTGGGAATGATGGGCACCAAGATGGACCTAGTCTTGAAGATCCTTTGCAAATTCCAGATGGGCCAATTACAAGGTCAAGAGCTAAGAAGACCAATGAGGTAATGTAAGGATTGGTGCAATCCACTTGAGACGAGTCTAGCAAGAGTTAAAAATTCAAAATGGGCTTGAGAGAAGGAGATCCAGTGATCATCCATGTGATACAAGCTATGGAAGAGTGCAACATAAATTAGGGCTTATTATTATGTTTATGTGATTGACGGTCTTGGACTTGTTTATTTCATTAAAGAGACTTATTTTATTAGTTATAAGAATTAGTCTAGAATAATTGGGTTTGAGGATGCTTGGCTCACATATGTTTTATTTTGTTGAACTAGGGTTTCAAGAAGTTATTGTAGCAGTGACACTATTCATTCAGGGGTATTTTTGAAAGAAATGACTTTATTTTGGCTAGGGTTGTAATTAGGCTTTGGTTTAAATACTCTTTGTAGCCTCATTTTAATTAATTTTATGAAATTTGATGAATTTATTCATTGTGAGTTGGGTTTATCTTCTCTTGTTTTTTAATGAACTTTTGAACTTATCAAAGGCAAATTACAACTTTTGTGACATTCTTCCTTATAATTTAGGTTCTTGAGACAAGTTCTCCAATGAGTCTAGATTTTCATATAATCTAGGTTCTTGAAACGAGTTCCTCAACGGGTCTAAATTTTTCATTGGCTTGATTTTGGCTTTATTGGGTGAGTTTTCAAATTGATTGTGGGTTTAAGGGATTCCATTCCCACGGGTTCATATCACTTACTCTCATGTTGCAATACTAACTTTGGCATCGGAGTGTCCCCAAGACAACAAGTATTGCCCTTTTATTCGTCTCAGGTTATCTGTATAGTTGGTGGTGTAAAACACGTTCTTTACAACAAATTTAAATAGGAAAACAACCCCATAAAAACCATAGAAAACTAGAGAGAACCCATTCATTTTAAAAGGAAATTAAACCAGTCAAATGATCAAACTTACTGATAAAGGTGTTTAACAGACCAAGAATCTCTACTCTGAGCTCTCCTCTCCAAACTAGTGGAGTTAATCCAACGTTTATTACACCTATTAATTATTCTTTTTTATTTGTTTTATTCAAACTTTAATGGAAGCAAAAATGAAGTAATTCTTTTTACTTTCTGGTAAAGATATATACCATTCTTACATTTGTCAAAGTAAGTCGTAAAAACAAACATATATAAAAATTTTACATCCAAACTATAAATGGAAAAACTGACAAAAAAAAAAAAAATTTTGAATAGCAACGGATATTAAAAATTAAAAATTTTTTTTTTAAAGAAAACTTTCCAAAGAAAAAGGAGTGCCAATTTTATGTAGACAATCCCATTTTGAAGGTGGCTTAACCCATTTCGAAGGTGGCTACGCTAAGGGTGGGCAGCGGGGGCCTGCCCCCCCACTACCCTACCCTTATCCGCCCTGCCCCCGCATGGGCGGGCGTGCTACCCCACACAGCCCATGCCGGGGCAGGGGGCGGGTTGACCCCAGTGAGGCCCTGCCCTGCCCTGCCCCCCACTCCGTAACCCTCCCATTTTTAATATAAAAAATTATAATTTTTTTATATTTATATAAATATGTTGTATATAGATATATATACAATTTGTTAATTTAATGGATTGTCTTGCCCCATAGGCCAACTATTATAGAGGAGGCCAAGGCAATACAATAGTCATACTTAAGTAATATGAGACTTATTCTAAAATGCAACTCTAATGAGTTTGTATTTTTTTTTTAATGTATAAATTTCAATTTATAATTTGGGTCAAAAAAAGATTTTAGACCTAAAATTTTTTTTAGACCCAATGTGTCATTAGATTGAGCAGGGGGCCGGGCAGGTTATAGTTTCAACCCCACCCCTAGGTAGCAGGGCAGGGGGCGAGGTAGGAAACCCTCACCCCGCATGGTGCGGGTAGCACCCCTAGTGGCTGAAGACCTTTGAGAAGTGAGCCACTTTTGAGGTCCACTCCATAAGTGGCTCTAGCATGTATCCTAACCTGGGTTTCTCAGAGAAGACCAGCACTACGACCATCATCGATGGGGTTGCACCAGCCATGAAGATGTACGTGATCTATATTCTGATTTCTGTCTTCATGTTCTATATTATATAATTTTATATATAGGGTCAGATATATATATATATATATATATATATATATATATATATATATATATGAATGATGCAACTGATGATGAAATAGGATTGATTTGAATTAAAGACCCTAAATTTACAATGTAATTTTGTAGCTACAACGAGGGGTCTGAGATGACCTTTGAAGCAGAGAATGCCTGCAAGTGTGGATCAAATTGCACTTGCGACCCATGCAATTGCAAATGAGCAAAAGGCCTCCAAGAAAGCAAGACCCCAAATAAATCAAGCATTGGTTTGATGTTGGTTTTTATGAATAAATTAAAAAAGGGTTAAGAAACTGGATGAATCTGATCTGCTTGTGTACTGATCCATATGTATGACTAAGTTGTAAAATTAATAAGATCACCATGGGTTTTGCAAATCCATTGCTTTGGATTGCAGAATATTGTTTAATTCATGGCTACTTTGGTGTGTGAGAGTTATAGAAATCTTATGTGCAACTGCTGCTTTTTTTCATCATGTAGTTACTGAAGATAATCCCAAAGATCAGCAAGACCCAATGGCTACAAGACCCTTTATGGAAACTTAGACTCAAATAACTCTAACGGCTACCAATTTCCCCTATGGAAACTGAGACCCATTTCACCCTAATAGCTCCAACTCCCTCTATGGAAACCGAGGCTTAAGCCAACCAAATTCACATCAATGACACAATGGCTACGCATGCTTTATATGGAAAAATTCAAAACAAATCTTTTGTAAAAGGCTAGTTAGTTTCCTTATTGTCTTGCTTTCAATTCATTGTACATACGGTATATATATTGGAAGGCTCTCATGCATGGACTCACAGTTTGTGGGACTTTTTTACAAAAAACTTGAATTCATTTGTCTTTATGGTATCCAGAGCCTTGTGAGAGTGTAAGAGAGTCTTCCTCTTGATTAAACATGGCCTCCATCTCACTGAGTGTAAGCAACTTTGTTATTCTCAAACTCACCTAAGGAAATTATCCTTTGTGGAGAGAACAAATTTTAGCCTTAGCTGAGAGCCAAGACTTGGTCGAGCACCTCACTGATGACTCCCCCCCACTACCCGAACACTCGGATGATTCTCCCAACCCAACACAAGAATTAACACAGGCATACCTTCAATGGCCCAAGGCAGATCGACTCCTTTGTGGGTGGATCATTGGCACCCTGTTTGAAGAAGCACTCGAATTAGTGGTTGGTCTTGACACCTCTAACCATGTCTAAGAAGCCCTCAAAGCCGCCTATGCCCAAGCATCTCAAGAGAAGGAGTTTCATCTTACCGAGCAAATCTTGTACTTGAGGAAAGAACCAACCACCTCTATTGTCGATCATCTTCGGCAATTCCAGACTCTTTGTGATAGTTTACAAGCAATAGGACTGCCCATGGAGGATAAAATGAAGGTGTTCTCCCTCTTGAAAAACCTTGGACCGAAGTATGAACCATTCATCACCTCCATGCTTAAACCACCGATGCTGACATATTCTGAAGTGGTATTGCTCCTCCAAGGGTATGAGCTCGGATCTTACCTTCATGACTCTTTCTCTAACAATTCTATGGTCTTTTATGGACAAAGAATAGGCCTTCATACTCAGCGACAAGGTGGCGGATCCTTCTCCTCCAAGGGATGCGGGTTCACCCAATCAAATTTCAACTCAAAAACCCCTCATAACTCTGCCCAGCCGCATGCATCGCATCCCTCAAATAACTTGGCCCCTACACAAGATACCAAAAAAATTGACACTTGTCAAATTTGTGGCAAAAAGGGACATGTGGCACTTAAATGTTGGCAACGTTTTGATCATGCTCTTCAAACTGATGATGTTCCATAAGCTTTGGTTGCACTCACTCTTAATAACTTTGTCTCCGACATTGAATGGACTGTTGACACAGGTGCCACTGACCACATGACAGGTAATTCAGGTATACTTGAAAATCTTCGCCGTTATTTTGGTACTGACACTGTTATTGTTGGAGATGACACACTACATGAAATCACTCATATTGGTGATACTATTATTGGATCTGGTACTTCTCAAATTAAATTAAAAGATGTTTTATTAGTTCCCGATCTTGCTAAAAATCTTTTATCTGTTAGTCAATTAAAGTCTGATTATCCTTACCTGTGTGAATTTTATGGTATTGGTTTTCTATAAAGGACAAAGCGACCAACCACACAATCTTGAACAAGCGACGAAAGGGTAACTTGTATGTCTTATCCTCACCTGTTGAAGCTCATTTCTCCACCCGATTTTGATCAGTACCTAAAGAAACATGGCATCAATGGTTGGGTCATCCCCAAGCCTCTACTCTTCAAGTTCTTTGCTCCAAAGGTCTTATTCAACTCGTCGGCAAGTATAATGGTTCCTCGATTTGTGAAAGCTTCCAACTAGGAAAAATGAGCAAATTACTTTTTTTTTCCTCCGACCATCCTCATCTTAATGTATTTGATAAAATCTATTGTGACTTGTAGGGTTCTACCCCTGTTTTATCTGTTGGAAAATTTCAATATTATGCATGTTTAGTTGATGGTTTTTCAAAATATATGTGGTTTATTCCCCTTCGCAAAAAATCTGATTTTTTTAATGCCTTTCTTTTATTTGAAAAATATGTTGATCGTTAACTTTAAAAAAAATCAAAATTTTTCAATCTGATGGCGGCGGTGAATTCACTAACCATCAGTTCAATTCTTACCTCCAGCAACAAGGAATCTTGCATCAATATTCTTATCCCCATACCCCTGAACATAACGGCTTGGTTGAATGCCGACATAGCACCATTAGGGAATTAGGCATGACTATGATTTTTCATAGTGATTCTTTTCCATTTAAAATTTCTCTGGAGATCATATTTGTTCAGCAAATCTAGGACCCTCACATTTTGGCACGCATTCAACTCCCTTTTGAATTCGAAACGTGCATCGTTTGAATAGTAGTTCCAACTCATTCTCCTAATTAATGAAATATGAGTCCTGAACCCTGAATTGTTGGAGGGGCAAGAAGAGAATAAACATAATGGGCTTTCTTTTAATGGGCTTTGGCTCTCATTTGACTAGGCTTTGGCCTCCTCTTTTATGGACTCTAAAATTAAATATAAAAAAAATATGCTTAGGAATATCTCAAAGTAAATAGAAACTAAATTCAAAAATATAAATTAATTTCTATGATTTATGTTCACATTTTAGCATTCTAGTCCAATAATAGGATATTTACTATTTAGATTGCATTTTCATACACTCATCACACTTCTCAACTTTCTTATTGCTAGTCCCTAGCAATTTTTATGCAAAAGAAATGAAAGAAACTAAAGAAAATCACTAAGATAGGCCACCAATTCACACTTTCCAGATTTACATATCAAAACACTCTATGGAATCCAATAACTCCATCAAGATCAATCCACCTATGGCAATTCACACAGCGTGTGTGTTTTTCATGCAACATCAAGAATGTCCCAAGCAAAAGGTTCAACTTCATAACTCACGGGAATAATAGTGTTTTGTGTAAGGGCTCTCTTTATGGAGTTAACAAGTGGTGTACATACAATCACATGGAGATTTAAGTAATTATGAACAAGCAACAAGCAAGCATTGATCTTATGATAGGAACGCTAACAAATGAGAATTCAACCATTCTTTCCACATGCTTACTTTGGATCAGATTGGTCAAAACAAAAGGTTGCAATGTGGCTTAGATTAGGCTATATGAAAAAGGAAGAAGAAAGAAAAGGATTCAAAAACTTTCAAGTATATACCTAAGGAATCTTATTAAACATCTCAATAAATCACATTCCTCAATTGATGTACTCTTTCAGCCTTTCAAATCACCAAATAATGCCTATCTTTTTTTCTCTTTTTTTTTTTCATTTATAATTTGGTGAACGAGTGTATGTCACTCTAATATTCTGCTATTTCTACCTAGCCTTGGTATTTCTGCCTTTAAAGCTAACTCCCTTGAACACCAAGTAACTCATGTTCTTCCCTTTTATTTTTATTTTTCAAAAAACAAATCTACATCTAGTACACACTTGGAAGTAAAAAGGATAGAAAAAAAATCAATATATAGGTTATACTCCAAGTGGAGAGATATGGAAAATGTAAGTATATGAAGAAGAAAAAGCTATACGTGTTTCTTGGCTTAAAATTGGCTACTACGGGTCTATAATTGAAAGGATTGGCTTGAAAGGCTCAAACATTAATCCTACATTAACCTTTATCATATCCCAAGTATATCCTTCATCACATCACAAACCATGCAATGATATTCTCAAAAGAAGTGTCCATTTAAAAAAAATTAATGAATGTGTATCACAATTTTTCAGTATGTGTTGGCTCTCACTCCTCTCTAAAACTCACACATAAAGACTTAAGTAAAAGAGTTCTCTAGATACATGTGTCAAACTACCATTTACCACAAAACTTGGGTGAGTGCATTAGAAATCTTGTGAATACCTCAACATAATGATCAAGATGGGTTTGTTGAATTCAGTAACATGACTATGTATGAGAATGAGCACACATGTGAATGGATGTACGTGTGATGCTAATTAAAAAAAAAAAAAATTCTATCATATGTAAAAGTGCCACGGAGTTCCAACAAGCATTTGTAAATGTGGAATTTGCACGATCCCTCAACTTAAATGAAACATTGTCCTCAATATTTTAAGAATCACAAATGAATGGACAGTAACTGAAGAGGGTAGAATACACTTGATGTGTGATGTGGGCTACCCAGTAAGCATAAGAGATGGTAAATTAAAATGGAAAAATGACACTATCCTGAAAACAAAGAAAACAATAACAAAAAAAAAACATACCAGCAGGGTAGGGTCAAGGTTGATAGATCGGGTCTACAAGTGGAATGTCTTCCACTTCATGCACTTGTTTATCAATAAAGATTTTGAGAGGTTGACCATTTACTGTAATGACCCGGCCATCTTTAGGATCCTCTATTTCTACCACCTTGTTTTTAAAAGCATGCTTCACTACAAAAGGGCTGGTCCACCTAGACCAAAACTTGCCTGGATGCTTATACAATCTAGATTCATACAAGTAAACTTGCTGATTTGGTTCAAACATTTTCCTAAGGTATTTCTATCATGAACTGCTTTCATTTTAGCATTATAGATTTTAGAGTTCTCATAAGCATCATTTTTCAACTCCTCTTAACTCAGTCAACTGGAATTTTCTAAGCTTACCCGTCTTTCCTAAGTCAAAATTGAAATGCTTGATGGCCCAATAAGCTCGTTACTCGAGCTCTACAGGTAGGTGGCAAGGCTTTCCAAAAGCAAGCCTATAACATAACACACTTAAGGGAGTTTTGAAAGCTGTACAGTAGGCTTAAAGTACATCAACTAGTCTTAAGACCAATCAATTTATTATTTTCTCTAGAATTTGCTTAATTTTCCTATTGACAAGTTCTACCTATCCACTTGTCTAAGAGTGGTAAGCAGTGGCAATCTTATGCACTACCCGTTTTTTTTTATTTTTTTGGAATGAGGACGGCACCTCCAAAACTTTATTAGAACTTGTCAATAGGAAAATTAAATCCATAAAGACATAAAAAACTAACCAACTAACTAAAGCCAAACATTTGGCAAACCCAATTTCTCCAGTTTCAAAGACCCTTTAAGAGGCCTTGGTAGATCAACAACATTCTCCCAAGTAGAAATACACCCTCCATCCCTAACTTAGCAAGAAAATCTGCCGACGAATTTCCTTCATGATAAACATGATTAATGTTAACATCCAAATTTTCCAACAGTAATTGAACCTTCTCCCCAAAATCTTCTAGGTACCAAATTGTACAACGTTTATTACCTAACCAATTTATAACCAACACCGAATCCATTTCTATGTCAATACAATAAAAACCCAAAAATTTTGTAAGCCGTAAACCATGTAAAAGACCCATAAGCTCCGCTTTATTATTTGTTCCTTTGCCAAGATTAACCACAAAAGCCACCTGCAAGTTACTGTGTGAATTTCGAATCACTCCACCAACCCCCATTATTCATGGATTGCCAATACAGCTACCGTCAACATTGAGTTTAAATCTACCTACATCAGGAGGCATCCACTGAACCAACTTAAGAGTTTTACGTTGAACCTATTTAATTGGCAAATGGAAAGCCGATAAAATTTCTTCATCCGAACCATGCAAACCAGCACCACCCTTCAACTTTTCCCCCGACCAACCAACCAGTATTTTATTTTTGCCCATGTCGACAGCACCGACTCTTCCTTATCTTCCATCCTTGCTTTGCATCTCCTATTCCATAAGCACCAAATCAAAATACAAGGAATAGTACCAAAAAGAGACCCTACTTGTGAATTTTTTTTTAGCCTTAATAAACCAGCTCTCTACTCGAATCCGCCACCCACTACCTTGCATGGATGTCATACCAACAAAAAGAGAAGCCCGCTCCCACATCTCTTCCACAAAATCCCCTTCAGCCAAAACATGGTTCAAGTCTTCATACCCCCTGTATCACAGCAATTACATATGGAAACAATCGGTATACCAAGCTCACGAACTTGATCATCAACACTCAAGGCATTGATAAAAGCTTTCCAGACCATTAGTAAAAAATTTTTTGGTAAGGACAGGTGCCATACCCAGTTAAACTAGGCCACCTTTGGTACTCGAAATTGAAAATGACTCCAAGCACTTTTAGTTGAGAAATTTCCATTCGCATTCTCGGTCCATTCTAGGATATCAGACCCCTGTTTGTTTCTTCCTAAATTGCACACCATAGCCATAGCATTTTCCGAACCCACCAGTTGAGAGATAACATTGATATCCTGCCATCCTCCACTTTACATTCTTTAACGATAGCTTTCGAAAATGGAACATTGAAATAATGATTAATTAAAGGGCACTCATCTGACCATTTATCATACCAACAAAATATTTTACCCTCTCTAACCTTCCAATGAGAAAGATTAAGAACCAAAGTCAAGCACTTAGCAATCATTCGCCAATTATAGGATCCCTATTCGCATCTACAAACGAGACATGGTTATTCTTCACATATTTTGCTCTAAAAAAATTTGCCCAAAAGGAATTCTCATGAAGCAATTTCCAAGCAAATTTTACATGCAGAGATTGTTGAATCTCATCCAACCTTTTAAATCCCAAACCACCTTCCTCCTTTGGTAGACACATTTTATCACATCCTCTCCAACTACGTTTATCCTTCCCTTCCAAGGAGCGTTAAAAAATTTACTAAAGCAAGTATTTAATAGTTTGAACACTACCTTCGGTACCTAAAGAGTAGATAACAAATTAATAGGCGTACTCGACAAAACTTACTTGATCAGAATCAATTGGGCACCTTGTGAAAGCAACTTAGATGTCCAGCCATCAACTCATTTTCATACTCGCATCACTAAGTCCTCCAAATGCACAACTTTTAGTTTTCCTAGGATAATTGTAACTCCCAAGTATCGAAAAGGAATAGAGCCTTTTTAAAACCTGTAGACCGAAGAAGAACACGTCAATGAGTAGATGTAATATGTTTTGGAAAAACGGGAGAAGATTTCTCCACACTTCAACCTGTCCCGACCATGACTCATAGGTTACAAAAATTCTCAATATGTTTCAAAGGGACTTGAGATTATCACTTGTAAAAATAAAGATGTCATCCATGTATAAAAGGTGCAAGATAGGTTAAACCCCTCTTAAATGAGCAAAAGATTCAATTTTACCTTCCATAAATTCCCGCTTTAAAAGTCGAGATAGGATTTTTCCTCAACCAAAATAAACAAAAGAGGAGATAACAGGTGCCCTTGCCTAAAACCCCGACCTCTTTTATAGAAACCTTTAAAAACTCCATTCATCACCACTAAGAACCAAGGTGAAGTAATACAATTTCTAATCAAACCACAAACTTGATTAGAGAAACCAAAAGTTTCAACAACATGCAATAAGAAATCCCATTCCACACTATCATATGCTTTTGCCAGATCAACCTTCATCAACACATTCCTAGCACTCCTCTTCCTATTAAGTGAATGAATCATTTCTTGAGTCAAACTTATATTATCAAAAATGTTTTTCCCAAGAAGAAAAGCCTTTGCTCAGGAGAGATCACTCTAGAAACAATAGGCGTTAGGCGCTGTACAAGTATTTTAGAACACACTTTATACATGACCAAGCATAAGTTTATAGGCCAAAACTTATCAAAAGATGACAAATTCTCCATTTTTGGAATAAGCACGAAAGGTGACACTGTGTAAAATCGAGGGAGTTTTTGCCTCCAAAGAAACCACCCATCGCCTGTATCACATCCTTTTTAACAATGTCCCAACAAGAGCAAAAAAACCCCTAATCCCAACCCATCAAGACCTGGACTACTATCCACAGGTATTGAGAAAACATAATTTTTTACTTCCTTTATTGACGGTAACTAACATATTAAAACATTTTCTTCATGGACAATAGATTTCTCAACTAAGCACAACAAATCCGATAGAGAATTCCTTGGTCGAGATCTCAGGAATTGATCAAAATATTCCACTGCACCTTGATGTACTTCCTCCGGAGAAGAGAGACATCGCCCATCTGATAAATTCATTTCATAGATCATCTTTGTTTTGGCTGCCTCTACTACACACACAAAAAAAAAAAAACTAGCCAAAGCCTCCCCTTTTCTAAGCCTGCGCACCTTTGAAACCTGTCAAAGCCTTATTTCTTCACATTGGAGCCAAGTGTCCAACTCCAGTTTTGAAGTAAGCAAGTCTAACTCCACCTCTTCCATAAAATTATCTTACAAAGAAGTTTCAAGACTTTCAATTCTTTTTTCCAACTCACAAATATGGACATCAGTCTTCCCAAAAATATTTTTATTCTGTCCCCACAAATAGCTTTTGCCACATTTTAATTTCCGAGCAAGCCGAAAAAAACTAGAATCACCCACTTCCTCCTCCCAAGCCTTCTTGATTAGACCCATAAAACACTCATGTTCCACCCACATTTGTTGAAATTTAAAAGAAGAAAAACCATAGAGTTGAGATCTATAAAGACTTACAACCATAGGGGCATGATCAGATGTGGTTCTAGATAAATACTTCAAGTGACTATCAGGCCAAGATAGCAAGGTTTGAGAAGTCACCATCGAGCAATCCAGTCGTGTCCAACTATGCGCCTATCCCCTTGCTTGTTACACCAAGAAAAATGACTACCTACAAAAGGCAACTTAACAAACCCGTAGGATTCAATACAATCATTGAATTCATGCATAGCCGACGCAGGCCTTGGGTGACCACCTCTCTGTTCATCATCCAATCTGATAATATTAAAGTCACCCATAATAATCCATATAGGTTGGTTCAGAGCAACATTCATCAACGCCTCCCATAAAGCTCTATGCTTTCCTTGAGAACACTAGGCATAAATGAAAGAGATAAAGACATCCATTCCATTTACTACAAAACAAGTTGTAATATGTTGGGAACCTATAGACACAATACGGACCTGATAGGCACCATCCCAAATCACCCATAATTTTCCTCCACGATCCTAATTAGTTATGCCATCAATGAAATCCAAACTATTCTTCAAATACACCAAATGATCTTGAGAAGGAAAAGGTTCAGCAATCCCTAAAATACAAGGCTTAAATTTTTTTATCAAACTTTTCAATCTTTTTTTTGAAGTACCCAACTCCCTAATATTCCAAAACATCAAATATTGTATCATATATTCATACGAAAAGGCTTGCTAGGAGCCCTGGTGGAACTTCTCAACTGAATTCCCACTTCTTTTTCTTTTTGCTTATTCTCTTTTTTTCATTGTCTGAGTCATAGACCTTCTCCTTGTTGATATGTTGCCTCACCACCATCGCCTCCCCATTAGAAGCATTACCATTTTCAACATGATCTTCTTCTATCTTTTTTTTCTCACCCAAACTTTTTCTTGTCTACCCTTATCTGGACCATGATCTTCTTTTATCTTTTTTTTTACCTGCACCCTTACAATTCTTTAAAAGATGCCCTTGCACCTTACAACTCCAACAATAGGCCGGAAGAGTTTCGTACACCATGTCTTGAAACCAACTATTTTGATTATGAGGAGTCCCAATCCAAAAACCAGGAGTCAGATCACCTGTTGCATCCATTTCAACACAAACTCGAGCCCCATCCATTCTAGTAGCACACTTAGTGCTATTATCTCGAAGTAAAAATTTTCCTAGAGGGCTAACAATATTACGTAGGAATGCCTCATGATAATAACTCGGTGGTAGTCTAGAAAAGAAAACCCAAACTGACACCAGGGAACATTCAGCCTTTTCACAGAAATCAATATTCTAATGGAAAACCCTATAATGGACTCCATCAACTTCACAAGATTCATGTGCAAAAGCTTTTATGAAATAATCTTCATTAGCAAATCAAATAAAAGCATTCCTTGGCCTCCTCATAGAAGAAACCACCAGCTAATGCGTAAGACCCCAATGTTTCCTAATAAAAGACCCGATAATGTCCAAAGAAGGCCTTTATTGTAGGAACTTCATCACAACGGAATACTTAAAAGGTTGAGCCAAGAGTGAAATCTCTTCGTTGGAAAAAACCACACAAATTTCACCATCCACCAACTTTGGCGCACACCAAGGAACCACCACCTCCGGTAGGGGTAGTGGCATTTGCGTCACCATATCAGCAAAAGAATGAACATGATCCACCGGTGCCATAGGACCAGCTAGGGCCCTGGCAGCAGCCATGCAAAATCCTAGAACCTTCCAAGCATAGAAATTTGAAATCTCCAAAATCGCCAAATCTCCAATTGGTTCTCATGCATTACCCCATACTTTTTCATCAAAGCCTCAAATGAATGGTTGCAAAAGTGTGTGCCCGGTCACTAATGATAGCACGTGGTGTACCAAAATGAGACAACACATTTTCTTTAAAAAATTGGAGTATCATCTTATTGTCATTAGTCCTACAAGCTGATGCCTCTACCCACTTAGACACATAATCTATGGCCACAATTATGTAAACATATCCTAAGGAAGGTGGAAAGTGCCCCATAAAGTCTATGCCCCAACAGTCAAAAATTTCTACAACTAAGATCGGGTTCAAAGGCATCATATTACGCTAGGACAAAGATCCTAACTTTTGACATCTATCACAAGAACGACAATAAGAATTAGAGTCACAGAATAAGGCAGGCCAATAAAATTCACACTGCAGAATTTTTGCAGCGATTTCTTCATAGAAAAATGGTCCCTATAAGCTTGAGAATGAAAAATTCTAAGACGTTAGCAATATCCCAATCAGAGATGCAACACCTTATAATTTGGTCAGGGCAATATTTGAAAAGAAAAGGTTCATCCCAATAGAAATTGCGTACCTCATGGAAAAATTTCCTCTTGTCTTGTGAGCTCTAATCTACCGGTATCTCGTCTGTAACCAAACAATTCACAATATGAGCAAACCATGGTAAAAAAGTAATGGAGAATAAATGCTCATCTGGGAAATCATCTCAAATTGGCATGCCATTGGTGTTGTCCATAAAAGTAAGTCTTGAGAGGTGGTCGGCCATTACATTCTCCATGCCTTTTTTTATCCTTGATTCTTATATCAAAATCTTGCAAAAGTAAAATCCATCCAATTAGTCATGCCTTAGCATCCTTCTTTGTGAGAAGATACTTAAGAGCAACATGGTCAATGAATACTGTGATGGGTGAAACAATCAAGTAAGTATTAAAGGTCCTACTAGCGTAGTAAATGACAAAAGGTCTCCCTTCCCTTCGCTGTCTAAGGATGGCACCTACAACATAATCACTAGCATCACACATAATCTCAAAAGGAAGGGCCTAGCCTGGTGGTTGCATGATGGGAGCAGATGTAAGCTTACTAATTAGCGTTTCAAATGCCTCCTGGCAAACTTTGGTCCACTAAAAATTAGTATCCTTAGCTAGGAGGTTACACAACGGTCTAGACAAAGTAGAAACATTATGTATAAACCTCCTATAGAAACCGACATGGCCAAGGAAAGATCTAACATCCTTAATAGTCTTAGGCATGAGAAACTTAGAGATTAGTTCAATCTTTGATTGGTATACCTTTATTCCCTTAGGAGGGACAATATGACCTATGACAATTCCTGAAAATACCATGAAATGACACTTCTCCCAATTTAAACAAGGCCTTTTTGTTCACATTGGACCAAGACTCTTTTAAAATGCAACAAACAAGAATCAAAGGAATCACCAAAAACAGTTAAATCATCCATAAAAATTTTCATGTATTTTCAATCATATCACTAAAAATGCTCATCATGCAACATTGGAAGGTGGCTAGGGCATTACACAAACATACATAAGTCCCAAAAGGGCATGTAAATGTAGTCTTATCCTGGTTTACTAAAGCAATTTCAATTTTATAATAACCAGAATAACCATCTAAGAAACAGTAGAAAGGATGGCCAGCCACTCGCTCTAAGATTTGGTCAATGAATGGTAATGGAAATTGGTCTTTTTAGGCGGCAGCATTCAACTTCAGGTAATCAATGCACATTTGCCACCTAGTCACTGTCTTAGTAGGGACTAATTCACCTACCTCATTCTCTACTACAGTGATATCCGATTTCTTAGAAACTGCTTGAGTAGGACTAACCCACTTACTGTCGGCAATTAAGTAAATAATACCCACGTCCAACAACTTTATTACCTCATTTTTTACAACTTCTTTCATGGTGGAGTTAAGCCTACGTTGGGGGTCTTTATGAGGGCTGGCTCCTTTTTCTAGGTGAATCCTATGTGAGCAAATCAAATGACTAATACTTTTTATATCAGCTATGGTCCAACCAAATGCAGACTTATGCTCACTCAAAGTTTTAAGAACTTTCTCACCTTAGACAACACTTAATTCTAAAGAAATAATAACAGGAAAGGTATCACCTGGACCCAGGAAGGAGTGCTTAAGACCCTTAGGTAGCTGCTTGAGCTTGAGTTTAGGCATTTCCACACTTGATGGTTGTTGTTTTTTCTCCTAGCGGGAAATTCTTCATACTTTGGCTACCACGGTGATCCTCCATAGTTTTTCTTCTCTTAAATAAGTGTATCTATTGTTGCCTTTTAGGTGAAACTTGCTTTACTAGGGTTTCACCTTTTGTTCTTGTAAGCCACTCACGTACGCTACATGGCGGCGGTAGATGGCCAGCCTCCCATGGCTGGTCCTCCTTGGTCATTCTTTGATCTTGTCTCGACAGTGCCCCAACCACTGTTGGAGGTGGTTGTTCCTTTCTGGCAACCAAAATATGTGGATGGTGAAGTGTTTTTCTCTTTTTCATTTGAGGAAATTGTTAAAACTATAGAACCATTTAGGTTTTCAATGGTAGTGAAGCTCCTACGACAGAGACCCTCCCTCGACGGCATCCATGCCTTCATCCGCAGCCGCTGGGGTCTGTCATCTATGCCCATCGTTTTGGCCATGCAACGTCCCAGGAATAGTTTCATTTGCATGACCAATGAATCTGACTTTCATAAGGCCTTGTCAAGGGAATCATGTGATATAGAGGGTGTCCCTTACCACCCTTTTGCTT
This sequence comes from Cyclocarya paliurus, assembly GCA_029856935.1. Lineage (NCBI taxonomy): Eukaryota > Viridiplantae > Streptophyta > Magnoliopsida > Fagales > Juglandaceae > Cyclocarya > Cyclocarya paliurus. Next base: position 19,654,690 of record CM056956.1, read on the forward strand.
GGTCACTAGAGTTTGATGAAGACTTTGAGCCGCCGTCTGTTCCTGTTTAGGTATTTTTGGCGAGCCTTCCACCTAACTTCTATCATTCCTTCCTCTTAAAGATGCTCACGACACCAATAGGGAGATATATCCACTGTGACAATTTGACAACGTGTGCCACTCGCACAGATGGGGCTCGGGTTTGCTTAGAAGTTGACGCCTCACAGGAGCCCATCTCCCATTTTTGGATTGGTATCCCTGAGATGCCAAGAAGCCAGAGGCAAGAGATCATTTACGAGACTTTGCCGTGTCATTGCCAAGGTCATAATCAAAGAACTTGTCGATATGGAAGTGATCAAAATCAAAAGGTGAAAGGAGGGAGGATCTAGGTGAAGAAATCTGAAAAACCTAGTGCTAAGGGGGAGAACGTGGATGGAGGTTTACCGACTGCAGCTATTGTGTCCAATTCGGATAATATTGAGAAGGAATTGGAACCTTTTGTTGGTGTTGTGATAGGCGAACATGGAGAATCTAGTAAAGAAGCACCACGGGACTTCTCTACGTTGGCCGCCTCTGAAAGTCTCCAAGGGTTGGGGGTTGTTGCACAGGTGCAAGTTGTTTCTAAGAAGGAGCCTTTGGACCCGATTATCATTGAAAAGATTGTTGATAAAGGTGATGAAGAACTGGTCCATGATGGGTGTGTATTTGCCTAGGATGGAGGTGACCCAGCTTGTGCAGACATTGAATGTGAGAATGACTTCCCGGATGGGCACGTTTGCTCAGACTCTGATTCAGAAAGGGTCTTGGAACATTTAACAAAGAACAACCTTGTGGTCTCGGACTCAGATATTCAGTCAGAAAAGAAATGGAATGAGAAAGGTATGAAATTAAGGGGTTCTTCCAGGGTTGTAAGCAAGCCCTCCTGTCTTAATTTATGAAGATTTCATACTTGTATTGGAATGCTCAGGGTATTGGAACGTCGAGAAAGGGTCTTAAAAAATTGGTATCGAAGTTTCATCCTAAACTCCTTGTTATTGTAGAGCCAATGGTAAGTAACTCTCGTTTAGATATGTGGCATGATAGATTGCGTTTTGATTGTTGTTGCTCTAATGTTGATGACGGTGGAAAGTTATGGATGTTTTGGTCTCAGGATTTAAATCTTGTTGTTGAGTGTATGGGAGATCAATTCTTGACAGTTCAAATCACCAATCTGAATGACTTCTGGATTACCTTTGTTTATGCGAAATTCTCCTACTTGGATCGTAGAAGATTGTGGGGTTCATTGATGGGTGCTAATATTCATCATTTACTTCGGATGGTGATGAGAGATTTTAATATTATCATAAATGACTCGGAGCGTAGAGGGGGCAGGCTAAGGTTGGCTTTGGCGATGGAGGAGTTTGATGGTTGGGTGGGCTCTTGTGGGCTCCTTGATTTGCCTTTCCATGGGAATTCTCTATCTTGGTGTAATGGTCATTCTAGTAGATCTAGGCACTGGGCGCGACTTGATCGTTGCTTTTTTAATACAGCGGCTCTTGATGCTTTTCCTAATGCTAATATGAAATACTTGGCACGCACTTCTTCTGATCATGCGTCGATGATGATTTTGTTGGAGAATCAGTTTGTTTGGTATGGCTCTCCTTCTTTTAAATTTCAGCAAATGTGGGTTTCTCATGCTCAGTTTTTCGATTGTGTCTCACACTCTTGGAATGGTGATGCTGTTAAGGGGTCATGTTTGTATATGCTTGCTACTAAACTTAAAAGACTTAAAATTGTTTTGAGAGCTTGGAACAAGCAAATCTTTGGTAGAACTGGTACTCACATAGCGACACTTGAGGATCGAATAAAGGGCTTGGAGGCCAGCTTGCAATCTGAGTTTGCTGAAGACGTGGAGGATGATCTCGTTGCCTCCCAGTTAGAGCTTTCAGTTTGGTTGGATAGAGAAGAAAAACGCTTAGCCCAACAAGCTAAAGAAGGTTGGATTTAGAAGGGTGAAGTGAACTCCGTTTCTCCCATCTTGTTAGTCATTGTAATCATAAAAAGGTGAAAGAGATGAAGCTAGAGGATGGTACTATTCTCTCCTCTCCAGAGCATATTCACGAAGGAGCTATTTCTTATTTTTTGCAATTCTTGGAGGCTGGCAATTGCGGTGAAGAGCCGATTTTGGGGGACTTAGTCCAACTTATTATTTTGCAAGGTGACAATGATTTCATTTCTCGTGTTCCTTCATCTCAGGAAGTCTATGATGCTCTTTGCTCCATTCCTGAAGATAGTAGCCTGGGTCCTGATGGGTTTAGGTCGAGCTTCTATCGATCTTGTTGGCATATAGTGGGTACTGATGTTGTTGATGTTGTGGCAGAGTTTTTCTGAGGTATGGCTTTTCCACATTTTTTCAATGCTACTTTCCTGGTTTTAATCTTGAAAGTTGATAATCTGACGAGTTTTGATAAGTTTAGGCCGATTAGCCTATGCAGTGTGTTCTACCAATTTGCATTAAAACTATGGTTAATCGCCTCTCCCCTTTGCTTGCTAAAATTATTTCTCCTGAACAAGGAGTCTTCCTTCCGAGCCGCAGTATCTTTGAAAATATTAGTGTGACGCAAGAGATGATTCACTCTATTAACAAACTAGCTCATGGTGGGAATGTTGCTTTGAAGATTGACATGGTGAAGGCCTATGATAGTGTAGACTAATCATTTCTCTTGCATGTTCTTAAAGCTTTCGGGTTCTCAGATTTTTTTTGTATGCTGATTCGTCAATGCATCACTAATCCTTGGTTCTCTGTGGTCATGAACGGTGTCCCTAAAGGTTTTTTCCAAGGTGGTCGTGGGTTGGGTCAAGGTGACCCCATCTCACCTTATTTAGTCATCCTCATGGAGGAAATTTTTTCGAGGATGATAAAAAATCACGTTCAAATGGGTAAGATCATTCCGTTCTTCCATCTGAGGGGTACCCCTATTATTTCTCACTTGCTTTATGCAAATGATATGGTGCTTTTTTCTAACAGGGGCAAGGCTTCTTTGAAAGCTATTACTAATGTGTTGAAGATGCATGAAAAGTGGTCAGGGCAAGTAGTGAGCAAAAACAAATCTTCTATATTTTTCTCTTCACAAGTTTCTGTTTCTAAATGTCACGGTCTCCTTCGCTTCACTGGTTTTATGGAAGGAAGTTTTCCTTTTAATTATTTGGGAGCTTCTATTATTTCTAGAAGACTGAAAATTACTCATTTTGATGGCTTGATTGCTAAAGTTCAGTCCAGATTGGAGGGATGGTGTAACAGCCGCTAAAAATTCAATGATGGAATTTCTATTATCTTTAGGAACCGTAGTAAATCCTATATGGTTGGAATCCAACTAAGAACCCATAAACGTGTTAGAAACCAAAAATCCTATATGGTTTTATCCAAAACCTTATTGAATCAGTTTCTAGCATCGTGTTTAATCGCTTAATTAAGTTATTTTCATATGCTATTAATCTTTTAAATTTGTGTTAGAACATCATTATCCAACTTAGTTAACCTTGGATATTTGATTGGGCCAATAGAAATCAGATTTGGGCTTGATAGCAACCCAAACCCTCTTAAAACCCATGAATTTAGGCCCTTTCGGTTTAAGCCCATTAAGGCCCACGAAATTAGCCACCTTAGCAATGATTTTATCTATAATATTTCACCCTCCACTTACCTTATCAGATTTATTCAAGAGCACTTAAAATGTTCTTGAAGTGGATGACTAAGTGGACACCCCACTCTTTCAATTATAGACTCAACCTTGAAAACAAAATAATATCTTGTATATTTTAGTGGAAGAAAAAATCATTACTCAAGCTCCATTACAGACCTATCATCTTCTAAAACTTGTATAAATAGCCCTCTACCCCTTCCAACGAAAATCATCCCTCCTTTACACTTTGCTTTGTTAGAATACAAAAAAATACTCTCGGGCAGTTTTTATGAACTCTTTTGCACGCCTTATTTGAAGCTCTTGTAAGTATTTTCTCATAAACTTTCCTTCATGAAAGTTGTTTATTTTTGAGTCTAGTTTACGTAGATATCTTATTTGATCTATTTGGAGATCATTTGGTCAGTCACAAGTTGTTTAAAACCCAGAAAGGTCATTCTGAACGATAACCAGAGAGTATGTCATATTTTGGAGTTTTTAACAAAGTTAATGGATTGATCTTGATCCGAAATTATTATGGAGTATTGTTAACATAGGTATATGATTATTGGTTGAGGATTTGTTGCATGATTAAAAGTTTTGGTGAAATATTTTCTTAGATTTAGAAACTTCGAATCTGGAAGAGGAAAAACAGTTTCTGTTTTGAGAAAGTTTAAATCTTTTATGGTCTAATCTTATTGCAATGACTTTGATATTTTTATTTGAGGATCCTAAGTTTCTTATGTACAAGATATAATGTTGCTTTGAAGATATTTGATATTAGTTTCAAAGATATGAAATTTTTATGTAAGGAGATATTCGAATAGGCCAAGTGATGATGTTCTTGGCTAAATTAATGTTTTGGTTGATTTTTAACCATGTGATCTTGAGTTTAAAGCTTAGATCTATTTTAGGACACCTTTTTAAACCATGTGATGTTTTTGTTTGAAGATCACATTTTTATAAGTCATAGATCAAGAGGTTGATCAAAACAAGTTAGAAACAAAAATCAAGGGAAATGGCCTATATAAGTTTCGGTTTTTATAGAATTTTAATAGTTGTGTTTAGTTTTAAATTTTTCTGAATTCATATTTAAGTTCAGAATAAAATCTACATGAGATATATAAATTTTGGTGATTTTTGGAGTTAGGATACAAAATCCTTAAGTTAGGGATATAATAGTCTTTTTCCACATGTAGAGGGTGAATTAATAATTTTACTCTTAAATTGATATTTTTCTATATTTCTAATTATTAGTGATTAAATTATAACATTTAAAAATCACTACTTTCAATCTCTCGTGATCGCACTTGAGTTTTGCCTAGAAACGCGAAGACAGAGGTAAGTTAGCTTTTAACTTACTAGCAGTTTACTATGTATGGATGATAAGTAAATGAACTACAGTATATGTATGTATGTTATTATATGTGCTATGCCAAGTCATTACATGTTTATATGTTACATATAATTTATTCTGTCATGAATTATTCATCTGCTATACAAGATATTCTGTCACGTATTGCTAAACATTGCAAGTAGTATGGATACATACAATCTAAGGAGATTCTGTCTAAGGAGATTGGAAATTCCTAAGTGTGTCCATCGTGACCCTCCAATCTTTCCTGAGAATCTAGAAGTTCTGTCTAGGAAAGATTGATCTTTTCTGGGAACTTACTTAGTGAGTACTATTCATTTCTACGATAAAAATTCATCAATATATTATCATAAAAAAATAGAATGGCATGTAATGTATATTCACTGTTGCAAGCATGTTATGTTAAAAATGTAATGTTGTGTTACATTAGGGCTTTTGTCCTTTCATATTCAAGTCACATTCTGTTTCTAATACAGTTTATGTATTTCAAGAACAATCATGTTAAGTTATTCATGTCAATCACGATCCTAAGTACTAGGATGAGAAAATATCCTAGTAAAACTCCTTTGTTCACGCTGGAGTGTCTAAATAGGTGTGAAATTCCCTGGGTTGACGAAGTATAGTCAACAGGTTGCGAATGGGACCTAACTAGCTGGTCACCGGAGCGCACCAGGCACTAACGCCGATGGAGCCACATTTTATTTTAATAAGTCATGGGGCCACAACAACTGTGGAGCATGAAGTATGGGGTCACAGCAATTGTGGCACATACACTACGTGAGACACAGCAATTGTGACACGTAGAATACATGGGGCCACAACAATTGTGGAGTATGTATTAACGCACTCACAGCTGGTGTAGATACCTGTGTTGTGATGCGGTAATCGGCAGGGACACATGGCTCTAAGGGACCCATGTAGCACCCATATGTTATGTTAATCAAGTTAAATGAAAAAGAATTCAAACTCATGTTATGTTCATGTTATGTTTCAAGTCTATGTCAAGTTAAGTCAAGTAAGATCAAGTCCATGACAATGTTATGTTTCAAGTTCATGTCACGTTAAGTTAAGTCAGATCAAGTCTATTACAAGTAAGTGAAGTTCAGTTCATTCATGTTCATGTTATGTTTCAAGTTTAAGTTATGCCATATGTCATGATTACTTACGATTTTGATTATGTACTTATGATTTTACTGTCATGTATGCATTATTAACCTGTGTGTATGTTTTATGTTAACTTGCTGAGATTTGTAATCAAATCTCACTATGGTAGTCCCAACTACCATTCCCCCCGAATGGTAGATTTTGTTACAGGATCTAAAGAAGAACTGGGAAACAGCCAACTGGACACGGTCGATTAAGCGACAGTGCGGCTTCAAGGTTAATATAGTAGTTAACTTAAAATTACTATATGTACTATGAAGTTACATCTTCAGTACTCATTTGATCACAATCATTGTGGACTAGTATTGTGATCTCCGATGTTTAGTATGCCTTTATGTATAAAGTATATTTTAAGCATTTTGGGATATTTGAATTTGGTTCATAGTATTGCTAAAGAAAAAAAAAATTATCCGCTGCGAATATTGCATAATGCTAGATGTATGTTAAGAACATTGCATCTTATATGTCATGAACGGAGATACGTAATCTTGTGTTGCATGTCTCGACTCTTCAAATGTCCGTCTAATCCCAAGCGGAATTTGGGGGCGTCACAGGTGGTATCAGAGCAATACGTCTCTGGGTTATAAATCCACATGTCTTTAGGAAATGCACCAAATATTAGGCTTGAAATTTTAGTCTTCATTAGGCTTGAATTTTTAGTATGAGAGGTAGTACATGATTGTAATACATGTACTCGTGTGTTTTAGGAATCAACACATGAATCACGGTAGAATACCTCAGAACCCTGAAGGAGACAACAATCAAGAGAATCAGAATTTACCGATGGATGGAGGATTAGCTGAAGTTGTACGTATGCTAACTGACGTACTTAGAAATCAGCAACAGCAGCAAGCGCTGATACCCAGACCCGAAATTAGGGGTTGTCTGTACGAGAAGTTTTTACTTTACCGTTACCCGAATTTTTTTGGTAATGAAGGGCCACTGAGAGCTGAGAAATGGATTATGGATTTTGAGAGGACCTACGAGATCTGTGGATGTACTGAAGATCAGAAAGTTCTTTATGCTGGATACCTATTCCAAGGAGAAGCTGGAATATGGTGGGATACACGTAGGCAACTTCTAATTAGAGAACTAGGAAGTCTCGCTACATTATCATGGGAGAGATTTAAGGAAGAGTTCGACAATAGATTCTTTTCGGATTCGGTCAAACAGTTGAAAGCGCAGGAGTTTGCAACATTAACTCAAGGCAGTTTGACTGTAGAAGAGTACGCTGCTAAGTTTATGGCGTTAGGAAGGTTTGCACCACACTTAATCTCTACTCAAAAGATGCAGGCGCAGAAGTTTCAAGCAGGACTTCAGCCAAGGATCCGAAGTCAAGTAGCTTGCCTAAGGATAGAAAATTTTCAGGAGTTGGTGAATGTGGCCGCAATCGCAGAGGCTGAGCAGAGAGGTCTGGCAATCCACATCAATTCCGAACGAAAGAGGACCATGCCATTTACTGCAAGCGGTAGTAACGAGAAGAAGAGGTCTTTTTCCAGCCCAGTAAAAGGCAAGGGAATAATGACAGGAGGACAAATGCCATCTTCTTATCCGTTATGCCCTAAGTGTGGAAAGCGTCATACTGGAGAATGTCGTCTCGGTTTTGGAGTTTATTATCGATGCGGGAAACCTGGACATTTGATCAAAAACTGTCCCAATGCTGCACAAAGTAGTGGAGCTAGTGATCACAAACCAAGGCCCCACATCCCAGCGCGCGTGTATGCTGTAACCCCAGGTGATATCGACGCTGACGCAACAGAGGCTGAGGAAGCTGGCGTCATCACTGGTATTTTCCTTTAAGAATTTATGCTTTATTATTAAATTCAAGTATTTTAATTTCTTTTATTAATTGTATCGCATTATATTCATTTTGGATAGGAAACGTTAATTTGTTAAGATTCACGGCTTGTGCGCTTTTCGATTCGGGCGCATCACAGTCTTTTGTATCTATGGCATTTGCACGGTTGTGTAGTTTACAAACGGAACTATTACCTAGACCGGTTGTAGTGTTAATTCCTGACGGGAATACAGTAACTTGTACCCGTTTAGTTAAAGATTGTCCTGTAGAGTTGAAAGGAAGGACGTTGAAAGCCGACTTATTAGTATTCAGTCAAATGGAGTTTGACTTAATTTTGGGGATGGACTGGCTTTTCAAGCACTACGCTAAGATAGATTGTAGGAAACGGAAAGTCGTGTTTGAACCCCCAAATGAAAACATGATGAGTTACTCAGGTGCATCGGTTAAAGCCTCTCCGCTTGTGATTTCGGCTTTACAAGCCAGGAAATATATCAAGGATGGAGCCTCAGCTTTTCTATTGATGACTGTAGAGAAGACTGTCGAGAATATAGGAATCCAAGGGATATCCGTAGTTGAAGACTTTCCTGAAGTTTTTCCCGACGAAATACATGGTTTACCACCAGATAGAGAAGTAGAATTTAAGATAGAGTTGGAACCCGCAACAGTTCCGACTCACAAGGCGCCGTATCGTATGGCCCCTACTGAATTAAAGGAGCTTAAGATGCAGTTGGAGGAACTTTTGGAAAAAAGTTTTATTCGCCCTAGTTCTTCGCCATGGGGAGCACCTGTGCTATTCGTGAAGAAGAAAGATGGATCTATGAGGATGTGCATAGATTATAGAGAGTTGAATAAGGTGACGATTAAGAATAAGTATCCGTTACCCAGAATCGATGATTTGTTGGATCAACTACAAGGATCAACAGTGTTTTCAAAGATCGACCTGAGATCCAGATATCATCAGCTGAAAGTCAAGGAACAAGATGTGCCGAAAACTGCCTTTAGGACAAGGTACGGCCATTTCGAGTTTTTGGTGATGCCTTTTGGGTTAACCAATGCTCCAGCCGCATTCATGGACATGATGAACAAAATATTCAGGCCCTTTCTAGATAGTTTTGTAGTCGTATTCATTGATGACATCCTAATTTATTCGAAGAACGAGGAGGAACACAGAAATCATCTTAGTATGGCTTTGACTATACTTAAGGATCAGAAGCTTTATGCCAAACTTAGTAAGTGCGAGTTCTGGCTGAAAGAAGTGAAGTTTTTAGGTCACGTAATCTCTAGTGGAGGAGTAGCAGTGGACCCAAGCAAGATTGAAGCTGTAACAAACTGGCAGAGACTGACTAGTGTGCATGAGATTCGAAGCTTCCTAGGACTGGCTGGTTACTATAGGAGGTTTGTGGAAGGATTCTCCAGTTTGTCTGGACCACTCACCGCCTTGACTAAGAAGAATGTGAAGTTCGCTTGGAGCGATAAGTGCGAAATAAGTTTTCTTGAGTTGAAGAAAAGACTTACGACTGCACCGGTACTTGTACTACCAGAGCCTCTTAAACCTTTTGTAATGTATAGCAACGCATCTAAAGCAGGACTTGGATGTGTGCTAATGCAAGAAGGTAAAGTAATTTCTTACGCTTCACGTCAACTGAAGAATCATGAACAGAATTATCCTACTCATGATTTGGAGTTAGCTGCAGTAGTTTTTGCTCTTAAAATTTGGAGACACTACTTGTACGGCGAGAAGTGTGAAGTTTTCACGGATCACAAAAGCCTTAAGTATCTGTTTGAGCAAAAGAACCTTAACATGAGGCAGAGGAGATGGTTGGAATTAATCAGCGACTATCAGTGCGACATCAAGTACCATCCTGGAAAGGCCAACGTAGTAGCTGATGCTTTAAGTCGCAAGAGCAGATCTGAAATTTCATCTATTCCATCGTTAGAAGTGAATTCCCTTTTATCCAGTATGAGGAAATTGCTAATCGGGAATCGTAGTCAAGAAATTGTGCTAACCGCAGTCCAAGAGTTCATTCCATTGGATTGGAAAGATCTGAAACACCAACAGAAGAAAGACAGTAAACTTGCAGAAGTCGTTAGGAAAATCGAGAAGTCAAAAGGACCAATGGACTTTAGTCTCAAAGAGGATGGGACTTTGTATTATAAGAATCGAAGGATCATCCCAGCAAACCAAGAGTTAAAGGAAAAGGTGCTGAAGGAAGCTCATAACACACCGTACACTGCTCATCCCGGTAGTACAAAGATGTATCAAGATTTGAAGCAACATTTCTGGTGGGAAGGAATGAAGAAGGACGTAGCTGAGTTTGTGAACAAGTGTTATGTCTGCAGATTAGTTAAAGCAGAACACCAAAAGCCAGTAGGTGAATTGCAGTCACTGCCAATCCCGGAATGGAAATGGGAGGATATCTCGATGGATTTTGTAGTAGGTTTTCCAAAGAGCTCAACTGGAAATAATACTATCTGGGTGATAGTTGATCGCTTGACGAAAAGTGCTCATTTCATACCCATCAAGAATACGGATTCTCTAGAAAGATTGACGAGAATTTACATAGCAGAGATTGTCAGATTGCATGGAGTGCCGAAGACGATTGTGTCAGATAGAGACTCTCGTTTTACGTCACGATTCTGGCAAAGCTTACAAGATTCGATGGGTTCTCATTTGAAGTTCAGTAGTGCGTACCATCCACAAACAGACGGGCAAACAGAAGGACGATTCAAACTCTGGAAGATATGCTAAGAGCCTGTGTTTTAGGTCATGAAGGAAATTGGGAGAAGTAACTACCTCTAGTAGAGTTTGCTTACAACAATAGTTTTCAAGCCACCATTCAAATGGCACCATATGAAGTCTTGTATGGTAGAAAGTGTAGATCGCCATTATATTGGGACGAAGTAGGAGAAAGAAAAGTGATTGGACCAGAAGTCTTACAAGAGATAAAGGACCAAGTCCACTTAATTAAAGAAAGGATGAAAACAGCACAAGATCGACAGAAGAGCTATGCTGACAACCGAAGGAGGAGTATAAGTTTTGAAGTTGGTGAATGGGTCTATGTGAAGGTATCTCCAATGAGAGGAGTAAGTCGTTTCGGAATAAAAGGAAAATTAAGTCCAAGATACGTTGGACCCTATGAAATAGTAGAGAAAGTGGGAGCAGTTGCGTATCGTCTGGAGTTGCCAAATGAGTTCCATGGAATCCATAATGTATTTCACGTATCCTCTTTGAAGAAGAGTTTTGGGAATCAAATACCAGCAGTGGTGGATCCCGATAGTTTACCTTTACAATCCAACTTGACCTATGAGGAGAAGCCAGTACAGATCCTTGATCAAAAGGATAAAGAGTTGCGGAACCGCAAAATTCCATTGGTTAAAGTACTTTGGAGAAATCATAATGTTCAAGAGGCAACTTGGGAGAAGGAAGTTGATATGCGAGCCAAGTACCCTCAGTTATTTGACACCTAATCCAGTTTTGTTTGGTTCATTTAGTATGAGGCTGAATATATCAGATGTTGTATTTCCTTGGTTAGATATCAATAAAGTATATGTTTCCATTCTAGAGTTCCATAAACCTTCTTTTGTGTACCATGAAAATGGACGTTGGTGCACCAACACCAAAACCAATCAATGATGATTCATCTAGTAATAGACAATGGTTTGGCATGCAACATCTTCTTTGTAACTTGTTGGATGTTACTTGCATTGATTTCGAGGACGAAATCTTTTTTTTAGGAGGGGAGTATGTAACAGCCGCTAAAAATTCAATGATGGAATTTCTATTATCTTTAGGAACCGTAGTAAATCCTATATGGTTGGAATCCAACTAAGAACCCATAAACGTGTTAGAAACCAAAAATCCTATATGGTTTTATCCAAAACCTTATTGAATCAGTTTCTAGCATCGTGTTTAATCGCTTAATTAAATTATTTTCATATGCTATTAATCTTTTAAATTTGTGTTAGAACATCATTATCCAACTTAGTTAACCTTGGATATTTGATTGGGCCAATAGAAATCAGATTTGGGCTTGATAGCAACCCAAACCCTCTTAAAACCCATGAATTTAGGCCCTTTCGGTTTAAGCCCATTAAGGCCCACGAAATTAGCCACCTTAGCAATGATTTTATCTATAATATTTCACCCTCCACTTACCTTATCAGATTTATTCAAGAGCACTTAAAATGTTCTTGAAGTGGATGACTAAGTGGACACCCCACTCTTTCAATTATAGACTCAACCTTGAAAACAAAATAATATCTTGTATATTTTAGTGGAAGAAAAGATCATTACTCAAGCTCCATTACAGACCTATCATCTTCTAAAACTTGTATAAATAGCCCTCTACCCTTTCCAACGAAAATCATCCCTCCTTTACACTTTGCTTTGCTAGAATACAAAAAAATACTCTCGGGCAGTTTTTATGAACTCTTTTGCACGCCTTATTTGAAGATCTTGTAAGTATTTTCTCATAAAATTTCCTTCATGAAAGTTGTTTATTTTTGAGTTTAGTTTACGTGGATATCTTATTTGTTCCATTTGGAGATCATTTGGTCAGTCAAAAGTTGTTTAAAACCCAGAAAGGTCATTCTGGACGATAACCAGAGAGTATGTCATATTTTGGAGTTTTTAACAAAGTTAACGGATTGATCTTGATCCGAAATTATTATGGAGTATTGTTAACATAGGTATATGATTATTTGTTGAGGATTTTTTGCATGATTAAAAGTTTTGGTGAAAGATTTTCTTAGATTTAGAAACTTCGAATCTGGAAGAGAAAAAACAGTTTCTGTTTTGAGAAAGTTTAAATCTTTTATGGTCTAATCTTATTGCAATGACTTTGATATTTTTATTTGAGGATCCTAAGCTTCTTATGTACAAGATATAATGTTGCTTTGATGATATTTGATATTAGTTTCAAAGATATGAAATTTTTATGTAAGGAGATATTCGAATAGGCCAAGTGATGATGTTCTTGGTTAAATTAATGTTTTGGTTGATTTTTAACCATGTGATCTTGAGTTTAAAGCTTAGATCTATTTTAGGACACATTTTTAAACCATGTGATGTTTTTGTTTGAAGATCACATCTTTATAAGTCATAGATCAAGAGGTTGATCAAAACAAGTTAGAAACAAAAATCAAGGGAAATGGCCTATATAAGTTTCGGTTTTTATAGAATTTTAATAGTTGTGTTTAGTTTTAAATTTTTCTGAATTCATATTTAAGTTCAGAATAAAATCTACATGAGATATATAAATTTTGGTGATTTTTGGAATTAGGATACAAAATCCTTAAGTTAGGGATATAATAGTCTTTTTCCACATGTAGAGGGTGAATTAATAATTTTACTCTTAAATTGATATTTTTCTATATTTCTAATTATTAGTGATTAAGTTATAACATTTAAAAATCACTACTTTCAGTCTCTCGTGATCGCACTTGAGTTTTGCCTAGAAACGCGAAGATAGAGGTAAGTTAGCTTTTAACTTACTAGCAGTTTACTATGTATGGATGATAAGTAAATGAACTACAGTATATGTATGTATGTTATTATATGTGCTATGCCAAGTCATTACATGTTTATATGTTACATATAATTTATTCTGTCATGAATTATTCATCTGCTACACAAGATATTCTGTCACGTATTGCTAAACATTGCAAGTAGTATGGATACATACAATCTAAGGAGATTCTGTCTAAGGAGATTGGAAATTCCTAAGTGTGTCCATCGTGACCCTCCAATCTTTCCTGAGAATCTAGAAGTTCTGTCTAGGAAAGATTGATCTTTTCTGGGAACTTACTTAGTGAGTACTATTCATTTCTATGATAAAAATTCATCAATATATTATCATAAAAAAATGGAATGGCATGTAATGTATATTCACTGTTGCAAGCATGTTATGTTAAAAATGTAATGTTGTGTTACATTAGGGCTTTTGTCCTTTCATATTCAAGTCACATTCTGTTTCTAATACAGTTTATGTATTTCAAGAACAATCATGTTAAGTTATTCATGTCAATCACGATCCTAAGTACTAGGATGGGAAAATATCCTAGTAAAACTCCTTTGTTCACGCTGGAGTGTCTAAATAGGTGTGAAATTCCCTGGGTTGACGAAGTATAGTCAACTGGTTGCGAATGAGACCTAACTAGCTGGTCACCGGAGCGCACCAGGCACTAACGCTGATGGAGCCACATTTTATTTTAATAAGTCATGGGGCCACAACAACTGTGGAGCATGAAGTATGGGGTCACAGCAATTGTGGCACATACACTACGTGAGACACAGCAATTGTGACACGTAGAATACATGGGGCCACAACAATTGTGGAGTATGTATTAACGCACTCACAGCTGGTGTAGATACCTGTGTTGTGATGCGGTAATCGGCAGGGACACATGGCTCTAAGGGACCCATGTAGCACCCATATGTTATGTTAATCAAGTTAAATGAAAAAGAATTCAAACTCATGTTATGTTCAAGTTCATGTTCATGTTATGTTTCAAGTCTATGTCAAGTTAAGTCAAGTAAGATCAAGTCCATGACAATGTTATGTTTCAAGTTCATGTCACGTTAAGTTAAGTCAGATCAAGTCTATTACAAGTAAGTGAAGTTCAGTTCATTCATGTTCATGTTATGTTTCAAGTTTAAGTTATGCCATATGTCATGATTACTTACGATTTTGATTATGTACTTATGATTTTACTGTCATGTATGCATTATTAACCTGTGTGTATGTTTTATGTTAACTTGCTGAGATTTGTAATCAAATCTCACTATGGTAGTCCCAACTACCATTCCCCCCGAATGGTAGATTTTGTTACAGGATCTAAAGAAGAACTGGGAAACAGCCAACTGGACACGGTCGATTAAGCGACAGTGCGGCTTCAAGGTTAATATAGTAGTTAACTTAAAATTACTATATGTACTATGAAGTTACATCTTCAGTACTCATTTGATCACAATCATTGTGGACTAGTATTGTGATCTCCGATGTTTAGTATGCCTTTATGTATAAAGTATATTTTAAGCATTTTGGGATATTTGAATTTGGTGCATAGTATTGCTAAAGAAAAAAAAAATTATCCGCTGCGAATATTGCATATTGCTAGATGTATGTTAAGAACATTGCATCTTATATGTCATGAACAGAGATACGTAACCTTGTGTTGCATGTCTCGACGCTTCAAATGTCCGTCCAATCCCAAGCGGAATTTGGGGGTGTCACAGATGGCAAGCAAGATTGCTATCTAGTGGGGCGCAATTGATTCTCATTAAACATGTGCTTCAAAGTATTCCTATGCATAGCCTTTCTATTTTAAGGATGCCTAAAGCTGTGATTGAGAAACTTCAAAGAATCATCAGTACCTTTTTTTGGGGTGTTAAAGATGGTAAAGCTAAAAAAAATAGCATTCTTGGGTGGATCTTTGTAAGCCTGTCTTGGAAGGTGGGCTAGGAATTCGTAGCCTTCATGACGTGTAGTCTTCTCTTCACATGAAGTTAGCTTGGAACCTTTTGCAAGGTACATCTCTTTGATCCAATTTTTTTCTTGCTAAATATGTTGGTGATAGACATATTTCTACGGTGGATCCAAAGAAAGGGTCTCTTGTCTGGAAGATGATCTTGCAAAGTATTCCTTTTGTGCAAGCTAATTCTAAATGGGAAGTTTGGGAGAGTAAACTCCATTTTTGGCATGATAATTGGGCTAATGATGCCCCTCTTTGCGATAATATTTAGATTTCTGATATGCCAAATCTTAAATTGGAAGATTGTAAAACTAGGTTAGGTTGGAATATGGAGCTTTTTTCTCGGTTGGTTGGACATCATAATGGGAAGGATATGCTAATCTGGCTCCCTAACGCTGACGAGCATTTCTCTACTAAAAGTGCATGGAATTGTATTCGCATGAAAGATCCTGATTTCCCTTGGGCTAAATGGATCTGGCATCCAACTCTTCCCAAAAAAATGTCGATTACTATGTAGAAGGCCATTCATGATTGTCTTCCTGTGGATGACAGACTCTGCATAATTGGTATTTCTATTGTCTTCCAATGCGATTGTTGCTCAAATTCTAAGTATAAAGATCTTAATTATAGTCTTGCGAGAGGAGACTTTGCTGAGAAAATTTGGCGTATATGTTTGGTGGTTCTTGGAGTTCCTTGGATGGAAGGTGGCTCATGGAGATAGCGGGTGGAGTGTTGGTATAGGCAGGGAAAAAATTCTAATCGTCCTGGTCAATTGCTAGGTCTTCTTTCGGCTATCATTACTTGGCAATTATGGGGGCGTCGTTGTAAGGCCAGGATGGAAGGCTTGATGGAATTGGTCCAACAGGTTTGGTGTTCCATAAAATATTGGGTCTCTTGGATTGCGTTAAAGCTTAAGAATGTTAATTTGCTTACTCGGCATGATGAAGGTGTGTTACAATGTTTTAATATGCCATGAAATGTCATGAGGAAGGAGTTTATTATTTCGGTCAAGTGGAAGCTTCCTAAGCAAGGTTGGGTTAAATTGAACATAGATGGTTGTTCTCTTGGTAATTCAGGTCCTTCGGGTGTGGGGGGCATCATTCGGGATGATAAAGGTGATCTTATTTACAGGTTTGCAGCAGCCACTGGGCACAATTCTAACAACTATGCAGAGTTGATGGGTTTACTTCATGGGTTTTAATACATTGGCTTGTTGGGTGTTTTTTATGTGGAGAATGAACTTGACTCCATGTTAGTGCTTAACTGGTTGAGGAATCAGAGATGTGGCTTGTGGTACATGGAAGATTATTGGGATGAAATTCAGAGTCATCTAGCTGGGCTTAATATTTCTCTTGTTCACTGCTATAGAGAATGTAACTCGGTTGTTGATGGTTTTGCTAAAATGGGTGCTAAGGGTCAAACTGGCCCATGGTTTTATTTATCTAAGCTTCCTACTTCCATTAGAGGTAATATCCGGCTGGACAGAGGGGGTCTTCCCTATATTCGGAAAACTTGAAGACGTTGCTAGTGGGTTATGGGCGCTGGTTTTATCTCCAGGTATCTCTTTCTTTGCACTCAGTTAATTCTTTTCTTACTCTATGTTTGTGCAGGTTTTTTTTGTAGGTTGTGGCTTTACGTCTTTTTTCATTGCTTTCATAGAGCCAATAGTATTGTGGTTGAGTTTATATAGTTTTTTTTTTAGGCCTGGGTTTTGGTTTTTTGTGATATTTGTAGCCCCCAGGCCTCGAGTTGTAACCATGGTATTCCTCCGCCACAAGTGAGGATTTTTTAATAAAATTGGTACAGAACTGCTATGTGGGTGGCTTTCGGCTCTTCTAAAAAAAAAATAAGCATATCTATTAAGTAGGTTTGTTGGCACTCAATTTCTTCCTTTAGTTGCTTACTAATATGACAAATGTTGACGTCAAATGTTATGTTCCCAAAAGTGAGCTTTATCAATCCATTCCTGCAATTTATAAGTGCATTAGTAGTAGCAAGAAAATGTCTACCTAATATGAGAGGAATCTTAGAGTCAGCATCAACAACTGACTGAGTATCCAAAATGAAGAAATCAACAAGGTAGTAAAACTTGTCAATTTGGATCAAAACATCCTCAACTATCCATCTTGGTTTCTTAATTGAAAGGTCAGCCAATTGAAGCGGTTTCTTAACTAAAAGGTCAGCCAATTGAAGCACAACAGAAGTGAGTTTAAATTCACCCAAACCAAGTAGAAAGTAAATCGAATGTGGCATGAGATTTACACTAGCTCTTAAGTCAAGCAATGCTTGTGCAAACTCATGACTACCTATGATGCATGAAATGGTAAAGTAGCCCAAATCTTTGTATATTGGTGGGATTCTTTGTTCAATTATAGCACTTACTTGCTCAGTCAAGAATGCTATTTTTTGAACGTGGTGCTTCCTTTTTACCGTGCATAAATCTTTTAGAACCTTAGCATCTGCAGGAACTTGAGTTATGCAATAGGGGAAGGTTAATCTTTACCTGCCTAAGGTTTTCTAAAATTTCAGCACTATGGTTAGTAGCTTTCAAGGTAGACTTGAGAGCTTAGAGAAAGGGCACCCTAGTTAGAATTACCACCATCTCACTATCCTTTGAGTTGTCTAGTTCCCCGGTACTCGAACTTACTTAAGTGTTCCTATTTCTAGGCGTTCCTTTTACGTCCTTACCAATTCGGATGGTTATGGCATTTACCTCCTTAAGATCTTGACTATTAGGGTTAGAGGTTTGTGCCATATGCTACCCATTAGGATTAGATTGAGCTTGGGATGGAAACTTCCCACGCTCACTTATGATCAAAGCACTAGTCAACTTAGAAACATGGTTCCTCATCTCTTTGTTCTCTTTTACCACTTGGGTGATCATTGACTCAAATTTCTGGTTTGTTTTACCTTGAGCCTCAATAAATGCATGTAAGGTGTCCTATAAAGGGCTCCTAGAATGTGTGGGCTGATATGGAGGCGTAGGGTAAGCTCTAGGTGGCTATGCAGGTTGTTGGTTTTCAGATTTTCAGCTAAAATTAGGGTGATTACGCCACCCCGGATTGTAGGTATCGAAGAAAGGTGTAAAAAGCTTCTTGTACATACCTAGGACATTACATTATTCCTCATACATTACCCTCATTTCAGAAAATGCGGGGCATTCTTAAGCTAGGTGATCTACCCACCACACACAAAATACAATAAGGACTCTACACAAGTAGCCATGTGTGTTGGCTTTAAATCCTTAGTTTTTAACACCTCTAACTCCCTAGTAAGTATCTCCAACTTAGCTTTTAGGTCATCCTCTTCCCTAAGATGGTAAATTCCACCACCATTTGGATTTCCAGCAGGCCGTAACCTATTTGTACTCTCAGTAGCACTAGGTCCGATCTAAGTGTGAGCTTTTTTAGCAAGCTAATTGATATATTCTATGGCATCATCTGGATTTTTCTGTAAAAACTCACCATTACACATAATCTTTATGAATTGGCGCTTTCTAAGTATAAATTCCTCATAGAAATAACTAAATAAGTGCCAGTTTTCATACCCATGGTGACACATACTTAACAACTCCTTGAACCTCTCCTAAGCCTAATACAAAGTCTCACTATCCTTTTGTGCAAATGGGGAGATCTGCCTCTTCAAAGCACTGGTCTTATATTAGGGAAAGTATTTGTTAAAGAATGATGGTGTCATCTCATTCCATGATCCTATTAATCGTGGTCTTAGTGAGTACAACCAGCTCTTTGCACTATCCTTCAAAGAGAAAAGAAAGAACTTAAGTCTCACAATATCATCTGTAGCATTATGGCTATGGAAAGTCGTAACTACTTACTCAAACTCCCTGATGTGCACATAAAGATTTTCATTATCTAAACCATGAAAGATGAGAAGTAACTGTATCATCTCCAGGTTAAAATCAAGTTGGCAAGTGTTGACTGGAAACATGATGCATGATGGTGTGGGTGTGCGTGTAGGGTGGAGATAATCCTAAAGAGTTCTAATGGTTTGATCTTTGTGTTCACTCATTTTTTCAAAACTAGATGGATTGTCAAATAAAGAATTAAAAAAAATGATTCTAACTCTAGCACAAGCCTACAAGCAAGCATTTCTGCAAGGTAAAAAATAAAAAACTAAAATTAAAAAAATACTACGGAAAGAAAAAGAAAAATAATGTAGCAAGCTAAAAGAGGGAATGAAGTTACTGTATTTATAAGCTGCTGAAGTAAATTATGTCTTGTATCGATTCTTGCACCGTACTCCCAGGCAACAACGTCAAAATTTAATTACGCCCAAACTACTATATGATGTTGTAGTATACTTCAAGATGTCAATCCACAAGGAGTTGAAAGAATCACTACAAGAACGCAACCTTAAAGGAAAAGATCAATGACAAGATAATAGGAATCTGAAAAGTATTTTGAAATCTACCCAAAATACGTAATTAAAATGAGATTATGAAATGGATAAAAATGCAAGTAAAGCTTTAGGCTTCTATCTACCAGATCCAATACTGTGATTTTTCCAATCCAAATTATACACACAATTAGGAATTATAACACCAAATTCCTAATTAGAAGATATAACAACATTCTCATCTAATTTCTCAAAATTAATTCTAAAATCTATTCCCCCCTTTACAAACCATAGTTTTATGTATAAAAAGGAATATCAGATCTAAAGATGACACTATGTTCATAAACAATAGTGTAGCAAAAGATCACATCAATGGCATGAACAACCTGTTTAAGTCACAATCATATATTCATAATCCTATAGCTCAACAAAATCAAACGATAACAAGATTTAATATAATTGTCTCAAACTTATTATATTCAAATCAAATAGAGAATTCAATCCTAGAATCTTAAATAATAAAGTTTAAAATGTGAATTGAAACATAGCAAAAACATTTTCACCAATCAATTTATGCCATAGGTTTTACCTAAGCTTTAGTTCTAAAAAAAAATAGTCTTTTTTTTTTACTTTCCCCAAACTGTATTGTACTGTCACCAACCCCCTCTAATATCCATCTTTGAAAAATCCTCCCCAGATTTCCTGATCCCCTTGAATCTCGGGTTTGTTTTGTGGGGTTTGGTGGAAATTTTTTCTCTCTTTTTTAGAATTCTCTTATCCCGTAACTTGATCGGAATTAAATAGATCCCACCAACCGCTCCTTTAAATATCGCTATCTTTGAAAAATCCTCCACACGTTGGAAAGTCTTGCTCATTGAAACAATTGGGAATTATCCCAATTCAAAAAATTCCTTTGAATTTCACAGATCAGCCAAATCCCTTAAATTTTCTAGATCAGCCAAATCTTATCTTCTCTCTACCAAATACTATCCTCATCTTGACCGAGTCAAATTACCCAACTGCCAAGTGATTCTTTTCCTTTTAATTTTCACTGGAGATCATATATGTTCAACAAATCTTGGACCCTCACATTTTGGCACCCATTCAACTCCCTTTTGAATTCGAAATGTACTTCATTTGAGCAGTAATTCCAACTCATTCTTCAAATTAATGAAATATGAGTCCTGATCCTGAAGTTGTTGGAGGCGCACAGCAGGAAAGAATAAACATAATGGGCTTGCATCTTTCTTTTAATGAGCTTTGGCTCTCATTTGACTAGGCTTTAGCCTCCTCTTTTATGGACTCTAAAATTAAATATAAAAAAAATGTACTTAGAAATATCTCAAAATAAATAGAAACTAGATTCAAGTATACTAGTTAATTCTTATTATTTATGTTCACATTTTAGCATTTGAGTCCAATAATAAGGTATTTAGAATGCACTTTCGTACACTTATCAAATATCAAAAAATTTGGTCACTCTTCATGTTCTTTTTCTCATATATCTTTTACAGCTCAAATGAAAGCAAAGGATGAGAAACTCAGATATCTTCACAGTTTGACTTGTAACAATCTCTTTGTATCATTTTTTGAAAAAAAAAAGTAAATTCCCCCATGGCCCACTTTAGAGATCTATTCATGGGTTTATCAGTATAGAATCAAGTTTTCTTCTAAATTGGATTAAATTAATTCCCTCAAAATCAGTTTGTTAAATTGTCATTTGTCTTAAACATGTGGAGTATATGTTTTGTTAACGATATTAACCTGTCCGTCTCATAGTTTATTCATTCGAGGTACTCATAATTCGTAATAGTCCAAGTATAATTTACGTAGTAATGTCATAACCTCACAGACATTATTATGCCGGACGTGTATCATATCAACCATACAAAAGATGTTTAGTTTGATTGCTAATTAGTAAAAAAATTTACATTCATTGTGTTACAACAATTAGAATTTTTTCTTTTAGTAGTCTGAATTAGAAGATTTTTTTCTAGATACAGTATTAAGATGTGCAAGTTTTACGTATTTCTTTTAAAAAAAAATGAGATTTATTATTAAAAAATAATTTTTTTATATAAGTCCTAAATTTATCTACCTTTTCAATAAATCAAAATTGTTATCGAAATTGAAATTTTAGAGTGAAGATAAATACTGAAGTGTTAGATTCGCGTCAGCTGGGCTCGCGCCATTGGGTATTTAGCATTCACCCCTGGCACCCCACTCTTTCCTTGAATGAAGCATGCTAAAGGTAACACTTCCAATTCAACGCGGTCTCACTTGGGCAATTCGTCGAGCGCCTCCGATTCCCTCCGCGTCTGTCCATCAAATCCTTTGCAGTTTCTACTTTCTCAACACCCGAGCTCCTGAACCCGATAGAGTTTTAGACTCGGAAGAAGAAAACCCCAGCTGCCTGTCATATGGTGTTGAGAAGCTGCCAAAAAGCGACTCCATTGGGTCTGCTTTTCAGAGCTGGAAATTCCCCGAGAAAATATCGGACTCAAATGGAGAAAACCCTGGTTGCTTGTCTCATATGATTGAGAAGCTGCAAAAGGATGAGACTGTTGGGTCTTCCTTTTAAAGATGGATGGGTTATGGGTTCCCCATTAATAGAGGCGAGATTTTCCATGCAATTAACCGTCTTAGGAAGCTCAAGATGAACAAACGAGCGCTTGAGGTCTCTCTCTCTCTCTCTCTCTCTCTCTCTCTCTCTGTGTCTTTGCGTGATGGTGGATGCATTTCAGTTTTATAAACGAGCTCGTGAGATTATTTATTTTATTCGTACACTCTCAAAGACTTTTTTTCAGAAGCAGCGTATATGTTTGTTTAAATGATTGAATCGTGTTCTAATTGCATATATAGGCGAAACTGGAGGCGCTATCCGGCTATCCCCCTGAAGAGCTCGCTAGCTCGCTTATTTTTTGAACACGTATAATTCTTGTTTGATTGCCGAAAAAGTTTTGGGGGACAGAATAAAAAAAACTCCCTTTTATGATGCAATGATCCTTAAATAAATAGAAGAGTCGCCTGATTAATTCCTGGAAGTTTTTTTAGCGTGTACATGATCAGAAATACTTGATTAATGAGTTTGATTTCTACTGCTTTCTCAATCTTTCCTTGGCAAACGATCAAATGTATATATTTTTGTTCTTATAAAACTAAAATGACAGTTATGCGTATTTATAGATAAAAATGCTAACGCAATATAAATGATGAACAAAGCACATTCTATTCAGGATTGTTCTGAAAGCAAAAATGAAACAAATTTGGTATACTCTTATGGTTAATTATTGCCTCTGGGTCATTCTGAATCATTTCGCTAAAGATTTGGGAATCACCTTTACAGATAGAACCATTGCATTTTCACTGGTATCTAACTATTTCTTTCAAATTAAATGTGGCTTCTGCAACCCGCCCTGCATACTTGCTCCCCCTCTGAATTGAAATGGTTACAGTGAACGAACCGTTGAGAGATTTAAACCTGAACTATTTGTTTTCTTTGATAGGTAATGGAGTGGGTGATTAGGGAAAGGCCATACAAGCCTAAAGAACTAGACTACTCTTATCTATTGGAATTTACAACTAGACTTCATGGGATACCTCAGGGTGAAAGACTGTTCTCTCGTGTCCCTCCTGAGTTGCTCTACAACAATCTTGTGATCGCATGCTTGGATAAAGGTTCGATAAGGCTTTCACTTGCATACATGAAGAAAATGAGGGAACTGGGTCATCCCATTTCACTCTTGGTCTTCAACCGCCTCATTATCCTCCATTCCTCCCCAAGCCGTAGGAAAGTTATCCCCAAAATCCTCACTCAGATGAAGGCTGATAAGGTGGCTTCACATGTGTCAACCTACAACATTCTTATGAAAATGGAAGCCAACGAACACAATATTGAAGGGCTGATGAAGGTATTCAGTGACATGAAATGAGCAAAAGTGAGACAAATGAAATATCTTACTGCATCATAGCCACTGCACATGCAGTGGCAAGGTTGAACATTGTGGCCGAAGCCTATGTTGAATCTGTGGAGATGTCTGTTACTGGGAATAACTGGTCAACACTGGATGTCCTAATCATCTTGTATGGGTATTTAAGGAAAAGGAAGGAGCTAGAAAGAATTTGGAGGATTGTGCAGGAACTCCCTCATGTTAGGTCTAAAAGTTACGTACTGGCAATTGAAGCATTTGGTAGAGTTGGAAGGCTAAGTCGGGCTAAAGAGCTTTGTTTAGAAATGAAGTTGGTAAAAGGGTTAAAATCAAGTGAGCAGTTCAACTCTATAATATCTGTATATTGCAAACATGGTTTGATCAATAAAGCATCTACACCTTTTTTGGAAATGGAGATGAATGGGTGCAAATGCCATAACATATCGACATCTTGCTTTGGGTTGCCTAAAAGCAGAACTTGTGGTGGCCTTGAAGACTCTAGAGTTGGGGATGGATCTAACAACGTGCAAGAGGGTCAGGAATTCAACCCAATGGTTGGAGACCACGCTTTCAATAATTGAGATTTTTGCAAAGAAGGGTGATGTAGTGAATAGAAAAGTTGTTTGAAGAATTTAGGAAAGCTAAGTATATCAGGTATACCTTTGTGTACAATATCTTGCTCAAGGCATATGTGAAGGCCAAGAAATATGACCCAAATTTTTTGAGAAGGATGATTCTGGGAGGAGCTAGGCCAGATTCTGAGACCTATAGCCTGATAAAACTTGCAGAACAGTTTCGGAGCTGATGATAATTTTTAGATTGTTTGTTATAGCGTTATTTTTTTCTCTATTTTTGTGTCAAATTAAGGAGTGGAAGTTAGCAGGGGCATTGATGAAAAACAAAAGTGTCAAACATAAAATATTAAGTTTGCGAGAGTATCTTATGAGAGCGATTTTGGCGATCATAGAGGCGATTTTTTTTCTTATTTTGGAATGTCCTGCTTTTGCAATCTTTCCTTTTTTTTGGTCTTGGTTGGTGGACTTTCGTCTAGGGGTTGCCTTTGACGGCACCCTTGTCCCTTCAATGGCCTCCCCGTCGGCAGGACCTGAAGTCTCTTCAGGCCATGTAGTTCAGTCTTACGCCCATGTGGTGAACAAGAAGTTGGAGGCTCCAACGTTCAAAATCCCTATGCGTTTTCTAGTTAAGATTAATGGTGAAATGGTTTCATTTTTTCTGAAAGTGAGATGTCGAAAGCAGCGGAAGAGTTCCGATTTGCATTGGTTATGAAGTTCATGCCGACTAGACCCTCTATCGATAAAATTCGGCTGTCTGTGGTTAAAATGTGGAGGCTGCAGGTGTAACATCCCAGATTTTAGTGTATTTTTAAAGAAGGATTATTTTAATTTGTTTAAAAATTTATTCTCTTGTTTTGAATTTATGGGGGTTTTAAATATTATTTTTATTATATTTTTAAGTTGTGAAAATCATTTTAATGGATTTTCTTAATATTATTTAATGTTTTGGATTTGAAATTTATCTTTAATTTAAATTGGCTTGTTTTTGGATTTTAATATTTTTACTGCTTTAATTGAGTCTTCATTGAGTTTGATTTATTTTATTTATTTAATAGTTTTAAAATCTTTTTCGTTGGATCACTTTCGAAACCCAAGTTGAAAAAGGCTGGATCTCTTTTTTCTTCCTTCTCTTTTTCTTTTTCTTCTTTTTTTCTTCTTCTCCCATGATCACCCCAGCCCAGCCCGACCTCCCTCTCTCTCCTCTCCCCCCCCCCCGTGTTTCGGTTTCTTTGCCCCTGCACCGCCGCCGGCCGGCGGTGGTCGACACCGCCGGTACCACCGGCTTCCCCGTGCGCCGGCGAGCCTCCCCTCCAAATTCCAGCCGACGCCGCGCCGCCGATAGCCTCCGGAAGCCGTGCGAAGCCGCGGCGTTCCTTCACCCATTCCACCGCCATCCGGCCACCTCCGGCTACCACCTCTCTACCACACCACCACCGGTCCTCAAGCAATCATTTGGACCCAACCCCGGCTCCGATCCGTCGCCGGAGCCGTCCCATCGAGCACTCTATCCGATTCGACCTTCTTGACTTCCCACCGCCGTTTCGGCCACCACCCACGGCCAACCATCACTACCATTAGATTCCCCACCTCCCATAGGCTCTACCCTATCGTTCCCAAGTTTTCGTTTGGCCCCGGGTGATTTTGGGTTTCACTGTGTATTTCGGCCACAGTGTATTTTTACACTGTGGTGTTGCTGATTTGGCGCTTCCAGCTCTCTCGTGATCCTCCGAAAATTATATTAAAGCGCTGTAAGTATTTTCCCAAACATCTTTTAAGGTTTTAATATATTTTTGCACTGACTGGTTGGATTGAGGAATTTACTGTCGTGTTGGTTATTGAAATTTATTGTTGGATTTGTACATTGCATGTGCACGCATATTTTGTGTTAATGAAAACTGGGTTTTCATATGTGGGGAAAAGGAAAGGAGACTGTAGGGATGGTGGTGTTGTCCCGCCTGCGATTCCCGCCTACAGTGCTCCACTGGGTTTTGGTGTTGTGTGGAAAGGAACTGTAGGGATGGTGGTAAGCAGGGACGGTGGTATAGTCCCGCCTGCGATTCCCGCCTACGGTACACGCGGTAGGGATGGTGGTAAGCAGGGATGGTGGTAGAGTCCCGCCTGTGATTCCCGCCTACAGTGTCCAATAAATATTTTTGGGTTTGGTGCATATATTCTCATATGCAAGCATGTTGGTTGCTTAAATGTATTTTTACCTTTGAGATCGTTTGGATTATTACTTACCTGCGGTACCCTTTTTGGTACCGTAGATTTTTGGTGCAGGTGAGGACGTTGAGCCTCGGGTTCGGCTCCGTGGATAAGTGGCATGTGGTTGCTGCTGTTTGGATTATGGAA
This sequence comes from Cyclocarya paliurus, assembly GCA_029856935.1. Taxonomy (NCBI): domain Eukaryota; kingdom Viridiplantae; phylum Streptophyta; class Magnoliopsida; order Fagales; family Juglandaceae; genus Cyclocarya; species Cyclocarya paliurus. Next base: position 19,681,350 of record CM056956.1, read on the forward strand.
ATTATTTATCTCTCGTGTATGTATTTGAATTTTTACTGTATTTCTCGATATTTGTATTAAATTAAAATTCTGGTACTTAGTAGACTGATATTATTATTATTAATATTCCGCTGCGATTTGTTGTGCACTATTTATTTGTTGCACACACTTTAACACTTGTCGTTGGGATGCGTGACCGTGTTGTCATCATGCTGACGTCACGATTCCTACGTTGTTTTACACGTGGGAGTCGGGGCGTCACAGCAGGATATACCAACGATCAGTTATATGGATGATTATCATGTTCTTATTCAGATGAAAAACGAATGTGACTTTGTGCATAGCTGGGCACGTGATGGAAGAACTATGACAGGTTTTACTTTTCGGCTTTTCAAATGGTCTAAAGACTTTGATGTGAAAAAAGAGTCACCTTTGGCACCACAATGGATCTATCTACCCGGACTTCTGATGCATCTATACAGAACAGATCTATCGCAAATTTTGGCTACTCGTTTTGGACGATACCTTGGCACTGATAACGCTACTCTTAATCGTACGAGAGCATCAGGGGCGTGTATTTGCGTGGAAGTCGATCTAAACATGGAACCAGTGAACGGTTTCCCTATTGTTTTGGCACCCAACACAAGTATCTGGAAGGAAGCCAAGTATGAAAATTTTGGGTTTTATTGTTCCAAATGTTATCGTCAAGGGCATACATCTGTGGTTTGCAGAGTTGGCCATAAGAAAAAAGAGGAAGGTAACCAGAAAGAGAAAAAGGTATGGCAGCCCAAAGATAATAAAGTTTTATCAGAAAAATTTACAGACACAAATGGGCGGGCTATGGTAGTGGAGAAGAAGACAAATCAGAATAATTCTCAGTCTATGAGTGAACTGAATATTTCAGGGGTTACGGATAAGAATATGTAGGCTACGAATGAAATAATTAATCCGATGCTTATGGAAAACCATGTGGTGGAAATTCAAGAAACAGAGGAAAAAATAGAAGTAGCTATTACGGAATCACAGTTAAATTTCCAACAACAAGTGAGGGCTAATATATCTGGAAGTAGTGATGAGGACTACAAAGAAGTGTGGTGTGATGAACAGACTAGAGATTTATTGCCACAAATTAACAATGCAAATCCTGATAATGTTGAGGAGGTGCATGCGAACGTTGATAAAGGAGATTTGGCGCTAGAATGTGAATCGGATAAAGAAGACGATGAAATACCTATGTTGATGGGAAAAGAAAAACTGTATGAGTCGAATGTGGAGCATCGCTCGAGTTCTGGAAAATAAAAAATGAACGAGAAATTATCGGTAAGGAAATCACAACGGGTTTCTACCCGTTCTCAAAAACTTAATCTATGACTGATACAATTTTTTTCTGAAATATTAGAGGTTTGCATAAGTCTAGAGGCTGGTTGAAGAAGCTTCTTAATAAATATTGTGTTAAACTGTGTGCCATTTCGGAACCTTTTGCATCTGAAAATCGTATGTCTGAGTTGGGTAATTTTTACAGTATAATTACTTTGTTTCTAATGAAAGGCACGGTGGTAAATTATGGCTGTTTTGGCATGATCCCAATGATTTTGAGGTAATTTCGTGCACTCCCCAAATGGTTACTGGTTGGTTGGTTATGGCTGGGCAAAGAATTTTGATTTCTTTTATTTATGCCAAATGCAATTATGTTGAAAGAAGAGAGTTATGGAATCTGTTAGAAGCGACACAAGTGGCTAACGCACCGTGGATGGTGTTGGGCGACTTCAATGTGATTCGAACGGATTCAGAAAGAATTGGAGGTAACCCAAGACCTCTTATTCCAATGTCGGAGTTTAATGACTGCTTACACCATTGTGGTCTATTTGATCTTGCAAGTTCTGGCCAACGTATGTCTTGGTGCAATGGCCATGAAGGGGTTTCTAGAAGCTAGGCGAAACTGGACAAAGTGCTTATAAAAGATGATTTTTTAAGGAAGTTTGTGTCGGCTCAATTCAAATACTTACTGAGGAAATATTCAAACCATTGCCCGATGGTGGTCTATCCAGAGGTTCAGCGTTCCAGTTATGGTCCTTCGCCATTTTGTTTTCTCAATATGTGGTGTTCTCATGATTCTTTCCTGCCCTGTGTTAAAGAGGTGTGGAACCAACCTGACTCAACCTCAGGTCTTTTGAAACTTGCGATCAGACTTAAGCGCACTAAGGTGGCTTTACGTGCCTGGAATAAAAATTTTTTTGGGAGAGTGGAAGATAATTTAAGAGCACTTAAGGAACGTATGGAGTTTCTGGACACTCAATAGCAAGGTGTTTATTCTGAGGAAGTTGAGGCTGATTTCCTTGTCACTAAAATTGAGCTTCAGCTGTGGGAAAAGAGGGAAGCTAGCCGATTGGGTCAGATTGCTAAAAAAAGATGGATGACGGAGGGGGATCAGAACACCAACTTTTTTCATTCGGTCATAGATCACAAGCAGAAAAAGGGCCAGATATCCCAAATGGTGCTTGATAATGGTAGAATTCTTGAGGGGGCCAAGCTTGTGCATAAGGAAGCTGCTACTTTCTTTCAGAATTTTCTCTCAGATACGTCGGGTGTTGAGGAGTACGACCTTTCAGACCTGATTCAAGAGCAAATTTCTGAGGAAGATAATATTTACTTGTGTGCTGAACCTTCAGATGAAGAGGTTAAACAAGCTGTTTTTCCCATTCCCAAAGAGAGCAGCCCGGGTCCTGATGGTTTCGGATCGGAGTTTTACATATCTTGCTAGGATATTGTTAAACATGATGTCATTGAGGCGGCTAGAGATTTTTTTAGGGGTGCGCCCCTTACTAGGTTCTATTCTTCCTCTTATATTGTTTTAATTCCGAAAGTGCCTAATCCCTCCTGTTTTGACAAATTTAGACCTATTAGTTTTTGTTTTGTGGCTTACAAGATTTTCTCTAAGATTATTGTCTCTAGGCTAACTGTGGTTGTTGATAAGTTAGTCTCTCATGAACAAGGGGCGTTCATTCTGGGGCGAAGCATTTTTGAAAATATCACTCTTGCCCAGGAAATGGTTCATTCGCTTCATAAGAATATTGTCGGTGGTAATGTGATGGTCAAACTCGACATGGCTAAGGCCTATGACAGGGTGAATTGGGGATTCCTCTTAGAGGTCTTTAAGGCCTTTAGCTTCTCTAATAATTTTTACAGATTAATTCGGGATTGTGTGGAGTCTCCATGGTTTTCGGTGATGATGAATGGGACTTTCACTGGTTATTTCTCCTCAGCCCGAGGACTTCGTCAAGGGGACCCTCTCTCGCCCCTGTTATTCATTATTATGGAGGAAGTTCTGACAAGACTTCTCAAAAGAAAATTTAATTCAGGGCATATTCGTAATTTCCATCATCCGGTGGGTGCTCCTCTGGTTTCTCATTTACTCTATGCAAATGATATCTTGATTTTTGCGAATGGTAATAAGCGTTCTATGAAAAATCTTGTTCGCACTCTTAAGACTTATGAGAAATGGTCAGGTCAACTTATTAGTAAAGATAAATCTGCTATGTTCTTGTCAAAGCATATTTCTTCAACCCACAGGCATGGGTTGTTGAGAATCACAGGTTATAAAGAAGGCATTTTTCCTGTTACGTATCTAGGGGCGCCGTTGGTTTCAGGAAAATTGACATCGAGGATTTTGGAGTCGATTATTGAGAAAATTAGGCGAAAAATCTCAAGTTGGAAAATGAAGCTTCTCTCACATGGGGGAAGACTTATTTTATTGCCTCTCGTTTTATCTAGCATGCCGATTCACTTAATGTATGTGATGAATATTCCTAAGGTGACCATGTCTCGTATTAACTCTCTTTTGGCCAATTTTCTTTGGGGTGAGACAGACGGTAAAAGAAAGTATCATTGGAAATCTTGTGAGAAAGTCTGTAAGCCTATTTCAGAAGGGGGTATGAGGCTGAGAGACCTTAAGGATGTGCAGAAATCACTACATATGAAGTTTACCTACCGGCTGTTAACTGCTAAGACTTTGTGGTCTGATTTTTTCCGGGCGAAGTACTTCAGAAATGAGCACATCTCGTCTCAGGTTGTGAGGCCTACTGCATCTCGCTTTTGGAAGTCAGTTATGTCTGTTCTTCCGAAAGTTATGGAGAATATTTCAATGCTGGTGAGAGGTGGAAATGCTTCTTTCTGGTTTGATAAATGGCTTGCTTCAGGCACTCTATCTGTAAGAGTTGAGGAGGTGCATAACTCTAAGTTGTGCATCAAAGACTGTTGGTTGAACAACGCTTGGAACGCTGATCTGTCACTAGAGTTAGTTGGTTTAGAATTAACTACAGAGATTTTACTGAATGTGCAGGCTAGTAAACGTGGCCAGGATATTTTTATTTGGAAACCTTCTCCAGACAGTAGCTTCATGACAGGCACAGCATGGGAAGTGGTGAGAAGTAAAAGTTTGACTACTCTGTTTCATGATTGGTTCTAGAACAATGTCTTACCGAAAAGAATTTCCGTTTGTTTATGGAGAGCTTGGTCTAATTGTTTAGCCGTGGATGACAGAGTGTAGAGCAAAGGGATTTATTTGGCCTTCGCTTGTGATTGTTGCGCTCATAAAGCCCCTGAAACGCTTGATCATGTGTTATCTTCCGGAGATGTAGCTGCGGCTGTTTGGTCCCACGCTAGGGCTGTGATGGGAGTCCCGTTTACAAAAAGTCTGCCTTGGAAAACCAGAGTGATGATCTGGTTTCATTATTCTAAAAAATACTCTTTCAACGGCATGGTGATTGGCTTACTTCCTTGCCTTGTTACATGGAGCTTGTGGAAAAGGAGGTGTAAGGCTAGAATGGAAGGTGTTCAGGATAATACTGGAAAAATTTGGAGGGAGGTATGATTTTGGATTAAGGTTTTGGCTGATAATCTTAGAGCTACCCATAAGTTATCCATGCAAGATATTAAAATTCATGAAGCTTTCCAAATTGTTCATCCAAATATTGGGGCGAAAGAGATAAAAACAGTTTATTGGTCCAAACCAATCCCGAGCTAGGTGAAACTTAATTGCGATGGAAGCTATCGTGGTAATCCGGGGAATTCGGGAGGTGGTGGAATTATCCGTGATTTTCAAGGGGTGGTTAAAGCAGCATTCTCAACTCACTTTGGGAATGGGACTAACAACGGTGCCGAACTTAAGGCTATTTTGGAAGGTATCCGTCTTTGTAAGCAATTCCACTTTTTTAATGTCGTTATTGAAAATGACTCTCGTATTATTGTAAACTGGTTCCAGAAAGGAAGATGTACTTTATGGTACCTTTGGGATTTTTAGGATGATTTAAAGGCTGAGCTCGAGGGGCTAAACTTTGAGGTGGTCCATCAATATAGGGAAGGTAACTGCACGGCCAATTTTCTCGCTAGAGAAGGAGAAATGGGTAAGAATAAGATTTATAAGGGTCATAATTGTCTTCCTAGAAGTCTTAAAGGCATTATCCGTGTGGAGAAGTTGGGTATTCCTTATCTTCGTAAAGGCAGAGGTTTCTTCTAAGCTTTTTGTGTTGTGTGTTTTTATTTGCTATTGGTTTTATAGGCCTGTTTAGATTTATTTCATTTTCCTAGGCCTGTTTAGATTGGTTTGTTTTTATAAGCCTGTTTAGATTTGTTTATTTTTTCTAGGCCTATTTAGATTTGTATTTTTTGTTTTTGCCCTCTTAGGCCTATTTAGCTTCTTTGTTTTAGTTGGTGTGGGTTTTGTTTTTTGGGAGGTTGTTGGTAATCTCCTAGTTGTCCGTTTTGTAACCAGGGTTTTCCTCCTCCATAAGTGAGAATTTTTTTAATAAATTTGGGACGAGGTCACTATTGGGTGGCTACCGGCTCTTCGCTAAAAAATAATAATAATAATAATAATAAGTGGAAGTTAATAAGAATTGAGGTAGGAAATTCAGGAGGATCTTCTAGATTAATGCTCAAGAGTATCATGAAGAGGCTGTGGAAGAGTCCTCGTAACACCTCAAGTGCATTGATATACCTATCATGACAATCATAAAAATCCTATTGGTTCGACTGTCTTTCACATCGACAATGTTACACAAGTGTTACATTTGAAGTATTGGGAGTTGAATAAGTTGCTCGATTCCATCGATGCTTCACCCCTCCTTGAATTGAGCGAATTATCATAAATGAGCCTCCTATGGAACAGTCAATACAACATTGTTTACCCTTCTATGTTCTTTTCTTGTCTTCTTATTTTTGGCAGATCGTACCTATTTCGTAGCAGCATGATGTAGATTTTAGAATGAAATAAGAAAATACGCTAGGAATCTCTCCTCACGCACACTCCTAGGTAATTTACGCTGGAGTCACACCAAGCAATGGGACCATTTTTTGTGAAAACAATACTATGTCTTTATTCATTGAGCAATCTCCTTTAATAGCTACGGAGATAAATTTAATTGCAACAAGCATAGCTGAAAATCAGCTTTTTGATACCAACGAAAATTTAAATTCAAACTAGCTAAACTTATCCTTGCGTAATCAACAGATAAAGCAAAACTTTGAAATTTAAAAACAATGACTAAGAGATCAAATCTTCAACCTGGCAGAGTTTTTCGGACACGGGTCTTCCATCATCGATCAGCCACCAATTCCTCCCTGTTGAAAAGAACTCGACTCTGACGAGTGAAGCTCTTGGTAGAACTCGTACAAATCTGGGTTAAGTCGTTGAAGCTCTTCAGTGTGCACCCATGAACAATCAAAGTATGGTCTGTTTTTCCATTTAACCAAGAATTTCTGATATCCACCACGACAAGTAGACACAATCTGATCATCAAGAATTTCTTCAATTTCTTCTTTTGGAGCTGTCTTTGTTGGAAGCTTAGGAACGGCTACTGAAACTTCATCGTCAACATGGTGACCTTCGTATAGTTGCAAATCTTCAACATTAACAATGGGACTAAACTGCAAATCATCTAGTAATTCTAGCACATAAGCATTAGTGCCCAATTTCTTGAAAATTTTAAACGGACCAGCCTTCTTTGAATGTAATTTCTGGTAAGTGTGCCGTGGGAAACGTTCAGGCTTTAACCTCATCATAACAAAATCACCTTCTGTAAATTCAATGTTCCTACGATGCTTATCAGCTTGCTGTTTATAGAAATCATTGTTGACTGCCAAACGTTGCTTGATTTCTTCATGCAATGATTGGATGTGATTAGAAAATTCTGCTCCACTCTTGCCAACTCTTGAGTTAATCTGTAGGGGTAGTAAATCAATAGGCTGCCGTGGCTTTATGCCACAAACCACTTCAAAAGGTGAAATTCCAATAGTTCGATTGACAAAGCTATTATAGGAAAATTCAGCATTTGGTAGGATTAAATCCCATGAGGCAACATGATCACGAACTAAGCAGCGAAGCAAGTTGCCAAGACTTCGATTTACAACCTCCGTTTGGCCGTCCGTTTGGGGATGAAAGGCACTAGAATACTTCAAACGTGTGCCAAGCTTCACCCACAATGTTTTCCAGAAATAGCTTACAAACTTCACATCTCTATCACCCACAATAGTTTTCAGCAAGCCATGGAGACGCCCTACTTCTCACAAGAATAATGCTGCAACTCGAGAAGCATCATACGTCTTTGAGCAAGGCACAAAATGTGCCATTTTTCAGAACCTGTCAACAATAGCAAATACTGAATCATGACCACGAACAGTCTTGGGTAATCCAAGTATGAAATCCATACTAAGATCTTCCCGAGGAGCATGAGGAATGGGTAACGACGTATATAACCTAGCGTTTGTTCTCGACCCCTTTTCAAGTTGGCATGTGCGGCACATCTTGACAACTTTGACAACATCACGTTTCAAGGATGGCCAAAAAAATAGATCTTCCACTAAGGCAGTAGTCTTGTCACGTCCAAAATGACCAGCTAGCCCACCTCCATGAAGCTCTCTAACAAAATGCTCCTGTAGAGATGAATTAGGAATACATAATTTGCAACCTTTAAACAAGAATCCCTCCTTCAACGAGTAGCCTATATGCATATCCTGCTTGTTTTGATAAAGGCCGAAATTATTGGGCTAAAGAAGGAATCATCTGCATACATCTTTTTTATCTCATCAAGGCTAATAATAGGAGAGGATAAGATGGAGAGTACATGGCACCTCCTGCTCAAAGCGTCCGCTACTCTATTTTCAATTCCTGTTCGGTGCTTCAAAACAAAGCTGAACTCTTGCAACACATCCACCCAACCAGCATGCCGTGCATTTAGTTTCTTCTGGGAGTTAATAAATTTCAAGGAATCGTGGTTAGTAATAGAAAAAAGTCACAATGTAATAAATAATGCCTCCAATGCTTCAAGGTTTGAATGAGCGCATAAAATTCGAAATCATATGTTGAATTTTTTTTTTTTAACTTTAGCCAATTTTTCACTGAAGAAAGCGATTGGGTGACCTCCTTGACTTAGGACCCCGCCTATGCCAATGTGAGAGGCATCACATGCGACTTCGAAGACCTGCTCAAAATCTGGTAGCTTCAAAATAGGAGCATTAGTTAATCTCTCTTTGATCTCTTCAAAGGCTCGCGCAGCTGCAAAATTCCATTGAAAAGCCCCCAGTTTCATACACTCGTTTATGGGTTCCATAATTATGCTCAAGTTGCGAATAAACCTGTGATAAAAAGTAGCTAATCCGTGAAAACTCCTTACTTCATGAATGTTCGAAGGTGTCGGCCACTCTTTGATTGCACGGATTTTCTCAGGATCGGCTAGCACTCCTTCTGTTGAGACAATGAATCCTAGAAAAGTGACTTGAGAATTAGCAAAAGAGCACTTCTTTAAATTGATGTAAAGATGCTCCTTTCTCAACACCCGCATGACTTGTCTGAGATGTTCTTTATGCTCTTCCCTGTCTTGACTATAAATAAGGATGTCATCAAAATATACAACAATAAATCTACCAAAAAACGGCCTTAACATTTGGTTCATTACTCTCATGAACGTACTGGGAGCATTGGTCAATCCGAATGGCATAACCATCCATTCATATAATCCATCTTTTGTTTTAAAGGCAGTTTTCCATTCGTCTCCCAGTCGAATCCGAATTTGATGGTAACCACTCCTTAAATCGATCTTTGAGAATATTGTAGATCCATGTAATAAATCTAGCATATCATCCAAACGAGGAATAGGGAAACGGTACTTAACACTTATTTTATTTATAGCTCTACTGTCAATACACATGCACCACGTACCATCCTTCTTTGGAGTAAGTAGTGCAGGAAATGCACAAGGGCTTATGCTCTCCCGAATAAATCCCTTTCTAAAAGATCTTGCACTTGTTTCCTGAACTCTTCATACTCTTTTGGATTGAGTCGATATATCAGGTGATTTGATAGCGCCGAACTTGGAATGAGGTCGATTGCATGCTAAATATCACGCATGGGAGGTAGTTGCCGAGGAAGCTCTTCAAGGGCTAGGTCTGAAAAATCCTCCAAAATAGAGATGAAATCTGGTGGAATTTTATTTTGCTACATTAGAGAAACCTCACGTGAGATTAATAAAAATATAGCTCCTGATTCCTTACTCTCCTCTTCAAACCGACGCATGGACAATGTTCTAAAGGAAGAAAAAATCCTCTACCTTCTGAAAATCTATGATTCTCATGGGTTTTAATCTTATCTTCTTACTCCCACAAGTTAGCGAATATGAGTTTGAGTACCCATCATATTGGACCTTCCTATCATACAACCAAGGTCTTCCCAAAAGAATGTGACATGCTTTCATGGGCAACACATCACACCAAACTTGTTCACCGAAGTCTTTTCCCAAAGAGAAAGAAACTAAGCATCTGGTTTTAACAACCATTGAAGTGTCATCAATTCAGCTAACTCGATACGATTTAGAGTGAGGTTCTTGCTTCAGCTTTAGTTTCTCGACCAAATCAAGGGACACAATGTTCATTCCACTTCCATTGTCGATGATCAAGTTCATTGCTTTACCTTGATGTCCAACTCTGGTATGGAAGATATTTGTGCGCAGCCAAGAGTCGTCTTCATCAACTTTCTATTTGTGACATGATAGGACTCTTCAAACCACGAAGTCGGGCAACTCCGACCCCTCTAACTCAACTTCGGGCACCTTTTCTTCTTCTTCAGCACCTTGTACCACATCTAACTCACTCACCTTGCATTTTCCTGCATGTATTTTCTCCATTTCATCTTCCTCACAAATAAGTGCAAAGTGTTGATTCTTTGTAGGGCATACTATAGCAAAATGTCCTTTTCCTCCACACTTATAGCACTCAATCGAACTTCTTTTTGTAGCAACTATTTCTTTTCCTTTTCCTTTGGCCATACTACTCTCCCCATTTTTCCCAGTTAGAGTCGAGCTGTTTGTTGTGGATTTCCCAAGAAATGAAATTCCCCGGGTGTCGCCATCACTGCGCCCAAATAAATTACCTCCTCGCCTTAGATTGGATGACTTTTGTTAGGCTTCTACTCGAAACTGAATAGTCATGCCACAGTCAGCTCTTTCCGAATGTCCTCACGTAATCCAACTTTAAAACAAGTCAGAGATTGCCTATCCGTCTCCGTTACCTAACTACGTATTGTGAGTTCATTGAACTTGGCAACATAATTTTCTACTATCAAGTTTCCTTGCCTTAGTGCCAATAATTCTTCAAAAAGAGTCTCCTCATAATCTAATGGCAAGAATTTCTCTTTGAGGCAGAGCTTCATCTCATCCCAATCGATAATAGGTGGTTGTCTATGTCGATGCAACTGCTATTCTATACTTTGCCACCATACTCTGGCTTGCCCTTTCAATTTCATTCTTACGAACCGAACCTTCTTTTCGGTTGCCATATTAAACCATTCGAAATAGTCTTCCAGTGACATTAGCCAATCATGAAAGCTGTTTGGGTCTAAGCTCCCATGGTAATCAGGTACATCCACTCTAATTCGTTTAGATGCTTTGTCGAAGTGCTCGTGCTCCTAGGTTGTTGGTATAGCCAAGGGAAATGACCAACGTGGCCACCTCCCCGATGTTGATTGTTCTCACCATGGTTTTCTCCACTTACACCTCCGTCTTGCTCATTATTGTTGCTCTGGTTCTCTCCATCACCACGATCTTCCTCACAATTTTCCTGGCTAGGAAAGACTTGATTCCATACAACCTCCATTTGTTGAGGGACGTTGTCGAGTTGATTAGTCACCTGAAGCAACATTTCATCCCGTTGCTCTTGTGTAAGTCAGTTACTATTGTTATAATGTTGTCCACTTCTCGTACTCATGTCTATGATCACCAAAAGAACCTGGGACTGATGCCAAAATTGATGTAGATTTCAGAATGAAATAAGAACATATGCTAGGAATCTCTCTTCACACATACAAAATAAGAAAATATGCTGGGAATCTCTCCTCACGCATACTCCTGGGTAATTTACGTTGGAGTCACACCAAGCAATTGGACCACTTTTTGTGAAAACAATACTTTGCCGTTATTCATTGAGCAATCTCCTTTAATAGCTACGGAGATAAATTTAATTGCAACAAACATAGTTGAAAATCAGCTTTATGATACCAATGAAAATTTAAATTCAAACCAGCTAAAGTTATCCTTGCGTAACCAACAGATAAAGCAAAACTTTGAAATTTAAAAACAATGGCTAAGAGATCAAGTCTTCAGCCTGGCAGAGTTTTTCAAACACGGGTCTTCCATCATCGGTCAGCCACCACAGTACATGTTTTGGTATCCACTACGTGGCTTTTGAATGCGACATTGAAAATAATGCTTTTTTTTTTTTGGGCATCTAAGGTTCTTCTTCAAACATTCCAAAGAGAGAAATTAAGGCTCGTTGCATTTGTGATACAACCCTTGGCTGGGAAGCCATTTGAAACATTACTTTCAAAACACAACAAGATTATGACTAAAAAAACATGCATATGCTCAACGATGTTGGCTTCCGCACGTCCATTTGGTAGGGGATGGATTGGGGAGGATTGAAGAGGAAGGGAAGAAATCAGTCCTTAAACAATCTGTTTTTTCCCAGTTGATGCAATAAAATTTCACATACCCAGTGGACCCCACCCCAAATCAATAACAAACTTCCTAAAAAAGGTTATATAAAACAATGAGTATGAGTACCATAAGTGCTAATGGGGTGGAATCACGCATTACAAAATTATACCACTGGTGACTCAAAATGTGGGACTTCACGTTTACTGTCTAATGTATATATCAAGGAATTGAGATTTTCGATAATTTTGTTAGCCAAACACCTCGACGTTGATTTTAACTATTTTGAATATATGGCTAATAAAATAAACAATCCAACAAATGAAGAGAATAATTCATTCCTTAGTTGCAACCAAAGCAAGCTTCACAATCTGCGGATACAAGCCATTTGAGGACCACACCATATATATGCAAACACACAGCAAAATCACTAAGTCAAAGCTAGCATATTGCTAGGAGTGGCAATATATGACACAATCCGTTAATCCAATATGAACACGACACAATAAAAGTGGGTTAAGGTTTAGCTTTAATGGGTTCGAATAAAAACGGATTAACATGTGAAGACACGATTGCTTAACGGGTCACTAACGGGTTAATCCGTTATGACCCTTTAAAAAAATTAAATTTACCTTTATACTCTTATATCTAAAATTAAAAAAACCCTAAACTACCAAACCCGGGCCCCCTTCAATTTTCTAACTTTTCTTTTCCTCAGTCATGTCACGCCCCCCTCATCTCTTGATTCTCTTCGTCTTCAACCCATGGCCCCGTAGTGATTCCCTCTCCCCTCAGTTCTCATCTCACGCTGCCCCCTCCACGCCGCCCCTCATCGACTTCAACCTAGTACCTCATCGCCCACTGCTCCGCCACACAAAGCCCAAAGGTGATCGAATTTCTTCCTCTTCTCTTCTTTTCTTTTTTTGGTTTCTGAGATTTTAAATTTTGAAAGAGGGATGGGGAGCTTTGGAGTTTACTAGTTTACTGATCCAAGCAGATCTTGAAGATACTTCACTAGGCCTTTTTTTTCTCAAATCCTCTCAAAAATCATAATCTCTTCTCACGGTGACGCCGCCCCTCTTCAACCCAGAAATTGTTTCTTATGTTTTTTTTGGGGTTTACTTTTTCTTGGTTCTTTTTTTGTTGGGTTTCTCTATCTGCTATTTAATCTCGATTGGTTCAAACTATTTCTTAGTCTTTTACATGCTTCTACCTAAGTGATACATGATGAAAGTACGCATGATAATCAATCTTAGGATTTGAAGAATCTATCAATTAAATTGTAAGCGTAGCATTTTGTTTCCCCAAAATATTGCTTTTTCAGAGGTGTTACATTACGTGAAAGAATATAATGATAGAAAATATATGGTGGATAACCAACAAATATGCTTGAATTGGCACCTCCTCTCCACAATTTTTAGTTGGTATGTTCGATTGAGAGCTATTATGTTGATTTACTGAATATTTAGTTTCTGAGGCAGGCCTTTCATTCTGATATCAGTAATATATTGTGGAGAGGAGCTGTGAGTCTCTTTCATTCCAAGTAATTTCTTTCATTTGAAATTTTGATGTGTCGAGTGGGGAAGCTCTTCTAACAATGATTGTTATGGGATTGATTTATTATTGATAGTTTTTTTAGATACCTCTGGAATATACTTTTGTGAGCAGCTGCAAAGGAAAAGGAAAGCATTTTAAGAGGTATTTTAAAACCTCTTACTTCTGTTGTGGTTAGAAGGCTATGCATAAGATGTAAAAATATAAGTTCCCAATGTAATGCATTGCATAATCTAGTCAGAGGAACTATAAAAGTATCTTGTGCCCGGTGTACTTTCATGAGGCTTTTGGCTTTTGTGATATTATCTCACTTACAAAAAGAATCTGGTGAGTAGATTTACTAAATGTATATCTGAAAGCTTCCACCTATTACTATCATTTTATCAATTCATTTTGTTTTGAACGTTGCAAGTAATTGCTAAACTTGAAGGCCCTATTGTTAGTCAGTGCTATGCTTTATGCTTATTATAGGTAGACTTTTATTTGGTTCAATTTTATTTCAGTTTTATTTTCAACCTTTGCTTTCCTCTTTTATTCATTCTTTTTCTTTAAGATTTGTTTTTGACAATGGCTGTTAAACCTTCTGTAGGCAACACTTGATGAATCATTATATGAACTTGCTGGTGAGCTGGTATGAGCAAGACATGATGATATGCTTCTATGGTTGATGTATTTCAAACAGGGTATAGTAACTTTTTAATTACGTTTTTAGGTGAGGTTCTTGTTGAGATCTGGAAGGGGATTCAATCAAGGAGCAGAGCGCTCATGTCGCTTCTATTAAAAATATTTTAGAAAACATGCTAGTCATTTAATGTCAGGAAAAGAACTTTCCAACACCTTCCCTCTCATCTTTTTTTCGAAGTCTTTTTTAAGCTGCATGTGAACTACAAGTTGTTCCACTGCTTGTGCACTACATATTTAACTTCTGGACCTCTAATCTTATAAGGTTGTTTCCTTTTTTGTTATTTGTACTTTCAATACAATAATATTATCTGATATAAAACTTTGTTGATGTCTTTTTTTTAATAGAAACACAAGAAGTTAAATTGGACGAGTTAACCAAGATGTAATGGAGTTGGAGAACAAGGGCAAGGAGATGCTCCACTTCCTTCTTCAAGTTCTAAATTTGTTTAGATCTGTGTTTTTAATTTTTTATTATATTTGGGATTATAACATTGATATATTTACAATGTATGTTTTGTTTATTATATTTGGGATGTTATTTTAATAATGAATATTATTACAAATTGTGTGTATCATATTTGTTTAGATTGTAATTTTAGAGTTATAGTTAGTTTTTTTATTTTTTATAGATATTATTTATATTTAAATATTTATATAAACTCAATCAGGTCAAACGGGTCGTATTGTGTCTGTTCAACCCATTAACGTAAATGAGTTGAAACGGAATGGGTCGTGTCGTGTCGTGTCAATTTATTTCTTATTCATTAACAGGTCGTGTCATACTGTCAACCCCTTATCTTACCATGTCGTGTTCGTGTTTGAAATTTTGACACTAAATCCTTAACGGGTCATGTTTTTGTTGACCCATTAAGTGTAATGTATATACCTTGACACGACGGCAAAATGATCTTCAAATTTTACAAGATTTAAATTGCCTCATTGTTCAAGTTGAGAGTTGTGGCTTGGAAGAAACCGTGTAGAGATAAGCATAAACTTAATGTGGATGGTAGCTCATTCGGAAATCCTGGTCTTGGAGGTGGAGGAGGTGTGATTAGAGATCATAGAGGGCATTTAATTACGGGATTTGCAAATCATTATGGGTTGGTTTCCAACAATGTGGCTGAAGGAAGAGCTTTAATGGATGGTTTAAAATTGGCTCAACAATTGGGTATTCTAGATATAAAGGTGGAGTCAGATTCTAAAGTTATTGTGAGATGGGTTGTGTATGGCAATTGTAACTTATGGTATTTGTGGGATTATTGGGATGATATACAGCGGTTGTTTTCTGAGTTAAATTGTTCCATTCATCATATTTTTAGAGAAGCTAATATGGTTGCGGATTATCTTGCTAAAGAAGGTGCTTCTAATCGGTGTAAGTATCTTTTTGCTTCTGATATTGGGCGTGGGACTCTTAGAGGTTTGTTACGGATGGATTATTGGGGACTTCCATATTTACGGATGTAATTTTTTATTTTGTTTTATGATTTATTTTGTTGAGCTTGGATTTTTCATTCACCACCTGTGTTATCTCTCAGGTGAGTGTTTTTTTGGAACCACGGTCTTCCTCCGTCATACGTGAGGACTGATTAATAAACTTGGGACTGGCTGCTATGTGGGTGGCTACCGGCTCTTCATAAAATATATATATATACACCTTGACACGACACGAACACGACCCGTTAACATGATTTAACACCCCTACATATTGCATGTGTGCATCCCATTTTTCACATACTTGTGTGTATATATTTATATATAATATATATTTATATGCATAACTTTGAGCTAAGCCCTCTGTAGGGCATTATGCCTTCACAACTCTAAGGCCTAAGCTGGGGAATCTAAACTTTGTTGACTTGTCAATCACAGTTGCTGATGTTCCTAGACTCATAAAGGGTGCCCATGAGAACCGTGGGCTTGGCCATGCATTCCTACGCCACATAGAACGCACAAAGGTTCTGGCCTATTTGCTAGACTTCTGCATTAGATGGTAGAAAGGGTATTCCGCCATGGGAACAGCAAAAAGATCTTATTTTAGAGCTTGAATATCATCATGAGGGTTTGTCTGGTCGACCATCCTTAATAGTGGCAAATAAAATTGATGAAGATGGGGCTGAAGAAGTGTATCGAGAATTAAAAAGACGGGTAGTACTACGGGAGTCTACGAAAACCTTTCTCTCTCGCACGAAAACCTTTCTCTAAAAAAAACCCTAGCGGCCGTTCATATCAGGGGGGAGGGGAAGCTTCGGCTTCCTCATCCCCCCTCCTCTCCTCCCTCTCTACAGTTGATACCGGAGGAGCCACCACATATCACACCGCGTCGGAGCCATGTGTGGCAGCTATGTTTTGGTTAGTGGTTTTTTTTTGTTCAAGTTCCACCGCTGAGCTCTATTTAGTGGTTGTAGCAGTGTTTTTTTGTTGGGTTGGTTTATTTACTTTTCTGTCTTTATTTTTTTTTCAGCATTAATAATAGAAATAGGCTATTGGACCCTTTTGGTGTCCATAGCAGTTGAGTCTCATTCTTCCTTTGGGAGGAGAAGGTGTGGTAGGACTCCTCTTAAGGAGGACGGGAGGTGATAGCACTTCTTTTCTTTTGAAGAGAAGTCATTTAGGCTCTGTTTTTTATAGAGTGTGATGCTCTCTGACAAACCTAGTTTGGTCAGAGAGAGTTTATAGAAGTTAAGATAAAATCCGTCATAAAAAAATTTATGTATGGGGTGCTTCAGAGCAGATGCGTAGGTTGACTTGTAGTCTGGATTTTTTTCCTGTATTGATAAGTCACATTTGTAACTTCGGGATTCATTAATGAAATGAAGTCTATTTTCAAAAGAAAAAAAAAAGAATTAAAAACACGAGTTCCAGGCAGTCCTATTTTTCCTGTATGTGCTGTTGTGGAGGAGGGAATAGCAGAGCTAAAAACTGGTCTTAAAAGGCTTGTGAATGGTGAAATTTCATGCGAACTCAGTTTAGATGAAATATTGCTTGATTAGGTAGTTACTGATAATTGTCCTTGCTACTGATGGAACCCACAACCCCCAAAAAAAAAAAAGAAGCAGAAGCAAAGCTGCCACCCATTTACTTCGAAAGTGCAGAAAAAAAAAAAAAAAGGCATTGGATACCACAGTGATCTTCTCTTCGGTTGAGTTTTAGTTTGAATTGTGGGTGTTTCCTAAAGACGCAGAAGCATGTAATTTTGAATGCTTGAAGATTCTTTCATACGGGTATTGGGTGAACAGTGTTGGATTAAGCAAATAAGGCAAAAAAATAGCATACCAGTAGCAGAAAAAACAGAAGAAATATAAGGTATTTTCTGAGAAACCTCAATCTTACTGTTCACGTATTGATTCTAAAGGTTTTGCTATTCATCTTCCATTGAACCAGTTTATAAAAGCTTACATTGAAACTTACAGACTACATTAAAAACAGAAATACAACTTCCAACACAAGCTAAATAATAAGAAAGCTTAAAATAATAAAACATAAATAGGAATACGAAGAGTTCCTAGGAAATAAACATCACACTAACTGATCTTTAATACTCCTCCTTGATGTGATTTCCAGTTACACCAAGCTGTGATCTGAGAAGCTGAAACTTGTCTCTTGGGAGTGCTTTTGTGAATATATCAGCTAGCTGCTCCTCTGACTTGCAAAACTTCAAAACAATTTCCCCACTTGATTCTACTTCACACAAGAAATGATATTTGATTGCTATGTGCTTAGTTCTGCTATGTTGAATGGGATTCTTGGCAATTGCAATGGCTGATTTGTTATCATAGAAAAGTTCAGTAGATTCCTCTTGTTTCTCCCCCATATCTTCAAGTATTCTTCTCAACCAAAGAGCTTGATTTGCACAACCTACAGCTGCCACATATTCGGCTTTTGCAGTGGATTGTGCCATATTGCTTTGCTTCCTTGAGCTCCGTGAAAACATAGCTGAAACAATAACCTGAAGTACTCCTTATGTCATCAGTTGAGCCTGCCCAATCACTATCAGTGAATCCAACCAGCTTTGTTCTTGCAGCTTTCTCATACCAAATGCCAAAATTGATTGTTCCTTGCAAATACCTCAAAATTCTCTTAGCAGTACCAAAATGAATTTGACTAGGACTTTGCATAAACCTTGAAAGCAAGCCAGTGGCATATAGTATGTCAGGTTTAGTGTTGCATAGTATAAAAAACTTCCCACTAAACTTCTATATGTTGATGCATCCACCTTCTTCCCATCATCATCTTTTCTCAATTTTTCATTTGGAATTAATGGTGTTGCTACTGATTTACATCCAACCATATTAAATTTTTTCAACAAATCTTCAGTGTATTTCTTTTGAGAGCAGAAAATCCCATCATTTCCTTGACTTACTTCCATGCCAAGAAAATAATTCATCTTACCCAAATCACTCATTTCAAAGCTGGCCATCATATCTTCTTTAAATGTTTTAAGCATTTCAGCATTGCTTCCTGTAAAAATCAGATCATCCACATAAAGTGATACAATAATCAAATCATTGTTGTTTTGAGACTTTGTATACGGTTCACTTTTACTCCTCCTGAACCTTACTCAATGAAGTATTGATCAATTCTTCCATACTAGGCCCTTGGAGCCTGTTTTAACCCATACAAGGCCTTTTTCAGTTTATAAACTTTGCCTTCTTCTTTTTCAAACCCCTTGGGTTGATCCACATAGACTTCTTCTTCCAACACCCCATTTAGAAAGGCTAACTTCACATCTAATTGCAACACTTTCCAACCCTTTTGAGCAGTAAGTGAAACCAAAGCTCTAATGGTATCCATCCAAGCAACAGGAGCAAAAGTTTCATTGTAGTCTATTCCATGTTGCTACACATATCCCTTAACAACTAGCCTTGCTTTGTACTTCAATATGGAACCATCCGGATTTAATTTTGTCTTATAAATCCATTTTACCCCAATAACATCCTTATTTGCAAGTTGAGGAACCAACTCCCAAGTATTATTTTTCTCAATCATCTTAATTTCTTCTTCCATAGCTTTTTGCAAACTCTTTCTTTTGATGCAACAGCAAAGCTCACAGGTTCAAGAGTGGCATAGTTGCATTGTTCATACACTTCACTCAGCAGTCTTGTTCTTCTTATGGGAGATTCAGGAGATGATTCTTCATCACTGTCATCAGAAGACAATTAAGAATCCGTATGGTTTCTATTTTCAGATTGCTGAAAAACACTTTTTTCAACTGTTTCTTCTTCTCTTGTCTCAGTTAAAAACTTGAGCGGTGCTTCAACATTCTTTTGAATTACTTTCTTAGCTTCCCAATCCCAAAAGGCATGTTCATTGAATTTAACATCTCTACTTATCACCAATTTTCTTTTTGCCAAGTTAAAAACTCGAAAACCCTTTGAAACTTTGTTGTAACCCACAAATACTCCTCTTTCAGCCTTATCTTCCAGCTTAGTTCTTTTTTGAGATGGTACATGGACATAGCACACACAACCAAACACCCTTAAGAAACTTGCAGAGGGTTTTATTCCACTCCAAGTTTCATAAGGAGTCTATTTTTCCATAGCTTTTGTAGGTACCCTATTCAACAAAAATACAGCAGTATTTACTGCTTCACTCCAAAATTCCTTAGGTAAAATTTTCTCATGTAACATGCTCCTAGCTATCTCCATAACTGTCCTATTTTTTCTCTCGGACACTCCATTCTGTTGTGGAGAATAAGTCACTAATAATTGATGCTCAATTCCTTGAGCCTCACAGAATTTATCAAATTCTTTGGAATTGTATTCAGCACCTCAATCACTTCTTAGACACTTAATTTTGTGACCAGACTGATTTTCAACTAAAAGTTGAACTTCTTAAATGTTCCAAAAACTTCAGATTTTTCATGGAGAAAATAAACCCAAATCATCCGAGTAAGATCATCTATAAAAAGAATGAAGTACCTATTGTGATTGTGAGTTGGAGTTCCCATTGGACCACATACATCAGTATGAACCAACTACAATTTTTCCTTAGCCCTCCAGCTACTCTCGGATGGAAATGGAAGCTTATACTGTTTTCCAATCATACAACCTTCACATACTTCAATTTCTTTCTCCAAGAGAGGTAAGTCTTTCATCATCCCCTTTTGATGCAATAATCTCAAGGAATTGAGATTGTAATGCCCAAATCTTTGGTGCCATAACATTGTCTCATTAATAGTAGCTACCATAGCATTAGGAAAACTCCATTGAATAGAAAAATTCCTACTTCTCCCCATTTTTATTTCATCCAACTCTACCTTATTCTTTTCATCATAAATTCTGCAGATGTTGTTTCCAAAACTTAAAGAGTATTTGGCCTACACTCAATAAGTTTTGATCAAGAGATGGAACTAACAGCACATCCTTGAGGAGTTTGGTACCTTTCTTAGTTGAAATAGCTATTGTCCCCTTGCCTTTAGCTTCAACGAGCTCTCCATTGCCCATCTTCACTTTTGTTTTGACTGAAGTATCCAAGCTAGTGAAAATGCCTTCATCAGAAGCCATGTGATTGCTGCAGCCACTATCAATGAACTAGATCTTCTCTTCTTGAGTGAGGGCTTGACAAGCAAAGAATAAATGCTCATTTTCCTCCTTCTCTTCTGAGTAATTAGCTTGCTGATTTTTCTTGTATCTGCAATCCTTTACCACATGCCCAAATTTTTTAAATTCCAGCATTGTGGTTTCCATGCATGGTAACAATTTTTCTCCAAGTGGTGTTTTTTTTGCAAATACCACACGGTGGAAACTCTCCCACCTTTCCTCTTAACTTTCTTTCTTTTTGAGCTTGATCCGAATTTTTGTAATCCTTTTCAGGCTTCCTTTTATAATCTTTTACTTTCTTGTTTTTCAGATTCACTTTGGATTGAAATGCATGCTCTAAAGTATCATCATTCCTTCTAGCCAACCTTTGTTCATGGGCTTGGAGAGATCCCATTAATTCAATAACTAAAAGTGTTTGCAAGTCTTTTGACTCTTCAATGGCTTCTACTACATGATCATACTTCTCGGGTAGACTAATCAAAATCTTTTGAACTATCTTTTGATTAGTCACTTCTTCACCTAGAGCAGGCATCTGATTTACTAGATCAATTAATCTGGAACCATACTCTTTAACTACTTCAGATTCTTTCATTTTCAAGTTTTCAAACTCCCTTCTAAAGCCTTAAAATTTAATGATTTTTACCTTAGTGTTTCCTTGAAACTCTGACTGAAGAATATCCCATGCTGCCTTTGAAGTTTCAACCCTCATCAATCTTGGAAAGATTGATTTAGACACTGCCTGTTGAAGGATAAACAATGCTTTAGCATCCTTAGTGGTTTCTTGCTTGAATCGAGTTGAAGCGAGGCTTCTTTTGCTAGAACTGTCACCCCTTTCTCAACTACATCCCACAAATCTTGAGAGATGAAGTAGGTTTTCATTTTAATGCTTCAATACTCGTATCCTCCACCACTAAATATAGCAACTGGTGTTGATGCTCCAAAAGCAGCCATCGACCCTCAGATGAACCTGGTTTGCTCTAATGCCAATTGTTGGATTAAGCAATAAGGCAAAAAAATAGCAGACCAACAACAGAAAAAATAGAGAAAATAGAGGAAATATAAGGTATTTTCTGAGAAACCTCAATCCTACTATTCACGAATTGATTCTAAAGGTTCTGCTATTCATCTTCTATTGAACCAATTTATAAAAGCTTACATTGAAACTTACATACTACATTAAAAACATAAATACAACTTCCAACACAAGCTAAATAATAAGAAAGTTTAAAATAATAAAACATAAATAGGAATACAAAGAGTTTCTAGGAAATAAACATCACACTAACTGATCCTTAATAAACAGAACTCTTCAGTTCTCAAAGGTTTTTTCCCAGTTGAGGATTTCTGAATCCTTCATTTCTGTGGATCTTCGTATGAATAATTGGTTCTAAGGAGATCCAATGCTCTGAATATCTTCTCTTAATTTGTTGATAGCGTTTGATATATGTAAGTTGAATGCATATCTCCAATTTATTACTACTATAAAATCAACGTAATTAAGGGCATCATTTGGAGTGTCAGTCTCTTTATAGTTTGTTTTTGGCACCGAACTAGTTAAGGAGCAACAGTGGTAATTTATGGTGCCCTAAATTATTTTACAGTGTGTTAGTTTTGGCCCTTAAATTAGCTCCTTGTGGAAGCATTTCACACGGGCATCCAACTCTGACTTGGCCGACTCGGTTACATGAATTTTACACACGCCTGATGCATTGAAAAGTTTTTTAATCAAAAAAAATTAATGCAGTGTGCAAATTAGGATTCGACGTACCAAACAGTATCTCAGATGCAGTCATTGCATGTGATAGTAAATGTCGTAAAAATAAATTTTCTGTACTAAAAGTCTAATCTCTAAAGGAGGCAACCTTGTGAACCTCCTCTTGGCTCTTGTTGCACACCCAAAAGCAGAAAACAATCCAGCAACTAAAGCCTAAGGGGTGCCAACTTGGTAATGGGTAATAATAGAAACACGCATTCAGGCCACGTCCTAGAAATAATCTTGTCGTCAAATTGGTTCTACTCTAAAGTATGGTGGCATCAGACAATGCAATGCATCAACGCCAATTGGTAAATCTACCTCAAAGGTTGAACAACATAGAAAAACTAAGAAAAGATCCACACATCAAGACTTCCATGTGTTAAGGATGAAGATCCCCTGCCTTAATATGAGGCTTTCCTATTTACAGACTTCATTGACCCGTGATTAGTGTAGTTTGATTCTTTCCATTTATTTACTTGATTCCTGTCATTTATTTGTAATCAATCTGTATATGTAATTTCCATACATAGATGTTTAAATACAATTATATAATGCAATAGACTCACCAACACAAGGTGTGGTGGTTTTTCAAATATTCTCATGGTATCAGAAGACCTTACGGATTAACCTCCATCGATCCTCCTCTTCAATGGCTGTTGAGTCCACTCTTCTCCCCTTCAACACACTCATTCACATGGTCACAATAAAACTTTCCTCTTCCAACTACCATTTGTGGAAGAGCCAGTTGTTTCCTCTCTTCGAAAGTCAAGAATTGATCAATTATGTGGACGACACTCTTAAGCCTCCACCCAGGTTTGCCCCTGCAGATTCTCATATGCCTAACGTCAAACATGTGGCGTGGAAGAACACAGACCAATGGCTTCTAAGCATTCTCCTTTCCTCTCTCACCGAGCAGGCTATGGCTAAAGTGGTAGGTCTCTCCACCTCTCGGGACATCTAGGTTGCCTTGGAGAACACTTTCAGCCACCGTTCCAAGGCCCTTGAGAACAGACTCAAGGCTGATTTATAGTTGATGAAACGTGGCACCAAGTTTATCTTTGAGTTTACCCGAGCCTTCAAAGGCCTTTGTGATCAACTTCACAGAATCGATCGACCCGTCGATGTCACTGACAAGGTGCACTAGTTCCTTCGTGGGCTTGGCTCAGAATTCTTGAGCTTATCTACGGCACAAATGGAACTTACTCCCCTCCCCTGTTTTACTGACTTGGTGCCCAAGGCAGAGAGTTTTGAACTCTTCCAAAAATCACTGGAACCTACTGCTCCCACTCCAACGACGTTTATTGCCTTTAATCGCACCTCTGCAAAACCGAATCACAAGACCTCTTCTTCTCGCAATCAACACAACCGTGGTGGTGGCCATGGCAGAGGTCAAGGGCATTCTTTTTCTGGCAAGAGACCACCACGTTGCCAAATCTGTCTCGAGGAGGGGCATTTCGCAAACTGCAGCCGGCAACGTTACGCATGCCATGGTCAAAACTCGGAAGCTCAACTAGCCGAAGCTTTCACATCCTCCTGCTCAATCTCAGGGAACGACGCCTTGGATTGGCACTTAGACACAGGGGCTTCGGCCCACATGACTCCAACCCATTCCAACTTGGACCAATTCACTTCATATACGGGTAAGGATTGTGTTATTGTCGGGAATGATGCTTCCCTTCCCATCACTCATACTGGTAAAACTTCACCTTGTCCTGATTTTCAACTATTAGATGTTTTGGTGGTCCCGCGCATCACTAAAAATCTTTTGTCTATTAGTAAATTAACGACTAATTTTCCATTGTCTGTTACATTTACTAATAATTTTTTCACCGTTCAGAATTGTCAAACGAGAAAGGTGGTGGCAACCGATAAACGTGATGGTGGCTTATATGTGCTAGAACGAGGAAATTCTGCTTTTGTTTCTGTCCTAGAAAATAAATCTCTTTCTGCTTCGTATGATCTATGGCATGCCCACCTAAGACATGTGAATCATTCTATTATTTCTTTTTTGAATAAAAAAGGATAGATTTATCTTACCTTTTTATTGCCATCACCTGTGTTATGTGGAATATGTCAACTTGCAAAAAATCATTGTCTGCCTTATTCTTGCAATGAATGTCGTACGTCCAAAGTATTAGATCTAATTCATTGCGATTTATGGGGCCCCGCCTATCAAGTCAAATTTGGGTTTTACCTATTATGTTTTATTAATTGATGATTTTTCTCGCTTCACTTGGCTCTATCCATTGAAATTGAAATCTAATTTCTATAATACTTTCATTCAATTTCAAAATTTTGTGGAAAATCAACACTCTGCACGTATCAAAATTTTTCAAAGTGATGGTGGTGCAGAATTCACTAGTAATTGCTTTCAAGCTCACCTTCGTAACTCTGGCATTCATCATCAACTCTCATGCCTATACACACCTGCTCAAAATGGTCGCGTTGAAAGGAAACATTGCCACATGACTGAAACGGGTCTCGCTCTTTTTTTCCATTCTCATATGCCTACTCATTTCTAGGTTGAAGCTTTTAGCATTGCGACTTACATCATCAACCGTTTGCCCACACCGCTTCTCGGAGGTATGTATCCCTTTGAGCTCCTTTATGGTTCCTCTCCCAATTATGAAAATTTTCATCCCTTTGGTTGTCGTGTTTATCCATGTTTACGTGATCACATGACTAACAATTTTCTCCACGCAGTATTCCCTGCATCTTCATGGGTTACAGTTCCTCTTACAAAGGATTTCGTTGTCTTGATCCCACCACCTCCAAACTTTATATTACCCGCCATGCCCAATTTGATGAAAACCACTTTTCCTCTCATCATACCTCTCAGGCTCAACCCATCTCATCCCTTCAAATTTCAAATTTCCTAGAACCTAGTATTCCCCATACAAAGCTACCCGTGTCTTCCCCCGCACCACTTTCCCAACAAATTCCCCAATCCAGATGCACCTCGTGTATTATTTGTACTAATCCTATGGATGAGTCTTTGCAGGTCACTCATTTGCATGCAAGTCCATCTTTGCCTCTTTCTATAGAGGACTCTTCACCGGCTCCTCCCGAGCCCACTATTGAGTCCCCTCTCATTGCTCGGACTCCCATTGCAGCTGCTCCATTGGGCTCTCACCCCATGCTTACACGAGCCAAAGCTGGTATTTTCAAGACTCGCCACCGAGCACATTTCAGTTTTATGGGTTCCTCTGGACTCCTTACTGCTCTCCTCACATCCACTAAACCCAAAGGATTCAAATCTACTGCTAAGAATCCTGCTTAGGTTGCTGCTATGGATGAAGAAGTTCACGCCTTGCAAAACAATCGCACTTGGATTTTGGTTCCTAGGCCTACAAACACCAACATTGTGGGCTCTAAATGGGTGGTTCGGACCAAATATCTCCCCGATGGTTCCATCAAGCATCTCAAAGCCCGTCTTGTTGCCAAGAGCTACACTCAGGTACCTGGTCTTGACTACACTAACACTTTAGCCCTGTCATTAAGGCTACTACTATTCGTGTTGTACTTTCTCTTGCTGTGACTAACAAATGGCCCCTCCGTCAACTTGATGTCAAAAATGCATTTCTCAATGGCCATCTCACTGAAAATGTTTATATGGATCAGCCCCCAGGGTACATTGACCCTCACTTTCCTAATTATATTTGTCAGCTGAAGAAAGCTCTCTATGGTCTCAAGCAAGCGCCTAGTGCTTGGTTTCAGCGCTTCAGTTCCTTTCTCATTCAACTTGGCTTTTATTGCAGTCGCGCAGACACCTCACTTTTTGTCTTCCACAAGCAGAATGACCTGATCTATTTGCTTGTCTATGTTGATGACATCATTTTTACAGGCAACAACTCCTCTATTCTTGACAACTTTACTCGCAAGCTCAATTTTGAGTTCGCTACTAAGGATCTGGGCTCTCTTAGCTACTTCTTTGGTCTTGAAGCTACATCCACTACTGATGGTCTCTTTACCAGTCAGCTCAAATATGCATGGGACATTCTCACCCGAGCTCAGTTACTTGACAGCAAACCAATCCATACTCCCATGGTTGTTTCTCAACACCTGTCTGTTGATGGTCCTCTGTTCTCGAACCCTACACTTTACAGATCTCTTGTGGGTGTTCTGTAATACTTGACAATTACACCTCCTGAGATTGCTCATGTCGTAAATTCAGTCAGCCAATTTCTACATTCTCCGACTGAAGATCACTTTCAAGCCGTCAAACGCATTCTTCACTACGTTAAGGGCACACTACACTTTGGACTTACCTTTCATCCATCTGCCACTCTTGGTGCTTTGGTTGCCTACTCGGATCCAGATTAGGCTGACTGCCCTGATACTCGTCGCTTTACGTCGGGCTATTCCATTTATCTTGGTGATAATTTGGTCTCTTGGAGTGCCAAGAAACAACCCATTGTCTCTCGCTCCAGTTGTGAATCTGAGTATCGTGCCTTGGCTCTCACTACCACTGAAATTCTCTGGCTCACACACCTCCTTCATGATCTCAAAGTTTCCCTTCCACAGCGGCCTCTTTTACTAAGCAATAATAAGAGTGCAATCTTCCTGAACTCCAATCCAGTTTCTCACAAGAGAGCAAAGCATGTTGAGTTAGACTATTACTTTCTTCGCGAACTTGTTTTCGCCGAAAAACTTGGCACTCAGTATATGCCCTCTCATCTACAAGTTGCAAACATCTTCACCAAAAGTGTGTCCAGGTCTCTCTTTGAATTTTTTCAATCCAAGTTTCATGTTCGATCCAATCCGATGCTCAGCTTGCGCGGGGTGTTAAGTATGAAGATCCCCTGCCTTAATATGCGGTTTTCCTATTTACAGACTTCATTGACCCGTGATTAGTGTAGTCTAATTCTTTCCATTTATTCACTTGATTCCTATCATTTATTTGTAATAAATTTGTATATGTAATTTCCATACATAGATGTGTAAATATTATCACCCTGAACCCCGTCAATACTTGGGGTCACATAACTAACTTCAAACTTATACTTTTTTTTTCTATGGTTTATTTATTTTGGTTTCTGAACTCCTCCATTAATTTGTTCCCTCGTCATGAAAAGCAAATTGTCTTTGAATACCTACAGAGGAAAATCTCAGCCTTGGCTTTTTTAGGCCTTATTTGACTAATGAGATGATTTGTAAATAATAATAAAATTATTTGAAATGAGATATTTTATCGCATTTTGAGAAATGAGAGAAAAAAAATTAAATAAAAATCTTATAAATTTAAAATATTATTAAAATATTATTTTTATTTTAGAATTTAAAAAAGTTTAATTATTTTTTGTGTTTTGTTTGAAAGTTTGGAAAAATTGTAATGATTAGATAAAAAAGTTAAATATTTAAAATAAAATGTATTTATATTTGTAGTGTTTAGATATTGAGATAAGATGTGATGAGTTATGAGACTTTTGTTATCCAAATCAGGCCTAAACAATCTTTTTTTTTTTTTTTTCCTCTCTCGATGCAATCAAATTTCACATGCGGACCCCAAATCCGTAACAAACTTCATTAAAAAGGTTATATAAAACAATGAGTATGAGTACATAAGCGCTAATGGGATGGAATCACGCATTACAAAATTAAACTATTTGTGACTCAAAATGTGGGACTTACGTTTACCGTCTAATGTATTATCAAGGAATTTGAGATTTTCTATAATTTTGTTACCCAAACACCTCGACGTTGATTTTAACTATTTGGAATATAATATAAACAATCCAACAAATGGAGAGAATAATTTATTCCTGAGTTGCAACCAAAGCAAGCTTCACAATCTGGGGATACAAGCCATTTGAGGCCCACACCATCTATATGCAACACACAGCACAATCTCTGAGTCAAAGCTAGCATATTGTGAGCATCCCATTTTTCACAGAACTTTGAGCTTTTCTTCCCACCTCACATCATAAAGCCATGAAAAAAAAAAAGAAAAAAATCTGTAAAGCAAAAGAGTCTCTCTGCATCAATGCTTATTCAATAATGTCTGGTTAGAGAGATGACAGACTGAGCGCTGCGGCGAGCCCCATCCCACTCATACCACTCCTTTTATTTGCAGGAATCTGCCCCATCCATCATTTCATGAAAGAAAATATTTTAATTATAAAAAAATTATATAAAAATAAATTATTATCTGATATAATATGTTACATCATGAAATTATTTTAATTATAAAATATATTTAACAGATTCTATAAAATCACGTTAATTTATAAATTTATTTTATATTTTATATATGTAGAAGTTCTCATGAATGAATGAGACATATTGATATTGTACTAATTATAGGAGCATTTTATACTTTTTATCCGTGAATTATCATCTCTTATTTCTTTTTTGCTTCCAAATTATTAAGTTTTAATTTGCATGATAAATTATCTATAGTTTCAATCTTTACCTCAGTCAAAATCTGTTACATAAGATGAAAAATTTGTCGCCCCATAACACAATCGATCTTAACGGTTAGATAGATCTAAATCGATAGAGCAAAATTAATAGAGATATATATTTTGAGATGAAATATATATATATATATATATATATAGTTTGGTAAAGGGGCAGTATTATCCTCCATGAATACAACGATCGAGTGAAGGTGCTCTATTTCTCAGATATAGAAAGATGGATAAGACTCGGAGAAGAACTGCATCGATCATTTTGTTCTTGCAGTTAGGACCCATGCATGCACATGAGCAAGATCGTGTTTTGTATTTAAGCAAAAGATGGCATATCTTTTGATTTTCTGTCTAATAAAGATTAAAAAAAAAATGGGATGTCTACAAGAATATGATGTTACTTTTGGATAGAAGTCCATGTTCAATAATGTCTCTATCACATCGGCCACTACAACTCTCAAAGCTTCATTATTCACGCCTGTCCAAAGTGCTGCATCCGCCCACAAAATTTTTAAAAAAAAAAAAATTAATACTTTTAAGGAGTTGGGCTCAGTTACCATCTCGATACAATCTCACACCACCATCTCTACTTGTATATAATAGCTTCTCTCTCTATGCATACTCTTCAATACAGGGCCGATTATTTATTATTAAGAAATGTTTCATTTACAAAGAAATTTTAATAAAAGTATATTTTTAAATTGACATAATTTTATATAATGAATCATATTGTTAATTTTATTATACTATAAAATAAATATGATATATCATATCAAATTACATCAATTTATGAATATATTTTTACGGCGTCTTTCTATGAATTGAGCACTTCTCTTTATGATGAACACATAATCTAGACAACAATCCGATTGAGTTAATTGTCATATATTACAAAAACGATACATCAAATGTAAGTAAAAAAACTGCATACACACACATATATATATATATATATATATATATATATATATATATGCATATATACTTACATGTAGGATGTCATATATAGATGGATATAAACCACTGGGCTAGAGCCTTGACCCTCTCTTCCCCTAAAATAACTTATCTTTAAAATTGCATTGGTCCCCTGGAAAATAAAATAATTAAAATAATTTCCATGCCTAGTCATCTCTTTTGTCGTTTTCTTTTCATTTTCCTTCCCATCACTTTCCAAAACTTGGAAATCAAAATGAATATTGAAAGACTTATCTTTTTATATATAGAAAGTCTAGCTAGACAGTTCATGTTTACTGAAATATTAACCGCGCACAACAATTAAAAAGAGATATATGTGAACAAAAATACCCTTATTTACTTGAAAAATATATGATCTAAATCAAACGAATAATGAAATCGATGTATTTATTTTACAATTCATTTTTAATTCAAAATGTGAGTGTCACTTTATACAAAATATTAATTAAAAATTCTATTATAAAGCAATTGTCTAAATAAATACATGATTTTGTAAAGTACTTACATGACATAATTTGATTTGTAAAATAAATTTTAAATTTTAAATTTTACAAATCAAATCTTAACATTTAAATAATGTGGATGATGTATTCTACACACCGATTTGATAATAGAATAACTATTACTTAAATCATCAAATATTCTACACTTAGGCCGGCACTTAGGCCAGGTTGATTCTAACATATAGAGGCCAAAAAGATTATGATTAGGGAGAAGGTGTAAGGATTTATTAATTAACATGAAAAAGCATATGGAAACCAACTATTTAATTTCCTTCAAAAAATATGTATTGATAGAATATACCTTTATAATCAGTGTCCACTTCCTTTATTAATTCTCCTTCTCTTTGAATTTTACAAGAAAATGAAGAGATCGAGGAGGAAGATCCACAATATTTACAAGGAATTTGTGATCATCTCATGAACGGTGTGAAATATGTGAGTCCGTACGAAACTAGCCTAGTACGATTTAACCACGTGTACGGTGGATACCGACCCCTCAAACCCTCACCTGCATTATAAATAGCAGCTCAGCCCTTCACTTCAAAACTCGTCCTATAGTACTACTGTGAATTCAATTCCCAGTTAAATCGTTTTCCAAATCCTTAGTCCTCAGTACTCTAAACTACGAAAATGTCTTGCTGCGGAGGAAACTGTGGTTGCGGCTCTGACTGCAAGTGCGGGGGCAGCTGCAATGGGTATGATCTCCTGATCTATACTAGCTACTTAATTTACTAAGGATGCTCTTCATGTGAAATAAATATATATCATGTTGACGGAAGCCATTATATATCTCAGTTCCTTTCTCATTAATTTGTTGTGATTCTTTTAGCATGATATATATATAGGAGTTTGATTCATTCTTTCGTTCTCTTTTCACGTTTCTTGAATAAAGTTTCTTGCTGCTCATCTACTTTTCCCTATATATGATTTGCGCAGCTGCGGCATGTACCCTGACCTGGGTTACTCGGAGAAGACCACCAGTACTGAGACCATCATTTCTGGGGTTGCACCAGGGAAGAAGATGTGCGTACATAGTATTCAATATGTTATAATATATATCTAATATATCTATATATATAAAATTAGATTTTAATTACTTACTTGGTTACGCGCGTACTGCAGTTTCTATGAGGGGTCTGAGACGAGCTTTGGAGCAGAGAACGGCTGCAAGTGTGGATCAAACTGCACCTGCGACCCATGCAACTGCAAGTGATCATCATCATCAGAAAAGCCGAGCAAAGTCCCAAACAAAGCATGCATTAATTAATTTGCGGGCTGTTGATAATTATAAATAAAAAGAAGGAAAGAACGACCAATATGGATGGAATTAATGTAAGGACGTTGGGTCTATATATAATAATATCGTTGTAATTAATAAAACAGCCACTTTAATTTGCGGTTTCCTACAAAATATGGAATATATATTGTTAATTTTTGCTTTGTTATGGATATTGGAGTTCAATATACGAAGTCCTTAACTAACTCTCAGTACTTTTTAATGGGAAAATCTAAATGCAGTCGATTTGGGAGATGAAAATCGCGTACCAACCATCCACCTGACAACTGATGTTAAATAAAAAGTCGGCGGCATCTTCCTTCTCTTTTATTCTCTGTGTTCGTTCTCTCTCTCTCTCCATTCTCCATTTTCTTTTCTTCTTCCCGTCGATTTTTGTTCTCTTCTCCATTCTCCTCCATTTGCAACCTAGGGATGATAGAAGACAATCCGATAGCCATTATTTCCACCACTCTATAGAACTAATATATAATAGTCAATTCAGAAGATTTTAGATTTTCGTTGGGGCAAAGAATCTGTTGATTCTATGTCTCCGAACTATTCATCTCCTAAAATCTTTTGAATCTCACCAAGCAAAGCAACTTTGCAAACCAACACATCAAAAAGTAAGTACATTTCCTTGTGTATTCAATCTCTAAAATACTGATACAAAATTCTTCAACGCAATAAAGACCAGCTAAAACTTGTGTGGTTTTCTACTGTATAAGCACTGAAAAAATAATAGAAATGCAAAGGACAAAATATGGTGCGAGAAAAGAAGAGGTAAAAGAATATAAGAAACAAGTTCTGAGAAACAAAATGGATCACAAAGCAAAATGAGAAGGGGCTTTTGTTTCAGTCTCAAGAAACGAAAACCACAAAAAAACAATGTTTTTTTCCTAAGAATATGCAGGAAAATATAATAATTTCTATTCCGATTGAGGTGAGTCTTCGATCATTTCCACTTCCTTGGAACAAAGACAACAAAAAATTTTTCGAATTCCAAGTTCTGCTTTTCTTTCTTTTCACAGAATCCAAATAGAGAATCGTTTCTGGCCAATAATTTGCTTCCATAGGATGGAGATTTTCTTTGCTTTTCATAAACCAGGAAAAAAAAATGAAGCTTATCGAAGCACTCCCAGGCTTCATGCATAGATAACACATTGAAGGCATGAAGCTTGCAAATTCAAAAGCAAATAAAAACAGAGAATTCAAAGAACCAGAGAATGAGAGAGCTAACAATCAATCTCTGCTTCGATTTACTTGCGAAACGCAAGATCTACAGCTCTATGTTTCTCACAACAATGCACGAAACTCGAGATAGCTACAAGTTCGACTGTGCCATATTTCCATCAGAGAGATATAGCGAAGGGGGCTTAGAAAATATTGATAAAGGTTTGATTTTGGAGGGGGGAGAGAGAGATGGAAGGTAAGCTTAGGAAAAAGAAAAAATGGAAGAAACTCTAGGGAGAGAGGGAGAGAGAGAGAGAGAGACCAGTGGATCTTGAAGACAGAGGAGAGATTGGCACACAGATTCGAAGTAGAAATGTTAAGAAGAACAAAAAATCTATGGAGAGAAAGATAGATTTGCGTTTTCCTTTTTTTTCTTTTTTAAATAGAAGTTACTCTGACAACAGCAGGCCATGTAAACTTGGTATGCGGATTCGTCCACTAACTTGCCTGTACCTAGATGAACTCTTTTTTAATACTCTGATCATCTATCTACAGTAAGAGTGCTATAGTCATAAAGAAATTACACAAAAGTAATCATATAAATTAACATAGTTTCATATGATCCGTCAAATCTGTTTTAAAATAAAAGTAACTTTATAATCTGACAAACTACATCAAATCACATCAGTTTGTGAAATTAATTTTGTATAATACTTTGTGAATAAAGTATTTCTCATCTACAGTACTTGACTGTGACGAAGCCAACAGTTACATGTTGGTTAACACAACCATAAAGGAAAGCAGCCCAAGAAACATCATAGAAAACTAGAGAGAACTCATTCATGTTAAAAGGAAAACCATTTTAAATGATCAAACTTACTGATAAAGGTCGGTTTAATAGAACAAGAATCTCTACTCTGGGCTCTCTCCTCTCCAAACTGGTGGAGTTAGGGCTAGTACTTTGGGTAGGCTGTATATTATTTTATTATTATTTTTTATTTATTTTGTAGTATTATTTTTTATTTTTTTATTATTTTTTTATTGTTATTCACAAAATATCTAAGATCACGTCAGTAACTAAATACAATCTTAATCTAGCATTTATTACACCTATTAATTATTCTTTTATATTTGTTTTATTCAAATTTTATTGGAAGCGAAAAAGAAGTAATTCTTTTTACTTTCTGGTAAAGATATATACCATACTTACATTTGTCAGAGTAAGTCGTAAAAACAAACATATATATATAAGTTAAATTCAAACTAAAAATGGAAAAATTAACAAAAAAAAAAATGGAAACGGATATTAAAAATGTAAATGTTTTTTTTAAAGAAAACTTCCCAACAAAAATGGAGTACCAATTTTATCTAGACAATCCCATTTTGAGTGTGGCTCAACCCATTTCGAAGGTGGCAGACCTTTGAGATGGTCAGATGGATCCCAACCCATTAGGAAGTGAGCCACTTCTGAGGTCCACTCCATAAGAGAGATTTTTATAATTTCTTTGATTATCATTTTTTTTAGTTACCTTTAGGTAAATTGAAGGCTTGACTGTCCAACAACTTGTAATCACTAATTTGGTAATAAAAAAAGACCTCCTTATTTTTTCCTAATCATTTACTTTCTAAATGTAGATTATAAAGTCATCAAAGATCTACATAGCAATGATTAGATATTTATGGTCTAGTTTGGATATAAGAAGTGTTTTCTCTCATTTCATTATTACAATTTTTTTAAATTTTCACATAAAATATAATAAACAATTTAACTTTTTCAAATTTTAAAATAATAATAATATTAAAAAATAATATTTTAACAATATTTTATTAAACTTTCATCTTAATTCACTATCCAAAAGATACTTAAATGTAATATCATTTTAGTATAACATATTATCGAATAAGATGTGGTTTGGCCATAATAAATTGAGATTTGATAAATTGAGATGAAAGTTAAGAATTAAAAAAATATTGTTAGAATATTATTTTTAATATTATTATTATTTTGAGATTTAAAAAGTTAAATTTTTTATTATATTTTATGAAAAAAATTTAAAAAATTATAATAATGAGATGAGATGAAACATTTCTTATATCCAAACAGAATAAAAAAATATACATTAGTCGACTGGGTTCAAGTTGTACATGTATTCTTACGACCCATTCGAAAATTAAGAATATTTTAAAATATTTATGAATAATAATAAAATAATTTAAGAATATTTAAAAATAATTATGTGCCCATTTATCTATCCAACTTTAAATAATATTGGCCTTGACGAGCCTAGAGAAAATTATTCACATTGATTTGGATTGAATGGTAGGAGTGCGAGCGTACGTATCTCTGACGACATATATCAATTATATGTTACAAAGTCATAGACGCAATTTCAATAGGATTCATCCACGTGTACGGTGGATGCCTACCACTTCCACCATCTACAGTCTATATATAGCAGCTGAGGTCCCTCTTTCCAAAGTCGTCTTAGAATTTCTGATTCCAATAATATTCTTCTTCACAGAATTAACTGATCTGAAGAAAATCATGTCTTCCAGCAGAGGAAGCTGCAGTTGTGGCTCCAGTTGCAAGTGCGGCAGTGGCTGCAATTGGTATTATCGTCTGATCTGATTCCTATATAAGCATTGCAAACCCTTGTGGAAGGAATAGTTCATCATCTTTAACGCTTAATTCTTTTCTCCATGTTTTTTGCAGCTCCAGCACCTCAGAGAAGACAAGCGCTAAGACCATCATCGCTGGGGTTGCACCAGCCATGAAGATGTACGTGATCTGTATTCTGATTTCTGTCTTCATCTTCTATATTATATAATTATATATATGAATGGTGCGACTGATGATGAAATAGGATTGATTTGAATTAAAAACCCTAAATTTACTATGTAATTTTTGCAGCTACAACGAGGGGTCTGAGATGAGCTTTGAAGCAGAGAATGGCTGCAAGTGTGGATCAAACTGCACCTGCGACCCATGCAACTGCTGATGAGCAAAAAGCTGCCTCCGACAAATCAAGACCCCAAATAAATCAAGTATCGGTTTGATGTTGGTTTTTATCAATAAATTAAAAAAGGGTTAAGAAATTGGATGAATCTGATCTGCTTGTGTACTGATCCATAAATATGCTTAAGTTGTAAAATTAATAAGATCGCCATGGGTTTTGCAAATCCATTGCTTTGGATTGCAGAATATTGTTTAATTATTCATGGCTACTTTGGTGTGTGAGAGTTTTAGAAATCTTATGTGTAAGTGCTGCTTTTGTTCATCATGTACTGGGTGTTTGGAGTTTACAAATTTCCTGTATGGAACTACTGTAATTAAAAGGAGAAGCTATTTATCATTTTCCTACCTACTGCTTTAAATCATGATCTTTTCATATTTCACAAATGATTGATTTCAAAAGGCGTGCTTTGCATAATCCTGAGATAATATTACCATATTAAATCACATCTTATTATAATTTATTTTAATGACATATTTTGTGACGAAAACATTGCTGTTTTATATATGCAGTCCCGTGACCGTGATATTCAAACTTGGTATCAATTATGGTTGTTCTTATTTCATTTTCCTCAATTATGCATGCAATTCAATGTTTGACACGTGTTTAACTAAAAAAAATTGGGGACTTGGTTGACTTTAACGTGTGCCGAGGGCAGTGTCCTGGCCAAAACTCCTGAAAATACTCTTTTCTCCTTCGTTTTTTTTGGAAATTACACATTCCTCAAGGTTAAGAACTGAAATTTCGATTTACATTTTTGTCAAACTGGACTGTTAGCTATCGGTCCGGTCGATCCATTTGATTTGATTCGATCTATAAATATTTTTTTCTATTTTTTTTATGAAAAAATTAATACAAAAAAATTAATAAAATTAAAATTAAGTGATGATATGTAAAATAAAAATTACTTAATTAACTTATATAAGTATTATATAAAATAATATATTATATATAAATATTTAAAAATATATATATACATTCAGTCGACTCTTTTCAATCAATCGTGTCCATCTTTTCAATCCGAACCGATAATCTTTCGGCCGTATTCTTGACCCTTCTGAAAACTTATTCCATCCCCTACCTAACTTTAAGTTGGGTTTGGATATTGAAGTGAATTGAGTTGAGTTGAGTTGAGATGATAAAATATTATTAGAATATTATTTTTTAATATTAAAGTTGTTTTGAGATTTGAAAAAGTTGAATTGTTTATTATATTTTGTATTGGAATTTGAAAAATATGTAATAATGAGATGAGATGCGATGAGTTGGGGATCCAAACGCAAAGTAACTTCCGTATGAAATCCATAAAAATTATTATAAACCCCCATAAGGCACATAAATTATAAAAAGAAACCTATAATTTATATATCTCTACAACACAAACAGTTTTATTAATTAAAAAACCATCCAAAAGAAAATATAAACAGGGTTCTCTCATTCCTCCGTTTCTATTAATTCTAATCCAATAATTTTATAAAAATAAATTTATAAATTGATGTGACTTAACGTAATACGTCAGATTATAAAATTAATTTTATTATAAATTAGATTTAACATATTACTACGGAGACAGAATATATGAGAGAGGAAAATATCATGTTGAACCATATTTTCTTGATGATATTTATGGATATCTATATATACACACAATAGGACAGAAGCAACGTGCAAAGCACGTTTGCCTAGTTGTGTGAAATGGTTATTTTAGAAAAAAAAAATGCTTTTCATAAAAAATAATAAACTTAAAACACTTGAGAAAGAGGTGAAAAATAAAAAAATAAATCATGACCGACTCACACAACACAACCCCATCCCCATCCTCGACATAACACTGAAAAAGACTAAAAGAGAAAACAAAAAAAGATTAAAGCTGCACACCTGCACCAAAAAACCAAAAATCCTCACTTAAACAAATATAAAAGAACATAATAGAAGGATAAAAAAGACACGACACAACACACACAATGCATATGGAAAAAAATGTAATAATAGTTAAGTGGAGTATAATAATTACATGTTTGGAGATATTAGAAAAAAAAAACATTAGTTCAAACATCAACATAGTCTAATACATATTTATCATATTGATAGTTTTAGGAAACTGTTTGAGTACAAGTCTAACAGAAAACATCAGTTCAAAATGTGGCTTCTTTGGTTTGTCTTCCGTAGTCCATGAATATCGTGTTGTGTCTTTTTTATCCTTCTGTTATGTTCTTTTGTGTCTGTTTAAGCGAGAATTTATTTGTCTTTTAGTGTAAATGGGTTAAATGTGAGTTCAGCTGAAGGGATAAGATGTCAGGTTTAGTCTTTTTTGTTTGTCTTTTCCGTCTTCTCTTTCATTTTTCTGCATATTCTCTTTCATTTTCTCTCTCCAAAACCAATCTCATTTCCTTCTCTATCTCTTCATATTCTCTCTTCTCTTTGTCTTCTTGTCTGCATCTTCAGGTTTGTTTTCTGCAGCTTTTTTTTTTTTCATTTCGTTGAAGCTGGTTTGAGGGTTATAGTTTTTTCTTTCAAGTTTTGATCTTGGTTTGAGGATTGTAGTTTTTTTTTTTTTTTTGCATGTCGTGATAGATGATTCAAATTTTGATTTTTTTTTCCTTGATTCGATTTCTTTGTTTGTGAAAAAAATATATGGGTTTCTTTTTGGTTTCTATGTTGTTATAGATGGGTTTCTGCTAGGGTTTCTCTAAATTTTTCATTTTTACATCAGATTCCAATCTTTGACTCTCTGTGTAAACCTATTCTATTTTATTTTTGTTTTTACATTAGATTTTTGGTCAGGCTCTGTAACAATCTGAATCATCCAC
Organism: Cyclocarya paliurus; assembly: GCA_029856935.1. NCBI lineage: Eukaryota > Viridiplantae > Streptophyta > Magnoliopsida > Fagales > Juglandaceae > Cyclocarya > Cyclocarya paliurus. Next base: position 19,719,998 of record CM056956.1, read on the forward strand.
TCTTTTTGTGAATATTGTGTTGTAACATTTTCTATATATGGTAAATGCTCCTACAAAATAAATTTGTAATAGATTTATATGATTAATAAAAGCCTAAAAAACTTATTTGCACGGATTAATGTATTTTCTCATCGATTCAAGTGCAGAAGAAATAGAGCAGGAAACCTATGTTTTTACATTCAATGAAGAATTTTCAGTTGACTTAAAATCAATTGACATATCTTGTTATTTATGTCAGTGGGTCAGTAAGTATCAGTGGACCAGTAAGTGTCAGTGTATCATTGTAATTGGGGAAGGGGATGGTTTTGTTTGCATCAGAAATGTTGTATCTCCATGCTTGTGTCGGTGCATTTTTTTTTTTAATTTCTCTTCTTTTCATTATTATCCACAAGCATATGCAAATCCCTCTCTCTATGATATAAAGATGCTTCATATAAACAATTTTCTAAGCCGTTATCTCTCCTTAACAAACCACGCATAGTAGCTGCTTAATAAAATGTTAGAGTCACAACACCATCAACTATCCTAAGATCATTAAATGACAAATGACCTCTTATATGATTTAGTAATATTCATAGATAATACCTCTCACCTTCAAATGGATTTATTGTAACAATTCGACTTATAATTTTTTTTTTTTTAAAGGAGTCCACATTTTGATTGTTGGCTCCAAACAGGAAATTTTGGAAATTCTTTGTATAACAATCTTCTGGCATTCTCATCTACTCGATTTGTTGCAAAAAATTCTGTTAACATCGATTTTATAGAAAAATCAGAGTTGAGAACATTGGTTAAGTTTTCATATGCCGAAAAACGCATTTGTTGTTAATCCTTAAGATGTAAATGTAAGCTATAGACTGCTGGGTGCATTTCATTAAGAAAAATTTCATATGTTCTCCACATAACTCCAGGTGGAGCAATTCATTGGGCCAATTGGAATTGTTCAATTTCATCACTTTGTTGCTTGCTTTGTTCAGAAATCCAATTAAAAGCAACATGATCATGACCTTTATAAATATACTAATAAAGATATTTGACTACCTTTATTGTAAAACAAATGTCCACATTAAACTGACTGGTTTACCATAACGCTGAAATAAAGTCATTGCTTCTATATATCTTGTTCATATGTATCTTGGACTTCCAATAAAAGACGAATGCAAAATAATACGTTTTCTAATATTGGAAACAGTAGTTTCTTCACGCGTGATGCTCTTAACAATATCTTGATATAATTCAAATCGAATATGTTGTTATTTATTACGAAAATAATTCAACCTTGACGTCTCAATCATAACATATATATTAACCACAACTAGACAATAATACAATAGATCTGACATTTTCTTCGATTTGCAACTTGTAGCAATAATATTCACTGCATGAAAGAATTAAATCCCTTTTTTTTATTAAATACAACAAAAGTTGAAGAAAAAAATATCACAAAATTGCACGCCTAATAGCTTAATAGCAAATGACAACGTTAAAAATTTACTCTAATCTTGTTATTCTTTTCTAAGTGGCAATATGGATCCATTCTGCTTGAATAAGAAATAAGATTTTCTAATTCATGCAAGTAAGAAGGATGACCATCTGAATGAGCTAAATTGCTGATGTAGTGATAGATCTGTCATTGAGATCGAAATAGATTTCTCTATTCCTACTACAAAGCTTTCCATCAAATGTAACTTCAAAAAATGTAAAACTGAGCTTATTATTATATGTTTTAACGTAGGTCTTAAAATGCGCAGATTCATTTGTGTTGAAAGTAAAATGATTATAAAACTAATCAGAAACATCATTTGTAACCAAAGAAATTGTTTCATCAAGACAACAAAACTCGTTTGTTTCATGATAAAATGCTACAAAGTATCCAACAAAGCATTTTAAATGCTACAAACAACTTCATTGAATCCTACACTGAATAATACATAATATCTAATTACTGATATCTTAAATAAATATTGAATTGAACAAAACAAAGCAACACAACAAAGGAAAAATGCCCTTGAAAAATGAACTTATAAAAACCATAAATCGATATCATATGTCAAAATTCATAAATTGAATATCTATTAAAATTAATCAGTTCCTCAAAGCAAGTCCCTACAAAAAATTACAAACAAAAAGCAACACAACAAATTTGTATCGATTTGATATTTTAAGTCCCATATTTTTTTCCTCAACGGAATATATAATATAAAAGATAGGTAGTACTCATTGTAAGTTTTTTTCATGACAAAATTTATATAAATATAAATAAAACAAAACGTATAAAAACTGTAACAAAGAATAACATGCACCAAAAGATAATAACATGAAATATAAGAAACTACATTTATTCATTGATAGTACATACAAACTAAAATTATTGTTTAAATGGATAAATTATTTTTTTTCAATTATTATACCACTGAAAACAGTTTTTTTTTTAATACAGAAAGATAGATAAAAATTCTTCTTCGAACAGTTGTATTTTTCTTTTCAATTTTTTCTACCTACCTTAAACACTTTTAAAAGCTAGACAAAAAGAATGTTTAATCACGTTTTTTTAAGTCAAATTTTGAAAATATCATAAATCTTGATCAATTAGAAATAAATCTTTATTTCTGATAAAAATCATGAGCTTCGATCATTCAAAAAAAACATATTTCTTTTAATTCATAAGAAGATAGCCCAAAATTCTCTTTAGACCAGATCAATTTTTTTTTACACATTTTATTTAACTACATTTTGTATATTTTTTAAAAAATAAAATAAAATCAGGTTGGTCATACTTTGTTAGGTCCACAAGTTGCATAATTTATTTATTTATTTATTTGGCCAAAAATTATGCTTGGACCATTTTTAAATATCAAACTATAAAAAAACTTTAATCATCTTCATGTTGAGAGCACCAAATGAGCTGAATTTTAAAAAAGGGTTACACCTATTTATTTTTTTTAATACAATAAATGAATTTCCAAAACTATAAAACCTCTATAAGGTTTTTTATATGATTTTTTTTAAAAAATTGTGAAAGAATTATTTAATGTCATAAAAGGTATTTCTTTTGCCAAGAACTTACAATAAAAACCCAAACGTGACAACAACTTCAAGATCATTTTTACGATTTTAGATGGTTTGATGTTTAACTGGAATAAATTTGTTTTGGAAAATAACAGATTGTTTAATCTGTTGAGAGCATTTCTAAACATCAAACTTTCAAGAAATTTGAAAATGGTATCGATCACAAAATCACAATTGAAAAGTAGCAACAAAATCTCTATGTTGAGTGTACTAAATAGGTTTAATTTCAATAAATATGCAACTGCTTGTTTTATTTTTAATTATGATGCATCGACAGGTTCTTTTTCATTTTGAGAAAAATGATTTATAATTTGAAATATTTATTGTATTCTCGCCAAAAAAACAAGGCATATTATTATACAAAACAAAAAGGCCAAGAACATTCCTCTTGTGCCCAAAGAAAAGAAAATAAATGGTAAAAAATTTGGATAAATTCTACAATGCAAAATTTTTTCATGAAAAAAAATTTATTTCTCTATGTGTTCCTTACTGGAGACAAGAGGAATATCCATGGTGTTTTTTGTTTTATTATAATAATATGTTTTTTTTTTTTTTGGTAGATAATGCAATAAATTTCTCAATTCATGGAACCCTTAATCATTTATGAGAAAGAATTTACCTGAACAACTAAATAAAATCAAAAGTACAAACAAGTAGTTGCATAAATGAAGTTCATTAAATCCTAGCTTTTTAATGTGTATTGCCACGTAAAGTTTATGTAAGGACTAAAACCATGTCTCTTTTTTTAATGAAACCCTTGAATTTTAACCCAAAAAAAAACGTAAAAGCCTAAAACCAGAGGATATTTACCATACAAGGGGAAGAATTAATTATCATTGCAAAAAGATAAATTTTCAACTCAAATGTTGAAATAAATTCCTACTAAAATTACAAAACTGAAAGAGATGCAAACTCTCAAACCAGTTTGGACTTCAAACAAAAAACTACCAACCAAAGTACATAAATTGTGATAAAAACTAGAAGACATACATACAATCCAAAAATATGAATTTTGAACCCCTTTGTTCAAATAAATGCAACCCAAAATATACAAACCGAAAAAATCAAACTGATAGATATATACATCTGTCCATAGCAGTTTGAACCCCAAACCAAAAACTACTAACCAAAATATACAAAGTTAAAAAACCAACTGAAACACATACAAACCTCAAAACAACATAATTTCTTAAATAAAATACTTCAAATTTCCTACAATGATCAAACCAACAAGTCAGAATAAATAAAACAAAAACTCTTGAGTTTTGTTGGAAAAAAAGAAAAATCTAAAAACCTAAGAAAAGGAACCCAAAAATATATTAAACCCAATAGCATACAAATTGTACCAAATATATAATATGGACATACTAACTATTCTTAAGAGTAAAAAACAGAAGAATATCTATTAACCAATTAATAACAAAATATACACATTCAACCATATATACTCAAAACTTGAAAACAATATACAAACTAAATGAAAAATTGAAAGTCGTATATAGACCTCAAAGCAACTGAACTGCAAACCAGAAACTCGAAACTTCCTACAAGAAACAAACCAATAATCAGATCAATTAAAACCAAAAAATAATAACATAGCAATGCGGTGACATGTAAAAATAAAAATAAAACTCCTATTTCAAAATTAGCTAAGACAGAAGAGTTTAAAAAAATTAGAAAAGAAAGATGCACCAAGAAAAGAAACCCAGAGTAACACATAGAAGGGAAAAAATAACAAAATAAACATGTACTGAGAAAATAAACAAAGAAAAACACAGATAAAAAATACATAAATAAAGACAAACTTCTGAAAACAAACGTGCATTGAAAGAACAACTCGGAAGAGAAACACAAATCAAAATATCAATAAACAAAAGTAAAAATCAAAAATAAAAGAAGGAAGAAACCAACAACCCAACACTTTAAAAACACAACTAATAAACATCGAAGAACAAAGAAGGAGTGATGAAACAGGAAAAATGAAAGACACAGGAAGAAGATACCTGATTTTTGGAGGAGGAGAGCTCGGATAAGAAAGACATTAGACAAATGAGAAAATAAAAAAGAAAAGCAAATGGTATTTGAAAAGAGGCATTACCATTTATATAAATCGAGGGTAAAGAATGTAACCACGGAAAAAAAAAAAAAAAAAAAAAAAAAGACTGACTAATTGACAGACATAAACGAATCAGACATATAAGAAAGAGAAAAAAAAAAACAAAAATGTGGGCAACTAACACACTCAACTGCACGGATAAGGAAAAGAAAAAGTTCTAACTGATGGAGCAATAAATCCAAACACTCGACCCATCCTCTCAATCTAACACGCTGAGGCACAACTCTTCCATTTCCCTAAACTAAACCTATCCATTTCCCACCCAAATAATAATATGCCATAGTTAAGAAACTGAGTACCTGGAAACCAAATAAATTAAGAACAAAAAAAAAAAAAAAAACAATAAACTTAAAACAAAAAATGGAACTACAGTTGATAAGGAAATGTCATGGATCTTAGTTAAGAGATTGAATGCAGATTTTTTTTTTAAAGAATGAAAAAATGGATTATACAGAGGATCATAACAGATAAGAATATTGACAACATTATTGCCTACATAGGTCATCTCAAAATCTACCCAACAAAACGAACATAACTTATTGAAAATATGAAAATCGAAAATACAATAATACAAAAAACATCATAACATTTATGCTAATATTATAATTTTTTTTTCTAATAACAGGTTTTGTACATCCAAAAATTAAACAAAAAAAAATACAAGAAAATGAAAAAATACAAGTAAAACCTTTAGATACAAATACTGATCAAAAAATGAATAACAAAAGTACAATAGAAGGCAAAAAATAGGATCCAGATCTCACAGAAAGAGAAAAAATAGGAGTCGAAATGACATACATAAACCGCACTTCGAGGACCAACAAAAAAATATCTCACATCCAGATCCAGATTCAAATGCAAAAATGAACAACAAAAATACAGCAAAATGAAAATATATCCCAAATCTAGATGCAAATGCAAAACGAAAAAACATACCAATCCAAACCGAAATGAAAAAATGAATAAGAAAAATACAACAACACGGGAAAAAATCTCGGATAAATAGGAACTGAAACAACATACACAAACGGTATTTCAAATACCAACGAAAAAACATCTGAGATCTAGATCGAGATTCATGTGCAAAAATGAACAACAAAATACAGCAAAATAAAAAAATACTAGTAAAACTTTCATATCCAAAAATGAACAACAAAAACACAGCCAAAAAAAAAATTTTTTTTGAGAGCTCGCAGAAAGGGAAAAATAGGAACCAAAATGATATGCACAAACGCCACTTCAAAGACCAACAAAAATATATCCCAAAAAACAACTAAATAAAATCAACGCAAAACACAAAACACAATCAACTCAGGAAAATCCTTCTCGAGTCGTGTTGTAGTTGTCCTTGCTGAAGGGTACATATCTCACAATTCCGATGAGAACATCCATCAGGAATTCCTGAAAGAATAATGCGATGTTCCTTTTTGATATTTGATAATGGCCAAAGCATGTAACTGTTGGAGTTGCAAGGGAACTGACCTTCATCTCAAAACAGAAAAGCACATTATTTATTTAACAACTCATTTTTAAAATATTTTTGAGGAGCTATATAAAACAAATAACGAATAGATACATAAAAGGTAAAATAAAATTAGAAAACAAACTTTCACGAAGAAAAGAAACTAAGAGAAACACACTTAGTGAAAATATGAAAACCAAAATACAATAATACTGGAAAAATCATAATATTTTTTCTAATAATAGATTTTGCACATCAAAAAATCAACATAAAAAAATACAGAAAAAGGTAAACAATGGGATCCAGATCTTGCAAAAAGTGAAAAACTAGGAACCGAAACAACATACACAAACAGAACTTCGAAGACCAACGAGAAATATCACATATCTAGATCCAGACTCAGATGCAAAAATGAACAGCAAAAATACTAGTAAAATGAAAAAATATGAATAAAACCCTCATATCCAAATTCAGATCCAAAACAAAAATATATTCCAGATCCAGATGTAGATAGAAAAAAAATAGAACAAGACGTTAAAAAATCTCGAATGCAAAAAGGTATACGACAAGCCCTATGAGGAGAAAACTCTGCTGTCTGCAACTGCTGATGACAATGTTTTGAATACCATACTGGATGCCATACCGGTCAAGGCATTGGAACGAAATATTTCAATACCGATACTGTTTCGTGTACTATTTTGGAATAGTCGATATATGAATAAATTATATATATAAATGTATATATATAAATTATATTTCAAAATAATAGTCTATATATGAATAAATTATATATAAATATATAGATATATAAATTATAAATAGTCTAGTCTGAATTGGGAGTCAAAAAATGAGCTTGTAGTTTGAAAAAATGAAAAAAAAAAAATTAAGGGCAAAAATATCGGCCGATACGAAACACATAGTATACCTGTACCGGACTGGTGGCCGATACGGAAAATACCAGTCGTACCAACCAGTACAGTACAAAATTAAAAGCACTGGTTGACCACGGACAATGCGAAGGGTCGTGAGTTAAAGACAGATAGGACCTGACTTGAGAGAGAGAACTCAGTAGGGACAAAGATCCAAAAATCAACAACAAAAATACAGAAAAAGGTAAACAATGGGATCTAGACCAATGAGAAAATATCCCAAATCCAATAAAACCCTCAGAACCAAATGCAGTTCCAAAACAAAAATATATCCTAGATCCATATGCAAATGCTAAAAAAAAAAATATAACAAGACGAAGAAAAAATCTCAGATGGAAGGAGGTGCTCGACGAGCCCTAGGAGGTGAAAACCCTGCTATCCGCGACTGCTGACGGAAAACGATAGGAAGGGTCGTGAGTTAGAGACAGAGAGGGCTTGACTTGAGAGAAAGAACTCAGGAGGGAGAAAGAATCGAGAATGAGAGAGAGACAACAGAGAATGAGTTGAGAGAGAGAACCAAGGGCTAATACTCAAACGAAAAAGACGATTTGGTTTACCGAGACAATGGACTAACCCGACATGTACTGACTGACAGATTGATATAGTAACAATAAAAATACCTAGACCTGCACCAAAAAAACAAAAACACCTGGACCAAAAGACCAAAAATCCTTACTTAAACTAACACAAAAGAATATAATAGAATGATAAAAAAGACACAACACAACACACACAGATTGGATACGGAAGGACAAGAAAATACTATTCACTACTGTTCATGCGCGATAGGTGCTTATTATAATAGAATAGATATATATGGAGTCAAAATATGATGTATATGCAAGAAAATGGTCGCGAGTGCACTACGAAGAATACAATTGGAAATCCGTCTCGTGAATCCGTGATCGGTACCAAAAAATTTAGTCACTCTCTTGTAACAGTCTCTTTATATCAATTTTTGAAAAAAAAAAATTAAATTCCCCCATGTCCCAATTTAGAGATCTATTCATGGGTTTATCAGTATAGAATCAAGTTTTCTTCTAAATTGGATTAAATTAATTCCCTCAAAATCAGTTTGTTAAATTGTCATTTGTCTTAAACATGTGGAGTATATGTTTTGTTAATGATATTAACTTGTCTGTCAGATAGTTTATTAATTCAAGGTACTCATAATTCGTAACAATCTAGGGTGCGTTTGGATGTTGAGATGATAAAATATTGTTAGAATATTATTTTTAAATATTAAAGTTATTTTAGAATTTGAAAAAGTTGAATTATTTATTATATTTTATATTGAAATTTGAAAAAACTATAATGATTAGTTGAGATGAGTTGGAGATCCAAACGAAGCCTTAAGTATAATTTACGTGGTAATATCATTAACCTGACAGACATTATTATGCCCGATGTGTATCATATCAACCATACAAAAGATGTTTAGTTTGATTGCTCATTAGTAAACAAATTCACATTCATTGTGTTACAACAATTTGAGTTTTTTCTTTTAATATACTGAATTAGAAGAATTTTTTCTAGATATAGTGCTAAGGCGTGTAAATTTTACATATTCTTTTTAGAAAAAAAAAAAAAAAAGAGATCTACTATTAAAAATAATTTTTTAATATTTCCAAAATTTAATCACTTTTTCAAAAAAAAAAACACAAAATTTAAACATTCTAAAACTACAAATATCATTTCAGTAAATCAAAATTGTTATCCAAATTGAAATTTTAGAGCGAAGTTAAATACTGCAGTGTTGTTAGATTCGCGTCAGAGCATGGGCTGGGCTCGCGCGGTTGGGGTATTTAGCATTCACCCGAGGCACTCCATTCTTTCCTTAAATGAAGCATGCTAAAGGTAACACTCCTAATTCAACGCGGTCTCATTCGGGCAATTCGTCGAGCGCCTCCGATTCCCTCCGCGTCTGTCGGTCAAATCCTTTGCAGTTTCTACTTTCTTAACACCCGAGCTCCTGAACCCGATAGAATTTTAGACTTGGAAGAAGAAAACCCCCGCTGGTTGTCATATGGTGTTGAGAAGCTGCCAAAAAACGACTCCATTGGGTCTGCTTTTCAGAGCTGGAAATTCCCGGAGAAAATATCGGACTCAAATGGAGAAAACCCCGGTTGCTTGTCTCATATGATTGAGAAGCTGCAAAAGGATGAGACTGTTGGGTCTTCCTTTCAAAGATGGATGGGTTATGGGTTCCCCATTAATAGAGGCGAGATTTTCCATGCAATTAACCGTCTTAGGAAGCTCAAGATGAACAAACGAGCGCTTGAGGTCTCTCTCTCTCTCTCTCTCTCTCTCGTGTATTTGCGTGATGGTGGATGCATTTCAGTTTTATAAACGAGCTCGTGAGATTATTTATTTTATTCGTACACTCTCAAGGACTTGTGTTATATTTTTCAGAAGCAGCGTATATGTTTGTTTAAATGATTGAATCGTGTTCTAATTGCATATATAGGCGAAACTGGAGGCGCTATCCTGCTATCCCCCTGAAGAGCTCGCTAGCTCGCTTATTTTTTGAACACGTATAATTCTAGTTTGATTGCCGAGAAAGTTTTGGGGTACAGAATAAGAAAAATTCCCTTTAATCATGCAATGATCCTTAAATAAATAGAAGAGTCGCCTGATTAATTCCTGGAGGTTTTTTTAGCGTGTACATGATCATAAATACTTGATTAATGATTTTAATTTCTACTGCTTTCTCAATCTTTCCTTGGCAAGCGATCAAATGTATATATTTTTGTTCTTATAAAACTAAAATGACAGTTACGCGTATTTATGGATAAAAATGCTAACGCAATATAAATAATGAACAAAGCACATTCTATTCAGGATTGTTCAGAGAGCAAAAATGAAACAAATTTAGTATACTCTTATGGTTAGTTACTGCCTCTGGGTCATTCTGAATTATTTCACTAAAGATTTGGGAATCACCTTTACAGATAGAACCATTGCATTTTCACTGGGATCTAACTATTTCTTTCAAATTAAATGTGGCTTCTGCAATCCGCCCAGCATACTTGCTCCCCTTCTGAATTGAAACGGTTACAGCAAACGAACTGCTGAGAGATTTAAACCTGAACTATTTGTTTTCTTTGACAGGTAATGGAGTGGGTGATTAGGGAAAGGCCATACAAACCTAAAGAACTAGACTACTCTTATCTATTGGAATTTACAACTAGACTTCATGGGATAACTCAGGGTGAAAGACTATTCTCTCGTGTCCCTCCTGAGTTCCAGAATGAGTTGCTCTATAACAATCTTGTGATCGCATGCTTGGATAAAGGTTCAATAAGGCTTTCACTTGCATACATGAAGAAAATGAGGGAACTGGGTCATCCCATCTCACACTTGGTCTTCAACCGCCTCATTATCCTCCATTCCTCCCCAAGCCGTAGGAAAGTTATCCCCAAAATCCTCACTCAGATGAAGGCTGATAAGGTGGCTTCACATGTGTCAACCTACAACATTCTTATGAAAATGGAAGCCAATGAACACAATATTGAAGGGCTGATGAAGGTATTCAGTGACATGAAACGAGCAAACGTTGAGCCAAATGAAATATCTTACTGCATTGTAGCCACTGCACATGCAGTGGCAAGGTTGAACATTGTGGCTGAAGCCTATGTTGAATCTGTAGAGATGTCTGTTACAGGGAATAACTGGTCAACACTGGATGTCCTAATCATCTTGTATGGGTATTTAGGGAAAAGGAAGGAGCTAGAGAGAACTTGGAGTATTGTGCAAGAACTCCCTCATGTTAGGTCTAAAAGTTACGTACTGGCAATTGAAGCATTTGGTAGAGTTGGACAGCTAAGTCGGGCTGAAGAGCTTTGGTTAGAAATGAAGTCGGTAAAAGGGTTAAAATCAAGTGATCAGTTCAACTCTATAATATCTGTATATTGCAAACATGGTTTGATCGATAAAGCATCTACGATTTTTTTGGAAATGGAGATGAATGGGTGCAAACCAAATGCCATAACATATCGACATCTTGCTTTGGGTTGCCTGAAAGCAGAACTCGTGGTGGAAGCCTTGAAGACTCTAGAGTTGGGGATGGATCTAACAACGAGCAAGAGGGTCAGGAATTCAACCCCATGGTTGGAGACCACGCTTTCAATAATTGGGATTTTTGCAGAGAAGGGTGATGTAGTGAATGTAGAGAAGTTGTTTGAAGAACTTGGGAAAGCTAAGTATACCAGGTATACCTTTGTGTACAATACCTTGCTCAAGGCATATGTGAAGGCCAAGAAATATGACCCAAATTTTTTGAGAAGGATGATTCTAGGAGGAGCTAGGCCAGATTCTGAGACCTATAGCCTGATAAAACTTGCAGAACAGTTTCGGAGCTGATGTTAATTTTTAGATTGTTTGTTATAGCATTATTTTTTTCTCTATTTTTGTGTCAAATTAAGGAGTGGAAGTTAGTAAGAATTGAGGTAGGAAATTCGGGAGGATCTTCTGGATTATACTCAGGCGTATCGTGAGGCTGTAGAAGAGTCCTCATAACACCTGAAGTGTAATACTCGCGTAACACCATTAGCGTGTTAGGCATTGATATACCTATCATGACAATCATAAAAAAAAAAAAAACTATTGGCTTGACTGTCTTTCTCATCGACAATGTTACACAAGTGTTACATTTGAAGTATTGGGAGTTGAATAAGTTGCTCGATTCCATCGATGCTTCACCCTTCCTTGAATTGAGCGAATTATCAAGAAATAAGCCTCCTACGGAACAGTCAATATATCATTGCTTACCCGTTTATGTTCTTTTCTTGTCTTCTTCTTTATGGCAGATCGTACCTATTTCTTAGCAGCACATGTTTTGGTATCCACTGCGTGGTTTTTGAATGCGACGTTGAAAATAATGCATTTTTTTTTGGCATATAAGGTTCTTCTTCAAACATTCCAGAAAGAGAAATTGAGGTTCATTGCATTTGTGATACAAACCTTGGCAGGGAAGCCATTTCAAACATTACTTTCAGAACACAGCAAGATTATGACTAAAAAAACATGCATATGCTCAACGATGTTGGCTTCCGCGCGTCCATTTGGTAGGATGGTTAGGGGAGGATTGAACAGGAAGGGAAGAAATAGGACCGGAGTAGAACTTTCCGCTATTTAGTGCAAGAGAAATATATATATATATAAAAGGTGAAAGCAACTTGCAAAACAAACGTTTTGTCAATTTATTTATTTTTGTCAATATCTAATTTTTTATTATTAAGGATGTAATGTTTTTGGTTAATTAAATAATGATGTTTATAAATTACACAATGTGATATATAAATATAAATAATTATTTAGATAATAATTTGTCAATGTATTATACCGATCAAAAAAAAAAAAATTTGTCAATGTATTTTTTAAATAATTATAAATAATATGTGACTGCAATTTATAAATCATTTGTAAATATATTTGTAAACTAATGCACATCGTAATATACATTAAAAAAGGTTCAAAGAAATCATTATTTTTTACAAATATAACGAAACTATTAAGATGCGTTTGTCTACATTTATCGTCATCTTAAATCTTAGCAAAATGACACTTTGTAAAAGACACTGAAAGAGATTACCAACAACTTAATTATGATACTGACTAAAAAGCAATACCAGTCTTTCTAATATCGACACAGAATAAGATAATGTTTGCACATCTATAATTACACGCTGTGATATATTATAAAAAAAAACATTAATAAAAGCTATAAATAACATGTTCCTATAAATAAACGTCCTCTATAATTTTATTTTAGATCTGTCGAGGTACATTGGTAAAGATTTTTTTTATTCTATTGTTCAGGTCCACAACTTTTAATTTTACCTATTGTTTGCCAAAATAAAGTTTCGTAGAAATTGTTCTCGGTTTTAGCCATTAAGAACACGGCTGAATTTGCAGTTGCAAAAGGTATAAATAGATGCGTAAAAAATAATAAAAGTGAAAACATAAGATATAAATAGATTTTATAAATCTTATAAAGAAAAAAAGTACAAAAAAAAAAAAAAAAAGCAAGACCAAGAGAGCATAAATATAAAACGACAGTGGAAATTTGATCTTCTCTTCCTCCATCGTGAAATTTCATTGAATCTCTCGCTCACACACTCTCTCTGAGCTGAAACCCTACCCGATTCTTATCTGTCCCCCCATCTCAAGCGAATTGGGTCTGAATCCGAGAGGAGGTAGGATTCTGTTCGAGCCACGGATAAGGGTTGGGGGGGGGGGGTGGCATCTGTTGGAATCGATTTGTGCGAGAGGAGTCAGAAGAGGTGTTGGACGTTAAGCTATGGACGGTGATTCCTGGAGCGCTCGTCTCTCTTCGGCTTCGAGGCGGTACCAGTCCGCTCTTCAATCCCGATCCGGTGAGCTCGATTGACCTTTTTCCTGTTCTTGTTCTTGGTTGTTGTAGATGTGGGGATTGGGGAGGGTCTACGTTCGATAAGGTTGATGGGGTCATATAGCCTGAATACCGCTTTTTCTTTTTGTGGTGGGAAAATGAGAGAAATTTTTGTTGGTGGAAATGGTTGGACCTTGAGTTCGTGGTTATTTATATGTGAAACTGGAAAAAGATTTGCCTTTAGCGTCGTTTATGTGATTATGTAGCCGGAATAATAGAGTGTATGGGTTTTCTGGTAGCGAAGAGAACGGGGGAGGATTTTGGTGACTGTAGGGTAGATATGATGACGATGGTTATTATTATTATTAGAATTAGTATTTCTATGCGATAAATGCAAAATATTGAATTTTAAGGTGATACTGGTATGATTATTTGGCCCGAATGACTCACTTCCTTTTGTTGTTTTTTTTTTTCGTTTCTGTGAAATGAGGGAAATTTTGGTGACTGGAGTCGTAGAGCTTAAATTGTTTGTTGTATAGACGTGGGAATTGATGAAAGCTTCACTTTATATAGGTTGGGGTGATTGTTTTGTCTGAAGAGTTTTCTAATTTTTGAGTTTTTTCTTTTGAGATTCCTAGGAACTGATGAATTGGTTTCTGATTTTTTTATTGCTTTTGAGCATTTGGTGTAATTACTTGGCCTGAGCATCTCTACAATTTTGCGAGTGCAAGTGTGCGTGTGTGTTGGTATCTTGAAATATGAACAAACATATGTAATGCATAGATAGACTTATACTATAAACACAGAAGAGGCAGTTATACTCACTTTTCAATTTTCCTTGAAACCGTAGCACCACTGCACTGCTTGTAATAGAAGGGTTATTTGAAAAAGACGGTAATAGAAGGTATCAGTCACCTTAGCACCAATGCACTGAAAGTGACAGAAGGGTTTTCTTAACACAGTTCAATGCCCTCCTGGGTTGCTACGAAAGATGTCTCTTGGTGTTCAAACATTGAACCTGACTACTGCACTGCCTGGCCATTCGGCTGCCTCATGTGGTTATAAATTTCAAA
The DNA here is from genome assembly GCA_029856935.1 of Cyclocarya paliurus. Classification (NCBI taxonomy): domain Eukaryota; kingdom Viridiplantae; phylum Streptophyta; class Magnoliopsida; order Fagales; family Juglandaceae; genus Cyclocarya; species Cyclocarya paliurus. The sequence goes on from CM056956.1 coordinate 19,734,999, forward strand.
TTTATCACTGCCTAGACAAACGGACATAAAAAGTAAATTATTAAAAATTATAAGTTATACTGCATATTATAAATTTATACTTGTTATAAATTTCTATTACATGTGATTAAAATCTGCCCCCATTAATTTAATACTGCATGCAATATAATATGTTATCTAATTTCTAAAATATTTTGTGTGTTTGCAGCTACAATTCCGATGCATGGACAATATTCACAACTTCATTTGATGGGACACGGACAATAATGGAAAATTGCTATTTAAATTTAGTTGCTGTGTTTTTTCAAATTGTAAATTATTACAATTGTATCCCTGCATAGGCTGAACATATTATAATGTGGCACTGTTTTATTAGCAGATTTAAAGATATTAATAATGGAATACAAACGGACAGAAACAACAAAAATGGCCACAAATGGAATGTATAGAAAAATACAATTGTATCCATGTGCACTGTTATCATTGCTGATTTAATGTTATTATAGTGGAATACAAACGGACACAAATAACAGAAATTGATACAAACGGAGGCTTAACTGAGATTTAACGGAAACAATAAAAATTATTGTTACTTTAACAGAAAATGTTAAACCAATCATATAGACACTTTTTATATATAGAGAGATATAATATATAAGGAAGGTGGAGGTTAATAATTTTATCAATCCCGCTACTTACGGGCGATGTTGCGTACGAAATTGCGCATGCCGCTGACATGCGGCCCTTCTTAAAAAAAAAAAAAAGAAAGACGACGAAAAAGACAGCACAGTTCCGTTGGATTTCTCCTTCTCAGACCTGATTTTCGCACCCGAAATACCTGCAAGACTCCCAATAACCTACAATAAAAGGAAATATATACACGTATATGGCACGTAGTCTTGAAGAATAACGAAAACGAAGTATATATCCTATAGAAAAAGCAATATTTGCATCTGCAGGAACCTGATCCTAGCATTTTTTCACAACAGGCTCTGATATAAATCGAATCATCATGAAGCTTCGCATCTTTAAGATGACGCAAGGAATTGTATCGTCAAGAAGCTGTGTACAAGCAGCAGCCATCACGCACTTATATCTCAGCTTCCTATTTAGAATTTTCTTGCCGTGACTCGGCTTCTATTACAGATACACAATCTACCACTCGAGCCTGAGATCACGCCACATACCATATTAAGCATTAATGGCTACAACACCTCAACTACAGCTCTTGATAGCATGATTTTCTCCTAGATTATTGTGATTTATTTTTCATGTTTTTCCGTATATATTTACACCAATGTACAGAACATATTATATGAAATGATTTCATTCTCAATAATCAATTCAATATTTATTATTCATCATGTTATTTCTACTCTTGAAAAACAGAGCATCTTTTGCTACATTTCAGCGTCCAAATTCGGTAGATTGTGCATCTGTAATAGCTTCAGGCAAGCTCTTTTAACCCATATGGCATACGTACAAAGAAAAACCGAAGTTACACGTTGGCGGTACAGGAGCATAGAAAGCTGAGTTCAAGGTCACATGAAGCATCATAGAGCAATCTTCTCCACGTGCAGGGACATCCTCCGTAATATGTACATGGATGGTGCCAGCAATTCTCAACGAGGGATTTTGACAGAAGACCCTTCTTTTCCTAACCATGATATGGAAAGAAACAGAGAAGCAAACATCAATAGAGGCATGATATCACTGTATCCCAGGGAGAGAGAAATACGTGCATCTGCACTCCTCCGTCACCGTTTTCATTCAAGGATTTCAACGCACGAAATTTCTCCTTCCCCCCTCTCCATTTCTCCCGCCCAGACGCATCCAATTTTCTGAGCTCCCCAAAACGCCCCGTATCATTTTCCAGATGGCCACGCAAGGTCTTCACATACGATCATTTTCCTTCCCTACCCTTCTTTACCACCATTCACACATTTCATCATTCCATTTTTCCATTCCATCTACCAAACACATGAAATGAAAAATAACTCTCTTCCATCCATCCTTCCTCTTCTTTGCACTCACCTTCTCATGCTCCCAACAGAGATATTTAGTTCTAAAGAGGTTAACAGAATAAAAAAAAAAATTCTAGGAGAAAAATATGAACAAACACTTGGATTGAACCAAATAGTTGGAATTCATTAACTATCAACATTCGGTTGTCTTTCTTACAAACTTTCTATTTCACAAGGAAATGACAAAGTAAAAGGCCGTACATTATTCCTTCTCGGAGTGCTATAATAGAGATAAGGGAGAACTTTAGAGCCATCAGTTCAGACAAGGTAGTTGAGGAACTCTGCAGCAGTTGCAACCGCACAGCCTGTAATGGCATCCATCACGATCTTGTCTTTGTTGTTGTTGCTGGCTGCAGATACCAGTGCACCTGTCACCGCACCGCCCATCATGGCATTCTTCTGCAATACATCCAACGAAAATCAAAGTTGTATATGGATTTTTTGATTGCCAATCAACGATGTAGGTAAATGCTTGGTGCTTTGAAACTATTCTAACCTCAATGATTACTACATCGAGTTTGCAATGAACACATAGCTTTTTGCTTTACAGATTATACCAGAGTATCTAAGAATGAAAAAAAGAAAAGGAAAAAGAAAAGAACTAAACCAATGCAATCAATTTTGTTTAACAAGAACCACCTCTTGTTAGTGAACAAGTAGCAATCTAATTTAGTGCAATCCAATACATACAAGCGGGGTTATCTGGCCTTATTTCTCAGCTCTGATTTCTGAAGCTTCATAAACAGGTTAACTATAGGCACAAACAGCGAGAAACTGAGAAACAGAGTGGAAGCCAAAACATTCAGAATCAGTGGCCGTGCCTCAACCCTGATACCAAATTGCTCAAGTGTGGACAACAGAAAACTAAACAAGCACTTCATAGCAAACATACCCAGTCTCTTGTGCCACGAATCATCTCTGCTCCATACTCCATTCCCACATACACTCCAGCCACAGTTCCTGTAAATCAAAGGGATTCTTAGTTTAGTTCCCCATTTTGCACAAGTTAGCTGAAGCATTATCCTAAGAAACTTTCATTATCTCATAGAATTAAAAAAACATGCAATATGCCTCGCGCTTACCCCAATACGCGCCTTCTTTACAGATCTTCTTCAGCTGCAATAACAATCGTTTCCATTAGCAGAGCAAGTTTAGCATGCCATATTCATCTCTTTTCAAAAAAATAGTGTCAACGTCCAAAATGTGGAAACTATTAATTTAACAATGAATCGATATGTATATTCCGGTCAACGTCGAAAAATACAATGAAGCTAGCCAACGAAACCACGTGGTCATCATGGTTGAAAATCAGATCAAGTCAACAGATACTCACCGTGTGCGCAAAATTGTGCTGAGAAATATTCCCTACAATCAGCAAGTTACATTAGAAGAGAAATTGTAACAAGATCATCTTAGTAGGTGAAAATTTCAGAGAGATGGAAAAAAGCGCCAGACGAGTTGAAAATGAGATTTTTCATCGGTTAAATCTATTTAATTTGGCACAACAGTGTAGCGTAGAATACTAGTGGCATTAATTCCGGTGAAATTGAATTCTCCGTGAAGATGCGGAGAACCAAAACGATGTCAAAACCAGCCATTTTTCTCAGTTTTCTCACCGACAAAATTCATTGGAGAGAGAGAGAGAGATACCTTTTCTTTTCTTTTTTTTAATCAAGAGATACCTTTTCTAAGGACGTGATAGGCATCCTCTGCAGCTGCTCTGGTAGCGGCGACCTGAGCAAAAAAAATGCAGAAGGAAGCCGTCAAATTCTCTCAAAAACGTTATCCAGAAGGAGAAGAAGGAAAATGAGAGAGGGAGAGAGATGAAAGAGAATGAAGAGGGAAGGAATAATATTACGGTGCCGATCTTCAAGAAACCATCGACGGTGAGGTTGAGGAAAGGGTTGCCCATGTCAATCGCGACGTCGACTTTAGGAGTAGTCACAGAACCAGAAAACCTGCTCCAAGGCATCCTTCTCCACTTTCACACAACACACTCTCGCTCAGTGACTGCCTCTCGCTCTCTCGGTTTCTCTCTTCTCTCCGTCTTTGTTAATCTCTCCTCTACAATTTCGAGTCTAGACGAATTAATTGGTATTTTATCCGTTTATTTAAGACTTACCGCCTCGTTTGTTGGCTTAAACAGATGAGACAAGAATAGTAGTTAGATATTTTTTTTTATAAGTAACAGTAAAGTAAATGATTCGACTTTAGATATTTATCAGGTTTAAAAGAAGAAAAATACTTACAATTAAATTAATGTGATTTGATGTGATATATTAGATTGTAAAATTATTTTTATTATAAAATAAATTTAATAGATTCCGTAAGACTATATAGTAGGTTATATATTCAATAGGATTCAATCTGAGGCTTCCTACGTTACAACATATATCTTTTCTTTTAAGATTTTTATCACACGATTTCTACTATAGGTCAAGATCTTACCAGATATTACCGAGCATATTCGAGAACCAATTCAACCGATCAACTCCTCCACTTTGCCATGGAGCACGAGGCATTAAGAGTTCGTCATCGTGCTCCTAGGGAGGAGCCAATCAATACTCAGGCCAGAGATGCAAACTCAACAGATCATGGAGTACCGGCCAGTGAGACATCCACACAGCCCGAGGCCTTACACAAAGTTATTCCTGACCAAATTACTAATATAATGTGTGCAAAGATCCGCGCACATAATTCAGAGATAGTCGTTACAGTGAGTACAGAGATTTGGACTGCCTTCTTCGAGTTATGTATAGAGATTGATCTCCTATCTGAGAGGCAGGAGACAATTTGTACTTGACTAATATAGATAGAGGCACACATAGCTTCAATTGATGATGTGTGTAGAGACTTAGGATCTTAGTATTTTGTATTTTTAATTTATATTTTCTTTTATTTTTTGTATGGATAATATGTGATGTTTGGTAAATTTAATCAATTATGAATTAAATCTTTTTTATAAATTATTTGTTGATTTCTATTATATATTCTTTAATTAAAGTTAATGTTAACATTCAAACAACAAATACACCATTCAAACGAAAAATAACTGTTCTAACTCTGTTATCAGAGTTCGAACATTGATGATCTAAATGTTCGAACGGTAAAGTGGTATGTTCGAAAGTAAAATCAAATTCTCACGCTTAACCCGCCAAATGCTTTACCACATTTGAATTGTTATTTTATTAGAGATGAAATTTATCGTCCCTACATATAACGTTCGAACGTGTTCGAATGATCAACATGTTTCGCTCTTTTTTTAAAACGAACTTTGAAATTCGTCTCTATATCTCATTTTTAGACGATTTTCATTTCATTTTGCTCCAAACAAAAATTGTCTCAAAAAACAAATTTTGTTACATTGAAGAATAACGGAAATATATACACGTATATGGCACATAGTCCTGAAGAATAACGTAAAATAAGTATATATCCTATAAAAAAAAAAAGACAATATTTGCATCTACAACTATCAAAAGAATATGATCCTAGCATTTTTTCATAACAGGCTCTGGTATCAATCGAATCACATGAATCTTTGCATCTTTAACATGATGCAAGGTAATGTATCGTCAAGAAGCTTGTTTATAAGCAATAGCCATCGCACACTTATATCTTAGCTTCCTATTTAGAATTTTCTTGCCATGATTAAACTTCTGTCACAGATACACAATCTATCACTCAAGCTTGAGATTGCGCTACATACCATATTAAGCATTAACGGCTACAACACCTCAACTACATCTCATGATAACATGATTTTCTCCTAGATTATTGTGATTTGTTTTTCATGTTTTTCCGTATATATTTACACCAATCTACAGAACATATTGTAAGAAATGATTTCATTTTCAATAATCAATTCAATATTCATCATATTATCAGAGAATACCTTATATTCTTTCTCTATTCCTACTCTTGAAAAACAAAGCATCATTTTGCTACCTTTCAACGTCTAAATTCGATAGATTGTGTATCCGTAATAGCTTCAAGCAAGTTCTTTTAACCCATATGACATACATACAAAGAAAAATTGAAGTTACATGTTGGTTGTACAGGAGCATAGAAAGCTAAGTTTAAGGCAACATGAGCATCAAAGAGCAATCTTCTCCATGTGCAAGACATTCTCCATAATATTTACATGGATGGTGCAGCAATTCTCAACAAGGGATTTTGACAGAAGACCATTCTTTACCTAACCATGATATGGAAAGAAATAGAGAAGCAAACATCTATAGAAGCATGAGATCATTGTATCCCTGTGGGAGAGAAATATGTGAATCTGCACTCCTTCGGCACCGTTTTCATTCGATGATTTCACGAAATTTCTCCTCTCTCGCCTTTCAATTTCTCCCACCCAGACACATCCTATTTTTCAAGCTCCCCAAAACGCCCCGTATCATTTTCCAGCTAGCCACACTAGGTCTTCTTCATGTGCAAGGGTGTGCACAAACTCGTCTGCATACAGAGTTTTTCTAATTTTCTATAGCATACGATGATCATTTACATACGATTCTTCTCCTTTCCTTCCCTTCTTTACCAACATTCACACTTTCCATCATTCCATTTTTCCATCGCATCTACCAAGCACGTGAAATGAAAAATAACTCTTTTCCATCCATCCTACCTCTTCTTTCCAGTTTTCACTCACATTTTCATGCTCCCAATAGAGATATTTAGTTCTAAAGAAACTGATTGTACGAGGTTAACAGTATACTATTTTTTTTTCTAGGAGAAGAATATGAACAAACGCTTAGATTGAATCAAATAGTTGGAATTCATTAACTATCAACATTCGTTTGTCTTTCTTACTATCAAGACATCCATTGACATTCCAGATCACAGACAAGACTCCAACAACACACAAACTCCTACTAGCAACCTATCTACACAACAACCCGATAACTCCAAGTCTACAAGATAGAATCTGCTGCACTTAAGATACTATCTGTTACAGTTTAAATTTCAACTATTCAAGTGTACTTATCTCTCAATGTAATTATCACTTGTAACAAACTCTTATCAATATAAATAGAAGAGCACATCCACCAAATCAAGTGGTTAGACTTATTCAAAATTCAGTTCAATTTCTATATGGTATCAGCTTAGCTACTTTTTACCCACGTCTCTTGATCTCATGGCTCCTCTAACTCCACCACTCTTTCGCCCATCACTACTCAACCTACAATTTCTCAATCCCCTACATCCTCAAACCTTCAAACTCTCCTCACTCTTAAACTCACCCGCGATAATTATCTCCTTTGGAAGGCCCAAATTGTTCCTTATCTTAAAGGACAACAACTTTTTGGTTACCTTGATGTCAGTATTTCATGTCCTCCACCAACTATCTCTATTGTCTCTCAAGATGGTTCCACTAAACTTGTGTCCAACATTGCCTACACCCATTGGTGTCAACAGGATCAACTAATTCTCTCAACCCTACTTTCATCTCTATCTAAAACTGTCTTAGCTCAAGTTATTGGCAAATATGTTTCTCGAGATGTTTGTCTTCAACTAGAAGCCATATACTCTATCAGCTCTTGTGTTCGCATCACTCACACTCGCATTCAGTTGGCCTCAATGAAGAAGGCCAATTCTTCCATTGTTGATTACTTTCAGTAAATACAGTCGCTCATTAATATCCTCGCAGCTAGTGGTGAGCCTCTTAGTGATGATCATATTGTTTACTATGTTCTTGCAGGTCTTGGATCTGACTACGATTCAATTATCACCTCAATCACCACTCGAGTGGAACCTATGCCCTTGGAAGTTATTTATGGACATCTTTTAACTCATGAATTGTGCCTCGCTCAGCAGCAATCCTTACTTGATCTCAATAACTCTTCAGTCAATGTTGCCTCACGGGGAATTCCTCAGCTTTGTCCTTGCAATAGATCTTCACCACATGAAAACTCCAGGAATTACTCCTCGAGGTCCTCCTAGTCTTTTAATCATGGTCGAGGCTATGGCAAAGGCCATAACTCTGGTAATTCCAAACCAACTTGCCAAGTCTGTGGCAAACTTGGTCACACAACAGCTAAATGCTACAATAGATATAATCCTTCCTATCAAGGACCACAAGCCACCAATAATTCTTCTCAAGCATACATTGCCAGCTCTTCCTCAAGACTTGACACCAATTGGTATCCTGATACTGGTGCTACCAACCATCTTACCCCAGAATTCAAAAACCTCTCTCTAGGCTAAAGACTATCATTGCAATGATCAAATTCAAGTGGGCAATGGTCAAAGTTTTTCGATCCATCATATTGGATCTTCTATTCTCCCTTCTTCCACTCGTACCTTTGTTATTCCTCATCATTTACATGTTCCATTAATTCAAAAGAATATTCTTTCTAATTCTCAATTCACTCGTGATAACAATATATTTATTGAATTTCACTTTGATTTGTTTTGTGTTCAGGACTGCAACACAGGGGCGTGTCTCATCAAAGGTCGGAGTAAACATGGTTTGTATCCTTGGCCCTCACATGTCTCCACTTCTTCTACTATCTCCTCTGTGGCCTATGTTGGTGAGCGCACTTCTATTGATCATTGGCACTCCCGACTTGATCATCTTGCTCTCCGTGCCGTCCGCAACATTCTCTCCAATTTTCAACTACCAGTGTCAACCAATAAAGTATCTCAAGTCTGTTCTTCATGTCAACAAGCAAAGAGTCATTGACTCCATTTTTCCATTTCTAATATTTTTGCTAAAACTCATTTGGAGTTAATCTTTACTAATATATGGGGTCCTGCCCCGTGTTCTTCACGCAATGTAAATAAATTTTGTCTCATTTGTAGATGCCTTTTCAAGATATACATGGCCTTTTCCAATTCGCTCCAAATATGATGTTACTTCTATCTTTGAAATATTTCAGCTACAAGTTGAACGCTACATTGAAAGAAAAATAAAAGCTGTCCAAAGCGATTTTTAGGGGGGGGGTGAGTTTGAGGAAGCATGTAGTTTGAAATGCTTCATCCCAATAGAGATGAGGAAGACCATTGTGGGCAAGGAGAGCAAGTTCTATCTCAACAAGATGACGGTGCTTGCGCTCTTCAACCCCATTTTGATGGTGTGTGTAAGGACACGTGAGGTGATGATGAATACCTTGGGTTTGAATAAAGGAATGGAAAGCATGTCCACCAAATCAAGTGGTGAGATTTATTCAAAATTCAGTTCAGTCTCTATACTTACAAACTTACTATCTCACAAGGAAATGGCAAAGTAAAAGGCCGTACATTCTTCCTTCTCGGAGTGTTATAATAGAGATAAGGGAGAACTTTAGAGCCATCAGTTCAGACGAGGTAGTTGAGGAACTCTGCAGCAGTTGCAACCGCACCGCCTGTAATGGCATCCTTCACAATCTTGTCTTTGTTGTTGTTGCTGGCTGCAGATACCAGGGCACCTGTCACCACACCGCCCATCATGGCATTCTTCTGCAATACATCCAACAAAAATCAAAGTTCGATATGGATTTTTTGATTGCCAATCAACGATGTAGGTAAATGCTTGGTGCTTTGAAACTAGTATAACCTCAATGATTACTACATCGAACTTGCAATGAACACATAGCATTTTGCTTACAGATTAGAGCAGAGTATCTAAGAATGAAAAAAAAAGAACTAAACCGATGCAATCAATTTTGTTTAACAAGAACCACCTCTTGTTAGTGAACAAGTAGCAATCTAATTTAGTGCAATCCAATACATACAAGCGGGGTTATCTGGTCATATTTCTCAGCTCTGCTTTCTGAAGCTTCATAAACAGGTTAACTATAGGCACAAACAGCAGGAAACTACAGAGTGGAAGCCAAAATATTCAGAATCAGTGGCCATGCCTGAACCCTGATACCAAATTGTTCAAGTGTGGACAACAGAAAACTAAACAAGCACTTTATAGCAAACATACCCAGTCTCTTTTTCCACGAATCCTCTCTGCTCCATACTCCATTCCCACATACACTCCAGCCACAGTTCCTGTAAATTAAGGGATTCTTAGTTTAGCTCCTCATTTTGCACAGGTTAGCTGAAGCATTAACCTAAGAAACTAAACTTTCATTATCTCATAGAATTAAAAAACATGCAATATGACTCACACTTACCCCAATACGCGCCTTCTTTACACATCTTCTTCAGCTGCAATAACAGTAGTTTCCATTAGCAGAGCAAGTTTAGCATGCCATATTCATCTCTTTCAAAAAAATAGTGTCAACGTCCAAAATGTGGAAACTATTACTTTAACAATGAATCGATATGTATATTCCGATCAACGTCCAAAAATACAATGAAGCTAGCCAACGAAACCACGAGGTCATCATGGTTGAAAAATCAGATCTAGTGAACAGATACTCACCGTGTGCTCAAAATCGTGCTTAGAAATATTCCCTGCAATCAACATGTTACATTAGAAGGGAAATTGTAACAAGAGCATTTTAGTAGGTGAAAATTTCAGAGACGGAAAAAAGCGCGAGACGAGTTGAATATGAGATTTTTCATCGGTTAAATCTATTTAATTTGGCACAACAGTGTAGCGTAGAATACTAGAGTGGCATTAATTCCGGTGAAATTGAATTCTACTTGAAGATGCGGAGAACCAAAACGATGTCAAAGCCAGCCATTTTTCTCAGTTTTCTCAGCGACAAAATTCATTGGCAGAGAGAGAGAGAGAGATACCTTTTCTAAGGACGTGATAGGCATCCTCTGCAACTACTCTGGTAGCGGCGACCTGAGCAAAAAAATGCAGAAGGAAGCCGTCAAATTCTCTAAAAAACGTTACCCAGAAGGAGGAGAAGAAGGAAAATGAGAGAGGGCGAGGGATGAAAGAGAATGAAGAGGGAAGGAATAATATTACGGTGCCGATCTTCAAGAAACCATCGACGGTGAGGTTGAGGAAAGGGTTGCCCATGTCAATCGCGACGTCGACTTTAGGAGTAGTCACAGAACCAGAAAACCTGCTGTGAGGCATCCTTCTCCACTTTCACACAACACACTCTTCGCTCAGTGACTGCGTCTCGCTCTCTCGCTTTCTATCTCTTCTCACCGTCTTTGTTAATCTCTCCTCTACAATTAATTGGGATTTTATCCGTTTATTTAAGACTAAAGCCTCGTTTGTTGGATTAAACAGATGAGACAAGAATAGTAGTCAGATATTTTTGTAAATAATAATAAAATAATTTACGGTAACATGTTTATAGAGAACAATAAATTTTTTTTTTTCAATTGTTTTTGTCGTAAGTTCCATATCGGAGGAAAATAAATGGATAATTTGTAAGATATTTATTTTTCGACAAAATCGACAATCACTCATTTGAGCCAGCCATTCAATTCAAAGTGACAATTGATAGTCATGAAAAATTTTAGTTTTTATTTTTTTATTTTTTTTTATTTCTAGACCACAAATGAAGTGGTATTGTAAGTAATTAACTATTTTTAATTATTTTTCTTCACATATTTGATTCCATGAAAGGAAATAAAGATGATTATTCTATAAAATATAAAAAGTACTCTAGTCATAAAAAAATTAAATAAAAATAATCTTATATAAATTGATGTAATTTGATAAGATTTATTAAATTATAAAATTATTTTTATTATAAAATAAATCTAACAGATAAATAAAATTACTATAATTCTCTTTATTATTGTCGGTCTAAAAAGAAATAAAAAAAGAAAAAGAGAAGAGAAGAGAAGGCCGCCCGAGATCACTGCATGCGCCGGTAGTTGGGGCGTGGGAAAATGTCGGTGTGCATGTGAATCTGTGATGCACATTGAGTTTGAGTAAGTTGGTAGTTCTGTGTCTCACTACTACCCTTGGGCTTTTTGTTGTTGGGTTGGTCAAAAGTGAAAATTAGGTTTGGCCCATTTGATAACAACAATCTGACTGATAAAAATGTATGGTCTAGGCCGTTAATCTTCCAACTGATAGGCCCCGTAAGTTTCCAAATTAGCTAAGTTAGACCCAGACTATTGCACAAATAAAGTAGACCACCAAGATGTAGATCAAAATGTCAGTGAAGTTGGGGTTTTGAGCAACAAAATAGAACATATTTGTTCTGTGATGTTGCTCTGCAGCCTGAGCATATATGGGCATAAAATATGTGAAACTTTGACAATTTTTTTACCCTGCTAACAACTGAAACGAGTAAAATATGAAAGACCTTATAAACACGTACTGTAGGACGCACTCAAACTTGGAAAAATGCAAAGGTTTGTGCAGCCTAAAATATCTCACATTCAAAGAGAGCTTAACCTTGCAAGTAACGCCCCCCAAGAGCTTTTTGGTAGCGGTACTTGCTAGGTTAAATTGGGACGCCAAAATATACTACTGAGCTTCTGGTTTTTGAGTGATCTACTCTTTATGTGGCATTCACTCAAACATTAAATGTTTTTTAAGCCATAAAAAAACTATATGACTAAGTAATTCACAAAAATAATCAGATCCAATCACAACTACAGTACAGTCAAACAAGTTCGGATTAGCCTTATGAAAGTAGAATATACAATGGAATAGGCACCCCAATACAATAGGTTAATATGTCGAGGTTCCTCAATACACAAATTAAACACCTCGCACCTTCAAACAATCCAAATACAAAAGCAGGTATAGATTTGGTTTGCCCACCATCTGGGTTCCATCACTGATTTGGCGACTTTAAGAGAGATCACCATATCCATTAACCTGCATTTCTGCAAATTCAATCATCTTTTTAGCAATAAGCAACTGATGCATGTTTTATACATGACACTCTAACAACAGAACCTCCCGAGGCATAATAAGATTATATCCAGTTGCGTCAAACAAAATAGAAACGAAAAAAATGCTCCCCAAGTCCAAATAAACAACAATATACCCACCAATCGATGGCCATCAAAATGCATGGTAAACCAGACAAGAAAAACTCATATATAATGACAAGCAGCAGAGACTGGAAATTCTTCCAGATTTCTGACTATCAAAAGCTATTTCCTTCTCTGTGTTGATTGCTGATCCTTCTTTGTATTGATTGCTCATTACTGATTAAAATATCTTAACTCAAATCATTTCACTACTATTCACAGATATTCTAAGTGTCCAAATGAGCCCTTAATCTTAGGGTCTATAAAGCCACACTTTAACTTTTTTTTTTATAAGTAAGAATAATTTATTAATCCATGTAATTAGGCATATCCCAAATACATAGGAAGTATACAAGAGAAAAACCTAATTACAACCTAAAGCCACACTTTAACTATACTAATCAAAGAAAAAAAAAGCCACTCTTTAACTAGGAATGGGATCCAACTCCGAGTTGAACTAACTCCGGCTGTACATGGCTGGTGTCAGAGCGAAGTTGGAGTCATTGTTCAAAGTTGGGCTAACCAAAGAAGAACTTGCACTACACATTTGTGTAAGAAAATTAATCAAAACTTCAGGAGAATCAATTACTGCAATAAATAGAAACTATTGCATAACAAAGCACAAGGAAACCACAAACAAACAGAAGCATAAGCGATAATCATAAGACCTTTCTTTTACTGGTAATAATCATAAAATAACTGGCAAGAACACATAAACAAAAGACCTGAAAAGAAGACTGCTCAAAAAAATAGACCTAATGAGAACCATATAGCAGAAGAGCACGTGATCCAGGCAACAACTCAACATCAAGTCAATGGTTCAGCACTAGAGATTGTCAGCAAGATAATGAGAAGTACTCATGGAAAAGACAGCATGCAGACCAATAAAGATAAAGAAAAGGGGAAAAAGGAGAAAGAACACGCAGACCAGTTAGGCAAACCCAAGCTCTTCCTTTTTTTTTTTTTTTTGATGACTGGAAAATCACCCCATGGCTGTGCCCTTAGGACTCACCCATGGAACCTAGACCCCCGGGGAGACTAGCACAGGAACCTACCGCCATGGCCTCCCACTTAAATTGCAGTTTGGTCCCAGGAGGAATCGAACCTGTGACATAGGACACATGCACACAAGTTCGCCCTTACCACTTGGGCTATCCACGGGTGGGTCCAAGCTCTTTATTAGCAAACAAATAATGGTGTATTCATTTTGTAGGAAAAGAATTTAAACCAAAGTTCTAGTAAGCAAACTGACAAAACTAAAGCAAAAGGTACACACATTCCTCATTCAACCATTTCATGGCATACTGCAAAAAATTAGAAAGTAACGAGTAAATACCTTTCCCAGAACAAATTCTACGCATCCTCGTAATGACGTCTTTTTCTGCTCTTCTTCTCAAATCTCTTCTTGTCCCTGCCAACCCATGAATCATCTAAACCACTTGAATCTGAATCAGATGGTGAAGCTGCCCTCCTGCTTGTTCGCTTACGCTCTCTACCAGAGTCCTCAGATGCATCAGAGTCAGAATTGTCTGAATGCCGGTGACTTCGCCGCCTCCTCTTCTCCTTCCTACTCTTCCTATGCCGTCGCCGATACTCATAATCCTTGTCTGACTCATCCTTATTACTGCGCTTCTTTCTCCTCTTCCTACCTCCATCTGAATCATCCGAATTACCATTTCCTCTCTTCCCACTCCGCTTCTTAGATCTCCCTCTTTTCTTTCTTTCTGAATCTGTATCCGATTCATCTTCATCTAAATCCTTCTTTCTCAAAGACCGACCCTTACCACTAATCTTCTTCCCATTTCTCACAGCAATAATCCTCTCAATCTCTGAATCTACAGCTGAATCTGAACTCTCACTATCCTCTTCATCACTCTCATCAGAGCTCTCAACTGCACTTTTCCCTTTCATCTTACCAACATTCCCCTTCAACTTATCCAACCCAGCCAAAGCTGCAGCCTCAATAGCTTCTGGGTCTTTATCCTTACTGTCATCCTTAATACTCAGAAAATTCCTGCACTGAAATGTGAGGTGTCCAACACGGCCACACTTCTTGCAGGCCCCACGGGCCTCATTGGCATTTGATCCAGTTATACGGGCAAGAGCCAGTAGGCCTTGGAAGCTTGCATAAGCATTATCAGACTCCGGTTCGGCGTTCATTGAATTGTGGCTTGCAGAGTTCTTGCCATCATCCTTGGTGGGTGCGTATGGGTCATAACCAATCGCACTCTGCCATATACCGTGGGTTTGAAGGGCAGCACTACTGTGCACCCGATTATTGGCTGGCATGCGAACCCTACCCGCCGTAGCCGGCATCTTGAAATTCAAAGATCAAACTCTGCACTAAAACAAAATTATAGTAACGATTATAAGAACTTTGATTACAAAATGATAAAAGTTAGTTAAAATTTCGTTCTATGAAAGACCAGGGTTTCTTCGCATACAAATCAAACAAATTTAAAATCTTAACTTTAATCCTAGAGCCAAAGCTTTTAGTAAAAAAAAACCTAATAAGAGCTCGAAAATTAAAAAATCGAATTCTAGGGTTTCTACGAATTACTCGCAGTGACGCTTAGATACGATGGAAAATGCCCATGAAAGTTTTCAGGAAGAAAATCAAGAATCCGAAACCAACAGGAAGAAACAGATGTCATTTCAATTAGGGTTACACGGAAAATAGAAAATCGAACGCCTTGGAGTTAACAAAAAAAAAACCAAAATTTTTGCACGAAATCTCCTGGAAGAATCAATGAGACAAATTCGATCAATAAACCTCTTACCTGAGTTGGAGTGAAACTTGTTGAAGAGCAAATCCGAGGGGAACAGAGAGACGGCAATCTTAGAAAAGGAACAAAACTTATTGTGCCTTTCTTCGTTTATAGATAAATAAAAAATAAAAATAAAAAAGTGAAATGAAACGACACCGTTGGTCACCAACAGTACCATCTAGGCCACCGTGTGCTGGTTTGGAAAACGGAAGGAAAAAATTATTATCTTTTTATAATCATTTTATCATCCTCTCATGATATAGTATTAAATGATAAGTTCATAAATAAAATATAATAAATAGTTTTCAATCATCTAATATCACATCATGAAATGATGAGGAGATTATGAAAAAATAGATGATGAGTAGTATTACTCAAATGAAAAATTATACTTTGACACTTTCTATATTTTAATTTTTTTCTTTACTTAGTAGTTAAAGAAGTACCTATTAGTGTATTGATATTTTTTTTATATTTTTTTAAAATATTTTAAAATGATAAAAAAATATGAATAAAAAAATTAGAAAAAAATGAGAAGATAAATTTGTACTACGCGGCACGCCTAGCTGTCAATGTTGAGCTGCAACCTAGCACTACTTTTCGAAAATTAGTAACGTTAAGCTATGTTTAAAATCTTGGATATCAAGTCAAAAGCTTGTAGACTGATTGGCATAACCCTTGACCTCTAAAAATGGGGTCTGGAGTTCGAAACTCCCACTCCCCAAATGTATCAAAAAACAAAACCTTGGATATTGAGGCCACATCAATAATTTATGAGTAGTAATAAAATAATTTATGAATAATAATAAAATAATTTAAATTTAAATATTTTTTAAAATTTTAGAAAAAGAAAATGATACGTGACAGCTTGATCTCATGAGTTTGCCTCCTCAAAGTTATTGCTTAGCTATTTTATTTTATTTTTTTAATTTTTTAATAATTAAAAAAATGACTATTGGGGAATTGGTGTATTTTTTATTTTTTAAAAATATTTAAAGATATTTAAAAAATATTTAAAAGAAAAATAAAAATAAAATAAAAAGTATAATTTGCACTAATGGTAAGTTTAAGGGACAAACTCATGCGACTTAGTAACAATACCCTCTGGAAAAATTTAAAAGATAATGTTGAATAAAAATATTATAAAGTTAAAATATTATTTTTTAATATTATTTTTATTTTAAGATTTGATAAGGTTGAATTATTTTTTAAATTTTGTTTAAAAGTTTAAAAAAATTGTAATGATTAAGTAATGATCAAATGAAAAATTTAAAAATTAAAAATTAAAAAATATTTATATTTATAATATTTCAATATTGATATAAAATGAAATGTGATCAGATCAGACCATTTTACAAACAAAAAAGGCCTAAATAGAATTTCTTGTAAATCTCTTTTGGAAAAATGTGATAAAAAGTTGGACCATTCTATTATGTCGTCCAGCACATACCATTGGGTGTGACCGCTACACAGCCTTTTTCTTGTAAAAATTCTTTTAACATTTTTTAAATATATATACTCACAAATTTATTATAGTAATTTTCTAAACATTCAAAAAAATAAAAAATAAAATAAAATATACTAACGGTCAAATCCTAAGGGGCAAAGTAGCATTTTCATTAAAAAAATTCATATATGTTTTTTTTTAAATGACTTACACGCGTTAATTGCCCAAATTTCTTTTTATTTTATTTTATTTTTTGAGAAAATATTTAAGGTTTTTCAGTTTTGCAATCCTGGCCTAAAGTAAGAAAATATTTTTTCTTTAAAAAAAAACAAAATATAAATATAACAATTAGGATAAAACTTCGAAAAATAAATGGACTTTATTATAAATTGTGGGGGGGGGGGGTGAGGCCGTTCCACCCCTGTTAGTTTGATCTATTTGGACACATGTCACGCTACGATTAGCGATTAGGTGATAGCCCTTCACTGTCTGAATGGCATAAGTTGATTGCAAGATCATTTGATTCATTTGGACAATGTGATCAGTCTAGTGGAATAAAATAGATCATTATGAAAACTGGTGGTACAATTTTCAACCCTTCGTAGAATCTTCCGATCCTTATCTCGCTGGCTGCGAGTTTGCAACACAATGGAAATTGGTTGGCCTAGTATACCCTCAAATATTTTGAAAATGAAGTTAGTTCTATTGAAAAAAACCAATAAATTTCTCATAGAAAGAGCTCAAAAACCCTTTCTACTTATTTGGAAGATGGTGGTATTTATAAGTTATCCAATGTTGGTAGGGTCATGCAAAGAGTCTTATCCATAATGCTTTATATTAATGGATCCATATTAACGTTCTCTTATTTCTAAGGAACAGCAATCACCATTTAGTCACCCATACTTTAAGGTAAAGTGATACAGATTTTTATTTAATGCTCATTAGACTTTATGTTTCATTTATTAAATGATCCATCAAGTCGGTTCTGCACTTATTACCTCAATCTCGAAGGTCAATCTTATTATATGTGAATCGTGAATCAATTTGTTCCTAGTTAAATGCCAACCAAATCGTCTTATTGGGCTGTAGATTGTTTAGGATCCCCTCTCACAAAGGGTTGGCGAGGACTTCTTTGGATGAGCACTCTCTTAGGCAAGCACACTCTTGGACAAGCACTTTGCTTAAGCATGGTGACGACGAGCACTTTGCTAATCATGGCGAGGTCGATGAGGTTCTGCCGCACGCCTTCAATCATCTTTTCAAGTGGGCAACCCACTTTTAGGCCTGGTAGATGGGCTTCTTTTTATTACTTGCACTTATCAGAAAATTTCCCCCAACAAAATCTTAGAAGGCTCACCTGATTTATGGGGATATTTTAGAATATTTCAAAATATTTATAAATAATAATTAAATAATTTGTAAATAATAATTAAATAAGATATTTTTTGAGTTTTAAAAAATAAGAGAGAAAATATTGAATAAAAATATAATAATTTTTTAATATTATTTTTATTTTAAAATTTTAAAAAATTGTATTATTCTTTTTATTTTGTTTAAAAATTTAGAAAAATTGTATTAAATTTTGTGTATGGACAATAATTAGGTAATAATTAAATTAAAAATTAAAAGTATTTAGTATTTAAATAATATTTAGAAAAAAAAAATATTTGAGAATATCATGTTAAGCAAACAAGGCATTAGTATTTTAATCCAAGAGATTATAGACATGAATGGGTCACGAGGATTGCAGAGATCATAACAGAGTTTTTCTTTCTTCTTATTCGCACCTCTATTCTTCAAAAAAGTCTTTTACCTCACTGAAAAATATATCAGGATCACGAGGATTGCAGTGATTCTGTAATATTGCAGTGATGCACATAAATTAAAAAAAAAATTAATAATAAAATTTACTTCTTCTTAAAAAAATTATATGATATTTACGAATTTTATGATTATATGTAAAATTATTTAAAAGCAGCCCTGTTCAGCCTACGACGCGTAGCACCCACGATACTGAGCTCGTCATCCAAGAAAACCAAAATGACCACTATCTCTTCCGTGTATCAGTGGCCCCCACCATCTCCCAATTCCGCTTAAAACAAACACATTTGTGATCTGAAGATCTCACTTCCCCACTAACTATTCAACTCCACTGCCCAAAACTCTCGGCTTTCTGCTCGCCGCTATGGCAATACCTTGTGATCTCTTTCCACTCCTCTTTCTGTTCTTTTTCTCACTTAACCACCTCATCCACCACTCCTCCGCCTCCTACTCCATCGGCATCAACTATGGCACAGTCGCTGACAACCTCCCATTACCTTCCCAAGTCGCCACCTTTGTCAAAACCCAAACTACCATCGACCGCGTGAAGATCTTCGACGCCAATCCAGATATTCTCCGCGCCTTCTCCAACTCCGGCATCTACGTCACCGTTACCGTCGGAAATGGTGATGTTCCCTCCCTCGCCAAGCTCCCCGCCGCCCGGTCCTGGGTCGCCAGTAATATTGTCCCGTTTTACCCTCAAACTAAAATCAACCGCATCGCCGTCGGTAACGAAATCCTTGCAACCTCAGACAAGAGTTTAATCGCGCACCTTTTACCGGCTATGAAGGCTTTGAAGCAAGCCTTAGACTTGGCAAATGTTACCGGTGTCCAGGTCTCCACGCCCCACTCTTTGGGTATCCTGTCCGCCTCGGAGCCACCGAGCTCAGGGAGATTCCGACGCGGGTACGATCAAACCATATTGGCTCCGATTCTCGAGTATCACAGACAAACCAAGTCCCCCTTCCTGATCAACCCCTATCCGTTCTTCGGTTTCACGGCCCGTACATTAAACTACGCGCTCTTCAGGCCAAACGTTGGCGTTTTTGACAACGTCACGGGGTTTAACTACACCAATATGTTCGATGCGCAGCTCGACGCGGTTTATTCGGCAATGAAGAAGTTGGGGTACGAGGATGTGGACATCGTGGTGGCCGAAACAGGTTGGCCCTCGGTAGGTGACCCGAACCAACCGGACGTGAACCTGGAGAACGCGCTGTCCTATAACGGTAACCTCGTGAAGCACGTGAACTCCGGTAAAGGCACACCGTTGATGCCGAACCGGACCTTCGAGACTTACCTCTTCTCTTTGTTCAACGAGAACCTCAAACCGGGCACTTCGGAGCGAAACTTCGGATTATTCAAGCCGGATCTTACTCCCGTTTACAACGTCGGTATTTTACGAAACAAGCAGGTATTTTCAGTTTAGTTGTTCCGATGTTTATCTAGTTATTATTCAGTTCCGTCGTTGCTCCTCGAAGTCTTTGAAGCCGGTTGAGTCGGTTTGACAAAGCAAAAGACAAGGGTAACGTTGATATTCGTGGCTGTCTTTGGGACCTTTTGCTTCTTACATCGTCAAGCTCACCGAAAGCCACGTGTATTCCATTCCGTGTTCAAAGATTCTCGGTTCTGACGCTTGCCAGCTTTTACGTAAATGTTCAAACTTCGGCCCTCCTCCAAGACAGAAGACACCTGTCTATTTGGTCTTGTGCTAAATCAAATATGATTCAGTACTGTCGGGTCTTTAATAACTTGTTGCTCCTGGATTTTGAAAGAAAAAGTAAAGCTAATCATGACCGTCCATTGTTTTGTCTGCAGGCAATGGGCCCCTCACCGGCTACTGCACAAGGGCCTACGCCAACACCTAGTGCGCAAGGGCCTACACCAACACCGGCTACTGCACAAGGGCCTACACCAACGCCGGCTGGCGATTCCGGTCGGAAATGGTGCGTGCCCAAAACGAACGCGACGGATGAGTCGCTGCAGGCGAACATAGACTACGTGTGCAGCAAGGGAGTGGACTGCAAGTCGATACAAGAGGGTGGGCCATGTTTTAACCCCAACACTGTGAGATCACACGCATCGTACGCCATGAACGCTTATTACCAGGCCTTCGGTCGTCATGACATCGACTGCGATTTCAACCACAGTGGAGTCCTCACCACCACCGACCCCAGTAAGATTACTTTTTCTCTCGATCCCTAAAACCTACCTGAAAATTGGCCATAAATGGATTCTTGGAAACCTAAACTGTTTTGTGGATTGGGATTGCAGGTTACCAAACTTGTACGTACCCATTCCAAGATCTAAATCAAAAGTTGGAGCAGTCGGTGGCGGGAGGCTCGATGAATTGCCGCACCATGGCGGGGCTATTCGTTACGTTAGCTTCCTTAATGATAGGGATACAGTTCTTTTCTTCTCTGGTTTGAGGTTAGCTTAATTAGTATTCTTTTATTTAATGTGGTTTTCGTGGGTCCTTCGGGCGTAGGTGGGTCATGGGTGGCCTTTTTGGGTTCCAACGGCTAGGCGCTTTGGTGTATTCAAAATTTGAAGCCTTTTCTTTTGTCGTCTATGTCGGATGTTGCACCCATTACGTTGTTTAAAGCTTATTTATTGGCTGTAGAGACCCTAAGGATATGTTTGGAGGTGAGATGAGAATTTTGTGTTTTGTTTTAAAGTTTAAAATATTATTTTTTAGTTTTAAAATTTGAAAAAGTTAAATTGGGATTTGAAAAAGTTGTATTGAAATTTGAAAAAGTTGAATTGTTTATTATATTTTATATAAGAATTTAAAAAAATTGTAATGATGAGATGAGATAAGATGAGAATTTTGTATAAAACAAAACTTCCAAACCTATCCTAAATATATGTTCGATGTAGATTCGATACCTTTTTGTAATCTTGGTTTTGACTTTTGGATGTATTTCTGACGTTTCTTTCTTCTTTCAGTCGTGTGTTCTTTTGCATTTCTTTCACTTTTTAGAGATAAAAATGAAGGTACCAAAATTGAACGTTGGGAAAGGCTTGGCTTACAATCAAATAAAAAGTGACCATTTAAAACTGAAGAGGAACGGGTCACTCACCTCCACATCTAGCGGATCTGGTCACTCCGTCCCACCCTTGCCAGCATGCATGTGTGGCCTTACTTCCCCGTGAGTGGCCTTCGATCTGAGCTAGTTAATTTTACAGCTCTGTTGTGGTGTCTTTCACTCTCACCTCTTATTTTCTTATATTTAATTTTAATACAAGTTTTATTATTAAAATATAATCGTAACAAGAGCAAACAGTATAATTCTGTCATTTAATTAAAAGTAATTTCAATTTTACATTATTACTATCCTAAGTTTCAAATAGAGATGTAAATTATTTATGAAAGTGTAGTAATTTTTTTATTATTATTTATCTTTTCTTTGTAATTTATAAACTAGTGAAGTTGATGGCATGTAGAATTGTGTTTCTAGCATTTTGTTTTGGATGAGTAAACACAAAATTTCACTGAAAAGTTTGTAGTGCGGATAGGGTACCAATTATGGAAAATCAAAGGTGCAAGCAAAAACATATGAGAAAATATATTTACAACTATGAATTATGTAACCGCTGTATAATCGTTTTGAAAAAAGTGAATAAAATATGGGATTCACATGAAAAAAATTAATTTTAAATAATGGATTTTACTTTTTTCAAATGCAATTATGCGGCGTTTACAAATTGTACGGTTATATGTAGAATTACTCGACTGGTTTTGTTCCAAAGGTAAGGGGAAGCAGACCGCTATAAGACTCAACAAATTTATATTTTGACCAAATTTTAATTAAATTGTATAAAAATTTATTGTAATTGATTTAATAAAGTTGCAGTATTTTTAATTTTGATCATTTTTACTAGTCAAATCTATTGAGTCTAAATTGTTGGCCAAATATTATTTTGGCATAAAAAATTTCCTCTCTCGTGTCTCGAGTTCACATCTCTAGAAAATTTCTCTTCATCTCAAAAACACAAAGCGTCCAAATCCCAAACTCAATCATGGAAGGCGGCTAGTCTCCATCAACCATCATTTCAATGACGTGGCAACAAGATGCTTTAAGTTCTAGTTTTGTAATATTATGATTAGCTGATGTCAATTTTTTCTTTTAAAATCTAATATCAACGTTAGAAAATTAATGTATAATATTTTGATAATGAATAAATATTCAACTTACAATTAGAATTAAAATAAATGAAAATGTCAAAATTAATATTTTAATAGAATAGTGATAAATTTAGATCTGTTATTTGGTGTTGTTGAAAAGTGGCTAGTTAAATTTATAAAAGTAAATTTTCTAGCTAAATTTTCGGTAAGGTTAATTTTTTTTTAATATAATTTTTTTTATATCTTTAAATATTTAAAAATATTATAATATTATTAAAAAAAATTTATTCAATCATTAAGTTAAAAAAAAAAAGTGTTGGTAGAAACACTCGAGATTGGATCTCGATGAAGTTAGCATTATTTATGATTATATGCAACTTTGGAGAAATTTCTACAATCCCCTACCTTAACTATGATTATATGCATGCCAAAAGGTCCAACGTGATTTAGAAAAGGAAACAAAGTCATGTTAAGAGTGAATTTAACTGAAACATCAGGAATTATTATGTTTTGTGGTTAAATCTCTGTTTGGATAGTGAGAATAAATGACATGAAATGATTTTAAATAAAAGTTAAAAGTTAAATAAAATATCGTTAAAATATTATTATTTTATTTTAAAAAATTAAATTATTTATTATATTTTATATAAAAATGTAAAAAAATTATAATAACGAATTAAGGTGAAATCGTTTTATAAAAGGTACCTAAATCTGTGAAAATGAAATCCATTTCTTTTAATGGCCCATGGGTGACTTGAAGGGATTTCAGTTAAAAGAAATAGCCGTTGGCACGGTAGTTCTTTAGGAGTAAATTGCCTCTTTTCAAGGTGTTTGTCTCTTATGCGATTTGGTTAAAGTGACTAACGAGAGGTTTACTAGTTGAGTTAGTCTACATATAATTTTTATTTAAAGACGGTTCATGCAAGCTCATACAGTTATATTTAAAAAAAATTAAAATTAAAATAATATCTTCTTTTATCTCCCTTCTTTAATAGGATTGCACACGCAGTTTTCCACTCAGCACTGTATTGGTGGCCTAGATTTAAGTTGAAATTTCAGAGGGAGCTGCACCTCATGGAAGCCACGAAAACAAATGATATTTTGTTTGACGCTGTAATTGGTGGCCGAGATTGGAGCCATAGCTATTGTTGTAGTGCCAAAACTAAACTAATTAAGTTACAGAGTCGGTAATGGTAAGCCACCATACATACCACCATGGGAATACAGCTTCAGCTAATTGGGCCTTCCTCATTCTACCCATTCATTCACTGCCGTCTTGTCTGTCTTCTAACTGGGAGTGCAGCACTGAATAGAACATCCCTGCTGATAAATTTTACACTGCAGCTCTACTGGCACATAATTAATCCCCCGATTCCAACCCTAATGTTATCTACCAGGGTTAGAGCGCTGTACTGCTCCACGGAAGGGGCCCTCTATCATCACTTGGGATAATTCTATCATGGCACCAAGAATTATCGAAATTTCAGCTCCGTACGATGGTAGCTTTATGCTAGTAGTCAATCAAGCCACAAAACAGCCAGTTCATAAAATTTCCACTCCATTTCTTGTTTCCTTCAATATACCATGTCAAAAACTTGAATCATGAGTCATTTTTGGCTTGAGAAATCATATTGTAGACTGAAATCGATGGTTTAAAACCTGACTCTGTCATTGATTTAAGTAGAATTTCAGCCTCTGTCCACTTCCCATGCTTGCAAAGAACTCCAATGGTTGAACTGTAGGAGGCTACATTTGGAACCAGTCCATTCTGACCCATTTCTTGAAGCAACCTCAATGCTCTGTAAGAGCTACCCTCTTTGCAGTACCCAAGAATCATTGTATTATATATCACATCGTTTGGCTCTAAATGCATCTCACTCATGGACTCGAACAGCTTGGAGGCTTCCTTCATATTACCCTTTATGCATAAACCGTGTATTAATACAGCAAATGTATAAATATCTGGAACCAAACCTGCCTTCTCCATGGAATAATATATACGAAATGCTTTTTCCATGTCACCTGATCGAACAAAGGCATCGATTAGGATTGTATATGTCACTTTAGAAGGAGAAACCCCTCGCTCCTCCATCTCCCTTATCAAATCAGAAGCTTGTACTGAATTCCCAACTCTACAAAAACCCGCAATTAAAACATTGTAAGTAACTAGAGTTGGACATTGGCCAATTGACTTCAATCGATCAAATAAATTTGAGGCCTTCTCCAACTTTCCAATATTACAAAAGCCATCCATCAGCATATTATACGTAATTAAATTTGGACTTATACCAACTCTCATCATTTGATCCACCAACTTCTCAGCTTCCCAAACCCTCATCTCTCGACACAAGCCACCAATTAGAGTGTTGTATGTAACAACATTACAAACCACCCCTCTTTCGCGCATTTCATCAAACAGGTCAAAGGCTCTAGTTGTTCTACCATCATTACAATACTCATTAATTATACAATTATACGTATAAATATTAGGAAAAACCCCGTTGCGCCCCATTTCTTCATGCAGCTCAAACCCCTCCTTCTTCAAACCTTTATTGAAAAACCCATTGATCAACACCGTGTAAGTGTGCTGATTAGCGACCAAACCAAGCTCCCCCATTCCACGAAACAACTCCTTGGCCCGCTCAATATCGCCTATCTTACAACACCCATCAATCAACGTAGTGTATATAACAACATTTGGAGACAAGCCCACTTCCTCCAACTGAACCAAAAGCTCAAACCCTTTCTTCAAATCACCAGCCTCACAACAACCCTTAATCATAATCCCGAAACTATACACATCCATTTGAACCTTACGCCGTGCTTCATTGAAAACAGCACATGCTTTCTCAAAACAATTTGACTTTATAAGACAACCCAAAAGATTATTGAAAGTGTATGGTCCAGGCACAAGGCCCTTATCAATCATCATATTCAAGTAGAAGAGCGCTTTCTCTGGCAATTGAGATAGAACATGGGCATTGATGATTGCTTCATAGAGATGAACATGGTTTGAATCTAAGTTCGAGTAAGTTTGTGTTAGATAGTGGAGAAGAGACGAAGGAGTGAAAGCAGGAGAGGAGATTCGACCAGAAAGTATTTGTAGAATGAGAGACTGGGCGTGAGATAGCATGTTGGAGGAGAGGATGTGGTGTAAGATGAAGGATAAGGATTCGTGGTTGTGTTGGAGGCCTTGGAGAGTTGAGGAGTTGAAGAGTGAGAGAGCTTTCAATGGCGGGCTTTTCACCATTTTCTGTACGAGGACGAGAGCTTGATGCGATTGCGGCATTTTCCAGTCGTTGCCTATGGTGCTTGCACTGGGCTTTCATGCATTGCAGGTGCCCGAGCCCACCCTTGAATGTTCAGCCAACGTACCGTATAGGTCAGATCCAAACTTGCCACGGGTTTCATTGATTTCATCAGCAGCTACGGCAGACTCCCTTCGCCTCCTTTTATCGACAAATTTGTGAGAAAGATATTCTACTCGATAATGTTTGATTTATAATAAATATGAATAATAAATTAAATAAAAATTTTATTTTCAAGTCTATGTATAAAACACACATAATAAAATACTTACATAATATAATTTGATTTGAAAAATAAATTTTAAATTTTACAGATTAAATCTTACAATTTAAAGCTCTGTTTGTTTTTGCAAATGAAATTAAATTAGACGAAATTTAAATAAAATATTATTAGAATATATTTTTTTAATAATATTTTTATTTTAAATTTTAAAAAAATTAAATTATTTATTTTATTTTGTATATAAATTAAAAAAAAATTGTAATAATTATATGAGATTAAATAAAATGAGTTTAGAAGTTTTGTAAAAAGTGAACAAAGCCAATGTATAAACTAAAGAAATTTGTAATGATTAAGGTTATGACTTATATGCCTGGAGAGATACGGTGCCGTTTTAGTTGTTCTTAGAATCTCATGGGGGCTAAAATAATTTGTTCCCGGGGGGGGGTTGAACTCTTTTTCTAGGATTAACCAAAACTACACCAATCATTAAGCTACTCAACAACCTCCTAACGTTTTCATTATAATATAAAATATATGTAGCAAATTTGTTGGTGTCATAGTCGGCTGTGCAGAGTCTTGTTCAACTATGACTCCGACTTCAATTTCGAATTTTCTGACTCCTACGGAGTCAGATTTGTCGGAATTTTTATCCACCTCTACTGAATGGATATGTCTTACACATCAACATAAAAATATAATAACTT
Organism: Cyclocarya paliurus; assembly: GCA_029856935.1. NCBI lineage: Eukaryota > Viridiplantae > Streptophyta > Magnoliopsida > Fagales > Juglandaceae > Cyclocarya > Cyclocarya paliurus. The sequence goes on from CM056956.1 coordinate 19,762,244, forward strand.
TTATTAAATAATTAAATAATTCTTTGTGTCGTGTCGAGCTATATTCACTTAAAAATATGATTTTTTATAAAAAAAAATTTCATATCAATTAAATCAAAATATATTTATATTTTGATATTTTATAATTATAATAGATCCTACATATGTTGTTTAGAGCATTCACATTGGGTTTCTTATAAATTTTTCTAAAATTTGGCCAAAAAACACATTTCTTAAAATTTTTTCTTAAATTTTATTCATCTTTTAAAAATTTCTTACATTTCATTCCATATGCTTTGTTTATTCTATTAAAATAATATTTCTTTATTAATTCTTTATTATTTTTTTCTCTCATTTCTATTTACAAGCTTAACTATTATGTTTTTTTTCTTTTGTTTTAAACTATTACTCTCGAGCGAATATTTTAAAGAAAAATTTAAATTATTTTTTTGTGGGTACGATAATATTTTTATTTTTTACATTTTGTTAATTATTTAAATTATTACTTAAAACTATAACAAATATGAGCATGAAAGAAAGTGTAGATGATTGAAAGAAAAATTTATTTGATTTGTTAGAATAAGATATTTATAAAAAAAAAATGATTTAGAGATGAATAGTATCATATTTAGGGAGCCATTGTTCACATCCCAAAACCTTTTCCTAAAATAGAGAAACGGATGGAGAGGGATTTTTGTCAAAAAGTTTAATTTTTTGGCTAAGATTTAACGAATTAGGAGTTTTAGCCATCCAGATACTCTTAGAGTATTGACATTGATTTCATCAAATCAATTTTCAAAATTTAGTTAAAAGTATATGTTTTCCATGAATCCAAAACCATTCAAGTCATAACCTCACATTGGATTAATCAAAATAATAATATAATATTATTATTTTAATAATAATAATAATAATATATTTTTTCATATGTTGCAACTACACTAACTATATGTTAATTAATAATTTAATTTTTCCTTAAATTATTGTGAAAAACGTGAGTCTGATTTTTTGGAATAAATATCACTTTTGAATATATCGCTTTTGAAGATGAAAAATGTGGGAAATGTTATGGAGTAGTTGCATATGATATTTAGAATAAAATATTACTTTTAAAGATGAATAGTGTATATTCAAATGTGAAGGAAGCTTTAGAAATATTGCAGCTTATATTTAAAGTTTCTACTATTTAATTACTCCAATACAGCTCATTTTATCTATATTTTTTAAAATTTTAAAGATGCACAAACATTTGGCGAAGGCACTTACACATTGACCTATAACTAGGTCGTATTTGGGAAAATCAAGAAATTGGGGAATGCAATTGGTGAAAGACATGAAAATAATTGACATCAGTGTCTTAGGATTGACATGATGCAATTTGTGACCTTTCTTAAGAGGAGCTGGAATGGATTGTGCCTGGTACTAGGTCCTAGGGTAGCCAATTTGCTTAGTAGTGGTTATAAATGATTGTTACGATGCATTGAAGTTACCTTTGGTGGTCGTTATTTATTGCTGCAAAAGCATATAATATCAACTTGAGAGTATTGCATGTTTAGGTGGCTTCAGATATAAAGAATGGCTCTGCTTTCTCTCATGTATGTGATAGTTTGAATACTGGAAAGTATTTTCTTGGATAGTTGCTCTAATTACGTATTTTCTAACTTGACATTTCCCCCTTGCTTATTTTTGCGTTTGTCATCCTTAATAAAAGATGGAAGTGACTTCAGAGCATGCATTTTTTATTATGATCTCACCATGTATGTTGTTGGGAAATGACCAAATAACAAATGTTAATTTGAAGTGAATAATAGCATAAGCAAATAAAGAAAAAAACAAGAAGCACACAAAGAATACCAAAAGACTTAAGTGGTTTAGCTCAATGTGAGCATACATCCACTGTCGAGGTCAATTTCAAATGATTTCACTATGAATAAAGATGGAGTATAAGAACACTCCCAATGAATTTTGTAAAATCTATTTTTATGTAAAATTTGAAGAAAAATAGTTTAAAAGTGCCTCCAATGGATCATCTATTTTCAAATCTATTTTACATTTTACAATAGTGTTTAGCTACATTTAGCATGAACTATTCACAAATGTAAAAATATTTTATTTATTTATTCTCTTTTCATGTACTTTAGCTCCTACAATAATTTCTCTCTCTCTATGTACTTTTTTTCCAACAAACTATTAAATAATGTAATATAAAGAAAAAATAAATAAATGGATGTATGGTATATTGTAAAAATCAATATCTAAAATAAAAAAAGTAGATTTTGGTGATGTATTTTAAAGGATAAGATACATAAACCATTGAGAGTGCTCTAAGAGTAGAGATTACAAAATCCTCAACCAAAGTGTCAAAATAAACTTGAAAATATCACAAAAAAGATCCATTTCTCTCTAGACAAATTTCGACAACCAAAAATGGTAGAAGACTCAAAATGAATGATGAAACATTCATATTTATAGTAAAACGGTGCGGACCCTAAAATCAGAATTTTGGCTCGAGCGGAGCTTGAGCAAACGTTAGGGTTGCCATACTACTCGAGGGGAGTGTCGAGCAAGTGTCGAGCGAGCTCTCGGATTGCATCTTCACTCGTGTGTAGTGCCGAGTGAACTTTTGGGTTGCAGATTTGCTTGAGCATACTATTGAGCGAACTTGGCTTGAGTCAGGGTCGAGCCAATGTTAAGCCAGGATCAAGCCAAATCTCAAAAATAACATTTTCAACATGAAATCAAGTCAAACTCAACATAGTGATCATCATTGTTTATAGGTGCAATAGCGTGTAATATCAACTTGAGATTATTGCATATTTAGGTGGCTGCAGATACGTAGAATAGCTCTGCTTTCACTCACATATGTTATATGTCCGGTTGGAATAGCAAAAAGTATATGCTTGGGTCGTTGTTATAATCGCGTTTTTTTCTTTCATGATATCGCGTTCATTACATATTATTGCATTGATCCTCATCTTAAAACATGGAAGTGAGTTCAGAGCATGCATTCTTTACTATGATCTCACCATAGCTTGGGAGATTTGGACACCTAAACTCGTTGCCCATGTCAGACTAAAATATGCAGATCTCACCATCAGGGTCTTTCTTTTTCCTGGTTCAAAGTGCAAAATTTCTTCATTTATTTACTCCTCTTTACCTTTACTAATTTGGTTGGTCCTTACCTCAGTTCTGAAAACTGCTTCTCTTGTATTCGAAAGAAATTTATGATCATTTGCTCTTTTGTGCCCCCGCATGTAGGTTTGCCTCAAAAGCCGCATTGCCAATCAATCTTCTGCAGGCCTGTAATTTCCATAGCTGAAACTCGTTCCAAATTGCAGACAGGTACCTCGAGGTACTATGCAGCTAAGCCATGGGGTTGTTTTTTATTTTCAAAATCATTGATGAAAATTAATTGAAGTTCCTCTATGGGGATTAGCTCAAGTCTAAGGATGTTGGTCTTAAGAGGCTGATACCATATTTAAAGTTTAAGCTCTCTTTGGATAGTGAAATGTTTCGTTTAATCATATCCTATCTTATTTCATCTCAACAACTTTCTCAAACTCCCACATAAAATATAATAAACAATTCAAAATTTTTAAATTTTTAAATAATAATAATATTAAAAAATAATATTTTATTCAACTCATATAAAACTATGTCCTCTCATCTCACTATCCAAATCAACCTTAATGACAATAAATGATCACCTCTCTACATGAATGACTATTTATATAAAAATAATAATTTATACAAGTTTTAAATAGACAACTTTTATACAAATTATTGTAAAAAGAGTGAACCTTATATAAAAAATGTGTAAGAAAAATATTCTTTACTAGTGAGATCTATTTTTTTTTTTTAAAAATTATATAAAAATTATTTATTTGAGATTTGTATCAATATTACTAAAGTTATATTTTTTTTAAATGAGATTCACTTTTCTACGGGTAATTGCATGAAATTTGTCCAGAAGATGCAGAAATCATTTCTCCAGACTTTTATGTATTTTTTTTTCCCCTCAAATTATATAAGAATTCGCTCCTCAAGCTACTCAGTGCGTTGTGTTGATTCCTCAAGCTGTTCATTGGCCATCGAGCTTCAGACAATCTTAAGAGTAATCTATTCTTCGTATCAATCGAGCGTGTCTCGGTAGGTAATCACGTATCTCAATAAATCTAACTCGGAAGCGGCCGAGTTCAAACCGTTGCTGATTGATTTCTCTTTCCGCCCAAACTCGCTTGCTGCATACTCCTCCCGCTCTCATGTCCACCTGGTGTCAGGATCCGAACCCCCACTCGAAGTCTCCCAAACGAGACCCGAGCAGACCCGGAAAATCCCTATCCGCCGAGCTGCCATCCGATCCGCTGCTCAGACCCGGCTCCTACATCGACGCAACTGCCACCGGGCGTGACGGGACTGCTTCGATGCTTGGTATGCGCCGCTCGTCCGATAGCTCGTCGCCTTCTTTAGCCTCGAAGACTTCTAACGGTGTGGACACGCCGCTTCCGGAGAGCACGGAATCTCCGGCGGGAGCTCAGCAGCGTCGGGGGGCGGCGGCGGCGGTGCCGGACTGGTTGCCGCCTGGTTGGTCAATCGAAGACAGAGCTCGGATCTCTGGTGCCTCAGCTGGAATGATAGATAGGGTAAAGTACATTTCAGTGCTCAAGTTATTATTCTAAAACTATTGAAATAAATATTTCTCATATTAATGTTTAATGTCTACCAATGCTTGTTTGGCTGCTGAGAAAACTAAAGAAGAAAAGGAAATGTTAAAAGATGTCCACTTTTAGCTTTGGTATCCGATAGATTAAGGTTTTTGGTCCATAAGCCGGATAGTCGTATGAGCTAGAGTAGCTTTTTTTGCTTCTTCTTGCGGCTTACAAGTTATTGAATGGGGCAGGTTTCATGAATTAAGTTTATTTTGTCTTATCATTTTTGCCTTGTCTTTGTAAGAGCCTAGACTTTAACTGTATTTCTCAACTCACCTCGACAAAGCCTAAAATCCCGTCTGTTTGATTGTATAGTGCATGCTCTGCTAAAACATTCCATTTGTTATTATCTTTTGAGCTTGGCTTGAGCATTCAAGTTATATGTTTTTGAATTGGATTATATGATTTACATCAATCATCTACTTGTCACACTCAATTTGCCCAATTGTGGAGGTTTTTGATGTTAAAGAAGAGAGACACCAAACACTGGACACAAGTAGATTTAATAATTTACAGTTGTACTTAGAAGATCTCCTTCATATTTATGTTCAATGATGGAACTCTCCTTAACCCTTGAAAGAAAGTGATGGAAACAATTAAGAGCATACCATGAGCTGGAGCAAGCCTTGTTGTTTAACTGCAATATATGTAGATGACTCTAAAATGGACAAAGATGAAGCTTGTAGATGCATAATCTTATTTCTTAGAGACCAAGTCAGGTCTTTTTTTTTTTTTTTTCAAAGAAGAAATCACCATAGCTTGATTTCACAACTCGCGTAGGGCTTGAGCTAAGCTACAGTACCCTACAAGAGGAAATTAGCAAGTATTAAACTACACCACTGTAAGAGACTGTACAAAACCTCCATCTATACCAAAGAAAAGAGGGTTATTTACACCTGACATTCAACAAACCGAATCTGTCCATCACCAAGCTGCCCCTAGCCACTTGAGGAGCATCTTGAACATCCAGAAACTCCTGAAATAGACATTTTCCCCATTTAGCCTAGTGATTAGCAATATAATTCACTTCCCTGTAGATATGCTTCCATTGAACCACTCAATCCTGACTGCTTAAATGTATTTCCTTCAAAATATCAATCGTAGACCAATGAGCACACCCCTTACACACACAATCAACCACCAATTTGAGTCAGATTCATTCTCCACCATACGAAAAATGGAGCTTCCACTTATCAAGGCATCTGGATTGTGTTTCTTTGTTCAACTAACCTTATAAGAGAGTTTGGGAGTTAGAGGGGTGTAAATAATTCTGCTGCATTATGTCACACCTACAACATCCAAAAAAAAGGTTGCATCTGAAGCGAGTTTCTTATGTTTTGCATTGCATCTCTAATGACTTGTTTGCTACAAGTGTAGGGTCTATTCTTAGTTTTGATAAATCAACATTTTGAAGTTTCAGTTATGATGACAGCAAATTCTGGAATTGATCCATCTTATAAAATGACTATCAAATACTATAGGTAAAAAAGTATATTAATATCCTTTTTATGTGGACTCCTTAGAGTAGCCTTCTCCACTTGCTCTGTTTCCTCCATAAATACGGCCTAAATTGTCTCTGTATTGTGCAGTGCTTTATAATATCCTTTTTATAGTGGACTCCCAAATAAGGCCTAAATCGCCTCTGTAATGTGCAGTACTTTCTTGATCCAGTTTCAGGCCATCGATTCCGATCAAAGAAAGAGGTTTTTTTCTTCTTAGAAACCGGAACCAAACGGAAAAGGGGGAAAGTAATGGAGAACTCTGATGCTGATACATTGGTGAGTCAAAAGCAGAACTTCACTTCATTGAAAGTTTTTGGAAATTATTCCCCCTTACTCTACTAATGTATCCTGCATTTTCAAATTTCTTTTTCCATCTATGAAGGGTTCTGAGGGCCAGAAACCAAAGAAGTCTGGCATGAAGTCGAAGAGTTCTGCTTCAAAATTTGATTTTTTTAACGTGCCTGAGAAGGTCGAATGGGTTCTCACAGATACCTCCCAAGGATCCTGGGCTCCTTTTATTGGTGATGAAAAGGTGTCAGAATCTGCTATGCAAGAGTGGTCCACCGCATTTACAGCCGTCGCCTCCAGAGACAATGATCAGAGAAAGTCTTAAAGCCATTTCAAAACTCCCGATTGTTTCATTGGGAGTGTGATCTCTACTGACCCTTACAGGTCGTATTTTTTGTCCCCCTCTTCTTTTCCTTACTTGAAGCTCTTTTAGGTGTTAATTTTAACGTCATTTTGATTTGGCAGCCTTCATTTGAATTGCCATTTAACATTTCTTGTTTTAGGTTGTTGAATGTTCTAATTATTTATTGGTTGCTATTTTGGTTCTCGCTTTCGCTAGAATGTAACTTCAGAAATGATCTGACAGATCTGTGCACCGTAGGAATTCACAGACTTCACACAGAATTTTGCCCAAAATTTTGTTACTGTTCCGTAATTCACTTGCAATAATGAACGTTTGGCATGGAGTCATAATCCATAATGCAAATTGTCCCATGCTTGGATGTGGCGGATGCATGTGTCAACCCCATGAGTCATGTTTGGCATTTTTTTTATCAATTAAAGTACATATCATGCTTTTACAAACAACTCGAGAGCCTAATTAAACGGAAGATTCAGGTTTTTATTTTTTATTTTTATAGATTGGTGATCTTTACCACTTTGAACTTAGGTTTACGGATTGTTCATTGTGCCTTCTTGGTTTATGTTGCCCTTATCTATAGTTAATTGTAGAGGTGTAAATAATTTTAAGTTCGAGCGAATAGTAAGGGGTAAACCTTTGTTTGTTTAATTTTATTTGAACTTGACTTGAGCTCAAGCTTATTATCAAATTACATTTCATATTATCAAACTATATATGCGTATGGTAATACCAACATCGAAAAAGAAAATATATCCAAGGCACAGCTGAGCAAACATGCCCGCATGAATCAGTTTCCAACGCTGCTGCAGATGTTGCCTTAGTTCTCAGTTGTATGGAACAAGCATATATATATATATACATATATATATACATATATTATATGTATACATATATATATACATATATTATATGTATACATATATATATACATATATATATATATATATATATATTTATAAATATATATAGATAACAACTGTTTTTCTAATCATTTGATGCAAAATCTAGACAGAATAATCAAAAATGATAATTGAAGGAACATACATTAATGGTCTTCATCTTACTATAAGAGGGAGTGGTTTGAACTAATTGGAAAGTGGGGTACAACAATGGGAGCTTCAGATGGTTTTAATTTATTTTTGGATTTATCTGACGGACGATGTTCCACGCAGCCGGAAGCTCTGATGGGATGATTATCGGAGACTTGGGAGGACGAGAAACACATGAGGAAACTGAATAAGGCAGAGAAAAGAGCCATTGCGTTTCTCTTTTTATATGTTGTTGACTTGGAAGTTCTTGATTTAGAGAACAACATCCTTGTGGGTATCTTTCGGAGAGAAGAAAGTTGGAATGGATGAGAAACAAATGGAAGATACTCAATTTATGGACTTTTTAGAATGATGGTAGAGATGGCAAACAGGCAAAATGGCTTGACGACCAAGGAAAAATGCATACGTGAAGGATCAAACTTCTTGGTGTGCAAGTACAGAAAGACCAATCAAACTGCTTGCATGGTGAGTTCTCGCCACGTTCACGGCTGTGTGGCTGTCGCTTTTGACTGCAGCCCAGGAAGATGATATGTTTCATATTATATAATCAACAGCTTAATTGGGCGTTATTACTTATGGATATATATATATATATATATATATATATATATATATATTGTTGTTGTGGAAAATGCAAGTTTTTTTTATTAATAGTAAATGTAAATGAGGATGATTTACAACACAGAATATACATCAAAAGGTATGGAAATCGGGAGAAATGCATGAGACTATAATGATCATAGGATGTATAGCCTTCAGCATCTTTACTTCTAGTTGGAAATGTTTGACTTTGATATTCTTTGTGAAGACATGCAAAAGACTCAAGTTATATTTGAGGCTATTACATTTAAATCTCATTGAAATCATTATAAATGGCATAAACTTCTCCCATATTGTGAAATTCTAGTCACCACATTTCTATAATCAATCCATTTGATACATAAGAATTTTTAAAGAATTTAAATAAGAGAACTACATAAAAACTTTATAGAATTTAACTTTGATATTAAAGTTATATGAATTTATGAGTTTTTTTTTTTAACAAATTAGATATTATAGTTAACATCATTGAAAAAGGAAGGAAAACTCTACACTATGCACTCTTGTCCCACTTCCATCTCATTATAATGAGGTGGTATTGTCCATCAACTTTGAATTTATTTGTTTATTTTAAAAAAATGATCTAAGGATAATAAAAGCACCATATTTTATACAGTGATATGAAAATGTCATTCGTAGCATTACTTAAAAGTGAACCTGCATAAATGATTTTATCATAACATGTTCAAAAATAATATTTTCAGTTTTGAAGTATAAAAGTCACTGCACTCCTTTTAAAAAAATAAATAAATATGAAATTTATTTTAAAAAATCAAAATTTTAATAATTAATTTCACGTATTTTCAAAAAAAATATACGAGACTTAAACGTTTAAAATTGTTACCATTAATTAAATATATGGCATATGATTTCTCCTCTGACTTTTGAGTAAACTAAAAGAAGTTCCTCATTATATATTTTCATTGCAGTTTACACCTAGAATCAGACCTCATCGTGCCTTAGATTTAGGGCCATCATATATTTATTTAAATTTTATAGGCACACCATATATTTGATTAGTTTTACCAGAGTGATCATCCATCACTTGGAAGTCAATACTGCCGCCCATTTAAAACCATCGCCACCATTATTTTTCAATTTTTTCGAGGTTGGTTGGTCATTTGGACCACAATATTGTTGACTCTAGTGAATAATTAGAAGGGAATAAAAAAGGTACGAATCATGCCCAATTTAGTTAATAATTGAATATTTATTAAATTAATAAATAACTTATTCCACTCAAATTATTTATAACTTTCATGAGAAAAGTTTTAGTATAGAGCTCAAGAATTCTAACTTCATATTCTTTTAAAAAATTACTAGAGGTAGAAACATATTTTATAAAATTAAACTCAAAACTGATATAATTTAATGTGATTTATTATATTTACTTTACAATTACATTAATTTATGAGTTTATTTTTATAAAAATATTTTATTATTAAAGTCTTTCTCATACTTTTATTGTTAGCATAATTGGCATAAAAAACACGAAATTTGAAAAAAAAAAAAAGACATAAAAAATTCAAATAGGTGCCATTTGCTTCGTCACTTATAATTTTGTGAAAATTAAGAGATTATCATATCATCTCATGTCAAGTTATCTAATAATTATAATTTATTTTTAAAATTTTTAAAAATATATATAAAAAATAATTCAAAATTTTAAATAAAAATAATATTTTTTTTAATTTTTAATTTTCTTCTCATCTTATATTATCTTAATTTTAGAACGGTGATTGATAGGGGTATTACAGTAATGTTACATAGGCAAGGAAGTAGATACCCTTCTATTACCCTTCACAAATCACAGAGTCGCCAAAACGCATCCATTTTAGTTGTTGGCTGTGAACTCTGGTTTTCTTCTGGTTCTCTCGTCTAGCTCTTCATCGCAAGAATGGTCAGGAAATTCTTCGTCGGAGGCAACTGGAAATGCGTATGTCTTTCCCCTTTTCTCATTCATTATCCTTGTGCAATCCTTTTTGTTCGTTTTCCTATTTTATGAAAAGTGAGCGATCTGACTGTATTTCCGACCTCTCATATCGATCCATATGCAGTGCGTTTGGTTTTGGACCGTTTGATTGGTTTTCCTGATTTCGGATTTTAACCACTTCGATGAGATCTAAAGTTTTTTAGACTCATACATCTATGTATCATAATCACCTTTGGGCTTTGATTTTGGTGCAGAATGGGACAGGTGAGGAGGTGAAGAAGATTGTTACTATGCTGAATGAAGCTGAAGTCCCTTCTGAAGATGTTGTGGGTGAGTTTTGTTTTGAGCTTCTCGATATCAGTTCTGATTTTCGATGTGTTTCTTATTGTGGTTCTTTCTTTTTCTTGCAGAGGTGGTTTTAAGCCCTCCATTTGTGTTTCTTCCTTTGGTGAAAAGCTTATTGCGCTCTGATTTCCATGTCTCGGCACAGAACTGTTGGGTTCGCAAAGGTGGTGCTTTTACTGGAGAGGTTAGGTATGTGTAGATCTCATTTATCATCTCTGTTTTGACGCACTGATTGGCAGATTGCTATGTATAACTTTTTCATTTTGAATATCCATGTATGGCAAATGTTAATAGTGTAGTGATTAATCATTGTTTTTGTTTGTGTTATTGAATGAGCTAAATAGAAATGAATTTTCCCTATGGGAGTTTAGTTTCCAGGTTTCATTAATAAAGCTTGACTATAGATTATAGGTTTCTGTTTCATGCACCTGTCCAAAAGAGGAAAAAGAAAAATTATAGAAAGATGAAAAGATATAAGGGGGTGTCTTTTGTAAGTACGAGACTCTATTTTATTTAATGAGATTTCAGATCGGTTGATGAGTTTCTTGTATCCCGTTTTCTTTTATTCCTTATGAAGTCAAATGTTTTCCTTTTAATCTTGTTGAGTGTTTACAATCAGCAGCTCTTCAGGTATGGTGCAATGCGACTGTTTTATTATGCGACTAGTATGAAGTTGATGTCTCTTTTTACAGTGCAGAGATGCTTGTCAATTTGGGCATTCCCTGGGTCATCCTTGGTCATTCTGAAAGAAGAGCTCTTCTAAACGAGTCAAATGAGGTGAGCATTGCTGCATTTCCTTAGATGATGTTTTCTCATCTATTAATTATATGGTAGTTTGCATAAGCAATTTTCTCTCTGGTGTATCTCATCTTAAATATTAAGCCAACATTGGTTAGTTATAGCTGTTTACAATCTCTAATCCCAATGCTTGTCTTTGCAGTTTGTTGGAGATAAAGTTGCATATGCACTCTCACAAGGGTTAAAGGTGATTGCTTGTGTTGGGGAGACTCTTGAGCAGCGAGAGTCGGGATCCACAGTGGCTGTTGTTGCTGCACAAACAAAAGCAATTGCAGGTACCTCCTTGCTTTACTTGAACTTGAAAAGGGAAAAAAATGCCTTTTTTTTTCTTTTTTCTTTTTTGGTTACTTTAAATTCCATTTACTTGGGTATAATAGACACTTCTTTGTTGCTGAAATAATTCACTCTTTTGAAATGTTGCCAGAGAACTTGCTGCTGAATTAGTTTTGTTTAAAAGATGGTTATTTTTAAATGGTGTCTAGTATTTTATAGCTAAGAGGATATTCTCATTTACAGTTACACAATATTCTACTCCTCTCTGTTCTCTATACGCGATCTTATAGATGCATTACCTCGTTATTCTTCTATTGCAGATAAGGTATCGAATTGGGAAAATGTTGTTTTGGCTTATGAGCCAGTTTGGGCAATTGGAACTGGGAAGGTTGCAACCCCTGTTCAGGCGCAGGAAGTAAGTATGGGTTTAAGAATGTTTCTTTTTAGGTATTCTTTAAATGTAAATTTTTACTTTACTGATTTACACATGGGGTTTCCAACTGAGGAACCTAGAACTCATGTAATAAATGCTCCATTCATGTGCCATTCCTCCATGTTAGTTTATCTTAATGCTTGGGGACAATTGATGCATGACTCGTAGGGCACTTTAATACGTCCCCTCCCCCCTCCCCCCTTTCTTTTAATCTAACGGTATGAGAAACTCTTTTTCTTACTATCTGATTGCCTTTATATATGATACACCTATGCTCTTATTAAACATATTTTATAGAAAGAATACTGTCTATTATTCTGCTACATGAACCCTGCACAAACAGAGATGGTAAATCATCTCAGAGAGCTGCTGTCTCTATAAGACTATATGTATCTAGCCAAGTGGGGTTCCCCTGTCCATCATTTTTTGCCCATTTTAAATTCAGTAGCACATTTTAGTGAATAAAGGCTATTTTATGCACTCAAAAAGATGATATTGCTTTCGTTTTCGGTAAATTGCTGCTTCTTCTTCTTTCAAACTTTTCATGGATTTTTTCTTCCAGGTTCATGTAGAATTGAGGAAATGGCTTCATAACAATGTGGGAGCTGAAGTTGCTGCATCAACCAGGATCATCTATGGAGGTATTCTCACCTTGATAATATCAATATGTAATATACAATCACTTATAAAAAAAAAAATATGTAATATACAATCACTGTCTATGATATATATATATATATATTATAGGATATGCAAATTTATAAGCTGGCTTCATATAAATGAAAGTTACTAGCAGACCTCATTAGAGTATCAACCATGTTTAAGAAGCATATACATCCGTCTTTGAGTGTCTGTGTAGAGAAGAAAGAGAGAGCACTATGAGTAATCTGGTTATAGTTGGTTATAGTGTTGGTCTTGTTCATATGTTTGTTTCTTGTAATCTTTTATGCTCTCCTAGCTTCACAGTAATATTGCTGTGGGTGAATCCATTGCTTCCCACACAACATACTCTAATTAAGGGTTGAATCTAAATACCTATAGTGACCAAGTAAGCCTTGAGCAAGTAGAATCAAGCGTCAGAGACTGAAGTACCTAAAATATCAGCACCTCTGGCCAGTTGCATCCTATATCGTATAATTCCATTTCCCCCTGTGTACTATTGATGTTAGTTCTAGCATTGAGCATGTTTTGCTAACTGGAGCAACTATGCCAGTTCTTATAGCTCGATATATCTAATCAGATATCAGACTGAGAACAACCCCTAGCTTGTGGGTTTAGTTCAATATAGGGTTGGTAATAAAATCAAGTTGAACGCAATTATGGTGTGGATGTTTTCCTCGTTTTTTACATGGTCTATCTACATCATATATGACAGCTGTCTTTTTATTAGTGTGAATCTACTGTATCACTGTAGCTAAAAGGTGTTTCACTTGTTTTTCATTCTTTTTTTTTTTTTTGATCGGTAAGGAAAGTGTTTTACTGTGTACTCTGGATGTCTTTTTACCTTTCTAGCAAAAACTCTCTGGATGCCTTGCATTCTTACGAAAGCATTTCTACTGTAGGTTCTGTAAATGGAGCAAATTGCAAAGAATTGGCAACACAGCCAGATGTGGATGGGTTTTTGGTTGGTGGAGCTTCCCTTAAGGTGGTTATTTGTCTGTCATTCTTTAACTTATTTTAATTTCTTGTCTAGAACTGGGTGAGCTGATTCTCATACACGGTTCTTTTTAACAGCCGGAGTTCATTGACATCATCAAGTCAGCCACAGTGAAGAAGAATCATTAGAATTCAGTGCCACATGTTGGAATGGCTGCTCTTCTTGATTCCTCCTTCAATGCTTAATGGAAAAAAAATGGAATATTATCTTATAGTTGTGGTCTGTGTTTGGAGATTTTAACCAGCATAGTATAAAGAATAATGAGTCAAGATCTTTCTTTTTTCCCCGTGAGTTGAGGCATGGATCTCACTTATTTATTGTATGTTTTGAGTACTGGTTGAAATGAAACCTAATGGTGATGTTTGATTTTAGAAATAACAAGCATGCAGTCAGTGTGGAAGACACTTGTACTATTTCCTGGGATTTACCTTTTGCTATAAATCTTCCAAAAGTATAAAAAGACAAGGAAGTCGCTAAAAAAAACTGCCTGAGGCCGAGGGCTCACCTTAGTTTCATCGTACCCACTGACATCCAATTCATGTAAATGGGACAGGATAATGTTCAAGGAGAATTTGCATGCCCAAACCATGTGTCTGACTAGTTTGCAAAACACTTACACCTGGCATACCTAAACTATTCGAGTGGTTGGACTTGTGCGTGGGTTAGTTGCAATTGATTGAATTGCTTAAAGAATGACACCAATTGCCAATACCGTTGGCATTATTAATTAATACCCTCTCTGGTATGTGCTTTCCTTAATAATTGAGCAGCTCAATTAGTACTCTTTTCAACCTTTATCTGCTTCCTGACTTTAATGACAATGGCTGCTGCTTCTTTTCTCCCCTTAAATGAGCAGCCGTCCAGTATTAGATCAGATTCAAACTCTCCGAGTGATGATTTTTTTTTTTTTTTGGGCTTTTGCTACGGTCATTTTTGTGTATTTTTTACACTCTCTGTTGATGAGATTGATCAAAATAATTATTTTATATTAAAAAAATAATGCAATCAATCACATTAGTATAGTGCACAAATAAAATGACGCAATCAATCACATTAGTAGAATGCAAAAATAATACGCAAAATTAACTGTACATGAAATTTTTACTTTCTAATTGTTTGATCTAATTTAAGGAGAACTAAACACAACATTGAATGTTCAACGGCTTATGTAGTATTTACGCTATGAAAAAGTTTTAAACGTTATAAGACTCGTATACATGTTTGTGGCAAAGCACGGCTTATCAGAATCCTTTAAAATTCATTATTTACCATATTTTATTTTATATTTTTTCATCTTTTAGTATATTTGTTGCAATATTTGAGCAGATATTTCT
Organism: Cyclocarya paliurus; assembly: GCA_029856935.1. Classification (NCBI taxonomy): domain Eukaryota; kingdom Viridiplantae; phylum Streptophyta; class Magnoliopsida; order Fagales; family Juglandaceae; genus Cyclocarya; species Cyclocarya paliurus. The sequence goes on from CM056956.1 coordinate 19,777,505, forward strand.
AGGTGATTGATTCTATTCTTTCATCTACAGCCTCACTGCCTATTTGTCGTATATACGTAAAGTAATACTATATATCACACTCTTATCTTATTTTTATTTCACTATGTAAGATGTGACATATTTATTACTATTAGATGATAAAAAATCTTTTAATAAAAAATCATTTAATGATAAAAGTGAAATGAAAGTGTGGTGTATAAAAATTTTCATACATGTAACTCTCCAACCTGCGTACCTTTGATACCTTGGAGAAAAAGCAGTTTTTGCTTAGAAAGCACCTGGAAACAGGAAGGTCGTCTATCCCAACATCAAAGGAAACAATGGCCTCACCTAAAACATTTATAAAATATAATTATTTTTCTTTTTTTTGTCGTTGTTTTTTTTTGGTTTGGGTACGGCAGATTAATGTAATCATGAGATTGGTAGCTCCTTTTGAAAATGGGGAACAATCATCCAATCTCTCTTCAAACAATTTCTTTGGACCGATAATATATTCCCCAGTGAGAATTTCCACGTGATTTCTGTTTTCCTTTCTCTTGAATCCCCACACTCCTCTTTTCTTCGGCTTTTAAGCCTTTTAGACCACCTTTCTTCGCGGAGGAAAAATGCAAGATTCACTTTTAAGCTCTGTAATGTTGATTTTACAGTTTTTTTCAATTAATTAATTAATTTATTTATAACTGAGTCTACATACATATCTAGTATGTGCAAGCTTAGTATATCTACTGCAAAAAATAGCGAGACTCATTAAGAAAAGTAAGTTTTTCACGTAGATTTTTTTTCTAACAATAATTATAAAAAAATTGTATAATAATTCAATATACTGCATTAGATCACATAAGATTGTATAATAATTCTATTTATAGACCAAATATTTGTCTATTTAAATGTAGTGGATAGTCTAGGGGGGTTTCGATCCAATAAAGAATCTAATTCTTAATGAAAAAATTTTCGCATCAATCACTTTTTACCATCTTATATCAGATAAAAACAATCTCATATCTTATAAAAAATACATCTATATTTTATAAAAAAATTATAGATGTAGAGTATGCAATGTTAACATTTGCTAATTTGTAACAAAATTCATTCTTATTAATATATGTAATTCCTTTATACTATTGGTATCAAATAATTATGGAACAAGAGGAAGTGGAGATCCAAATTCTTCGACCATAGTTAATGAGAATTGGAATTGTTTCCTTTTGTTAGTTGACGCATGTGCCTTAAAAGAAGGGAAGTCAAACTGTCGAAGAGTCAAGGCATCCATGTGATGTTGTGTTCATCATGCTTCCCGGCGTCACACGATCTTTTAACCTCCACCACTCAATGCTTTGCTTTCTTGCCCTACATCATTACACTCTTAACAAAACAACTTTAATGGACCATCGTTTAGACATTCCAATTCCAATACAAACCATAATATTCTCCCTTGTTTTAATGGTATTCTGGAAATTTACAAGTCTTAATTTGTTTGCTCGAAATACGACTTAATTATTGTCGATCCTTGCGATCGAGCAATACATATAGCGACCAAGTTATCAAAATTGTCACTTATAATAATCCCCAACTTTTAGAGCTTTTTTCGCAATGATTATTAATATTAAATAGACCTACCCATCTATTTAATGAGGGTAAAAAATCCATCTATTATTTTAATTGTCAACGATTTCCTATTTCAAGAGTAGCTATAATGGAACGAATAGGCAAACCGTCCATTTATATTGGATTTATTTCAAGAGACTTTTTATTGGTATTATTATTTCCTTAGGGGGCATGCACGATGTTGGTCAAAATAGTGCTCATGTAGTGTATGATTAGTGTTGTTTTGTTGTATCGTCTCTCAATCATCTCATGATCTGGCATATCTGGATAATCTTTTTTATTATTATTTGAACACCCATAATGTAAGCCACATAAAGGATGTCCTGGGGATGACATACTCGAAAGGATGCCAAATAGACTTATTCCACAAATCTATATATTTAGTTGTTTGCAGCAACATAGCATTCTTTGTTTCCATGATGATGGTTTCATAAATAACTTTTTGAACTTAAAAGCATATTGTCTTTCAGAGCCACTGAGCTTATTTTCTTTGAAAAACTCTATATGCAACCGGCTTGGGAAACCGCCGCGTAACCGGATGATAAAATATAATTTTTTTTACCTTTCTTTTCATTTGGTTCTCTCTCTTTCTCTCTGTTAATTTCTTCCCTCTTCTTCCTCTCGATTTCATTCTCTCTTCCGTTACAATGATGGAAGTTTCAGAAGTTTCAAAAATTTCAGAAGTTTTATCTTCAAATCCAAATCTGCAACAGTTAAAGCTCTTCAACAGCTCATTTTCCAGTAAGCTACCCGATAGCCTAGGCAAATATTCCGACTTGGAGGATTTTGATTGGGATGAATTTCTGCTTCTTTTTTTTTCCAACTATTTTTTCAACTTGAGAAGTTGTGCAAGATAAATAACTTGGACTAAAGGGCACTGCAAACTCACCGAATATGCTCTTCTCGCACCAATAAACTCACCGAAATAGGTTTCTATGAGACCACTATTTCTCCGACACTGCTGGGGTGCTTGAGGAGGTCCAAAACGGTGGGTTCAAAACTGGTCGTTGCGACAAATAAGGTAACGGTTGCTGGGGTGCTTTGATGTGGTGTTAGGGTTATTGGAGGGCTTTTGTGGGGCGTTGGGGTTGTAAGATAGCCTATGTTGCGTGTCCCATGAGGCTCTGACCACCACTCTTGACGAAGGCACGGATAGTGTGTGCATTCTTCTTCTGGGTGTGGTGTTGTGGGCGGGACCGAGGTTTCTCCAGGCCGTGCTTCAGGATGAATTTCTGCTTGAGATGATCGGAGATTGCAGATGAATGGACAACGCCAATTGACTACTTTATTTTATTTTTTAAATATAAAAGTTGATGGAAAGGAGATTGTTGATGTACAAATAAAACATAAAAAATGAGATTGTGTCAGCCGGTTGCATAGCGATTCCGCATGGCCGGTTGTATCTAGCAAGGCTGATTTTCTTTATCTGGCACCACTTAAAATTTTAGTACTTAGCGAGGAAAAAAAAATAGTACTTTTAAGTCCTGTTAGGATAATGAGATAAAATGAAATAATTTTAGATAAAATTTAAAAGTTGAATAAAATATTATTAGAATATTATTTGTCAATATTATTATTATTTTGAGATTTGAAAAAATTGAATTGTTTATTATATTTTATGTGAAAATTTAAAAAAATTATAATAATAAGATTAGATGAGATAAAACCGTTTCTGTATTCAAACGGAACTTAAGAAGTTACATCTATGTAATATCATCGATGCGAGAAACAATTAAGACAATCATTTTTTTATGATTAATGTTAATACATGGATAATATATACTTGGGAGTAAGAGATTAAAGTGAATAATAAATAAATACTTAATTATAAAAATATTTAAAAATAATAATAATAAAATAAAATAAACACAACTCCAACTTAACCTAAGAATGACTAAAATAGGGTTGAAAAACAAGTAGAACTGTTGCAACCAACCGAAACCCCCACTGCGTACGTAGATCACTTGAAGTCACTTAACACGTCGATCTCCTTGAAGCTTTGACTGTTGCCTTATTAATTCGACCAGATCGAACAAGATAAACTACTGAATACTTGTAGCAGTGTCTGTCATCCAGAGTTCAGACTGTACGCCAACAGTCTTTCCATCTAAGCCCACGTATATGGATTCATTTTTTAATTTTCAAAAAGAAAAAAGAAAGAAAGAAAAAGAAAAATGCATGGGTATGATTAGGAAAATGAAATATCTCGATAGCATAATATTTGTGGAGAAAAAATGAATAACGAGTGAGTGAAGAGCGGTTCTTTTAGGGCCTTCAAAATTCTTCCCAACATCATGATGATACTTGGTGCGTGTGAAATGGAATAAATTAAAACATGATAATTATAATGAAACCTCAAAAACTTCATCAAGAAAAATATAAGTTTGAGATTAAAAAAACGTTTTTTTTAATCATCATTTTAACTATAATTTTCTAGCATACATCAAATAATTAATAAATGAGTAAAAAGTAATAATTTTTTTTAGCTATTTAAAAAATACAATCAAAATTAAAACGAATAACATTTTATTTAATTATTTAATTATCTTTTTTGTTTTTTCACTCCCCTTTAGCTTCATAGTGCCATCCATAGTATCTAAATTTCAAATACTAAGAAAAACTTTATCATACTCTAAAGAATATCTATCCGATCTTGCTTATTTTATCATATATATAAAAGCTTAAATTCACTACTAAATAAAATTATTAATAAAAGTGCAACAGTCACAAAAATATTGTATAAAAATAAAATTACAACCTGACATAATTTTATATAATATATTAAATTTACTTTATAATAAAAATAATTTTACAATTTAATATATTATATCAAATTACGTAAATTTATAAATTTATTTTTATTTAATATACTTTGTGGCCAAAATATTTATCAATTTAATTATTAATAGAGCAAAAAATGCATAAACTCTCGTCACCTAATTAAGCACAAAGCCTCGAGGCCAAGGTGAATCTAGAAGCACTTATTCCTTAAACATAATATACCACTTAATGTATTATATATAATTATTTAATTACATATAATATGAGATATAAATATCTAACTTTGACCGATGCCTCACTCGCCAGATTATGTCATCGCATTTGTTTGTTACTCGGATTATTATATTTTAAAACTGAAACCGTACGCTCAAAAGACACATGGGAATTTTTATTTCTTTTAAATTGGGATTAATGGAATTAATTAAATTAGGCCTTGTAATTTGTTTTTTATGGGCCCGACAGGTGGCTTTGACCGCACCTTTACCAAGTACTAGTAGCTGGGCATGGCTTAGCGGCTCACCCGGCTGGCTGGCTCCATTGGTTGGCTGGCTCTCTCTCTCTCTATATATATATATGTATATGTATATGTATATAAAATGTCAAAATAGGAGGGGATAATTCACAGGGAAGCGAATGATTGATGTGGGAAACAGATGATAGAGTTGGACGGCTGTGATTAGATATGGCTTGGGTGAGATCAAGGGTGGGGATTGGTGATGGGTCACAGCTACGCAAGCCATAGGGAAGATGGTACGTCATTTGAGCGTCGATGGAAAAGTAGGATTTTGGACTTACATTACACATACAGCTGTCTTTCTGTTAGGTAAAACGTCACGGGCGGTGATCTCAACAAGTATGCCAAAATCATGCAAGTTTTACGGTACTTTAAAATTGTAGGATTTATTCCTATAAAAATAAAAATAAAAATTTGTAGGATTTATCATTTTTTTTATTAATTTTGATATATTATTAAATAATGAAAAAAATTATATATTACTCTTCACGTTTATTACCGTGTCAAGACTCGAGAAATGATAAGAGATAATGATTGAAAAATAAAAAAAATCATTTTTTTTTAAATAATCAATTTTGTTAATTTAAATAAGAGTAATGATATAAACTACATTCTCATTTCTCTTATTTCATTAGGTAAAATGTGGTAATTTTATTACCTTTAAATCATCATTTATTTTTTAAAAAAGAAATTCAAAAATTGATAAATAATGTTATGTATCTTACTATAATGTAATGAGAGTGTAGTTAACTTTCTTTCAGATAATTTTAGAAACTCTTATATTATTTTTGTTTTTTATGTCGGAGAACCTCTTCAAGATAGTGCCCTTCGGACTCATCCCTGCAGAGTAAATTTCGATTTTGTGCACCGCACTCTCAAAAATTTTTCTAAACAAAATTGATTAAATCGCTGACTTTTTATTAGGAAGTGTAGTCACAAAAGATTATTTGTACCCATAAGGTGTTGAATCTTGGACTTTGAAATAAGTGATACCCCAAGATCAAGACCTTCACCACTTTGGTCAATCCGTAGGTGTTAGAAACTCCTATATATATATATATTTAAGAGAAACTGTTATCATTCATTCACCATGAAATTTACATCCATAACTAGATACATTATGAGATGTTCTCATATCAAACATGATATCATAAATCAAAATAATGCATTTGAAACTCTACCAGCATACTATTTCTTTTTGTGACTAGTCTGGTCTTCATTAATACTGATATTCTCTATAAATAAATGTCTAATAAACCGCACTTTCTACCTAAACAAAGACTCTGCCTCACCTTTCATAGAAGAAAATAACTCAACCTCTCAAGACAAAAGTCTAAGAGACAATTTTTTTTTTTAATTGACAATAAGAAAATAAAAAAATAAAACAATAAGATATATATGTAAAAGGACGAATTACAGTTAAGACTAATTTTGCTAACCCTCGTTTGTATATAGATAAGCAATAGTGGAGATTTTTTAGAAGGAAAAAAAATTAATTTTACAAAACTACCCTTCATTTAATATAAAGTTGTAAAAAAATTGTAGATTAATCATTTTACTTTAAACAAAAGGTAACTTTGCCTAAGATTTAGAAAATCTTGATCTAAAATTGAATAAAAAAATCTCACAAAATTAAGTTTATAAATTGACATGCATGGTTTTGTATGTTAAATTATAAAATTCATGTTACTGTAAAATAGATTTAAAATATCATAAATTTATAAATTTAATATAAGTTTATCACTTTTTCGTATTGGAACGGTTTTACCCGAGTTATGATTACTAGGTTGCACTAACCTAAAAAAGTTTACCGTTCCATATGAATTTTAATATTTTTTTAACAACATATGAGTTTGAGCAGGTTAGGGTGTCCCAAAGTCCCTTTAGTTTTGTTTCCAGGTAAGTTCTTTACTTTCAGCAAGTTGAGTCACGTTCTTTTAAAAGTTTTAATAATAATATAATAAAAAAAGAATACATGCAAATACATAGAAGCATCGTCAAGCAGGAGAGTTTATCATTTCGCAGTATGCACCACGAAAGAGGCCTCTCAGTCATGGGCCCCTGAAAAGACTGTGCCCGCGTCAGACGCTTCGCCATTCATACGAATGCAGCCGCAGGGACCCCCCCTTACTTTTTTAGACACTTGCAGAAGTTTCGTGTGATTGAGATCTAGATACAGTCAAATTGGCTAAAGTCCTGCAAATTTCCTCATGCAGGGACCCGCCTTCTTTTTTTTGTTTAGGAATTGAACTCGGGTTTATTCACGTAAACAACAATATATGGAGTAATATAGAGCAAGATAAGAATTGCTGCTTCATGCATGGAAGTAGACTGGAAAAACTGCCACAAATTTCTGCAATGCATTTCATAATTTACCAAACATTCAACCAGTACGCCATGTTAGATTGGCTCATATAAATATGTAATCGACAGAATTAAACAATTATATGATTTAAGATAAAAGAATCCCATCGCATTTGTTTATACTGCACCGTGTCAGTCTAAGCCTGAGCTAAGAATACCATTATCCTTGTCTTTCATCAACCAATGGAAACCCAGCTGGGACTAGAATTCGGGATATACCATTGTTGCATACTGTTGCAGACGAGCATCTTTTGATTATCTGTTCTTTTCTTTTATTTATTTATTTCTTATTGATGGGTCCATGTATAGTCACGCATCTTCATTCTAGTGGATTTCAACAGGAAGGAATTCGACTAGAAAAATTTTGAACACGAAGTATAAATCCGAATAAAGAAGAAGTGGCTTTTCGGCTTTAGTAGGTTGGTCTGAAAGCTGGCTTCAGCCAAAGCGGGTATGGAAAGAAGGATTTTTAATTTTTTTTCCTAGAGAGTTGAGAATTAGAATCCAACGGCTGAGAATAATAGCAGCTCTGAGCAGCCATATCTGCTGTAAAGGGTGGGACCTTGACACACACATAGAGACAAGAGTATAAAGGCCACCTCTCTCTACACCGCATCCCCCCTCTCTTTCTACTAGCAGTCAAAGCTACGAGCTTGGCATTAACCTTGTCAACTTATTCTCCTTGGGGAAAAGCTCTATCGGTGCTTCTCAGCCACCAGAATATTACTCAAGCCAAACCAAAAACCCAACTCCCTCCACCCCCTCCCCTCTCTCTCTCTCTCTCTCTCTCTCTCTCTCTCGCTGTATGCAAAAGTCGAGGTCGGTTTTGCTAAAAAAAGGTGGGCTTTTGAATTCTTTATGTGGTTCATGGGTTTTTGTTGTTATATACATTGAATTTTTAATTTTATGGCGAATTAAAGTTATAATCCAAAGCAATCAATTGGAGAGAATTAACTTTCTTTGGATTAGGCCTAATTTTATATTTTTGGGGGAAAAGTTTGGTTTTCACACAGATCTGCTTCGTTTTGCTGTTCCGAGTATAGTTCTTTCCAAGTTTTGTGCTGCTGAGTGTCTAAATTTCCGTGATCTGTAGGAAGGAAAATCAAAACCGCAGTTGGGTTTCATGGGGATTTGCTTGAGCGCCCAAATTAAAGCTGAGAGCCAATGTAACACAGGTGCTCAGATTTTTCATTTCCTGTATAAATGATCCATATATTTGCGTATCCATTTCGTTATGTAGATGTAGCCGTGGAGTTTAAATTGATCGTGCAGAAATTTGCAGGTTTATTTTTCCTATTTTTTATTTGGGATGCTATATGGGTTTCCTTCGTGTGTCTTCCTTAAAATTTAGATTTATATGGTATAATTTCTTCAATTTCTTCCCCTAAAGCGCTGGGGAAAGGGAGGAAGCTCTGGTTAGGTGAGCTGGGTTTGTCCTGCATCTGGGAATTCTGTTTCACTTGGGATTGTTTATTTGTTGGAAAACTTGCTTATTCGTCTTCCTGGGTAGGTGTAGTTTGTTGAGAACATCGGCCTCGTTTGTATAATATGCTGACAAGTATCCTCCGAATCTGGATATCCTCAGTTCTCTTTTCATCTTGCTTTATTTGGCTTGCTAATCATTCTCCCGGAAAGCAAGGGAGTAGTGATTTTATGTTTTTGCGGATATTCTCCCAGAAAGTAAGGGAAACTTACCATTCCCGTAATAGCCTTTTTCTTGGGTTCCTGGCAACCAATTAGATGTGATGTCTTTGCTGAGATACCTGACATAAAGGTGTTTTCTGTGCATATCTACTGGTTTTAGATTACACTTCTATTTGGTTTTTGTCTGAACAATGATAAGGATGCTACCAAAATGTGCAAAATTGTAGTGCATTTTTTGTTGAGTCATGTGTTTCTGGGTTTTTACATTTTCTTTTGTACTATCATCCTAGATACTAGGGATCAAATTCAGTGGAATGTAGGAATTTTGTTGTCTAATGTGCTGGGAATTAATTCTTGTAGAGATTATGTATTTGCTTGTGCAGGGGCGAATTCGAAATATGTTAGCACTGATGGGAATGATTTTAGCAGTACAAGTAGCAAGGTCTCATCGGTTTCAGTGCCTCAGACCCCTCGAAGTGAGGGTGAGATCTTGCAGTCAACCAATGTGAAGAGCTTTAGTTTTTCTGAACTCAAAATGTCCACCAGGAATTTCCGTCCTGATAGTGTGTTAGGAGAAGGTGGTTTTGGTTCGGTTTTTAAGGGATGGATTGATGAGCATACATTTGCTGCAAGCAAGCCTGGGACTGGCATGATTATAGCTGTGAAAAGGCTTAATCAAGAAAGTTTCCAAGGTCACAGAGAATGGTTGGTGAGTCGAGTCTTACCTTACAATTCTCTTTAGATATTGAAAATTGGCTTGTTATCATTACTGCTGTTTATATGGACAACTGGTTAAGCATTTAACTCAGATAGTGTAGGGCACATGAGAATTTATATGCTGGTGCCTTTGGATGTAAACTAGTGGTCTTATTGGATGGATCTCGCGTACTTGACATGCTGACTGGGGAATATTTTCTGTATTTCTTTTTATACTTGTGGGTGTGACCTGCAAACATACCCTGTTTGAAGTGAAAATATTTATTGACTTTTGTAATTTCTCTGATCCTATAGGCAGAAGTAAATTATCTTGGACAGCTTTATCATCCGCATCTGGTAAAATTGATAGGCTATTGCTTGGAGGATGAACACCGGCTGCTGGTGTATGAGTTTATGCCTCGAGGCAGCTTGGAAAATCATTTATTCAGGAGTGAGCACCTCTATCACATCTCTTAACTCGAATTTAATCGATTTGATTGTGTTATGCAGTAGACAGAACTAATGATTGTGGCTGCACCAGGGGGGTCTTATTTCCAACCTCTTTCTTGGAGCCTCCGTCTGAAGGTTGCTCTTGGTGCTGCAAAGGGGCTTGCCTTCCTTCATAGTGCTGAAACAAAAGTTATATATCGGGACTTCAAGACTTCTAATATTTTGCTTGATTCGGTATGTGACTTCTGTAGTAGAGCTTCTTTACTTCTATGATATTTTCTCTTTTGATGGACTCAGAATTTTCTTTATCTTCTTGCCAGCTTTTCTTAAAGCTTCTTTTCTGATGTAATCACAGAACTACAATGCAAAGCTTTCTGATTTTGGGTTGGCCAAGGATGGGCCGACTGGTGATAAAAGTCATGTCTCTACCAGGGTTATGGGGACCTATGGATATGCTGCTCCAGAATATCTGGCCACAGGTAATATTCATATGCATTATTTCCATATTCTCATCGATTCAATTTCCCTGATTATTCTTTTTCCTCGCTGGCATTGTTTATAGATCATTTAACTAAGAGTCCTTATGTCCTGTTGTTGTGCACTCTTCATGCTTAGCTCCTCAAATTATTGTTGATGAATTTATGCTCTTCTGATAATCGCTTCATTTTTTCATCCCATTGGTAGGTCATCTTACTACCAGGAGTGATGTCTACAGCTTTGGGGTCGTCTTACTTGAAATGTTGTCTGGCCGGAGAGCAGTTGATAAGAATCGGCCAGCTGGAGAGCACAATCTGGTGGAATGGGCTAAACCCTACCTGGCGAACAAAAGAAAGATGTTTCGAATCCTAGATACTCGTCTTGAAGGGCAATATTCAATGGAAGGAGCATATAAGGCAGCAACCCTTGCATTGCGATGCCTATCCATGGAAGCCAAGTTCAGGCCAACCATGGATGAGGTTGTAACAGCATTGGAGCAGCTACAGGAAGCAAAGGACAATGGAGTCATTCAGAGCAATCCGAGTACCGGACCCAGGGTTCGAAGAAGAAGTACTGGTGAAACTCCACATGGAAAGAGCCCTGCTGCTTACCCTCGGCCCTCTGCCTCCCCTCTTTATGCATGACAATGCAATGGCAGAACTTAACAAAAGCTGCTTCTGGTTCTACTAAAACTACCATGGCAAGGTGGTTTGGTGAGAATCTCATGATCTTGAGCATATACATATATTGGTCTAATAACTGTACAGATCATATTTCAGCTAATATAGTAGGAAGATCAACCTTCCGTTGATGGAAAAATCTTCTGTTGACAGTTTCCTGGTGCACTTGTAACGAATGCCACGATGTTATGTCTTACAAATATGTCTGTAACTTTGGAAACAGCTTGGAAAGTAGGGAAGCAAGTGCTGTTTTATGGTGACTATGGGCACCTGTCCTTTTTTCTTTCAGCCTGGGGTCCTTTTTCTTTCAGCTTGGGGTGGTATATTTTCCATTTGTTTTACCTTTTAGGTGGGTGTCTGTCGTAAGTTTGATGTAATATCTTGTTTCTGTTCTTATTCAAAGAAGGAAAAGAGATGAATTTCAGCTGTTGATTTGAGATTATGTCTGTGATGGAGAAGTTGTTATTTTATTGTGAGCAAACAACTGTAAATAACAAAGACAAAGAAAAGGCGATGAAAGAGAAATTATTAAGTTAATGCAAAGTTATAGTCATGTTGATTGATGGTGTCCAACTCCACCATGCTAAATCAGAAAAAAGTATGTACAAATAAAGTGCAGAAGACTAGTGAGGCACACGTGGATGCATCATGCATATCCTTTTCTTTGCTTTCAGTCCATGTAACTTTTGAGCTTTTGACTCCGTGTGAAGTTAAAACGTGAAAAAGGAAAGAAAAAGAAAATAAAGGTGGGGGAAGACTTTCCAGGTATCAGAAAGGTCCAAAGAACCATTTGTTTCCTCATGGGGGGGGGTCTACTTTTGGAATACAGATACAGCCACGAGCCACCCACCCAACTGGCTTCTGCCACTCTCCCAAGGACCAAGAGGGACTACTGCTTAGGCTTAAAGCTTGTCAAACAGCCTGAACTTCAACGATATCTTTAGAGATTGTGCAAGGGTTAAAACTTGGCTATTTGGCAATTATTAAGGTTGTTCCATTTGTGATTTTTCCTCTTTTGCGGAAAATACTTAGATATTATATAAAAATAAATTTACGAATTGACATGACTTGATGTGATACGTCAGATTATAAAGTTAATTTTATTGTAAAGTAAATCTAACGGATTCTATAAAATCAAGCTAGTTTATGAGTTTACTTTTGAGTAATCCGTATCTGTAAAATACCAAAACTGGAAAATGCATAAAACTTGAATTTTAAATCTATGAATGACCTGGTTTGGAAATTGGATTGCGACGAAGTGCGCCTAGATTGTTTGAACTTTTCTCCTTTATTTTCTACATTGATTCAATATGGAAGATATCAAATAGCACTCTCAAAATTTTCTTAAATAAATAAATATCTGTGGGTTCAATCGGAAAAACATAATGATTTCAAATATAATAGTAACAAAAATTTAAACAAATAGATCGAGTCTTATAATTTGCATGTATTTTGAGACAACCTAAACAAGAATGTGCATCTATTGCAGGCCGGAAGGAAACAATATTAACACAGCCCGTCTCTCACACCAGGCGCTGTCATTTCTATGACCCTCACATGTCCACCAAAATCCTCCACAAGTTGTCTACATGATTGTTGAAGATATTTAGATTAAAGAATTATAAGAAATTGGTCTCGATTCGAAAGTCACTTCAATTCATCTTATCTTATCATTATAATTTTTTCAAATTTCTATACAAAATATAATAAACAATTTAATTTTTTCAAATTTTAAAATAATAATAATATTAAAAATAATATTCTAACAATATTTTATCTAACTCATATAAACTAATCTCAACTCATCTCTCATCTCTAAATTCAAAAGAGGCTATAATCTGTCCTGATTAATGTTGGGACGAATTTGGTAGGGTTATGGAGTTGAAAATTTTGAAAGCCATTGACAAAGCCCAACCCCATACATCCATACGTCAAATTCAAATTATGCCCGTAAACCGGTTGGGTGGTGTTTTTTGAAATTTGGAGTTCTGTTATTGCTTAGCACCTCCAAAATGAAAAATATGGCCATGGGACACAGTCAAAATGCTTTTAGACAGCATATTCATTCATGCCAAATCTAAGGCAAAAACAGATATGATGAAGAAAAATAACTTGGGCCTCAGCATATTCAGATATAATAAAAAAGGATGCTTCACAAATGCAGCTTTCCTTGCAAGCAATATTTACACCTATACTCAAGCAAAAGGAGATGGAGTGCATAAGCTCCATATGTTTCCAGGATTCGCAGACATATCTACATCTACTGTCCATCCCAGAATTGAGGGGTTCTCTTTACAGCAGAGGCTGACTACTTATCACCAAGTAGCAAAAGGAGAGAGAGAGCATAAGCTCCATATGTTTCCAGGATTCGCAGACATATCTACATCTACTGTCCATCCCAGAATTGAGGGGTTCTCTTTACAGCAGAGGCTGACTACTTATCACCAAGTTCTTACCAATCCAGGTGTCCAGTTTCTCCAATCTAATTTACTAAATGATTTGTTTTTCAAATTGACTATTTCTCTAATGTCAAAAACCTTCTTCAGATAATTGTTCCCCTGCTTAGTGATCACAGGCTCGGGCTCGTTCTCGATCTCCCCCATGATTTCTTCCCTAAATTCTTCATTTCCATTGACAAGCTGAGGGGCATCTTCATCTTGAGATATCGTCTCACTAATGATGTTTCCCAGTATCTCAACCACCTCACTCATTTTAGGACGGCACTTTGGCTGCTTCATCAGACACTTGTTTGCCAGAGATGCAAGTTTCTGAGCTGATTTAATGCAATACTGTCCTTCGATTCGAGGGTCTACAATAAGGTGAAATTTCTTCAAGTCCGACACATAGGGTCTTACCCATTCCAACAGTTTCTGCTCGCTTCGGGGAAGGTTTCTTTCCACTGCTCGTCTCCCAGTGATAAGCTCATAGACTACCACCCCAAAGCTCCAAACATCACTTTTAGTAGTAAGCCTGCCGGTCTGAACATACTCTGGAGCGGCATAACCTACTGTCCCTACAACCTTATAAACAAAAATGGCAAGTAAGAATATGTTCAACATATCCGAGTTGATTATGTGCACAAGAGTTACATAAATCCCATAATTCAAAGTAGTGGCAATCAGTACAACCGCATAAGCTCCAAACTTCACTCAGAATCATGTTTTATAGAAGGTGAAGAGTTCTGATAATCGTAAAAAGATAATCCATTGAATTTGCACCCAACAACTTACTGTTGTTGAAACGTGGCTTAGTCCTTCACAAGGTCCCTGCCTAGCCAGTCCGAAGTCCGAGAGCTTGGCATTGAAATCCTCGTCTAGCAAAATGTTAGACGTTTTGAAATCTCGAAAGATTAGCTGCATCAATTATGGAACAGATCAAAATCATGTGGACCAGCATTAATGTAAAAAAGTAAATAGTCACCACAAAATCAGGCTGCAGCTTTTGTCTTATTTTTTTTTCAAAAAGTAAAAGATATGTGTCTCATCATCCACCTTTTCATTTTTTCTGCAAATAAAAGGCAGGTAAATCTCAGTAAAAATGAGTAGCAAAAAAGCCATGCCGATAAGTTTGTTCAAGCTTTTGCACTCAATTTATGCATTGACTAGAATAAAAGGACATTCACGCAATCACTCGAGACATTAAAGAAATTTTGGGAAAAACTAGGGAAAGAGGCACAAGTAAACAAGAACCCTTTCTTGCTTGTAGACACTTATAGATCATGATTGCAATGTTCCCAAGTGTAGAAGAATAATGTACCTGAAAATCCATTTCTTCATGAAGGTATGCCAAACCACGGGCTGCATCCTGAGCAATTTTTAACCTTGTAATCCATGGGAGAGGAGAAGGTACTCGAGCCAATAGATGGTCCTCCAAGCTTTTTTTACGCATAAGCTCATAGACAAGAAGTCTCTGAATCCCTCTCTCATCATCTTCTGCACAATATCCCACTAACTTGACGAGATTTGGGTGCTTGACCACACCCAGAAAGTTCACTTCATTAATCCATTCCTTATGCCCCTGAATACTTGAACAAAAAAGAGAAAAGTACAATAAGATGACCTACGTCCTTAGAGAATCAACCCTTGTTTACTACAGGTTTCCAGGGGCTTATAACGATCCTCGGAGAAATTTTTCAATCTTAATTATCTCATTATTTCTAATAGCAAGCAGCACCGATACAACGGTTTCTACTCTCAAAAGACGACAAATCATACTGCTTCTTTGACACTAAACAAGCCAGATCATATCTTTAGGCGATAAGCAGCAAAATTCTTCAAATTTACAAAGTAAAACGTGAATGGTAGAAATCGCATTACCACCGCGCAGCAAGCATATCAATGTGGCTAATCCTATATAGCTGAGGTAACGCTTTGTTTTATCAGTTATATTCGTCTAAATTACGACTCGAATTTAGACTCGACCGTAAACACAACTAAGGGGCTAACACCCTCGTTTTGTATTACAACCTTGGCATAACGACAAACTCAACTAACCCATCTAATAAAAATAAAGAATCAATATCCAAATTTGCCTCTTACAGGCATTCAAATCCATCATCAAAATCATCCATGAAAAATGTATGCATACTCCATGCATAAGAAAGGGAGAGGGGGCATGCCTGGAGACCATTACGATTCAACTGCTTGATCGCAACCTCCATTTTCGAATCCGGAACATCAGTCCCATCGCCAGGAACCGTAACAATTCCTCTGTAAACGCACCCAAACCCTCCCTCCCCAATTAACAACGCCCTGCTGAAGCCTCTGGTGGCAGATTTAAGCTCGGAGAAGGTGAACACGCGAAGATCGTTGGATCGTCGCTGAGTCAGGAAGTCGAGGAAGCCAGCCGAGTCGGAGAAGTCCCTGTTGTCGAGCGTGCTGGACGTGGAAGCGACGCTGAGAGAGCGGGCCCAAGATACCTTGGACGCGGCCCGGGAAACCACGCCATAGACGCCGTAGTTGTCGTCGTCGCCGTCGTCACGCCTCTCTTCGCCGTTGGTGAAGTGGAAGCACTTCATGAGTTTTGGGTGAAATCCAAATGAAGGAACTTTTAGGAATCGCAGAGAGCGCTTTTATCGAGAAAGAGTCAAAAGGCTACGAGGGGAAGAGGGTCTGGTTTCGGATTGGTCAGCGGTGACGGATCAGACTACTTGCCATTGGAGAACGTGGTTGGATTCAGTCTTTTTTATTTTATTTTCTTTATTTTAAATAGAATTAGGCGGCTTTTGTTTTGCATTAGTTGGGCAGAAGGATGCATTATTTCTTTATAATTTTATTATCCAAACCTTTTTATATAAAAATAATGTAATTTTAGGGTATGTCATGTACCTTTTTTTTAAAAAAAACTTAAAATTTATTATTAATATATATATTTTTATTTTTCACATTTATCCCATATTTTTCCTACTTTTTTTAAACAAAGAGTGTGAAATTTATATAATCTTAACCGTATAAATAATTTAAAAATATAGATGTGAATTTTATTATATTAATGTTTAGGTTAACATTAAGAAAATAATTTATTTACAAATATTTTTCTATACAGTCAATAAATCGCTTTAAAATGTTTTTATAATAATAACAAATATTTGATGTTTTAATTTTTCTCTATAGTTATAAAGGAATCTCAGTTATATGTCTTGATTTATAAAAAGGTATATAATAGAATATAAAAACTTAAAAAGAATCTAAAGAGGAAAGCCCAAAAATACAAAATCTCTACAACCTTTTATTATTTATACAATTTTTACATATTAGATTTTTAAAATTTTTTTATCAAATATTTATAATATGAATAATGAATAAAAAATTTGAAATAGTTTAAAAAAATAAACTTAAAAAAATTTTAAAAAAATATTAAAAAATCTAAAAATATAAAAAAATATAAAATATGGCATGTGATAAAAGTTATATAACAAAATTTCAAAAATACCCCACATGTGATGTTGGCATGTTGCAATGGAATACAGGGGTCCGAGACTTTGAGGCTGATCAGATCACGAGGGAACTGCAGACTGCAGAGGGTGACTGCATTAGTGTCTGGTTGAAGTGTCCTCATAAACATTAGAGAAAGCACACCATTGTGTTTCTCAAAAAAAAAAAAAGCACACCATTGTGGGGCCCTCCCTTGTGTTAGTTGAGGGGCTTAATAGGGATTTTCTCTCTTTGTTCGGATATGCGTTTTTTTCTCTATCTTGATTCTTGATTCTTCTAACTTCATAAACGGCCTGCAATTTTTTATGAATTTTGCTATTCATTCTCTTCACATTTTATATTTTTTAATATTTTTAATATTTTTTAAAATTTTTTTTGAATTTATTTTTTTTAACTATTTATAATTTTTTATTCACTATTCATATAAAAATATATTTGATAAAAAAAATTAAAAAAAAATGAAGTGTGGAGTGTGATGTGTGATATGAATAATAAGAAGTTGAGTAGAATTTTTGATTTTTTATTACCCCAACGGCAGCAACTAATTAATCTAGGACGATCGACACAATGTCAAATAAAACATAAACATTCAATGATTTGGACCGCCAAAACCGATGTTTATTTTTATTTTATTTAAATCAATGGGTTGCTCGAAGAATTATCGGTTGGACTCGAAGTAATTTTATAAATATAATAAATTACATAAAAATAAATTTATAAAAAAATATTACTTTATGTGATCTGTTAAATTTATTTTATGATAAAAATAATTCTATAATCTGATTTATTACATCAAATTACGTGATTTTATAAATTTATTTTTATATATTTTCTTTGTGATTAAAATAGTGTTGTAACGAAGCGGATAGAATTAGAGCCGTTTGATTAGAAACCCCAGTCAATATTTTCATTTGATGTCCCCAACTGTTAATTGATAGGGTACATGGAGTTTGTTGATCTACTTAGGCAACAAATGGGCACCAACCATGGTTATTGATCATCTAACGTCTATGTGATTATCTGCCGCTTCGTAGAGACGGACACTATCTCAAAATCATTTGCATTAAAACGGTGCGTGAAGGTCACGACCAATTGTGGTGAGTAGTATACGACATATCTAGCTACTCAAAATTAGTAAAATGGTGAGAAAGAGTGAATAATTAAGAGGAAAAAACAAAAAAAGAGGAAGAAAGAGAGCGATCAAGGAATAGAATGATGGTGATGGATGAAGGAGTCAAAGTAGAATCAAAAGAAGTAAAAACAGAGAATAAAAAACTAAAACAGAGAGAAAGGGATTACAATTAAGGAGACGAGAATGGGAGAGTAGAGGGAGAGGTAGCTTAATTTGAATAGTAATTCCCAAATAGTCTTTTCTTTTCGTTTCTTTTAATTCATTAATGAAGAAAAATAAATAAATAAAACCTTGTAGATAGACATAGTCATGATCAAGAGTAATACTAGATATAATTATGAATTGTGCAAGTGTCGTGTACTTATTTTAAAAAGAATAATTCTATATACAATCGTGAAATGTGTAACCATGTAGTCACTTTAAAAAAGAGTCAGGTCTATTATTAAAAAATTAATTTTTTTCATGTAGATCTCATGTTTTATTTATTTTTTTCAAAGCGATTACGTGGTGGTTGCACAATTCATTGTTGTAAATATATTTTCTCTTTTAAAAAAGAGTAGAGTCTATTATTATAAAATTAATTTTTTCATATTGATCTCATATTAACTCATTTTTTTCAAAAAAGAAAAAAAATGTGCATCACTTGAACACCCAATAATATATAGTAGATGCTTGCGTAAAGTGTATGCATATTTGAGTAACCAAGGGAGGCTTGTAAATTTGTAATTCACAATTGCACGTTAATAATGAAAGGGTTCAAAGCTTGAGATTCACGTACATTATTTATAATTTGAATCATAATATTTAATAAGAAGTTTCGGCGATTACAAGTTTTCTAACCAAAAGCATTTGCCGGTGGTTACAACTACATGCATTTATATCGATGAAAAACACGTATGTTAGCAAAAATCATATACTTTTCCTTCTAATACAAGCAATTCCTCGTATTGGGTTTATCAACTTTATCTAAAAATCAAAAAGGGAAAAAATGTAGTGACCATTGATTAAAGCAGCTTCAATCTGAAAATGATGGATCCAATATCTATGGTTGTACTAGTCAAATAACTTAACCTCTTCGTTAAGATAAAAGTTAAAAGTTAAATAAAATATTATTAGAATATATTTTTTAATATTATTTTTATTTTAAGATTTAAAAAAATTAAATTTTTTATTTTATTTTATTTTGTATAAAAATTTAATAAAATTATAATGATTATATGAGATGATATGAGATGAATTGAAAATTTTTGTGAGAGTAAACGAGATATAATTGCTAACACTTGTGTTTTTGTCATGTGATCTCGTTTTATCTTGTAGTCTTGTAGACTATAATACAATGGCATGAAAGGAAGGCATGATTCTTTGTCTTGGCGAGGCTGGTTGAGAACTTTCTGAAATAGATCAATTCTATCACATTAGTTAAATATAAAGAATTATTTCACAGCAGTAGTGCCTGCAACGCTTCTAACAGCCAAATGCCAACAGAGAAACAACCTCCGGATGACGATAGTTACATTGGAATGATGATTAAGTTAAACAGAAGCTGTTAGAATCTCTTCATCAATCTAATAATTTTGCAATACGTACATGTGGTTGTATTTATAGATGATGAAGTTTTTCTTATGAATACGACGATACTGGAGATAATAGTGTCCCGCCAGCATGGGTCTCTTTGCAAGACCTGTTCCATAGGTGTCAACTTCTCGCGAGGTAAATCTCATCGGGTATTCATTGCATAATTGTAAGATTCTTTGCGTGTTGAGCGGCCTCTCAATCGATTTAGAAAGTGTTTCATCTCATATTATTATTATTTTTTTTTAAATTTTTATATAAAATATAATAAATAATTTAATTTTTTCAAATCTTAATTCAACTTTTTCAAATATTAAAATAATAATAATATTAAAAAATAATATTTTTTTCAACTTTTATGTTTCATTTAAAATTATTTCATTTTATGTCAAACAATCCTTAGAGCATTAGGGCACTAGCATTGGCTTGGCCAAAGTTAAAGATTGGCTAAAATTTAGATAATATGTACTAGAAACACTCCACATTGGATTGGCCAAATCTAAAATAAAATGGACTTTTGCTATAGTGATTGGCCAAAGATGGAGAATCACTATTAATTCACCAAATATTAAAATATTAATTTTTCACTTCAAGAAAACATTAAAATATTAATTTATCACTTCAATTAAAATACTATTTAGTTTGTAATTAAGAAATTTAGATGAATTTAATTAATATTTTATATTATTAACATTAAATGAATTTTAAAAATATTAATTTTTTAATATTAATTTAATTAGAATATAATTATTATTAATATTCAATTAGTAGAATTATAAAATGTGATACAAATAAATTAAATAAAAAAATTATTAATTTAATAATATTTTATTATTATATAGAAGGTAAATGGCTAATCCAATGTAGGGATTGAATGTAAATAGAATAGGTAAATGTAAAAATAGATGATATTGGCCAAAGTTTAGAGATGCATTTGACCAAGCCAATGCTAGTGCTCTAATTAGTAGTGATTTATGTATCCTTATATGCAAAATCATCTCTTTTGAAGAATGACTATTTTTAGTTATGTAAAAATATAAAGATGAAGAAGTCAATGCAGATTTTTTTAAAGACAAATTTTTTAAATTTGAAGATGAAGATAAAGATAGAAAAGCTATTACCAGTGCTCTTAGTTTCAACCCTACCTCGCCTTGTATCACGTGATCTTCTCATGAACGTCCATTTAATTGCCTAGCATGGTCTTTCCTCGCCCGTGACGCATACTGTACCTAACAATTAATATTTTAATTTTTTATAAATGAATTCTACTATAAATATATAGCGTATTAACATAACAACATATAATAATAAAATTCATATATATAAGTAGTTGCCTACATATGGATAGTACTTAATAATGTCTTATTTCATGATTATGAGTATACGTCTTCTCTACTCGACTCGACTCGACGTACCCATCATTTCTAGTGATCATATCGCTGTTTAATTATAATCAAACATGTCGACACATGATACTACTGCCTTTTCTCCAAGAACGGTCCTTCTAGAGTTAGTGTTATTTAATGTGTTTTTTTTTACATACATTTTTTTTAATATTTTTTAATATTTGTAAAAAATAAAAAAATTATGTTTTTATTAAAAAATATTTTCTTAATCAAGAAATTAAAAAAAAAAAATCCAGCGAAAGCTCTCAATGGGAAGACTAGTATTATCCTTCCAAGAATGGATAGAGAGTGCATGTCACTTTCTCTAAGATATATAGTGCATGGAATCGAGTGTACATGGGAAACACCATGCATGCATGGCAATCGATTCGAGACATATAAGCATGGGAATTGAAATCAAATAAATTAATAGATGCGTACGTACATCTCTAGCTAGGTTCGATCTTGATCTTATATATGTTGATCGATATTCTTGTTTGAGTACGTTCCATATATAGATGGTACATACAATATTGTGAGACATGTCTAAGAATGTCTTAACATGGTAACACAAGTACTACAAAATCTTAAATACCTCATGTTAATACATTTTTCTGATGGGGTCGACGTCGGAACTCAACGATACGGTTGAATGGTCAACAATGATGGCTTGAACGTTAGTATAGTACTTGGATGCTCATCCATAAAATAAACGATAAATAAAGTAGATAAAATATACATAAAAAGAGAGACACAGAGATTTACGTAGTTCGATATAAAAATCTATATTCATGAGTCGTTTGAAGGCGAAATTCACTATATTGGATGACTTTAGGGTTCTACATCCATAGATTTTAAGAGGAGAAATCCATAGACCTTCTATAGCTCTCAATACAATAAATTAGGAAATTTGGTTTTAGAGAGATTGAATAATATGCCTCCTTTATGGAGAGAGAGTCCCCTAAGATGGTAGAGAAGTCTTTCCTTATACAGATATCCAATCCCTACGTTTTAGTGGTCCCTTTCTTTTATAAAGGTCTCATTCCTTCTCCGGAGTAGCTAATTCATACTTGCCTTATGTTAGTTTTATCAGTCAACATTCCTTATCTTTATCTCTTACTTTTATTTTGGCAATGAGCTTCTATTAAGCTGGACCTTAGTTCATTTGCCAAATTCTTTTTCCAGTATGAGAATTATATATTACGATGTGTGCGTCCACACAAGCATTAATTAGTTTTGTGTTTTGCAACTAATTAATAAGGGGAGAAATGGAAGCATGACCATAAAACTGGATATATCTAAGGCCTATGATAGAGTCGAGTGGCCTTTTTTAGAAGCTATACTGAGAAGGTTGGATTTTGGGGAGAAGATAATCTGTTTCATCATGAAGTATGTGTTATTAGTGAGTTATTCAGTGCTGGTCAATGGTAAGCCAGAAAAGAAAATTATACCTTCAAGAGGTATGAGGCAAGAGGACCCTCTATCCCATTACTTGTTCATAATTTGTGCTGAAGGACTTAGCCAACTTCTAGTCAAATCAGAGCAGAATGGTAATATAAGGGAGACTGCAGTGTCTAGGGGGAACTAGGATAAACCATATTTTATTTGTTAATGATTGTGTGATATTCTGCAGAGCAGAGGTGGAAGAGTGGAAAAAGATCTCTTCAATTCTTGGTTTGTATGAGAGAGCCTCTAAGCAGACTCTTAATAAATAGAAGTCTTCTATATTTTTTAGTTCCAACACAAGAGAGGAAATAAGATACCGAATCTTCAATGTGGCTGGAGCAGTAGTGTGTGACAATTATGAAAGGTACCTGGGCCTTCCTGCGGTTTTTGGAAAATCGAAATATAGTACCTTTAGAAGTATTAAGGAGAGGGTGTGGCAGAAGATCCAAAACTAGAAGAATAATTTCCTTTCAAAAGCTGTTAAGGAAATTCTTATTAAGGCAGTGTTACAAGCTATCCCCACATATTCAATGTGTGTTTTTAAATTACCTAAGATGTTATGCAGAGATATTGAGGCAATGATTGCAAGGTTCAGGTGGAGTCAAAACCCAAAAGACACAGGGATTCAGTGGAGTTGGGCTAAAATGGGGACTAAAAAGGCAAAGGGTGGTATGAGATACAGAGATATTGAGAGTTTTAATAAAGCTATGTTAGCTAAGCAATGATGGAGGATGTTCCAAGAATCCCATTCACTTGCTACCAGGGTATAAAAAGAAAAATACTTCAAAAATGCCCAGTTAATTGATGCCAAACTTGGGAATTCCCCTCACTAATATGGAGAAACATTTGGTTTGTAAAGGGGTTATTGAAAGATGGGTTAGTGTGGAGAGTGGGGAATGGACAGAAAATAAAAAACTGGGGTCAAAAGTGGTTGCCAACACCTACCACATATAGAGTTCAATCACCAATCAAAACTCTAAATATTGAACCAAAAGTGTGTGAGCTAATTGATGAGGGGAGGAAAATATGGAAAGAAGATTTAGTAAAAGAAATCTTCAATGAGGAAGAGGCTCATTAGATTTGTACTATTCCAATTAGTAGATTGGGGAATGAGGACAAACAAATTTGGGGTTCCACAAATAATGGTAGGTTTATAGTGAGAAGTGCTTACAATGTTGATCAACAAAAGAAAAATAGTGAGGGAGGGGGGACATCCTATGTAGGTGAAGTGGTTGAATAATTGAAAAGAATATGGAACCTTGAAGTACCAGGATTTTCAAACACTTTTTATGGAAAGCAACAAATAATATACTACCTGGCCTACAAGAGTGAATTTATGTAAGAGGAAAATTCTTGATGACCCAAGGTGCCCAATATGCCAAAATGATGAGGAGTCTATGATCCATGCCTTGCAGAGCTATCCTGCTGCCTCTGATGTGTGGGCAGAAAATGCAAGCCCTGTTACAAATGGAAAACTGGTGAAGTGGAGTTTGTACAGCTGTGGATAGAATTGTATAAAAGATTACCAAAAGCAAAATTAGAAGAGACTAGTGATAATGAGAAGAATATGGTCTAGAAGGAATGAATATATCTTTGAAAACAAATTTGCTAGCCCTTGCTGCCAGATTGTACATATTGCTATAGCAGGTTTAAAAGAATTCCATCTGGCATGCATGGGGAGGGAAGGAAGACAGAGCAACGAAGATAGGGATGAGAGAAGATACCATTGGAGAAAAACATAGGGCAGTATATGCAAAGCAGCTTTTGATGCAAAGATGCAAAAAATGGGAGTGAGAATTGTGGTCAGAGACAACAACGGAGATGTCTTATATTCGTTGTGTGCTCCAAGAAACTATGTTACCTCTCCCATTCTGGCTGAAGGTAATGCTCTATGGAAGCTATGGAGATGTGTACTGAGTTGGGTTTTAGAGAAGTCATTTTTTAAGGTGATGCAAAAGCAGTTATTGAGGCTGTTGAGTCTGAAGATGAGGATGACTCATGGAGGGGGCAGATCATTGAGGATATCAAGCAAATAATAAGAACTAAAGCTCATTGGTCTGTGGCTTTTATACATAGAGAGGGAAACGAAGTGGCTCACCAGTTAGCAAAAATAGCTTTGCAGAATGAAGGAGAACTATACTGAATGGAGGATGGTCCTCGGAATATATATCATTTGATTGTAAATGACAAAGGTTATAATGAAATGATTGGTTAATGAAATGAATTGCTTTTCTAAATAAAACTAATTAATTATTATCGATCTCTATACACATCACTACTTGTTATATAGGATTTACTATAGCTATAAACGAGTGAAAATATAAATGTCTTTTTACGTTAACCATTATGATAGATTTTTACATCAGAGTTTGTTTGCTATATGAGAAATGAGATCTCTATACACATCACTACTTATTATACAGGATTTACTATAGTTATAAACGAGGGAAAATATAAATATTTTTTTTACGTTAACCATTGTGATAGATTTTTACATCATAGTTTGTCTGCTATATGAGACATTATACCCCTTAATTTATATCACTCACTTTGCCTGTGGTACCATAATGTGGTGCTAAAAATATAATAAAAAGGGTAGAGGAAATCTTGGATTTTAGTCTTCGTCTTTTTGTATTTTCGTGTGCCATTGTGCTTTGAATATATATTTTTAAAATCTTTTTAATAAGCCGCATGCCAAGAAAAAAAAATGAATGGTATAAATTAGGGAAAATATGTAGTGGTATTACTCTTTGCTATATTGATAAATGACTTAGATATACTTAATTTGTTTTCCTTTGTTGTCTAAAAAGAGAAGAAGGACACGACAAAAGGGCAATCTTCTAGCAACAACAGCAAAAAAGAGACTTGGCATAGGATCTGGAAACTGACCGTACCAAATGCAGATAAAAGTCTTTATATGGAGATCATGCCTTGAAGCTCTACCAACAAATTCGAATCTGTTCTAGAAAAAGGTTGTGGAGGGTCCAAATTGCCCAATTTGCTTGGATGGAAATGAAACGGTGGAACATGCCCTCTGGGGTTGTATTGCAGCACAATATGTATGGGACCAATGCTCTAGACAGATTCAGAAAAGCAGGCTGGGTAACGCGACTTTTAGAGAACTATTTAAGGATGTGTGAAAAGTTCTCAGATCACCTATTGGAGGAAATCATTGGGATTGCTAGGAGGATTTGGATGAGATGAAATGAAATGGTTTTCAAGTCAGAATTCATTCATCCAAACATTTTGGTGCAACAAGCCAAATCATAATTGGTGGACTACAAGGAGGCACAGATTGGAAAGTCAAAAAAGTCTAGCCCAAAAATGGGACAACGGCTAGTATGGAAAGCTCCCGACTTCATAAAGATTAACTGGGACATAGCAGTGGATCGAAGCAGGAATAAAATTGGGATAGGAATTATTGTGAGAGATTGGAAGGGGACTACAACAAATGTCTTTTTGCAGCGACAAAATATTGCGGCCAAAAGTAATTTCCTAACAGAAAGTGTTGGTGCTCTGCAAGCTTTGTTCTTCACTGCAGATATGGGACTAAGGAGGATTATAGTTGAAGGTGATGCTCTCCAAGTGATCAAAGACATAACTATTCTGGAGGAGCCTTGGACTAGTATGGGAATGCTGATTAATGATATAAAACAAAAGCTTCTCTGCTTTGATTCTTGGTCAGTGAACCATGTTAGAAGGGAGGCTAATGTGATAGCACATACCTGAGCAAAATCTGCTTTGTATATCTCTGATTAGATTGTTGACATGGAGGCTAGTCCCTATATATTCATTCTTTCCTTGTTATAAGAAGTCTATTAATAAAAGAGTTTTGCTACACAACTTCTTCGGACCTTCACACTCCACACTCCACATGTTTTTAAATTTTTTAATATTTTTTCAATTTTTTTTTTTGAGTTTATTCTTTTTAAACTATTTCAAATTTTTTATTTATTATTCATATAATAAATATTTGATAAAAGAAAAAAATTAAAAAAAAAATGTGATGTGTGGAGACTATGTGAATAGCAGGAGGTTGTGGAGATTTTTTGTTAATAAAATAATCTTGATTTAAAAAAAAAAAAAACACATTTGAGGATTGACATGCCAAATATTTCTATTCAACAATTTCGTGATGGGTACTATTTAACAAATTATACATCAATTTAGGGAATTAGAACGATGCAAGTTCACTTCTTCCGTTTAATTGTGAATTTATGATAATCGATTTTTTTATTTTTTAGTTTTGTAAATCTAAGTTATTTTGATGATTTGGTAGATAAATGCTTCGTCCACGTAAGAATCTTGTAAAAGTAATTAATGTAGTTAAATTATAAATTTTTTTATTATAAAATAAATTATCTGACGTATCAAACCAAATTATATCAATTATTAGATTTTGCCAAAGTACAAAGTAAAATGAACAAAAATTCATAAACCCAAAAAAAAAAAAAATTTGATTTTGAGGGTATCATAAAAAACGTGGACATTTGACGCTCCTGGCTGATTTAACTCAGCCATGGGCATTATAACCTGCTCTAATTTCTCCGTTTTCGTCTTTTGGTTACTTTTTGTTTTGTTTTCTTTTATTTCTTATTTTTTATTTTTGGAGTAATGCTAAATAGTTTTAAAGTGTCCAAATCTTATGTTTTCAATTTGGAAAAAAATGAGGTTAAGTATTGTTATAAAAATAAATTTTTATGTGAATTTTAAATTTATTTATTTATTCTAAAAAAATGTACATTACTTGCATTTCTTAAAAAAAACTCATTAATTCAATTTGAAAAGGTGAGAATAGTGGTGAGAAGATGGAAAGTGAATTGTGAAGAGGACCACCGGTTTAATTGAATTTTATTTACAATTAGTTGAACTTTTTAGGATAATTATGTTAGAGAAAAATTAAATTAAGAAATAGAATTAATTACATACAAAATTTACATATGGCTGCGTTTGATTGCAAGATTCAGTTGAACTCAGTTGAGTTCAGTCTAATTTTAGACTGAGTCTAACATCTAAACACCTAACTTTCAAATTACTAAATTCATCTCAATTCAAAACTTTCTTACACGTGAGACTCATAATTTTTTTCAACTTAACACATCTTTATATGTGGAATCCACAACTTTTTTTCAATTTTTCATAAAAAATATTAAATTCATCTTAACATTCAAATATACTTTAAATTTAATTTAGATGAACCTTATATAATTTCTTTTATTACTTAATTCATTATTATTTATAAAGAATTAAACTTAAATAAATTTAACTTAACGTCCAAACGCAGCCTTAATAACATGATTAAGTCTACAAAATTATAGAAAAATTTATTTCAATGATTGTCGGTCAAATAAAATAGTACAATATATATAATATCCTAATTGGGAGATCGGGTCAAATCAATCCTAGAGCATTCGGATCTTTATCCGCTAAAAATTATCAAACCGAGTTGCACGGAAACAGAATTCAACTCCACGCAACGAAACCCAACAAATTACTTATATTTAATTTTATATATATATATATATATTTACTTATTAATGAAGAAAGTGATTAGTGTATATTGATATTTTTTTTATTTTTTTAAAATATTAAAAAATATGAATAAAAATAAATAAATAAATGTTAAAAAAAATAAAAAATAAAAAAGTTGTCATTGTCACGAGAATTGAGAGCATGTTTTGCTCCAACCTTTGTTGACCTTTCACCTCAGTTTTCTTTGTCTTTTACACATCAGCGACATCCTAGATTCCTAATGCTTGGTAAAAAGGTCGTGAGAAGTTACTACTTATTTACTATTTATAATATTTTTATTATTTTTTTATTTATTTAATATCCTTAATATTAATTTTATTAAAAAGATATAATTTTATTAATAATCATTTTCTTAATTATTAAATAAAATAAAAAATAAAAAGAATAGTAAATGAATAATAAGAGAGTAGTAACTCTATCATTTTTTTAGATAAAATTCTAAATAGATAAATTTACTATAAATTTTTTAAAATGAAATTCATCTTTTTATAAAAACTTATATGAAGTTTATCTATTTAAAACTTCTATAAATCATTTTTCATCTTTTATACTGTTTGTTTTCGTATTTTCATATCTATTACGAGATGTGATAAAAAGAGTCGTAAAAAATAATAAAATGATTGCATTAATTAATAAAGTTCTTAATCATATATATATAGTGATATTATCAGCTATCTAAGAGAAATATTTTATCTATAAAAAAGAATTATAAAAAATCATCTTATAAATTAGCATGGCTTGACATGGTCATTGGTATATTATATTATAGCTTTTTTATTATAAAGTAAATCCATCATATCACATTAATTTATGAATTAGTTTTTTTTCTCTCTATAAACGTAGCATTTCTCATTAATTGATGTATTCGTCAAATAAAAAAAGTCATTGAGAACGTTTAATTCAATGCGTTCAACAATTTTATCTCCTACTATTTTTGCACCTTATAAAAAGTACGACTATTATATGAAAAATATTGAGACAAAATATCATCAATCAAGATCATGCATAACCTAATGTATCATGTATTTGGAAATAAAATATATAACTATAACTGTATCTACAAATGTGTTTCACTTTCTTCCTTCAATCTATATATAATTCCCTTCAGTGGCGGAACTATAAATTTGTTTTAGGGGGCTAAGCAAAGTTAAAACTATAACAAAATATTTTTTATTTTATTTTAATACAATTTTTCCTGCAGTATAGAACAATCTGATAGTAAGATTTAAAATAAAAATAAAATATGTTTAATACAACCTATGTACTAAAAAAAAAAATCTATGTGTCAAGAACAATATATCATTAAAATAACATAAAGATATTCATACAAATATATCAAATAAAAGAAACACAAAGTATCTAAAATTGTAACTTGCGTTTTTTTATAGAAACAAAATCATCAAGTATTGAATCTAAATAGAAATTCATAGTTATTTTGGGTGGGCACAATATATCTACACTTCCATTCCAGTACAAGGAAGACCCAGCAGACTCAAGGCTAACGTCTGATCAGTCGGATTAGTACGATCTAGCCACTTGGAATGGGTCTGGCTCGGGTTTCTTTTAATATAGACAACAATTATTTGCTAGAAACTTATCTTTAATTTTGTTGCGAAGTCTTATTTTAACAATCTTCATAGCTGAAAATACTCGTTAATTGGTCGTTGTAGATACTGGAAGAGTCAAAATAAGACGAATCGATCTATCAATAAGATAATATGTCTTTAATTTCTCTGTCTCTACCAATTTTCAACATAAATCTGCAGTGGATGATAAATTTTGAAACTTTGGATTAGTAAGCACATCAAATTCAAAATGTTTCAATTGAAACCTTAAATTAATTTTCTCATTCTTAAAAAAATCAAGAGGATAATACTTTTCTGCAAGATAACAGATATCATCAATATTAAAAGATTTATAAGCATCATTTGGATCCACAGCTGAGCTAAGGGTGAAAAGTTTTGTCGCTCTTTCACCAAACCTATTGTCAAGCTCTTGCATTCGAAAGTCTATAGTAGTATTAAATATTTCAAAATGATAATGATGCTCTATTGTAATGTGATTTCGTTGATGACAACCACGACCTTGTACATAACGAGAGCTCAATTTTAGAATGTCAATATCAAATTTCTTGGAGAATGAGACAACATTCTCAAGCAAATTTTTTCAACCTTTATTTCTCAACTTTTGGATGAGTCATTTTGTAGTAGAAACCAGTGTTTCAAATACCGTACCGTATCGGCCGGTATTTTCCGTACCGGCCACCGGACCGGTACAGGTACACCCTGTGTTCCGTACCGGCTGAAATACCGGCCGTACCGGCCGATATTTCGGCCTGTACCGGCCTGAGTACCGGTCTGTAGCGGCCGGTACCAGCCGATATTTCGGCCTTTTTTTTTTTTTTTTTCATATTTTCAAACTACAAATTCATTTTTTGACCCTTAATTCAGATTAAGCTATTTATAATTTATATATCTATATATTTATATATAATTTATTTATATATAGACTATTATTTTAAAATATAATTTATATATATAATTTATTCATACACCGAAATGTTATCCCGAAACGGTAGACGAAACGGTACCGGTACCGGAATATTTCGTTCCAGTGGCTCGACCGGTACGGCATCCGGTACGGTATTCAAAACATTGGTAGAAACCATATTCATGACATTCAAGATATCTTGAGATTTTTGCTGCAAAACTTGATAAAAACCATCAGTAGATCCCATGATTTCCTTCATTAAATGTAAAATAAATATAAATTAGAATGATGTAATCATTTTATAAGCAACATTCGCATCCCCATGCTGAGAGTAAGTGGATCTTTGTTTTTATAAAGTTTTCAGGCACCAAGCAAGTGGCTCCTACGTAGTAGACTAAAAATATAATACAAATGAAAACCCCAACGAGAATCGCTGGCTCGTTTGACAGTGTCAATTTGGTTAACTCCTTTTCTACTTTTAAGTTCATTAATAGCTATCATATATGTAATTTGTGTTGCTTGAGCAGCTTGTAGTTCATCATGACGTTTACATGAAGCGCCCACTACATTGATAATGAAATTCTAATTTGAGAAAAATTCATGAACAGAAACTACATCTCTAGATACAACAACTAATGCTAACTATAAATTGGTGAGCAAAACAATGAACATAGTAGGCATATGAGAAAACTTTAAGAAATAATGCTTGCAATCCTTTCCATTTACCACGCATATTACTAGCACCATCATATATTTGCCTACGGATATTTTGAATATCAAGGCAATAAGGAGAAAGACCTGCAGATATTTTATTCTTTAGAGTCAATGCTGATGTATGTTTAACATGTACAAGATCAAAAAATCGTTCTTGTATAAAACCATTATCATCAACAAATCTCAAGTTTTCCAACTTTGTCATTATAAAACTAAGAGTTTAAGCATATCAAGAAAATTACCTCAATTTTTTGACTCAGGGGTCTCATCATGACTTCTAAAGACACATATCTAAAGTGCAAGTCATCGAACAACATCAATAGATGTTTTTATTCGGAGTTGATTGTAGAGAATTTGTTCTGAGCTTTGTGCATTCATTACGTTATCAATATGCTGTGATTGTTATAATAAATCATCATAAGAGTTCACAGCAAAGAGCAACGATTCTCCCCGATATGATTCAAAAAGACACAATATTTCTCATTATTAATCTTCTTCCAACTTCTAAATCCTGGGACAGTAAATATATCACATACAGAACGCCAAGATGCTTTCATTGTAAAAAGATAACAAGGTAAATAATATGTAGCATTCTTTGATGGAGAATACTCTAGTCAAGATACAAATTATACAAACAAAGAAACTTGAAAAGATGCTTTTCAGAACTAAAAAATGGATATTTTGATAGACGTATTTGATATGAACTCATTTTTAAATAAACTCTTCTTATTTTATCACATTGATTGATTGGATAGTCTCACATAGGAGGATGTAATATTGAATCTCGTTATAGTGAAAATATATCAACCTCTTTAGAATGAAAATGTAAAATGAATTTTTTCAAACTCCATATTTATAAAGTTAAGATCGGGATTTTCTTAGATTCAACTCTTGGTATTTTAAAATAATTTTTTGGAATATCTAATTTTTTTTTTTAAATAAGTAGATAATTTTTAATTTAATCATAATTCATGAACATAAAATTCACAAATCATCTTTTTCTTTTTATAAAATTTTCATCATTCAAAAAAGAGAAAGAAGTGTTGAAATGACCGGTTTTGGTCGACGACCGAATCATTGATCTTCTTGGGATGAATGTCCTACGAAAAGTTACATGTTTCTTCGTCACTTTTTTCTTTCTTGTTCAAATCAAGGAAAAGTTACGTGCTAATATATACGGGATCCCGCAATCTTGAGCAAGGAAATGCAAGAAAGAAAATTCTCGGGCAGACTCGAGAGGCTCAAAAGCCGGATGTAGATTGGCTACGGTGGAGTAGCATGCTGCATG
The DNA here is from genome assembly GCA_029856935.1 of Cyclocarya paliurus. Lineage (NCBI taxonomy): Eukaryota > Viridiplantae > Streptophyta > Magnoliopsida > Fagales > Juglandaceae > Cyclocarya > Cyclocarya paliurus. Next base: position 19,810,208 of record CM056956.1, read on the forward strand.
ATTCGCAGGTCAAGGTGGCAGACCTAATTGTCCGTACGAAATTGCAGGCACCGATGCAGACTTACAGTGACACCTACATCAGCACACTCGACATGTCAAATCGCAGCTTGCAATCTCTACTTACTTTCTGATTTCTCTTTTGCTACTCTTCTGCTACAAATATGCGAATCTTTCATTTCCCATGGCGTCCCTGACGTTGATTTTTATCTTTCTGCACATGCTCGATCCCTTCTTCCATAATATTTTACACGTACCAAGCCTCTTGACGGGGGGACCACCGGCGATATATATATATATATATACACACACGCACAGATCGAATGCAATTGTATCCACTGCTTAGAAAAAAGAAAAGAAAAAAAGAATGCAATTGTATCCACACCTCCCGATTTTTTTGACCAGAAAGTCACTCACGGAGATCATGCTGCATGCTTGGCCTGAAACCCTATGCTTGGCCCTAGGGCTAGCCCCAGTAATGATCTCTGATACATTGGCGGTCTGTGTAGTACAAACACGGGTTCTGGTGCATTAGAAGATATAGCAGGCTTGCTGCATGAAATTTCAGGCTTTTAGACCCCTTTACGTTCTCAACTAAGCTGACTATATCAAAAGGCATACCTCGCCCTCGCTTCTCCTTAGGTCCAGCTCATATGCGAGTAGTCTACTCTTGTATGAGTACTAGTCATAACCAATCTTCATCCAACGGTCTACGAAATTTCATAACTTCAATAGGGACGTTGTGATCTAAGCTTACTAGCTAGCTAGCTAGTCAACGTGAGACATTCCGTGCTAATTAGATTGTTAATCACTTACTGGTATTGATATTCATGGTAAATATTGGTACAGAGTCATGCACGCAGTAATTTAATTTTATGTAGAATTAAGATAAGAAATTAAGAAAGAAAGAATAAGGGCAAACGAAACCAACCTAGGAAGCCATGATCAGAACAGAGCTAGAGAACAGTACTAGGAGCCACGATCAAAGTCGTTGTTTCCATTGCCGGTCCCACGATGAGAGAGATGGATATATAAGAAGAGTAATTTACGTATAAATGTGAAGTACATAACGTGTCGATTTAAAAAAAACTGAAATTTATTATTAAAATATTATTCTTTTTATAAGAGTCTAAATTTTATTTTTTTTTTAAATAATTACGCAATAATTACACAATTTACCGTTAGAAATATATTTAATTCACAGTTGCTCAAAACAACAAATTTGGTTGCTGAAACGTTTCAGAATAAAGCAGAATAAAGCATCAGCAGTCACGTATTAACCACATTCAATTGCACTACACCTTTCAGTGTCACAGCCATGACAAAAACAATTTGCTCAAGTAAATTAACACCGCCAGAATACAAACTTCACCGAAGAAAATGGAGAAACTCAGCAACGGCCAACAGTACTCTTCTTTAACGCACCACTTTGGTACTGGTTGGGGGGGTGGGGGAGCACGTATCTCTCACGCTGTGGCGTCGCGAACTTCAAAGAAAGAGCGATTCTTGACGACGATGTCGTACATATGACGGATCTTAAAGTTGGCGAAGTTTTTCGGAAGGGAGATCAAGTGGGGTGACTGTTCTGACCTGTGGAACTGAAGGAAGTCGGGGCGGGTGGGGTTGTGGTAGCGAGACCAGCCGAGCTCGTTGAGACGGTGTTCGAGCTCGGAGTAGGAGCGTATCACGTGGTTAGCCGGGAGGTATACGAGGACCCGGGGGCGAGCGCCGGGTGCAGTGGCTGTTCCTGGGTAGGGTGGCTCTTTTTGCTCGAAGGATTCCCTAGTTGGATTGGTGATTAGGCGAGCCACGCCATTCTTGTCAAATATCCACACACCGGACATTGAGTGTGTGTATGTGAGCGAGAGAGAGAGAGAGGGAAAAGGAGACAGAAAGCTGGGCAACTAGATGGGTTATGAGGTACGATCGATTGTCGTACGAGAAATTGCGAGGTGGCCATATATTTATAGGACGAGACGTGAGTGGTGAGGCTTCATCGTTGTAATACCATGGTTCAGACCTGCTACCAGCCTCACCCATAATAATGGTGTAAAAATAATTAATGAAAATAGACAGTGAACAAGATTAGGTTATATTGTACGTATAATGTACAGGGACGCATGCACCTTTTTTTTTGTGGTTTCTTTGAGGAGAACTTTAAAATGAAGTCATTAATACTTGGTAATGCAAGATTAACTTGCATCATTCTCTTTTCCTTTTCTTTCATTCTGCTATTTTTCTGCCTGCAACATTTGCATGCCCAAAAAAAAAAAAAAAAAAACAAAGAACTTGCATCATTTTGGCCATTATTTGGGTTGTGGGTACTATATACTAGCTAGCAAGTACTGTTTTGATCTTACAAACAGGCAGTCATGTGAGTCGGTAATATGAAATCAATAAAGAGGATTGAAGATCAAACTCCATCAAGCCAAACTCCCATAGCCATCAAAGTTGATAAGCATGAAAGATGACAGCCAATTAGCTACCGATAATTAGAAGTCAAAACAGATAACTTCATGATCTCCTAGCGATATGCTACGTGTGTGTTTATATATACATGCTATTGAAGTTGATTAAGATGAAAATGAATAGCATTTGTACCTGAAGATTAATATGGAGGAAACATGTTCCGTTTATAACGTTCACAAAGAGAGATATAACGTAAATGAACTGGCTTGTCGTGTATTTAAGCGTTATGGGTTTGAAAGGAATCATATGGTTTCTGTGCACAGGATAACCGGGGAAGCCAATACGTGTAATACAAGTGGTACTTTGCAGTATACATGCGAATGGCACTTTGACAACCCCGAGGTGCGGGGTAGATCGATGCATGTTTTTTTCACGTTTATATTCAGTGTCCATTACGAATCCAAATGTTATGTTTTTGTTTATTTATTGTGAGGTATTTTTTATTAAAATAAATCTATCTTTTTACAAATAATTATGTTCAATCACAAATATATCGTTATATATATATATATATTTTTTTTTTTTTGTAGCGACGTGTTTCATGAATTAGTTTTGGTGTTGACAGGGGTGTTATATATGCATTAGTTCCTTATATTAAATTCATCTATCGGCTTTGGGTTATTTCTTTTGCTTTGGTCTCATCAATGGCGGATGTTACCAACCCTCTGTATCTTCAAATATAGCAAACGTTCAAGCGAGTGAACTTGAAGCTCCAACTGCGGGCAGGGTCGAAGTTCGCCTCGCTGGCCGTGGTTCTCGAAATTTCTTACGAAACGTCGACGGTTGCTTTTCCCTACTCGATAATCTCATAAACCCTTCGCAGCCTTTATTTGTCGTCGAAGTTCCTCCCCGGATGCTCCCATTCGTGTAACGGCACCGTCAGTACCTTCACACCGCGATCTCGTCGAATCTCATCAACCTCATTGGCCCTGACGATCAGAGACGCCACGCCATGGCCCGGAGTATCTCATCTTTCGCAATGCGACAGGTTGTGGCCGGCATCTGAGCGTCTTCGCTGGTTCGCCCTGGGTACTCCATCGTGGCCTTGTTAGGTGACTTGTCAGACTGTTTCTCATGTTATTTTTGCAACAATAAGCAATCGATGAGGTCGGGGATAATGATCAGGATTCGGCAGCAGGCCGGTGAGCTCAATAGATTCCGAGGCACAAGCCGATGAGGCCTTTTTTTTAAAAAATAAAATAAAATTCACAGAAACCCTTCAAGCTTGTGTTTCTTACAATAGCTTATTATCGAAGATTAATGGAAACGTGCCACGTAGGGGTTGATGAAGACACCGGCCTATCTGCGCTATAGGGGATCCTTTCTGCATACCCCTGACCCCCTCTCTCTCTGCTCTCTCTCTCTATCCCGATCCTTTCGTCTGCAGAAATTCCTATCCCTCTCTCTCATTCCCTCTCTCTCCTTCACGAAAATCCTAATCCAAAACCCCTAACCTCTCTCTCTCATTCCCACTCACTCCGTCGAGGACCTCAATACCTGGGATTTCACGTCGAGGAAGGGTCACGAGACGGCCTGCAAGAAACCCCAAGTCTCAGACCAAACCCCAAGTCTCAATTTCCAATATCAACCAAACGGGTCCAGTAGCATATACATTAATTCGGCCATGTTCCACCATTTCAATAATTTTTCTCTAGATTATCTGAATCTATATTGATCAAACAAAGATAATCGTGCTGCTTTGATATCATGATACCCTTACCTTAGCTGAACAGGCACAACATTGCTTGCTACTCTAGTGAATATGGGATGGGTGATGGGACCAGCTTTACTTTATTCATGTTTTCTAACTGGCCGTGGCTTTGGAAAATTTGTTTAGGTGATGGATGCTTATAGATTTACGAGTCAAATCAGGGTAGCCAGCAGCTGCATGGGAATATAATAAAAACCAATGGTAATAGGCTTTTAATTCTAATTCTTAATCAATTATGTCCTTAGAAGGGAGACTCCCAAAGCCCACTAGAGATCTTATGAAAGACCACGATTGCTTAAAATGGTTTAGAACTTTTAGTTAGGGATGGAAATAAGACAAAATTTTTCCCGGGCTTTCTTGAAGATGAACCTTACTTAGATAAAGTTGTACTATGAAAATTAATTGCGGGTTAGGGATTTTGGGTTCATTTTCTTGAAGGAGAGAGAAGTTAGGGATTTCGGATTAGGGTTTTCGAGAAGAGAGAGAGAGAGAGAGAGATTTTTGTAGACGAAAGGATCGGGAGAGAGAGAGAGCAGAGAGAGAGGGGGTCAGGAGGAATAACTTACGTAGAAAGGATCTCCTGCAGCGCAGAGAGGCAGGTGTCTTCGTCAATCCCTTATGTGACACGTTCCCATTGGTCTCCGATAATAAACTCTTGTAGGAGACACCGATTAGAAGCTAGTTATTCTCTTAAGTTAATGTAGAGTTATTAATTAAATTTTTTATATTCTAATTTTTCTAATATCTCTCATTTCTAAGCGAAAAAAAACACAAACCCTAATCTAATTTTGTTTTGCCATGAACGTTCCAAAATAAAATAAGATATTTTTTTGATAAGTGTCAAAATAAAATAAAATAAACACTAACAAAGTAAGTGGGCACACTTTGTTGGGTTTATAGAGTTTGATTTGTTCTTATGGAGAAACGAGTTGATGACCTAATCTAACAAGGAGTTGTCATGATTTTGTAGTGGAGTTTCAATGAGACTTGGGCCATGGAGCACAGGCCCAAAGTCAAAGCGAACATGGTCAAGCCTTGTGGGGGCCCGAGGGCCAAGGCCCTAGAAGAAAGATTTTTTTTTATCCTATTTGACTCAAGAAATGTCGAATAGAAAGTTCGTCAACGTTCGCGTGAATGACTACTTGAGCAAACATCAGACATAGAGTTCTCTTGAAACTTGCTCAATACCTCACTTGAGTGAATAACACGATAATTATAAAATTAGGGTTTCCATCGTACAACCATGTGTGTGTGTGTGTGTGTGCATATTTGTTATGAACAGCATGACCATTTTGAAATGATGTATTTTCACTTTCAAGTATATTTTATCATTGCTCAAGATAATAAAATTAATCATTTGCAACTCTGTGAACGCAAGTACGTTGTTAAACCACATAAATTTTTGTGTTGTCTAATTGATTTCGCGTTTTACTTTGCTTAATTTATACTAACTTGATATAAAACTTTTAAGTTGCAAAGAAAAAAGGGTATCAATATTAATAATTCGATTGGAGCTAAAAAGATAGTTATTAAATCGTTAGCATCGCATAAAAATATTCCTCCTAGAGTAGCTGTTAATATGACTAACAGAAATTCTGTTACTTTCCTTCTCTTTTTTTTTTTAGTTATTCGGGAGGCGATCCAAAAAAAAAAAGGTAGGGAAGCTATAATTGTAAACCACAATCGAATCTATGGAAGCATTGGCTTGTACATTCCTCTTATTAATGTGTCAAGAGAAATTGGTATAAAAAGCTTTGTATCGAGTAGTTGGATCATAGTCTCTTACCATAAAAATGGCTGCATGCGAGGTAGCACCAACGGTGAGAAATCCACCAATCCACATGTGATGTGTGATTAGGGTCGAATTCTATGGTTATGATTCTACCATATATGTCCACTGTCAACCAATGGAAAGGATGTAGCGCGTTTGACCAAAACTAGTTGTCACCCCTCCAGTAGTAGGAGAAGGCATAATAGTTAAAGGAAAACTAGCAAGATAATAATGAGAAACAGTTCAAATAAATTGTAATGAAATAGGAAACGTGGCTCATGTGTGATGGTAGCTAGCTTTACCAGAAAATGAAATAATAAAAAAAGCGTTCCACATGTTTGCATTCTTATTTTTACATCCTTTGTGCTTATAGAAATGGATGAGTCACCGTATCTTTACCCTCCTTTTTACCTTCTTTAGCCGATGAACATCTATGACACAAAGTTGTTTGCTGTTAGGATTATCCACCTGACCCGACCTGACGGTAGTGTTTCCAGTCTGACCCAATAAAGAGCTATTACGATTGGCCGATTAGCCGACCGGATAAGATTTTCGAAAAAATAGGTATTCTAACCTTTTTTTTTTTCCTTCTTCTTCTTCTTTTATTTTTTTCATATATATATATATATATATATATATATACTAGAAAATTCTAATTACCATTTTATTCAAAATATTTGAAATGGTCTTGTTCTAATGCTCTTTTGTGATTTTGCACAGGAAGTTGTGATCAACCCGAACGAGACTCCGCTAGTGATGCCCAAAATGCACTTTTAGTGGTAAAGGAACTAGTTATTGTCGCTATCTTCCAAGTATATTTGAACAGATACATTCTTGCCAAGCTCTAGAAGAAATTATGTGGCATATACCGCTGCTTTGCCTTCCCTTGGATTGATTTCACACACACAACAATTGTTATTGCAATTTGTTTGTCTAGTTGAACCGCTTTTCTGCCTTACGAAAGTTTATTCATCCAAGTATGATATGGGTTTGATTGGGGATATGGAGGCACTATTTTGATTGAGTTGATGGCCCTAAAATAAGGCATCTTATTATATTTGCAACTAGATTTCTCCCATGTAATATTTGAAATTGATTCAACGTTATTGTAATGACATAAAGCTAGGGCCTTTTCAACCACACTACGAAAAAGACATGTAATAATGTCATTTTACTTTAAATAGCATAAGATGGATATTGTTGCGACACAGTGTCATCTTGTACTTCTAACATGTTTTCTTCCATTTGATTTACCATGTAGTGAAAATACAATAGCGAATATAGGATACATGGACTTGTAGCTGTGGCCCTGTTGTAATCTTCAGTTGGCCTCATTCAAAATATTCTTCAAAATTATCTCTACATGAAATAAAAAATTATGTTAAACATATAATTAATTAAACTTACTGGTTTCTAACTTGTAGCTTTCAGCATCTTCCATTACATTTTGGGAGTCATAATTAATGAAGGGAGCCATTAACCAGTTTTGCATATAGATAAGATGAATTAAGAAATGAATCTAAGACACGACCTCCAACGCTAAATGCTGACTCAAAAGCAATAGTAGGTATAAGAATAGTTAACACATCTCAAGCCATATTGGCAAGAATCAGATATCTGATTGAGTTCACTTTCCACCTTACTAGAATATCAAAGTCGGATGTCGATCCTTCAATACTTTCCATGAAATATTTATCCAATTCTGATTTAGACTCTACCATATTTTTTGATGTTTGATATTGTTCATACATACTTAATATATTATCTACATTATCATAAGAAGTGTTGTTTTGGGTCTCACCAACACTTGATTGACCCATACTTGAACCTACATTGGATTTTGAATATTGCTTATACATCCACTCAATCATCCTCTTTAACCAATCAACAAGTTCAGATGCTCACTCATTTCTAAGAATATTTCTAAAACAAAACTCCAAAACTTTCAACTTGAAGCGCGGATCAAGCATAGATGCAATAAACAATATTTTGTTCAATTTTTCAATATCCCCCAATACTTGTCATATTTCAACAATATCCTCTTCGACATGGTTTTCAACATATTACTCTCATTCATAAAAAATTGTTCAAATGGTTATAGATTGTAAATATTTCTTTAATGAACAAATTTGAAATTGCATAAACTGAGCTTGAAACCCTTAAAGTCATATCATAAAAAAGCTTCAAAAATTGTACAAAAACCTTGATTGTTTCCAAATCATGTAAAGTTGGTATTTTGTCGTCCAACCTCACGTAAATATGGGCCAAACTCATTACCTTCATCTTGCATCATCTCAAACGCTGTATAATATTTGAGAATCACACTCAATATTAGATATGTTGAGTTCCACCTAGTTGGAACATCCAGACAAAGAAGCCCACCATCTAAAATATTTTGTTTCTCTGCACATGACTTGAACTTATTAAGTCTTACAGGAGAAGACATCACATATTTAACTGCATTTCGAATCTTCACAATTGATTTATCAATTTCTTTTAATCCATCCTGGACAATGAGATTCAAAATATGTGCACAACATCTTATATGCATAAGTTCATTGTCTAATACCATACAATCCCTAAGTTTGACAATTTTTCTCAAATAATCGATGGCTGTAGTATTAGATGATGCATTGTCGACTATGATTATAAATATCTTCTTTATGCCCCATCCAAGTACGGATGACTCAATCTCTTTTCCTATTGTTATCCCTTTGTGATTATGAACTTTCTTAAAATCTATAATTCTCTTATGCAAGATCCAATCATCATCAATAAAATGGGTTGCTATGCACATATAGTTAAGATTTTGAATTGATGTCCGCATGTCAGTAGTGATGCAAATCTTATAATCGGATGCCATGAATATGTTTTTCAACTTATCTTTTTCTAATATGTACATTTTCATACAATCTCACATAATAGTAATGTGAGAGGGGATTGAAATCTAGGCTCAACTACGGCCATAAAGTCTTTAAAACTTTGTTTTGCTACAAATATAAACGGTAGCTCATCCATGATTATCATTTTAGCTACTGTCGATTAGATTTTCTGTTCATTGTACTTGACAAGTATAATATTAAGACTGCTAGCTGTACCATCTACTCCCGTCTTCCTAGTCCCTGTTGTTTTTTATTAGAGGTTATCCCTTCCAATCCCACTAGTATTAAAGACTTTACATGTCTGATAATGATACTTCAATGATGAAGTACCTTGTTTTTTAAGATGACAAAACACAATAATCACACAAGGTGTTGGTCTTATTGGGATATTTGACATTCTCAATCCTCGTAAAGTGTTGACATACATCTGATTTGCCCCGTTTTCTTGTGATAGGAGGGCAAACTAGAGGACTTGTTGTTGGGATAGAGCTATCCAAAGTTGGAGGCAGAGTGCTATCCAAATGAATCTTATTGGACATTGATTCAGACCCAGATGAAGGCATAATAGCACTATATTCCATAGGGTTCAACTGCAATTGAGATAAATTATGTTACACGTACACCAATATATATATATTAAAAAACTAAAGCTACGCTTATATATCAACGTCATAAAATTAAATATAGAGAGCTTTTGTAAAGAAAAAGTTGTTATATATATCATGTATAACAGCTTGGTCATAATATATATAATTAATTATTCTAATGCTCAACTTTGCTGCATTATATATTATTCTTAACGTGAGTTGTAAATTACAGACTTTGTAGTGCAATCGATCTGAATGAATAATAAGTCAATCCAAAAGTTCAAAAAATGTGTTGAGAAAGAGACAAAACCATATTGAAACAAAGTGCGAATTTTGTTTCTACAGCACACCTGTCTATAATTATGAAATCATATCAAAATAAGTGGAGGGGGTAATAATGAAATGCACATCAACAAATCAATCTCTTATTTGGTTATTTGCCTAAAATGATTGACATCAGAGGCATAAGGTGCCTATCACAGAATGAGCATGTTGAGCACAATATGTACGGTGCAAATGCACCAATCAATCATATAATATTAAAGAAGCTTTTAGGCATTGTTTCTCCACAATGGAAACTGGCTTATACATATACTAGCCATTAAAAGAAAATGTTGGTCTCAAACCATACACACTGAAGCCGTATCCTAGAAGATTCAGATAATGAGTTTAAAAATAAAAGAAACAAGAACTGAATCAACATCATTACTTAAAAAGAATAGGAGCGTATAGAGTCATAGACCATTATTCAGCCAACCAACATCATTCACTTTACTGAGAACATTGTTCTGCACAATAGAGAACATTATTTTTACACGGAGACCCATGAATAACAGAGAACAAACTAAGAATAGCATATCATAAACAAAGAATAGGAGAGTATAGACCATCAAGCACAAACAACCAAGCAATATTTAACCTATTCAACCATCCAAACACCCATAAACCCACGAATAACAATCTCACAAACTAATCTCATGCAAGGGAGCAAGATTTTGTTTTCCAACCATCCAAACACCCATAAACCCACGAATAGCAAACTCACGAAAATGTAACCTATTCAGCCACCAGAACACCCATGAATAATCAACCGACAAACCAACGTCCTAAATCATGCAAAGAAGAAAAAAAATCTGATTTCAAGTCCTAGATCCAAACCAAATGGCAATATTTTGTTCCAATAATGAAAAACCAACAAACCTATGCGTTGACATTGATTCTGAGTTGCAATGGAGAGAGTGAGAGCTGCAAGGAGGAGAGCAGCTGCTATGAGCCTGCAAAAGAGAGATTGAGTGTCAAGCGGGAGAAAGGAGAGGAGGGATGAGATGTGATTCTGTGAAAGGCAAAAAACCCCGTTTTAGACTAAATCAAGTATTGGGTATTACCTATTTAAAAAAGGAAACCTGCTCGGGTATTCCATTTTCACTTTAAAACACAAACATGTCGACTTTTTCAAGTCGGGTTTACAGCCTTTTTTGCTCAGCCCTATTTGCTACCTTCAATAGATGTGCGCTAGATTGTGAGCAAGTTTTAATAGATGTTAGAGTACAATTAATAGATTATCAAAAGGGAGGATATGAAACAGAGACTATCAAGAGGTAGATCAAGAAGGGAGCCCATGACAGATTTTTTCATTGGAGTTGATCTAGGTCTTTCAAAGGGAGATGGAGATTTATGTTCATAATTTCTGACTGCAAGTTTTCTTAGGTGAAGTTGTAAAGCCTTTACAATTAGAAGGCTCTTCTTGGATGACATAAAACATGTTTTCTCTCAAAGATGAATGCTTGGTTCATCTATCGAGAAGGAAACAACTTAGCTCATAGTTTGTCAGATGAGGCTTTACAATTACAAGGAGAGCAATGCCAGATTGAAGATGGACCAAATGAAAGATATGGCTTGTAAAGATTAATTTCTTTATTGCTAATGAATGAGAAGAACAGTTCTTATTTTTTTTTTTTTAAATTGTAACTCCTTTCATATCATAAATGACTTTACTCTTCTTATTTTTTTTGCAAATCAATACATTTCTGAGCTTTTTTTTTTTCAAGAGATAATTAACTATTTTTTTTTTTTGGAAAATCATTGTCAATTCTAATGATTTTTTTTCTCACTAATTTTTTTTTCCTATGTTATATTTCTTGTTGAATAATAATAGTCTTCCAACTGGTTGACAACCAGTTTACAACTTACGTAATAAAAAAGTGATATAAAAAATATTTTATAATTTTGCAAAATAATTATATTGTCTTAATTGTAAGCTGGTTGTTAACCATTTGGAAGGATATCATTATCCTTTCTTGTTTAGTTTTTTAAGAAATTATTTTTTAAAATTATGCCATAAATAATATAATCATAATTTGACCTTCTATCACGACGAGGCTTAGGCAAGAAAATTAGAGAAATATTTTAGCTACAAAGGGAATACACAAAAATAAATTCATAAACTGATGTGACTTGATGTAGTACGTCAGATTATAAAGTTACTTTTAATGCTCATAAAAAAAAAGTTACTTTTAATGTAAAGTAGATCTAAAATATCACGCGAAACCACGTCAGCTTGTAAATTTACTTTTGTATAATTTTTTTTGTATTTGTAGCAGTTCTCATAAAATTATCGCCTAGTGGTGGAAGAGCCGGTCCTATTCAACAATACCCAAGGGCGGCGCGTTGATAATTACTTTGATCGACATGTCACATTAATATGCGTAGTAAAAATCATGTTAACATGATATGTTATGCTATTATTGACCCTATGACTAATGTGACACAGCACATCTACTCATACACGTAGTATAACATTCAATTGAAAAGTATATGAAAGAATTTGGTTTTATAATAAAGTACCAACATTATATTTTACCTGATAATATACCGTGTTGTGCAAATCAAGATGGCGGGTGTTTGGATGTCCTGTTTTATTCACTCCATTTTGTACAAACAATTATTTGTTGTATGTTTTTCATTACTAACCATGTATATGTAGGAGTGAAAATTTTTCAGTCCACCCGGAACAGAAAAACCAACCGGACCGAATGGCTTGTTCTAGATTGGACTTGACCGAATTCACCCTTCCTTGGTCTCGATCCATGGTGTCTTCAAAATTCGATTTTTGGTCCAATCCTGAGGTGTAGTTTTTTTTTAGACTGGATCAGGCCAAAACTGACTGAATTACTTATATATAAATTTTTAAATTTTTTTTATATATAATATATTGTTTTATATAGTAATTGTATAAGTTAAGTATATAATTTTTATATAATCTATCACCACTTAACCCTATAAAATGTCAATAATATATGCTATCCATTAACTAATATATCATACGATAAATCATATGATAATATATGTTATTATATGTAATTGAGCTGCATTATTACTTTTATACACTTAAGACCAATATATTTTTAATTGTTTTATTATTTTATCATTGGTTTTAGATGAAAAAATGATCAAGAGGCAATAAATCCAAGTTGTGATTTAAATTGATTAAAAGCATAGTTTATGCTTAGTTTTATAACTTGTGATTTTATTTGATTTTATTTCCTCCCATGCACAAAACACTTTTAATATTTTAGTTTAGTTTTTTGTTTAATTTTTATTTAATTATTTATTTTATTTTTCTAGTTTTATGTAATTATTATTTATTTTTTCTGTCTTATTTTATTTTATTTTTGTTCTATTTTATTTTATTTTTGTTCTATTTTATTTTATTTTTGTTCTATTTTATTTTTTATTTTTTTATTTTTTATTTTCTGCGCAGGCTAAACGACATGTCGTTGGGTCTGCAAACCAAACGACATGTCATTTTTCAGTGGAATTGCTTCTGTCGTTTGAGGTCGACGACATGTCGTTTGCCTCGTCTTCAACCTCACGTCGTCTTCCACCTCTGCACTCCTCCACGCCACGCATACGTTCGGCAACTGCTCCTCCGCCCACCTGCAGCCGCCAGCAAAAACAGAAGACGCCGGAGATCACTTCTCCACTCCATGCACGGCCAAGAACCGCCCGACGCCACGGCCAGCCCACACCATGCGCAACAGCGTCCAACTACCCGCTTCCGCCACCTCTGCACGCCTCCACGCCACCATGCATCTCCGATGACCGCTAGTAGTCAACAGAAAATGCTAGAGACCAAGTCTCCGCCACCCAGGCAAGCCCAGCGCCACGACCGAAGCTCTCTTCCTCTATCACCGAAAAGCCTCTGTTCGAACTCCTCTGCACCTCAACGCCGCAGTACTCCTCTGCACACCTCTGTCCAGCTCCGAGTCCCTATTGCTCATTACGGAAGCAAGCAAACAAAAAAAAAATGAAAAGAACTCACGCACAGAAAGAAGACGGAACGGGAGAAGAAGAAGAAAAAAGAAAGAAGACAGAACGCAAAGGCAGATGAAGAAAAGAAAGAAACGGGAAGAAAAGAAAGAAAGAGAGAAACGAACGGAATGACAAGCAGATAGAAGAAAAAAAAATATGCATGCGGGACAACACATGGGCGGCTAAAAGGCAACAGAGATGAAAGAAGAAACACAGTGGGAGATGAACTGGAAAGTTTTTCTTCTGCATGTGGGAAACAAGACAGACGTAAGGGCCAGCGACAAACGGAATATTTTTCTCAGTGAGGACAAGGTCACGGACTAAGCGAATGCAGTGGCCTTTTTGATGCCTATATAAGGCTTGTAAGTAGACGAAAAAAGGGTGATCGATGTTAGACACCCAGTAGAATAGCTTAGGATTAGTTTGTAGTTTTTTTCAGTTTGGAGAAAGCGCATATGAAGTGAGGGAGTTCGGTGATGCAGTTGAGAGCCTAATGGACCAACTGTTGTTACCGAGTTGTCCTCTTTCATCTGTAGTCTCCACTTTTAATTTTAATTTTTTATTTTAATTTATGATGATTTATTTTTCATGCACTTTAAATTTCTGTCATTTAAATTACCGCAATTTATTTTTCCCGCACTTTTAATTTCTGTCATTTAAATTTATATCATTTACTTTTCCTGCACTTTTAATTTCAGCATTTAAATTACTGTCATTTATTTTTTCGCACTTTTATTTTTTGTAATTTATTTTTATGTCATTTAATTTTCTTGCTAATTTAAATTTCAGTTCTTTAATTTTCAACAATTTTATTTTACTGTCTTGCACTTTGATTTCTTACTTTTAATCACTACACCCAAATTCAACAAAAAATGAATCTGGTTCACGACCAGTAATCTTCTCATTTTCATTGCACTCTTCCATCCATTGTTTATATCACCACTTTTAATTTTTATTTTATCATTGTAAATATTTTCACTATTTTACACGAGTTTATTTTTAACACTTTTCCTGTAGAGACGATTTAGGAATTTATTCCTAATTACTACGCGACATGCTCCTGCACTTGGGATAGCCCTTTGGGCTGCTTATTTTCGAACGAGTCAAGTTTTTGGCGCCGTTGCCGGGGAAAGTTGCTTAAATTTAAACTCGTGGTTTTTATCTTTATTTTCATTTTTTTTTTCATTTGCTATTTTTATTATAAAAAAAAATACCATGTCAGCGTCCAGGATTTCCTGGCGTGATGAAGTGATACCGACACGCGATTGCACAATGATCGCAAGTGTCCGCTTTGGCAGAGTAGTTATCTTGCCGGTTATCCCATTTGTTTGGTGGTATTTCTTTAGGGATATTGAGTCTTAGAAAATCCGTTTTTGAATGAGTCTTTTCTTTTTCTGTTTTTGTTTCATTAAATCCTTAAAAAAAAAAAATTGTGATTTGAATGCTCAAGACTAATTTTATAGAGTTGGAAATAAAGAACAAAACAAGTTTTATAATAAGCCAGCAAAGATTAAACAGCTAACTGACCCTCTGTTTCTTGTAAACGTTGAACCTCTACTGTTAACCGTTGCTGTTCACTTTGTAATTGTTCCGCCTTTCGTTCCATCTCTTCTATGCGTGGTTGAAGTGCTTGAGCAAATTGGTCCACATATCCCCACAACTCCTTATTTTCACGTTTTAATATTTCATTTTTTTTACATTTATTTGCAAGCTTATCTTGCAATTCAGAAATATGAAGTTTAAGTTCGTCAACTTCATTCTCTCGTGAAAGAAATCTTCGGGACATAGCATTAACGGCAGCAGCATACTGGGAACCCAACATTCTCGTTCCTACAACCACCTTAGCATCGGATCGGGTAGAGAAATATATCTCTGCCCCGACCATGGCGTTGACGGCCTCAGGACAGAGGAATACTGGTTGAGAGGTAGATGGTTCCTGATTCAGATCAGGAGTATTGTTAGCAGAATGTTGGCTCGCCATTTGATAAGTGAGAGATTGAAAGGAGTTGTGAAAATTGAGAGAAAAACGAGAAATATGATAAATACAGAGATTGTTTTGTATTTTGAAAGAGTGGAAATGGTCTCTTATATAGAGGCCCGAAGCATTCAAAGGCTCAGCGAAGATCGATCCAGGAGGGACCCAGAGCAGAGCTCGAGGCCATTAAGTATTTGTCCGTTTGCAATTTACAGCATGATCTGGACCCAGGACGGAGCTCGAAACTTAAAGTGTTTGTCGTATCGGTTCCGTTGCATGAGATCCAGGGCTCCGTGATTTACGGCAGCTGTTGGACTCCGGGATTTATGACACTTGTCAAATTTCAGATTTTACTGCAAATGGATGAATGCTCATTTGACTCTTGCTCAGTTGGCAGATCATCTCTGTTTCAAACTTGATCCAACTTAAGTGTTCCAGTGCTGAGAACACTTAACACTTAGCTAGAATGAAATGTATAAAAAATTTCGCAAGAAAATTTTTCACCCCAAGCATTTTCCACTGGCCCAGGAAGTTTTTCTCTACTCTCATGCTTACTTAAATTTTGTTTCTGTTATTGCGTCCCTTTGTTTATTTTGTGTTATTTCTTTTATTGCCTCCCTTTGTTTATTTTCTGTATTGTTGTTTGTTCATTTATTTTTCTTTCTTTCTTTCCTTTACGTGTGTATGATGAATTACATAATTGTTTATTTTCTAAGTTGTTGTTTGTTGATTGTTTCTCTTTCTTTATTTTCTGTGTTATTTTTTCTTTTATTGCTCATCTTTTCTTTATTAGTATGTGTGCATTGGATTACACAATTTTTGCCTTAATGTGATATGCACTGTTATACACATCATTGACACACTCCATTTCTATCAACCAAAAAAAAAAAAAAAAGAAATTTGAGCATTTTGTTGGTGTAGTTGAGCAGAATTATTTTATGAAAATTTATTTTCAACCTTGAGCATAGAACATAATTCTTTATCATCATATTTTGCTTGATGTATGACTTGAAACACCAGGATGCTATATTTATTGAGATAGATTTGGCATGATTTATATATAATGAAGGGAAAATCTTGAAGGATATTTTACACATGCTTGCACTTGTAGTGTTCTTCATTACTGTTCATTGATTTAACATTGGAGAAGTAAACTGCAGGACTACCGAGCCTTTAAAAAAAATATATATATATGGATCTGCCTCAGTGGTAAGGGCGACTTGGGAATGTGTGGATTAGGCGCACGGTCCTGGGTTCGATTCCCCACTGTTCGAATCTGTTTGAAAAATAAAAAAAATAAAAAAAATAAAAATAAAAATAAAGGATGAAGCGGTGAGCTTTCCTAAGTAAATGGCTAGAAACAGTTACCCAAATTTTGGGGGTTGGGTGTTCAACCTTTAAACAGAGTTTGCGTGAAAACTGCTAGTCCCTTAGGCTTTGAGGTAGTTAGAATCAGAAATGATTAATCTTAAAGTTGAAAAATCCTATGACGAATCATGGCTAGTAATGAAGAACAACTTAGCTACACACACATCTGAGTTCTAAGATTTTTTCCCCAATTCTTAATGAAAAATTGTTGAGACAGTCTTGGTGAATATAGCCCCTGGGAGTTGATAGTTACGTATCGCATTTTGTGAGAATTCATTATTGTGTTTGATTGCTTTTGTTTGGATTTCGAGCTTTATGCAATATTCATCTCAATTAATTTTCACTATTTTGCTCAGAGACTAGCAAAATGCTAGTTGGGGGGTGTGATTGAGCTGCATTATTACATATTTTATATACTTAAGACCAATATATTTTTAATTATTTTATTATTTTATCATTGGTTTTAGATGAAAAAATGATCAAGAGGCAATAAATCCAAGTTGTGATTTAAATTGATTAAAAGCATAGTTTATGCTTAGTTTTATAACTTGTGATTTTATTTGATTTTATTTCCTCCCATGCACAACACACTTTTAATATTTTAGTTTAGTTTTTTGTTTAATTTTTTAATTATTTATTTTCTTTTTCTAGTTTTATGTAATTATTATTTCTTTTTTCTGTCTTATTTTATTTTATTTTATTTTTGTTCTATTTTATTTTATTTTTATTTTTATTTTTTATTTTTTTATTTTTGATTTTCTGCGCAGGCTAAACGACATGTCGTTGGGTCTGCAAACCAAACGACATGTCATTTTTCAGTGGAATTGCTTCTGCCGTCTGAGGTCGATGACATGTCGTTTGGCAAAAACGACATGTCGTTTTGCACGTGAGTTGCTTCTGTCGTCTGAGGTCGACGACATGTCGTTTGACAAGAACGACATGTCGTTTGCCTCGTCTTCAACCTCACGTCGTCTTCCACCTCTGCACTCCTCCACGCCACGCATACATTTGGCAACTGCTCCTTCGCCCACCTGCAGCCACCAGCAAAAACAGAAGACGCCGGAGATCACTCCTCCACTCCATGCACGGTCAAGAACTGTCCGACGCCATGGCCAGCCCACACCATGCGCAGCAGTGTCCAACTACCCACTTCCGCCACCTTTGCATGCCTCCACGCCACCATGCATCTCCGATGACCGCCAGTAGTCAACAGAAAACGCCGGAGACCAAGTCTTCGCCACCCAGTCAAGCCCAGCGCCACGACCGAAGCTCTCTTCCTCCATCACCGAAAAGCCTCTGTTCGAACTCCTCTACACCTCAACGCCGCAGTACTCCTCCGCACACCTCTATCCAGCTTCGAGTCCCTATTGCTCATTACGGAAGCAAGCAAACAAAAAAAAAATGAAAAGAACTCACACACGGAAAGAAGACGGAACGGGAGAAGAAGAAGAAAAAGAAAGAAGACAGAACGCAAAGGCAGATGAAGAAAAGAAAGAAACGGGAAGAAAAGAAAGAAAGAGAGAAACGGACAGAATGGAAAGCAGATAGAAGAAAAAAAAATATGCATGCGAGACAACACATGGGTGGTTGAAAGGCAACAGAGATGAAAGAAGAAACACAGTGGGAGATGAACTGGAAAGTTTTTCTTCTGCATGTGGGAAACAAGACAGACGCAAGGGCCAGCGACAAACAGAATATTTTTCTCAATGGGGACGAGGTCACAGACTAAGTGAATGTAGTGGCCTTTTGATGCCTATATAAGGCTTGTAAGTAGACGGAGAAAGGGTGGTCGATGTTAGACACCCAGTAGAATAGCTTAGGATTAGTTTGTAGTTTTTTTCAGTTTGGAGAAAGCGCATATGAAGTGAGGGAGTTCGATGATGCAGTTGAGAGCCTAATATACCAACTGTTGTTACCGAGTTGTCCTCTTTCATCTGTAGTCTCCACTTTTAATTTTATTTTTTTATTTTAATTTATGATGATTTATTTTTCATACACTTTAAATTTCTGTCATCTAAATTACCGCAATTTATTTTTCCCGCACTTTTAATTTCTGTCATTTAAATTTATGTCATTTACTTTTCCTGCACTTTTAATTTCAGCATTTAAATTACTGTCATTTATTTTTCCGCACTTTTATTTTCTGTAATTTATTTTTATGTCATTTAATTTTCTTGCTAATTTAAATTTCAGTTCTTTAATTTTCAGCAATTTTATTTTACTGTCTTGCATTTTGATTTCTTACTTTTAATCACTACACCCAAATCCAACAAAAAATGAATCTGGTTCACGACCAGTAATCTTCTCATTTTCATTGCACTCTTCCATCCATTGTTTATATCACTACTTTTGATTATTATTTTATCATTGTAAATATTTTCACTATTTTACACGAGTTTATTTTTAACACTTTCCCTGTGGAGACGATTTAGGAATTTATTCCTAATTACTACGCGACACGCTCCTGCACTTGAGATAGCCCTTTGGGCTGCTCATTTTCGAACGAGTCAATATGTAAATACACACTCTACTATTTACACATAATTAAAAAAATTAGGTAATTTTTTTTAAGATACCTAAGTTGCAAACTTGCAAGTAAGCATGAATAATCTATGGGCAATTAAATTATTTAATATTTATTAACCATATATAAAATGTTAGAATTTTAATACAGACCATTATGAATACTAAAGTACCAAGTTAGTAACTATTAATATCATAAATATAATTATAATTAATTATTTTTTTTAACGAGTTAATTACATAATTTACATTATAGAGCTCACTTAATTTTGATTTAACTAATTTAATTCATTTTTTGTATTAACTTATCTACCAAAAAAAGAAAAGAGGAAAAAATGTTTTTAGTTTATATGGACCGAATTAGACCTATTGGACTGACTAGACCAATAGTTAACAATCTAGTCCTTAGGGGTCATCGGTTCGAATAAAAAGGTGGACCGAAATTTTCAATTCTTGATCCCTTGATCCGGACTCAACTAATTACACCTCTAGTATATGAGAGTAGCCCCGATAGAGCCTCTAATATCTCAAGTTTTAAGAAATCATGAGAATGACACTTATAATAAAATTCATACCAACCCATGGGTAGCCCAAATGGTAAGGGCGAACTTGTGTACATGACCCCCATGTCACATGTTTGATTCATTTGAGGTCAAATAACAATCTAAGTGGGAGACCATGACGGTGGATTACTGAGCTAGTCTCTTCGAATGTTTAGGTTCTATGGACAAGTTTTTAGAGTTCTACAATGAGGTGGTTCCCCGTCATAAAAAATAAAAAATTATAAGATTTGCAAGTAGTGCATAGATCTTTTAAAAAAGAACCTATGTAACAATAATTTACTATAGTAGAGCTTATTTTTTCATAAGATTTTCACACTTTATAATCGTATCTTGCAGTACTTATCATTATTTTGAATCTTTACCAAAAGCATAAAAAAGTATTTGTACTTTTGAACTCTTTTTATATATACAATGGTCTCGCAATACCCGGTGTCTCATAATAGATTTGCAAAGAATTTACTTTCAAAATGTGTTACTCATTCAAATTAGTGCATGTTTGAGATTGCTATAAAAAATATAGCTTATAGCTTTATGATTTATAATTTATAGGTTAAGTAATAAATTCTATTTTTAAAAAATTATTTATTGTTTGACAACTATATATTTAAAACACTTTCAAATATGTTACATTTATTTGGAAACAAATTAAAAAGTGTTTTCTGAGGTAGAAATGACAATCACTTGATTTTTTAAAAATTATGACTATATCTTTAAAAATTTGAAAGTTATAATTATCTTAAATTTGTATGAGTATTTTCGTCCATTGACAATATGTTTAAAATTTGAACTACATTTTAAATTATCTGAAAAGCACGTTTGTGATGTTTTTCCTCAAACGTACTTTTTAGTTTATTTCAGATTAAAAGGTACTTTAATATATAACACCTAAAAAATCTAATTTTTCCATTATAGTGCTTGTAATTTAAGCACTTTTAAGACTTCTAACACAATCCCAAACAGCCTTTAATGATAATTACGTAACTTAAGTGACCCTAAATTACTACGTCATGTCCAATCATGTCAATAATGTTTCGTAAATGCACATAAGATAAATTTTAAGATGTAAAGGCCATATTTGGTTTGCCATTAAATTTCAACTTCAATATGAACATATTTCATTCTTAAAAAAAAATATTTATTATAATGTTTCGTCCAATCATTTACCTAAGTTTGAGTAAAAAGTTAAAATACACACATAGATATATATATATATATATATATATATATATATATTTATTGGTTTAAACTTTAAACCAAAATGGTTTAATAAAACACAAATTATCATAAAAAGTTATATTTAAATATCTATTCATTTTTTTACAAATTTTAATATAAAACATACTTTTTTCTGAAAATTTGATTAATTTTCAACTCTCGTACAACTATGTACGAGACATAAATATAGTTTTGTAAGATTGAAATTTATTTATAATGATATGACATGGTTCAAGTTACGTTTGGATCCTAAACCTATCTCAACTCATTTTAAATTATTATTGTAATTTTTTTAAATTTTAATATAAAATATATTAAACAATTTAACTTTTTTAAATCTCAAAATAATAATAATATTAAAAAATAATATTTTAATAATATTTTATCATTTCAACTCAACTCAACTCAGTTCAACATCCAAACGCAGCCAATTGATTGATTGTAAACTGAGTTGTAAAATAAATGTAAGAAATTTGTAAGTATATCATTATCCTATTTTTTAATTTAATTTAATATAAAATAAATTTCCATTATTGATTTATTTGATTTTCTATATTCTCATATTTATCTAACTTAATATGTTATATATATTTTTTTATATTGATGTTGTGATTGAAAATTTTAAGATCTTTTTGAATTTAGAGATGAGTTGAGATGATTTGTGAAAAATAATGAAATTTTAGTTGAAATTAGACGAGACAAAATGAGATGATTTCACATATGGATCCAAACCATCGTCTTTAGATATATTTAATGAGGAAAATTTTCAAAAGTATTTAAAAATCGATTTTTTTTTTTTTAAATTTGCAAAAAAGTGAATCTTAGTGATTAGTAATTGTACATATAAATTTAGAATAATGTTAGATATAATTTTAAAATATAAGATTTTTCTTATTTCTTTAAAAAATATAATATTTATTGTTAAAAATAAACTTTTTCACATGCATGACATATTTATCTAATTTTTCAAACTGAATTGGTGAGATAGAAAAATTATTTGTATAAATCTTAAATAGATAAATTCTATATAAGTTTTTATAAAAAAAAAAGGGATCTCCACTTAAAAAAGTATAAAAAAATTTCTAATACGAGCCATTATTTTATAGAAAAAAATGCTATAAACACAAAGAGATTGTACAAAAATAAACCATAAACTGACATGATTTCATGTGATCTATTAGTATTACAATGGCACAGATGTAGAGCCAAACGTATGACACAACAGAAAGCCGTTATTGGAAAGAATGATTATATTCTAGATTCTTACATGCATACGTACGAGTACCTACTGCTATTTATAGATACAAAAGAATGAATAAAATAGTAAAATAATTCATATTTACAGCTCATTATAACGGGTTTATATTCCCCTGTTTGTGCGTGACACTTGCATCTGGTGGATCTTTCTTCCTGCAGCTATTTTCTTCCTGTAAGCTCAACATCCCCCCGCAAGATGGAGAGTAAATGTTGATAACTCCCATCTTGGATAAAAGCTTACTGAACGTGGGAGAATGGAGAGGTTTTGTGAGTGAATCAGCCAGCTGTGTAGTCAAAAAAACATGAGAAGTAACCACTTGCCCAGCTGAGACTTTCTCTCGGACTAGATGGCAATCAATTTCAATGTGCTTCGTGCGCTTGTGAAAGACAGGGTTTGCGGCAATGTATATGGCAGCTAAGTTATCACAATACAGAGTAGCTGGTGCCTTGATAAAAATACGAAAATCATTCAGCAAAAATTGGAGCCAGGTAAGTTCGCATACTACTGCTGCCATGGCTCTGTATTCAGACTCGGCCGATGATCTAGAGATAGTGTCCTATTTTTTTGATTTTCAGGAGACAAGGGAATTGCCAATGAAGACGCAAAAATCGGTGGTTGATCTTCGTGTATCTGGGCAGTTGGCCCAACTTGCATCTGAGTAAGCCACGAGCTCCATCTTCGAATTGGCAGAGAAGAAAATGCCTTGTCCTGGTATACCCTTGACATACTTGAGGACCTTGATTATAGCATCATAGTGAGGGACTCTAGGTGTTGCCATGAATTGACTGAGTAGGTTAACACTGTAATTTAAGTCAAGTCGTGTATTGGTTAGATAAAGAAGTTTACCAACCAATTTACGGTAGAGGACTGGATCATGAAACAGTGCACCTTCATCCTTTTTGAGTTTGATGTTAGGCTCCATTGGTAAGTGAGAAGGCTTAGATGCCAATAAGCCTGTCTCAGCCAAGATATCCAGCGCATACTGCTGAATTCCAGCTTGTGAGTGTCCCACTTCCATGCCAAGGAAGTAGTTAAGGGAGCCAATATTTTTTATCTTAAACTTTGTCTCCAGAAATTGCTTCACAACAGTGCTTGAAGTAGTGTTTGAACTCATTAGAATGATATCATCGATATAAACGAGCAAGGCTACAAAGGAAGTGGACGTGCATTTCGTGAATAGGCTGTAATCCGCTTTGGATTGAGCAAATCCAAATTCAGCTAGAGAAGAGACGAGCTTGGTGTTCCATTGCCTGGATGCTTGCCGCAAGCCGTAAAGACTTTTTTGTAGCCGACAGACTTGGTTGGTTTTTACTGCAAAGTGGCCAGGAGGTGGCTTCATATAAAGCTCTTCATCGAGATCACCATATAAGAACGCATTATTAATATCTAGTTGCTGGAGGTCCCAACCCTTGATGGCAGCAATTCCTAGAAGACATCGAACAGAAACTAGTTTAGCAACAGGTGAAAAAGTATCATGAAAATCAATACCTTCAAGTTGGGTAAACCCCTTTGCAACCAAGCGAGTCTTAGCTCGTTCTATTGTCCCATCAGCTTTGAACTTGTACTTGTAAATCCATTTGCAATCAATCGGTTTCTTGGTAGGAGGCAAGTCAACAATGGTCCAAGTCTCATTGAGCTCAAGTGCAGTAAGTTCTTGCTCCATTGCCTCACGCCATATTGGATTTTTGATGGCTTGTGTGTATGTAGCAGGTTCGGTATGAAGAGAAACTGAGGTGGTGAATGCTCGAAATTTGGGTGAAAGTGAAGCATAAGATATTACAGAAGAAAGATGGAATAATGTGTCCGAACCTTGGTTGGAGGATGAACTGGAAGCTGACGCCTTAGATGCTGGCTGGTGGAAGTTAAGTGCAGTGGCTTGTTGGCAATGGAAGTCACGGAGGTAATTAGGAGCTCTTCTTGTGCAAACTGATCTGCGTAGAGGTTGATGTGTGGAGTCACAATGTGAGGGTGTTTGAATTTCGGTGTGGTCATCACGGGTAGGATCAAAAGGTACGGGAGTGGTGTCTATTAAGGGTGGTTGAGTGCAATCATAATGTGGTGAGGGGAAAATGTTGGGGTCACAATGGTCAGGTGTGGGCATCTGGGCGTAGTCAGTGTGAGTGTGATCAAATGGTAAGAGAGTGCTGTCTATGGAGTTTTGTGGTGACGGAGATGACTAGGTGGTGGTGTTTGTGGTTTGTTTGAGTGGAAAAATTTCTTCATGGAATGTAACATCTCTTGAGAGGAAAATTTGGTTGGTGGTGAGGTCAAGCACTTTGTAGCCCTTGACACCATATGGGTACCCAAGGAACAAACACTTTCTTGCTCTTGGTTCAAATTTAGTGCAAGCATGTGAGAGTGTAGAGGCAAAACATAAGCAACCGAATATTCTTAAATGTGAATAGGAGGGCTTGATTTTGTAGAGAAGTTCAAAAGGAGTTTTGTGGTTAAGGATTGGGGTGGGTGTTCTATTGATCAAATATACTGCCGTGGTAACAAAATTAGTCCAGTATTTTAGAGGCAATCTGGATTGAAATTTAAGGGCCCTTGCGACATTGAGAATATGTTGATGCTTGTGCTCGGCAAGAGCATTTTGCTGTGGT
This sequence comes from Cyclocarya paliurus, assembly GCA_029856935.1. Lineage (NCBI taxonomy): Eukaryota > Viridiplantae > Streptophyta > Magnoliopsida > Fagales > Juglandaceae > Cyclocarya > Cyclocarya paliurus. Next base: position 19,835,441 of record CM056956.1, read on the forward strand.
GTTGCGACCCAAGTCAATTTGGGTGTTGAATTGGGTTTTGACTATGGAAAAGAAATTTTGAAGTAAAGTTCTAGCTTTGGATTTTGCTTTTAATAAATAAACCCAAGTGCATCTTGTAAATTGATCCACAATGGTAAGAAAGTATTTAGCACCATTGTATCCTTGAGTTGAATTTGGACCTCAAATATCGATGGAAACAACGTCAAATGGATGATTAACTTTATTTTCTGACTGAGTGAAAGGGAGTTTGTGTTGTTTGGCAAAATGATAAATATCACAAGAAATTTTGGAATTAGCCGAGAGCTTGAAATTGCTAATGTCGTGTAATATATGTTCAATCATTGAACTGTGGCCAATTCTATAGTGCCATAACGTAAATGGATCAAAATTGGTGACTATAATGTTGTTAACAGAACTTGAAGGAAACATAGTATGAAAGAAAGATTGCAAAGTATTCGGGTTGGGTCTTGGAGGTTGAAGATGATACAAGCCATCACGCACCCTCCCCACTCCAGTCGTCATCCAAGATGAAAGGTCCTGGATATAACATGAATGTGAAAAAAAAATTAGACAGCAATTGCAACTATTTGTCAAAAATTTTGCAAAAATGAGATTGAAAGAAAAATCCGGGACACATAATACACTTCAAAGAATTAATTGGTCAAAGAGATGAACATCACCAATGTGTGTGGCTTCTGTGGCGGATCCATTTGGGAGTTTGATTATTCTGGAAATTGATGTGACATTGTGTGTGAAAAAATCTGGGCTACAGATCATATGATCGGTAGCACCAGTGTCAATAATCCATGAGGTTTTGAAGGCATGACCGTGTGTGTGTGTAGAGTTAGAGGATGAAATACCAGATACAGGGGAGGGACCAGTGTGCACATTATTGGCAGCATGAGTGGTGGCGTCATTTTGGGACGGGTTAAGCAAGGCAATGAGCTGATTGTACTACTCTTGAGTAATAGGTGAACCATGATTGACTTCTTCCTGCGCAAGAGATGATTGATTAGCAGATGATTTAATTATAATGTTTTGTTTGTGACCAGGAGGAAATCCATTGAGTTTGTAGCATTTTTCTTTGGTGTGGCCAGGTATGCGACAGTGGGAGCACATTGGTAGATGAGGATTGGCTTTGAAGCAGCGCTCCAATGAGTGACCAGGTATTTTGCAATGAGAACAAAACAATCGGTCTTTACGAGCGTTCATTTGGTGGTGAGTATCAGGTCCTCGCGTGACCATCGCAAGAGGTGGAGACACAGAGTGGAGTTGCCGACGCCGTTCTTCTTGTTGGACCAAGGAGAGAACTCAATTGAGAGCTGGAAGTGCATCATGCAGGAGAATTTGGGCACGAACAGAATCAAATGAATCGTCTAGCCCCATAAGGAACTGCATTACTTTGCTGTGATGAGTGTATTCCTGCAATATTTTGGTTGAACCACAAGTGCACAACGGCATAGGTTCATAAATTTCGAGCTCATCCCAGAAGCATTTGAGTTTATTGTAGTATTGACTGACTGAGTTTGTGTTTTGAGTGAGGGAGGAAATAGATTTTGTAAGTTGAAAAATGTAAGGAGCATTTTGGATGGAAAATCTTTCCTGAAGGTCATTCCAAACACTGGCAGCAGTGTCGGCATGTGCAATGCTCGACCTATGGTCTGAACTAACAGAGTGTTGGATCCATAATATGATCATGTCGTTGCAGCGCTCCCATGGAGCAAAAAGAGGATAATAGGTGTTGGCTGGTTTGAGGATTTTACCATCAATAAAACCAAGTTTGTTTTTTATATTGAGGGCTCGACGCATTGTTCTTGCCCAAGTTACATAATTTTCTGTGGTCAATAAATCAGGAACCAGTGGAGAGGATGCCCCTTCACTAGGTTGAATGAAGAATGGGCTAGCGGGATGATGAGGGTTGGTAGCAGGATTGGACTGTATATTTGATTTTGTATTTTGGGTCATTGCTCTGATACCATATTAACAATGGCACAGATGCAAAGCCAAACGTATGACACAACGGAGCAATATGGAAGAAGACGACACAACAGAAAGCCGTTATTGGAAAGAATGATTATATGATGGATTCTTACATACATACGTACGAGTACTTACTGCTATTTATAGATACAAAAAAATGAATAAAACAGTAAAATAATTCATATTTACAGCTCATTATAACGGGTTTATATTCTCCTGTTTGTGCGTGACACTTGCATCTGGTGGATCTTTCTTCTTGCAGCTATTTTCTTTCTGTAAGCTCAACAATTAGATCTATTTTACAATAAAAATAACTTTACAACATGATTACCACATCAAACCATATAAATTTATAAATTTATTTTTATATAATTAATTTATAACTAAAATATTTCTCATTTTTTTAAAAAAATCCTATATAAAATTTATCTTTTTAAAACTTACATTAATCTTTTTCGTAAAGCCTGTTATTAATCGAAATTCGGAACCTACACGACTGCTTAGTGGGATAGTGATTGGTTGCGTGCTCGACGAGTTCTATTCCGTTCTCGGCCAACGTACTACTATAGAACCTACCTCTGTCACTCTCGTGTGCTCTACCTCTCTAGCTAACGAGCGATTTCCTAGGCGTCGTTTCATCTTATCGGCTGATTTGCCTGGATTTAGTCGATATATCGGAGTTTTGCTTCGGAAATCATTCAGGAAAGCGGTTAGGGATCCGCAATCTGTTCTCGAACGAACGATATAAGGTATGATCGATGAACCGTCCATCCTATTTTACATGCAAACTGGTACCTGTATATTCGTGCTTTGTTTGGTTTGAGAGAAAATGTAGGAAATGAATCTGGGAAAGTGTTTTCGGTTTTAACACCCTGTTTGGAAAAATAAAGTAGGAAAATATCTTCTCTGGCGTGGTTCTAATGGAGGTAGCTGTTTCTGTAGCCGTGAGGGTTCTTATTTTTCCTTTCAGTTTTCCGAGGAAGCAAGCAGAGGGTTTGAATACTGGCGCTTTCTTTGGTTGCTTACATTTATGCAGAAGAAGAATGAAAGAAGATAAACGTTCTGAATCGTAATTGATTGGATTCTTTTTGGTGTAGAATTGCTGAAATGTGTTTGATGTGACTATCATTCAATTCGTCCTCCGCAACCTACAAGGGCTCGGTTTGTTATAGTTTGTTGGTCGTTTGGTTGCTGAGAAAAAAAACAAAAATGTTGAACGTTACGAATTTTGTTGTATATAGATGAGGCCGTGCCTGGAATTTACGGGTGCTGTATAAGGCCTGGTTTGAAGGTTGAGATGAAACGAGAAATTTGTGAATAGTAGTGAAATGTTTTGAATTAAGATATTTTATTGAGTTTTGAGAAATGAGAGAAAGTTCAGTAAAAATATTATAAAGTTAAAATTTTGTTAGAATATAATTTTTGTTTTGAGATTTGAAAAAAATTAATTATTTTTTGTATTTTGTTTGGAAATTTGAAAAAAATATAATGATTAAAGTAATGATTAAATGAAAAAGTTGAAAATCTAAAATTGAAAGGTTTTTGTATTTGGATGATATTTGAGAAGAAAATGAGATACGATGAGATGAGTTGAGAATGTTATCCAAACAAGGCCTAAGTCTATAATATTCAATATAAGGAACCTATAAAAAAAATATTAGATATAAGAAACGCAAAGCATGCACGATATGAAATAAGAAGGGACAAGTCTTAAGGGGAGGTTTGGATAATGAGTTGAGATGAGGTGAGTTGAGATAAAAGTTGAAAGTTGAATAAAATATTGTTAGAATATTATATTTTAATATTATTATATATTGAGATTTGAAAAAATTGAATTGTTTAGGAATTTAGAAAAGTTGTAATAATTAGATGAGATGAGATGAAATGAGTCGAGATGATTTTGGTATCCAAATCTCCCGTCTTGTTTGGATGTTGAGATGAGATAAGATGAGAAATTTGTGAGTAGTAATAAAATAGTTTGTGAATAATATTGAAATGGTTTGAGTTAAGATGCTTTATCGGGTTTTGGGAAAAGTGAGATAAAAAGTTGAATAAAAATATAATAAAGTTAAAATATTTTTAGAAAATATTTTTTAATATAACTTTTGTTTTGAAATTTGAAAAAGTTGAATTGTTTTTTGTATTTTGTTTGGAAAGTCTTTTGTTTTGAGATTTGAAAAAATTAAATTGTTTTTTATATTTTATTTGGAAAGTTTGGGAAACTTATTATGATTAGGTGATGATTAGATGAAAAAGTTAATATTTGAAATTGAAAAGTATTTGTGTTTGAGTGGTGTTTAGATATTGATATAAGATGAGGTGAGGTGAGATGAGTTGAGACCAACTCAACATCCATAGAGGCTTTGATCATTTAATCCAGAAGTCGGTCATACTATATACTTTATAAACTACGAATTGTCAACCAGAATAATTCTATTATACCCTTTTTTTTCACAAGTTTCATCGTCTAAAAGCATCTTCTTTACTTGCCTTACAAAGTGGAAGGGTCAACACATACCACTTGCGAATGAAAACTCATTCAGTCTATATTTGCAAGCAAAAGCAGAGTAAGTGTAAGCCCTTGTGAAAAAGAAAATGTAGGAAGTTGGTATTCATTTGAAACTTCCTTTGAACTCTTTGGAGGGTCAATTTCACTAGCATACAAGCTGTAGGAAATTCTTAAACCTCACCCTCTAGCGTGGTACTTATACTGAAAAACATTGAATTCCACTAAATTGAACCTGATGCAGCTATATAGCATGGTTTGATGGTTTTCTCTACACTTTGAAAACAAAGAAGATAAAGTATTAGACCTTTATATTTCTCTGCATCAGAAATGGAACAATGGAATCGTTGCTTAGAACATTCATCTTTTGAATATGATTTTCCTGATAAATGAGTATATGCTCTGTCCTGATGGAAAAAGAAATACTCTAGTCTCTGAGAAGGTATCTGGAAAGAAAGAGATATAATAACTAGTATTTTATATATTCCCTCTGTTCACTTGTGGAAACATATGCCTGTGGAGAAGGTACACCTCTTTGTATAATTTATGTTTATGATTTATCGTTGTCTTAAAGGAAAAACAGTTTGAAACGTCATAATCTCAACTCCTGTAAGTGATGATTCTCCAGTTTTCCAGTTACATTCTCTGTTTCTGTAAGTGATGATTCTCCCTTCCTAGGGCAACATTTGGAGAATCATCACTTGCAGAAACAGAGAAGTTAACTGGAAAACTGGTATTTTTTCATGTTACTCTCAAAATAAATGAAAGCCCAATTTTAATCTTTGATTTTTGTGGTGTTTCAGTTTGGAGATGACGTACAGGTCAGAAAAAGATATTAGTGAGACTGAGTTAGAGTACTACAAGTATAAATATTATAATGAGTTGAAGAAAGGGAGGCCTAAGGTTAAGTTTTCTGATTTAGTATATAGATGCCCATACTGCCCTGGGAAGAGTAAGCAAGATTACCTCTTTAAGGAGCTTCTCCAACATGCTTCTGCTATTATTAGCTCACGGAGAAGGAGCATAAAAGAGAAAGCGAGGCACTTGGCTTTAGAGAGGTACATGAGAAAGTATCTTGATGTGAAGGTTCATTCAGAACTTGCCACTAAAACTGAATGTTCCAAGCCTCATGGTGATCAGGGATTTGTGTATCCTTGGAAGGGCGTCATCGCAAATATTAAAACTGAATGGAAAGATGGGAAACATGTTGGTGAAAGTGGAACAAGACTCAGGGAGGAATTGTCAAGGAAGGGGTTTAATCCTGTGAGGGTCCATCCCATATGGAATCGTTGGGGACATTCAGGTTTTGCGATTGTAGAGTTTAAAAGTGATTGGACTGGTTTCAACAATGCCATGTCCATGGAGAAGAGTTTTGAAGTCGAGCATTGCGGGAAGAGGGACTACTACACAGCCACAAATCTAGGAGATAAGTTGTTTGGATGGATGGCCCACAAGGATGACTATGACTCGAACGGCCCTATTGGTGTGTATCTTAGAAAGAGTGCAGATGTGAAAACCATTTCTGGAAAAGAAGCAGAAGATCAAAGAAAGGCTTCAACGCTTGTCTCGAACTTAACAAATACCCTGGAGGTCCGGAGTTTGCACCTTAAACAGATTGAGAATGAATATCAGGAAACCAGTGCATCTCTAAACAAGTTGATAGCGCAAAAGGAGGACAAGCTCAAGGCTTACAATGAAGGTATGCTTAAAACTTTGTGACTTCTACTTTAGTGAATTCACTTCGATTTATATCTTTTTTCACTACCATGCTTTGCAATAGTTTATCTTATGTTTTGATAAATGTTGTCAGAAATGAAAAGGATGCAACAGAATACACGCGATCATCTTGAGAAGATTTTCTTAGAGCATGAGAAGGTTACATTGCATTTAGAGGCTCAGAAACAACGGCTTGAGCAGCATGAGAAGCAATTGCAGCAGCGTGAGGCTCGGAATGAAACTGAGAGGAGAAAACTTCATGATGAGAAAAAAATGGTAATTTAGTTATATCCAGATTAAGATCGACATTTTATTGTAGATTGGTGATTTTTTTTTTTCTTGAGGACTTGCATTGATATGAAAAAGCAAGTTGCAGTAGATCAGGCCCTGTTTTGGTGTTTTTGAAACTTGTCATTGGCATCCTTAACCAGGCTATTTGTCATCTATTAAAATTCATTCATATAGTTTTGTGCATTTCTTGCAGTGAAAAGCAGATAATAGAATTTTTGAAGTAGAAATTACTATCACGTTTCCTTCTTTCCTTTTATTTGTGTAATTTTTAATTACACTTTTATCAAAGATTGTTTGCCTCGATGGTGTTGGGTTGATCCAGTGTTGGTAAAAGCGCAAAACCCCAAGGACAAAGCAAAGCGAATTTACAAATATTTGTTTAAAGTGCACTTTTGAGTGATCTTAAAGGGCAGAAAAGCACGATTTTGTAATTTTTTAATGAAGAAAATAGAAAATATCTATTCAAGACCCAGAAAATAAATATTCTAGAGTGTTGATATTGAAAATCATTTGACTGTATGGTGCCACATGTTTTTCATGTGTTATGCTTTGACCCTACTTGTAAAAAAAATGTGTTATGCTTTGAACTCGATATAATAGTCCAAAATGACTTTCTAGATCGATTGATATTTTTCTTGCTTATGTTGGCATAGAAGTCGATCAATACCTACAATTCTCTAGCTTTTTTTATCACGGCCCATTGGTAGTTTATTCGACCATGTACACTTTAATTTGATTATTGCTATCAAATATCATAAAGGTGTATGTAAATATACGGTAAAGCACAAAAGAATTATATAAAATGTTATGTTAAAACTTTATGTAACTAGTTATTACTTATTTGTGATGCGGCATAATACTTAAATTGAGTTAATAGAGGTGGTTTAACGATTGTCCTTGGCTTTTTTGGGCTAGTTTCTATCCTGCTGTGAGAATTTGAGAAACTTTTAGAGCCAGTTTGGATTGAGAGATCAACTCAACTCATTTCACTACTATTCACAAATTTCAACTCACAAATCTCACTACTATTCACTACTGTATGGGTAAGATCACCTCTATTTTTCAGAATGAGAGGGCTGCTGTTGAGCAAAAGAAGGCAGATGAGAATTTCTTGAAGTTGGCAGAGGAACAAAAGGTGTGTTTTGCATTCTGTGCCTTGAAATGGATCTTTGAAAAAAAATATATAATAATATTATAATTTTTGTATAACGATACTATAATTTCTAGAATTCTCATGCTTTTTTTTTTTTTTGTTTGATTGATGATGGCAGAAAGAAAAGGAGAAACTTCATAGAAAAACAATTGAACTGGAAAAGAAACTTGATGCTAAGCAGGCATTAGAGTTGGAGGTTGAGCGCATGAGAGGAGCGTTACAGGTCATGAAACACATGGGTGACGATGGGGATTTTGAGATGAAGAAAAAGATGGATCTACTTATACAAGATTTGAATGAGAAGGAAGAGGAATTGGATCACACGGAACAACTGAACCAAACTCTTATCATCAAGGAGCGTAAAACTAATGATGAAGTGCAGGAGGCTCGTAAAGAGCTAATCGCTGTATGTATCCCTTTTTTCAACTCATGTGAAGTGCTTGGGGATGCATTATAATTTGAGGATTAAAACGCAGTACTGATTTTAGATAGACTATGGTTATGTTTAGTTGAGATGTGAGGCAACAACTGTGGATTTCGTACAACAAAAATGGCCAAATCACGAATAAGTAGTAGAAGAAAGAATGAATGAGAAACTTAGTTGAAATTGTAGAAAAAAGTTTAAGTATTTGAATGACTTGGCATCACATGTAAAAGCATGATGGAGATGTTTTTTACATCATGTTCATGATTCAGGGTAATTTTGTTGAGCTTTGGATCCAATTTTTAGTTTCGGACCGTGTACCATAAAAGCTTTCCAGCTGTAAAAAATTCCCAGAACAAGATAACAAGAATCGAAAGGTCTTTGGAGAATTGCAGTAACCCCAATAGATTCATTTTTTTGGTGCAGTCCTATTCTTAGCAAAAACTGTTCACAAATCACGTTCTTCCTCAGCCATCTTCCCTCATTTGATGCCAACATGAAATCCCCAGCTATAAATTGTTCACAATTTTGTCTGCAAGTATAAGTTGTTCACTACACAGTCAATATCAACAGCTTGGGGTCCTTGAGTCTGTCAATTATTATGGTTTTCTTTTTCTGGTTTATTAGCTTTCTTAGCAATTGCAACTAAGAAAGTTAATAAACCAGAAAAAGGAATGGTCGTTTTGAAGATCGAGAAAGGACATTGGATTAACGTAAATGCCTCTTTTTCAACACTTTGTTCCTTTGGATGGCCATTGATTTCAATGGACTAAACTGTCGAGATTTCCTTGTATTCTACTTCTTAACTAGCTATTGTCTCTTGTATACACCCCGTGTATTTGGCTTATGCCTATTCTCTATTGTCAATAAAATTTTTATTTACCTACAAAAGTGAAAAATAACCTTCTTAGTAATTGCATTACACTTGCATTGCAAAGCAGTTTCTCCATTTGCAGAATAGAGCTGGCAATGAGCTTCATTTTTTATTTTTTTTCCCTAAAGATGATGAACAAGTAATCTAACTAGTAAAATAATTTCACCTTTGCATGCTCTGTTTATTTTGTACATTATAAACACTTACTTGCCTTACAAGCCAATTATCAATGGGACATAAATTTGGACCTACATTTGGATTTTTCCAGACATGATTTTGTTATTGCCATGTTTTATTAAATGCATCAATCGTTGAATTTAAGACTTGTTATTGAGATTCTTTTATTTGTTTTCCTGAAAGTCACGTTTTTTGTTTACTTTCATTATCATATTCTGTAAATGAAAGAATTAATCCACTTGTATGTCTATCAATTGAACTTTGTAGTATCAACGATTTTTATTTTTTCCTTAGTTTTTTTATTGTCCATATCTGTTTATTTCCTAATATGGAAATGCTTGTCCTTTGGTGGAAAGTCTGATTTCTTTGCTTTGCAGGGATTGAGAGAAGTGACAGCCCGTGCTAATATTGGTGTCAAGAGAATGGGCGAGCTTGACATCAAGCCATTCACCACCACAACAAAGAGGAAATTTCCCAAGGAAGAAGCAGCTGAGAAAGCTATGGTGCTGTGTTCACAATGGGAGGACTATCTTAGAGATCCTAGCTGGCATCCCTTTAAGATCATCCTAGATGAAGGAGGGAATAGTGTGGTATGCCTATATGTGAACACGGAACAATTCATTTGAACATTTTTTTTTAGCATGCAACCTGCCCACCTCAATCTCTGCTTATGCTGATATAAAGGAAGGCCCATATTTTTGGTGTGGGTGGTAGAAGATTTTCTCCTTGTCGAAACTTCATTAAGGGGCCGTTTGGATTAGAATGAGAGTTGAGATGAGTTGAGATGGTTTGTGAATAGTAAAATAAGATATTTTATAAATATTATTTTTTAATATTATTATTATTTTAAGATTTGAAAAAGTTAAATTATTTATTATATTTTGTGTAGGAATTTAAGAATGTTGTTTTGGGATTTGAAAAAGTAAGATTGTTTGGTGTGGGAATGTGGGAAGATTCTTTTGGGATTTGAAAAAGTAAGAATGTTTATTATATTTTAGTGTGGGAATTTGGGAATATTTTTTTGAGATTTGAAAAAAGAAAATATTATTATATTTTGTGTAGGAATTTAAAAAAATTATAATGATGAAGATGAGATGTGTTGAGATAAGTTGAGATGGGTTTTGAAAGCAAACAACCCCTAAGATTGTCTTAGGCTCTCTTGGCTCTTAAATTTTCTTCCATTTTCCTCTTTTGATATAGTTTCTGTTAGTTTTTTTTTTTATGACGGGGAACCACCCCATGGCAGAGCTCTTAGGACTCACCCATGGAACCTAAACCCTTGGGGAGACTAGCACAGAAACCCACCACAATGGCCTCCCACTTAAATCGCAGTTTGATCCCAAGGAGAATCGAACCTGTGACATGGGCTCATGCACACAAGTTCACCCTTACCACTTTCTATTTTGACTAAAACTACATCATCCTAATATTTTTCCATTTAATTCATATAGTGGTTTGAGTTGGATGTTGCTGTGCAGGAAATAATGAATGAAGAAGATGAAAAGTTGAAGAATTTGAAGAATGAGTTAGGTGATGAAGTTTACGAGGCAGTGACTACAGCCTTGAAGGAGGTGGATGAATATAATCCAAGTGGTAGGTACATTGTACCGGAGCTGTGGAATTTCAAAGAAGGAAAGAGGGCAACATTAAAGGAAGGAGTTCTCCACATCCTGAAGAAGTGGAGATTGCTTAAACAGAGGTCGCGCTGAAGATATGCATTGTAAGTGCTAAGATGTAGAGTGTTTAACATGACATATACAGGTTACAATTCTAATGCATTTTTACTTGTTGGATTCTGTCTAGTTATGCTACTACTAGTAGTTAGAAATCGGACAACCCCGGATAATAAGGGAGGAAACATTTGGTTGTTTAGTTGCCTCGATCAATGACAGCCAGTTTTCATGTCAACAATGGGTATTAATTCGTCATTATGCAAGTAATCTGTGCCAGTACATAGATGCTGGTTGGCATCAAGTCATCCAGACTGATGTTCTAATTGAAGCTTCATCACATCTAATGTCCAACTTTATACTTGGCATATATGGCTAATACAGCCCATAATTCAATTGTTGTCATTAATTCTCACAACGTGTTATTTGGTCTCTTCTATTTCTCTTTCCTCACTCAATTTGGACATTTCACGCTATTTCTATTCTAATATATATACATTTTCAGGATCTGTGGCTGGATCATCCTTTACTGAAGCAATAGTGGATGTGGTGCTCCTAGAGGTTTCAGTTATATTTGGCTGCTGGTAGTCCGTCTCATGCATACCTGCATATAAGAAACTTTCAGAAATTTTCTTTTGCTTGATGTGCCTGTATTTTGATAAAGACAAAACTATAGTGGATAGAGTACCAATGGAAGATGTTTGTGTTCTTTAGTTTGGACTAAGCTTGCAATGTTACAGGTTATATGGACACATGCGCTCGCTTTCTAATTACATAATCACTTGCTAATGCATGAGGCAGGCCGGGAGAGGTGTAAGCATCGTGAGATCCTTTATCTTCGATCTCAGAAACTATTTTCAGTCGAGTTTACTATCTCATGTGAGGGATGGTTTAGAGGTTCCAGGGCCTTTTTTACACTTATTTTGAGTGTGATGTTTCCATTAAGCATGTAGTTCATAACTCCTGTCTTTTTGTACATATTGGGCTCTTGACCCGAGTTATGGGCTTTTCTAGACCACGCACCACTTACCCAACAAAGCAATGATTTTAGGACGAATCATCATGTTATCTCCGATATGGAAATTCATCTCAGCCGCCCAAAGGACATTCACACAGAGATACGCTAGTATACGAACTCTCCAGAGTGATTATAATGTGACAAACACAGGAGAGATGTGAAATATCATCGTAGCATTTGAATGAAGCGCATCGTATCATTAACTTGATTGAAATCTCCCCCATGATCCCATCCCCATTTTTGAATCCTACTTATCTGAAATGAACCGATTTTACGAGTACAAAAAGTGCCGTTTCATTTTGTGGGTGTCATGCCAGGTAAATGGGGTTTGTGAACTCGCATTCTTTTAAAATTTTCTCTTTTTATATCAAACTATTAAGTTAAATGTAGAGTTATTTATTAAATTTCTTATATTCAGATTTTTCTAATATCTCTCTTTTATAAGCGAAAAAAATATTAAGACCTCGTTTGATTATACAAATTAAATGAGATAAGATAAAAATTGAAAGTTGAATAAAATATTTTTAGAATATTATTTTTTAATATTATTTTTGTTTTGAAATTTGAAAAAGTTAAATTTTTTATAATATTCTGTGTAAAATTTAGAAAAAGTTGTAATGATTAAATGAGATATGATGAGATAACTTCATCTGTGTAACCAAACCAAACCTAAGTCACCTAACCCTAATCTAAAACATTGTTTTGCCATGAACATTCCAAAATAAAATAAATATTAACAAAAGGCAAAAGAAATTGTTTTTGCAAAGTAAGTGGGCACACTTTGTTGGGTTTGTGGAGCTTGGTTTGTTCTGATAGCGGTCTGATTTGATGACCTAACTTAATAAGGACTCGTAATGATTTTTTGGTAGATATTCAATGAGATTTGGGCCATGGAGTGCAAGTCCAAAGCCAAAGCAAACATAGTCAAGCCTTGTGAGGGTTTGGGGGCGAAGGCCCAACAGAAAGATTTTTTTATCCTATTTGACTCAAGAAATGCTATAATAGAAAGTTTGCTTGACGTTTATGCGATAGACTGCTCGAGCGAACATCAAACATTGAGTTCGTTCGATACCTCGTTTAAGTGAATAATGTGATAATTGTAAAATTAGAAATTCCGTTGGATAACCATAGTGTATGCGTTTGTGTGTAGTGGTGGAACCACGTTGAGGTTAGATGGGGCCATGACCCCCCTAGCCTCCCAAAAAAAAAAATCATCATTATTATTTAAATTCAAATAAAATTTGATAAAAAATAATATTGATATAAAAAATTTAAAAAGTTCTTAAAATCTTTTAAAAATATGAAAATTTTCTTCTAATCCCATCTAAAATTCTTGAGTCTTCTTAAAAGCATGAAAAAATAGTTTCTATATTTTCTTAAGTACATAATTTTTTATCAGTAAACAAGATTTTATTGATCAAAAGAATAATTTTTGCATCCAAAATATAAAAAATGAGTATATATACATAAATAAAAAATACCAAAAATATACCACCAAAAATTTTAAAACTTGAAAATATGAGTTAAAAAATATACAATCCAAAAAATATATTCTTATAAATTTAATGAATATGAAATTAAATTATGTCTATAATGTATTTTCTTATAATTATAAACAACGAAATGTATAATATATACATATACATACACGTAAGCATGTATGCAAGCATCGTTGTCATTGCATAGATCAATATGCCCCCCCCCAACATAGAATTTCTGGTTCTGCCACTGTGTGTGCATATTTGTCATGAACAGTATGACCGTTTTGGAATGGTGTATTTTCATCCCAAAGTGTATTTTATTATTCTTCAAGATAATAAAATCATCTGCACCACTGTAAACATAGGTACGTTATCGAATCACATAAATTTTTAAGTTATGTGATTGATTTCTTGTTTTACTTTATTTAATACTAACTTATATAAAACTTTTAAGTTGCAAAGAAAAAACTGTATCAATATTAATAATTGGATTCCGGAAATAGGTTATTAAGCATAACAGCTGAAGGAAAACTAGCAAGATAAAAATAAGAAACAATTCAAATAAATTGTAATGAAATAGGAAACGTGGCTCATGTGTGATGGTAGCTAGCTTTACCAGAAAATGAAATATAAAAAAAGCGTTCCACATGTTTGCATCCTTATTTTTATAGCCTTTGTGCCTATAGAAATGGATGAGTCACCTTATCTTCACTCTCTTTTTTACCTTCTTTAACCGATGAACAGAAGCTATTTGCTACCTTCAACAGATGTGCGCTAGATTGTAAGCAAGTTTCAATAGATGTTAGAGTACAATTAGCTTATTATCAAAAGGGAGGATATGAAACTGAGACTATCAAGAGGTAGATCAAGAAGGGAGGCCACGACAAATTTTTTCGGGAGTTGATCTAGGGTCTTTCAAAGGGAGATGGAGATTTATGTTCATAATTTCTGAATGCAGGTTTTCTTAGGTAAGTTGTAAAGTCTTTGTAACACCTAGGCCAAGCACTAAGGTTAATCATAGTTTCTATATATATATTTATATTTTTTTGAAGTAGGCTGCAGGGTCCAAAATTTATTTCGGCGGTATATGAATTTTTATTAGACTTGGTAATTCCCTCAAAGTTATTTAAGAGATAAGTGGGATTTTTTTATTTGAAAATAGGCCTGAAAAATTTAAGAGATGTGTTGGACTATTTTAACAGTTGAGTCGAGGCCTACTATTATTATTATTTATTTAAATGATCGACCCATGAAAACATGGGTAAGCCAAAAAGATTATGTGAACTGCATTAACTGACCCAACGCAATTATTAAGACTCAAACCCGGTTGCTTTAAACTGATGTTGCATTTAGATGTTGAACTGAATTGAGTTAAAAGTTAAATAAAATATTGTTAAAATATTTTTTTTAATATTATTATTATTTTGAGATTTGAAAAAATTGAATTGTTTATTATATTTTATATTGAAATTTAGAAAAATTATAATGATTAGATAAGATAAGTTGAGATGGATTTGAGATCCGACCCTGAGTGACCCGACATTCAATTTCTTTAGAAACTCCCCACCACGCATGACTCCATGCTCATGCACCCATGCACATTTCTTTCCTTTCCTCCTCTAAGGTTTTCCAATCACCACTATATATACATGTATTTCTCTTCTGCATATAGAAACTACCCCAAGGCTTGTTGCTGTTGCCAGCCACTGCACAAGCCCTACCTTGTTGCATCTCCACAAGCCATCGGCCACAAGTTGCCATTAACCCAAAGCTCTTTGTTGTTGCACCTGGACGGACAAAGAGAAAAGGAAGCAAACCCGTAGCTTAGTCCCACGTTTAATGTTGCACCGCAGCCCCTCCACGTACGTTGCCAACCACCATCGCACATCAACCCCACAAGACAAGCCCCCCTACACTACCTCAGCCATAACGACAAATCGCAGCATACCCAGTTGTCGTGAAACCAACCTCCACTTCCCAGCCCACGTGAAACCAACAACCACTTGCATAAAAAACCGAAGTCATCTTTATTTTTGCTCATCAAAATAGAGCACCTACTTCTCCACCATGAGCCATTACAAACCACCATCACTGAGAGCCAAACACTTCAGAACCCCCACAGAAATTGTCACCAAAAGCTTTTCATCACCTAGACTGTCGCACGCCTCCTTGTTGTCTCACGGTGAGCTTCCTCTCTCCCTCATGCCTTGCTCTCTCTCAACTCTCTTTGTTCTCTCTCTCTCTCTCTCTCTCTCTCTCAACTCTTTTCTGTTACACGGCTCGTTTTGGGTGTCTATGAGTTTGTGCCTTTTAATTTTAGCCTTCTCAAAGAACCCATATATAATTATGGTCAATTCCTAAAATACCCTTATAAGTGGGCTGGTTATACGTTAAGTTTTTTTTTTTTTTAATTTACTTTGTAAAGGCTTTGTTTTAAGTATACGTATTATTATAGAAGATAGTTAGGGATTTAAATTATATTATTTAGTATCAAAATTTGTATAGTTGAATTTCAGTAGTAAGTAATAAGTGTTTAATTTTATTTTAAACACTTTAAATCTGATTAAGTCTATTTTATTATATGACATTTTGTTGTTTACTATAATAGATTTTGTTATAATCATGTTAAGTAAATATTAAGCTAGAGGTGTATTTTCACGTGGGCTTAGTTTTAATTGAATAAATATGTTAGCCATATAATTATTTTATTGGAAATCATTTAGGGTTTAAAGTATTAGATAGAGAAATTAAGTGGAGATCGATGAATTTGGAAAGTGATGGAATTTTAAGGGTTACAAGAATTTTATATTGTTAGGAAAGATAGGTTATTTTAGTATTTCATTCTTAAATATCAAAATACATGTATAACTAGAGATTTAAGTAAGTTACGTGTTTATTTTATAGGCGACGATTAATATTCATTCAGCACTATCATGAAAAAATTCAGAAAATTTAAGAAGTCCAGGTAAACTTGATTCCTATGCTGGACTTTGCAATAAAAGAAAATGGACCAATATTGGTTTTATGGAAAAATGTGCATTATATATTTATAAGAGAAATGTGAAAACAACCCCAGTCATGTGTTCTACATTACTCATGAAAGTTTATATAAGAAGAAAGTATTTTCTGTTATGACTGATGTAAACATGAGTTTATTTTTGACATTTTATTTTTGACCTATGCACAAAGAGCAAATATGAGATCTGAAATTTTTTACATTGATTTAGTGAAGATGTTTTGAATCTGTTTTTGATATTGTTAAGATGATATGAGTTTATTTAGTACTTTGTTTTGATATGATGTGGCATCTGAAAGACCTTTGGCATAATTTTTTGATTCTATATCTGATTCTGTTTTTGTTTTGATTTTGTTTCTTTTATGTTTAGTTAAGGCCCCTCACAAGTGATAATAGTGGTATAAGACCCTACCACAGGTAATAATAGTGGTATATAGCCCTGTCACAAGTAATATTAGTAGAAGAGGGCCTTACCACAATTAATAATAGTGGTATACGACCCTTCCACGGGTGATAGCAGTGGTCTCTATTTGAGTACACACCATTTGGTGACATAGTAGTTTATGCTTTGCTTGGCTATCCGCAGATGCACAACCCTACCACGGGGGTTAAACATGACCTCTGTTATGATATGATGCTCTAATAAGATAATGTTGATGCTCAGTTATGCTATGCTTAACGGTACTTTTGAATAAGAATATTTATGAACTTGCACTCTGATATTTTTTGTAACATGTTATGATTTTGCATGTTTAAACTAAAAATATTTTGTTCAGCATTATGAACTTTATAAATGCTCATGTTTATATACTAGTATATGTTATCTATTTATTGAGTTGTTAACATTCACCATTTATTTTCACAATATTTTCAGATAATTTTGATAGTTTAGCCGGAAATCAAGAGTAGTGAGTAGGAGAAAAATTAAATGATCGTAGAGGAATAAGTGTCATTGGGTACAATAATTATTGTAGAGTCATATTCAGTAGATATAATGTTTTATGTTTATTTGAGTATCTAAGACGTAGATATTTTGAATTTTTATGGAGATTTTAGTTTGTTATATTGAGGTATTTCTTTAGTGTCCTTGTAGAGGAACACCGATTTGGTTTTGAACGAGTGAATTTATATTTTATGGAGTCTTTGGAGTATTGATAATTGTATTATGAGAAATGATTTTAAGTAACATGAGCTAACTCTCTAGACTTTCGGGAACAAGGCGTTACAGCCTTTACAAGGTCTCATTTGGTTACTAAGCCATCACATCTCATCATTACAACTTTTCTAAACTTTCATACAAAATACAATAAATAGTTAAACTTTTTTAAATCCCTGAACATAAATAACATTAAAAAATTATATTTTAACAATATTTTATTCTACTTTCAACTTTCATATCATCTCATCTTATCTCATTTGTATAACCAAACGAGGCTCGAAAGCTTTTCTTGGAAGGCATAAAACATGTTTTCTCATTCATGAAAAGTGTGGCTCATAGCTTGTCAAAGAAGACTTTACAATTAGAGGAGAGCAATGCTAGATTGAAGATGGCCCAAATGAGATTTAGCCCTTGTTTTGTTAAGCATATGAGATGAGAAATTTGTGAATAATAGTAAGATAGTTTGTGAATAATAATGAAATAGTTTGAGTTAAGATGTTTTATGGGGTTTTGGGAGAGGAAAAAAAAAATTGAATAAAAATATTATAAAGTTAAAATATTATTATAATATAATTTTTTAAGATATATATTTTTTTAGATTTAAAAAAGTTGAATTATTTTTTTTTTTTTGTTTGAAAGTTTGGAAAAGTTGTAATGATTAGATAAAAAATATAAGCTGATTTGGATTCAGATATGAGATGAGATGGTTTTAGATGAAAGATGAAATTTCAAAAAAATATTGTTAAAATGTTATTTTTTAATATTATTATTATTATTTTATAATTCAAAAAAATTGAATTAAGATATATAAAAGTTAAATTATTTATTATATTTTATGAAAAATTTTAAAATAATTATAATGATAAAATGAAAGAAGATGAAATGCTTTATCAATACAAATAGAGCATAATCATTTAGGACCTTCTACCACTATGGGGCCTTGGGCAATGAAATGAAATGATATGCTATGCTATTATTGACCCGTTGACTAATGTGACTTGGCACGTCTGCTCAATTAGGGGTGGGCAGTGGGGCCTCGCACCCCGCTGCACCGCCCCGTCCGCCCCGCCCCCGCCCATGCGGGGCTGGGGCTCAAGGCTGCCTAGGCGGGGTGCGGGTGGCCCCGCCCGCACCCCTAAAGAGGAACGGGGGCGGGGGGCGAAGGGGGTTAGGCCCCGCTCCTGGTTTCCCCCACCATGTATGATATATATATATATATATAAATATATATTTATATATATATTAAAAAAAAACTCCATATTAGTGATTAATTGAAGGGGTTTAATCCGAAACTCCTTTAATTTTGTTTAGGGGTTTCAATTGAAACCCCTAAATAAATAAAAATATTTTTTTAAAATTGTTTGATATATTATTACGTTTTTTTTTTAAATGTTGTGTTCATTTTGCAATTGAAACTTTATTTAATTTTATAATTTTTATTGTGTTGGGAAATCAGAGATGTCTTCTTAAAATGATTACAGTGATAACTCTCTTACCCCTACTAGTATCCCTACTCCTGCCCCATAATTGGCCCCTACTGAGCCTACTCCAACCCCCATGCCCCAACCGACACATAGCAAGAAACCTGTATCCATAGTTTGGTCTCACTTTACCAAACTAGAAGGTGGTGACCTCAATAACCCCCAAGCTAAATGTAATTACTGTGAGAAAATATATGGATGTCACTATAGGAAATATGATACATCCCAGTTAAAGGTTTATTTAGAGGAACAATGCAAGAAGAGTCCAATATTAAGATCCTTATTGGAGAAGAATCAATCTAGACTAAAAAAAATGGCAGATAGGAGTAGTGGAGGTCCAACGTTGAAGGGGTTTATAAAGTATAATCCCGATGAGTGTAGAAGGAAGGTAGCTCGTATGGTGATCATAGACGAGCTACCTTTTCAGTTTGTGGAGGGGAGAGGGTTTAAGGAACTTGTTAGAGAATTGAAACCAAGATTTTTACTTCATTCTCGTCACACTATAGCAAATGATATTAAAAAGAAATACAGAAAAGATAAAGATGTTTTGAGGGGCCAATTGGTGGGTTTGGTAGTTTGCCTCACTACCGATAGTTGGACTTTTTTTGTTGATTCTGATTGGATTCTTCACAAAAAAATTATTAAGTTTTGTTAAATAGTTGATCACAAGGGTGAGATTATTGGGAAGGCCTTGGAGGCCGTAATAAAGGAGTGGAGGTTGACACAGGTTTTGAAAATTTCCTTTGATAATGTCTCGTCTAATGATGTCGCCTTGGGATATCTGAAAATTTATCTTAGAGAGGCAAATAAAACATTCTTGGGTGGTGAATATGTGCATGTTAGATGTGCTGCACATATCTTGAATATAATTGTGACTGCGGGGTTGAAAGATGTTGATAACTTGGTTGCACGAGTTAGAATGGCTGTGAAATTTGTGAGCTCTTCTCCTTCTAGATTGGAGAAGTTCAACGTTGCTGCGAAAGTTGTGGGTATAACATCGAAGAAGGGTCTTTATACTGATGTTCCTACCAGATGTAACTCAACCTATTTGATATTAGAGGCCGCCCAAGAATATAAGGCAGCCTTTCAGCTGTTGGGGAATGAAGATATTCAATATGTCAAATATTTTGATGCACTGAATCACTCAAAAATGAGCAGCATAAAGGCTATCCCAAGTGTAAGAACGTGTCGTGTAATAATTATGAATAAATTCTTAAATCGTCTCCTCAGGAAAAGTGCTTAAAAATTAAACTCGTATAAAATGCTGAAAATAGTTACAATGAGAGAATAAAAATAACAGTGATGATATGTACAATGAATGTCGGAGTGCAATGGAAATGAAAATTTACTAGTCATGGACTAAATTCATGTTTGTTGGTTTTGAGTGGATGATAAAAAGTAAGAAATTAAAATGCAAGATAGTAAATTAAAATTGCTGAAAATTAAATAACTGAAATGTAAAGGAACAATAAAATTAAATGACATAAAAGTAAATTGTAAAAATTAAAGGTGCATGAAAATTAAATAACAGTAATTTAAATTGTAGGAAATTAAAAGTGCGAGAAAATTAAATGACATAAATTTAAATTGCAGGAAATTAAAAGTGCGAGGAAATTAAATAACATAAATTCGAAATTAAATAAGAACAGGAGTTATAAGGAATAAACTTGATGTTTGGAAATGGAGATTGCGTTCTCCAATCCAAAAATCTGAATTTCCAATTAAATAAACTCTCAAAAATAAAATAGACTCTCAACATTTATCAAAGAGGACTGAAAATTTACTCATTAAACAAAGTCAAAACTGGAAATGAAGACTTACAAAAATAAAGTTTACTGAGCCATAAATTCAAACTGACTGATGAATGAATTACACGAAACTAAAAACTGAACAAGAAAATAAAAACTGACTACAAACTCACTCACTGTTTTTCTCCAAACTCTCCTGATGACTCTAAATTCTAACTCTTACTTAACACTAAAATCTATATTTTTTTCACAGTCCGTTTACAAGCTCTTATATAGGCTTCAAAAGCCTTTGTGTTGCTTGTTTCGTCCGTGATGCCAGCTCCTTATGTCTCCCACTCAGAAAGTTTATTTGCGCTGTATCCGTGCATCCAAATGGAAAGTCCCGCATTACTAATGCAAGCTGTTCGCGTGAGTGTCCTTATTATTATTTTTCTTGTGTCCGTCGCTGGCCCTCTGTTTCTTCTTTCGGCATTATTGCACGTTAGCTTTTATTTTTTTTTTTGCCCAGCATGCATCCGCATCTCTTCTTCATTTATATATATCTTTTCTTCTTGCTTTCTTTTTGCTGCAGTGCGTATCTTGATGTAATGGGAATGAGAGAACCCGAGAGGTGGGGAGAGAGAGTGCTGGACTTATGGAGGATGCAGTGCAGCTTGGAGGTTCACGGAATTGGCTCTTCAACGTGCGGAGAAAAGGTGGTGGCTGGCTGATTCGCATAGCCGTGCATGCCGGACAGTGGTGCACGGTGGTTGTTTCCAGGACGTGGAGGAGCGGTGCATGGACAGCACGGTGGAGTTATGGGACTGCTTTGAGGCCCACGATACCCACATGATGCTCTATTTTTTTGGTGGGAAAAACAGAGGAAGGCCGCGGTGCTCGTGGTGGTGCTGAGGAGTCTTTTACAATGGTGCTTGGTAGCATGGTTGGTCTTGGCGAGGCCGAAGTGGCTGGGCACGGCGGAGCAGTTGGAGAAATGGAACCGAGAAGTAAAAATGGAGGTAGTGGCCGAGCTGGTGGCTTCGGAGGAGGAAGTTGCTACGCTTAAGGAGACTGAGCACGGCGGGACAATTCAGTGCTGCTGCAGAGGAGCAGTACAACGTAGAGGAGCTGCGTGCATGTGGTGCATGGCCGAAGCGGAGACGACGTGAGGTTGAAGATGACGAAAATGATGTGTCGTTTTTGTCTGTAGACAAAACGATATGTCGTTTAGCAGAGGACGGTATTTAATTACAGAGTAAAACGACAAGTCGTTTTCGTCCATTGACAAAATGACCTGTCGTTTAGAAGACGACAGTTTTGCACCCCTGTGGAAAACAACAGGTCATTTTTCCGTACAGGAAAAACGACATGTCGTTTACAAGACCTGTAAATGAAAAATAAAAATAAATAAAATAAATAAAAAAATAAAAATAAAAATAAAACTTAACCAAGCAAAATAAATAATAAATAATAAAACTAGACAAAGAAAATAAATAAATAAAAATAAAATTAGACAAAAGATGAAAAAAATAAAATAAAATATTAAAATTGTATTGTGCATAAGGAGAATATTATCAAATTAAATCACAAGTTATAAAATTAAGCATAAACTATGCTTTTAGTCAATTTAAATCACAACTTGGATTTATGCCTCTTAATCAAATTTTCTATCTAAAACCAATGATAAGATAATAAAACAATTGAAAATATATTGGTTTTAAATGTATAAAATATGCAATAATGCAACTTAATCAAGCACAGGGGCTTAGGAAAGCCTAATGATGATAATTGGGAGGTAGTTTATACTTTTGTTAATTTTCTTGGGCTTTTTCATGATGTCACATTGAAGTTATCTGGTTCTTTGTACCCTATATCCCATAAGTTTTGTCAACAAATATGTAGGGTAAAAGAAGAATTAGACGACATGTATAGGAGTTCCAATATAAGGACGAGGAGGATGACATTGACTATGAGGGTCAAATATGACAAGTATTGGGGAGATTTGACTAGATTGAATATTTTGTTATATGTGGCTGTTATTCTTGATCCCCGCCTGAAAATTTCAGGCATATTATATGGTTTGAGACTTGCGCATGATCAGGCATGGACTGATTTTATTGGTGATATGGCCCGAGATACCCTGGCTAAATTGTATGATAAGTTTAATGCAATTAAGGGTGGTATTACATCTACTACACCTACACCTACACCTACCCCAACACCTCCTTCAGACACCGGGCCAACAAAGAAGCGTAGATTAGCGTGGACTAAGACCCTTGCACATAATCCCACACTAGTTCGTCAATCTACGGAGGTGGTTTCGGAGTTAGACAACTATTTGTCAGGGGATCTTATTCAAGATGATGACAACTTCGATATATTGGTATGGTAGAAGACTGCAGCAAAGAAATATCTCATCCTTTCTGAGATAGCCCGTTGTATCTTGGTCATCCCTATTAGCACCATTGCCTCAGAGTCAGCCTTTAGTACCAGATGACCATATTGGATCATTTCCGTAGTTTATTGTCTCTTTCAACTGTGGAAGTATTGATATGCACACAAAGTTGAACGATGGGAAATGATATTTATGTTCTGAATGTTTTGGATTTTAAGGAGACTGACGAGGAGGAGGGTGGTGATCAGTCTGGATCTAGACCACCTGGTAATTGTTATTTTTATTTTAATATATTTTAATTTATTTATATTCATTTCGATTTTATCGGTATTAATTTTAGTATTTATTGTTATAGCAACAGATGAGACTGCTCAGAGTCAGACGACGTCTACCTCCGCTGTAACATGAATATGTGCTCACTGCTTAAGCCTCAAATCTGAATTATCAAATATTCAAATTATGTATTGATGTATTAAATTGATTTGTAATGCAGATACAATGTCCATTGGACACTTATGTTTGTAATTTTGTAATTGTTTAGCTTTTCAATTTTGTAAATTTGTAATAACTTAGTTATTATTATTAGTTTATTAGGTATTAGACTAGTAGTATGTAGTAGTAAATTCGTATCATCAATCATGTATATATTATTTTTATTCATATATTTTTTTTAATATCTTATTCATTTTTTCACTTCTTATTATTATTATTTTTACTTTTAATTTTATGAGCTCAAAATGGCCTAGAAGCTGTTCTGGGCCATTTTGGACCCATTTCAGCGATTTCTGGGCCAAAGGTCTAGTAGGGGGCGGGCAGACTGACCCCCTACCCTCACCCCGTTGTCTGGGACGGGATACCCCGCCCCCGCATGCCGGGGGCGGGGGACGGGGAGGAATTTCACTCCCCCTCCCATGCAGGGGCAGGGGGAGGGGGCTACCCCGCCCCGTATGGGTCGGGTAGCACCCCTATGCCCAATACTACATACAATATAATATTGAATTGAAAAGTATATGGAAGAATTTGGTTTTATAATAAAGTATCAACTTTATATTTTACCTGATAATATAGTACTGTATTGTGCAAATCGAGATGGCGGGTGTTTGGACGGCCCAATATGTGGTGTCACATAATAGACTTGCAAAGTATCATTAGTACTCCTATCAAAATGAGTTATTCATTCAAATAATCAAATTTAATGATAATTACGTAACGTAAGTGACCCTCAATTACTACGTCATGGCCAATCATGTCCATAAATGTTTCGTAAATGCACATACAGATAAATTTTAAGATGTAAAGGCCATTAAATTTCAACTTCATTAATATGAACATACTTCATTCTTAAAAATATTATTTATTTTAATTTTTCAACCAATCATTTTCCTAACTTTCAGTAAAATGTTAAAAAAAATACATACACACACATACACATATATATATATATATATATATATATATATATGTTTAAACCAAAACGGTTTAATAAAACACAAATTATCATAAAATTTATATTCAAATAACATTTTAAATTTTTAACTCTTTCTATTCATTTTTAAAAATTTCAATATAATATAAAACATAATTTTTTTTTTTTGGAAAAATGATTAATTTCCAACTCTAGTACAACTGAGATATATATAGTTTTGTAAGATTGAAATTTAATTATAATGATAGGAAGAGTCAATTGATTGATTGTAAAATGAGTTGTAAAATAGATGTAAAAAACTTGTAGATGTATCATTATCTTATATTTTTAAATTTTAATTTAATACAAAATATATTATTGATTTAGATATGTTTAATGAGGAAAAATTTTAAAAGTATTTAGAAAACCTAGTTTTTTTTTTTAATTTGTAAAAAAGTGAATTATAGTTATATGTATATATTTAGAGTACTAATGTTAGATAAAATTTTTAAATATACTTTTTATGTATTTTTTTAAAAAGAAAAATGCTACTTGAACCGATGATTATGACTGACAATCTTGACCGATTGTATTTTTATTTTTTATTTTATTTTGTATTTTTACTTAATAACTAAGGAAATAATTATTAGAATTTTTATTTTTTTAAATATTTGAAGATGTATAAAAGATGATTGAAAATAAAACAAAAAATAATGATAATAAATTTATTTACACGTATTGGTCCACTCTCTCAGTCCATAGTTTGTGCATATCTTTATAAAAAATTGAACTCCATCTTAAAAATATGTAAAAACAAAAATTATTCTTTTTAATACTTTTTAATATTTTATAAAAAATTTATATAAAATTTATCATTTAAAACTTATAACCAGCTAACCTTTATTCATAAAACCTGTTATTCATCGAAATTCAGAGTCTACACGACAGCTAATTACTGGCCGAATGGACGGGCTCGTTATGGAACAGTGGGAGCGTGATTGGTTGCGTGCTCGACGATTTCTATTCCGTTCTCGGCCAACGTACTACTATAGAACCTACCTCTGTCACTCTCGTTTGCCATACCTCTCTAGCTATGGACTCCTTTGCTGTTCGCTGACGAGCGATTCCGTTTCCTAGGCGTCGTTTCATCTTATCAGCTGGTTTGTCTGCATTTAGTCGATATATCGGAGTTTTGCTTCGGAAATCATTCAGGAAAGCGGTTAGGGATCCGCAATCTGTTCTTGAACGAACGATATAAGGTAAGATCGATGAACCGTCCATCCTGTTTTACATGCAAACTGGTACCTTTATATTCGTGCTTGCTTTGGTTTGAGAGAGAATGTAGCAAATGAATGGAAAAGTGTTTTTGGTTTTAACACCCTGTTTGGAAAAATGAAGCGTGGTTCTGTAGCCGTGAGGGTTACTTTTTTTCCTTTACGTTCTGAATCGTAACTGATTGGATTCTTTTTGGTGGAGAATTGCTGAAGTGAGTTTGATGCGACAACCGTACAAGGGCTTGGTTGGTTATAGTTTGTTGGTCGTTTGGTTGCTGAGAAAAAGTATGAGAGTAAACAAAAAGAAAAACAAAAATGTTTTGAACGTTACGAATTTTGTTGCATATAGATGGCCGTGCCGGGAATTGACTGGTGCTCTCTGAGTTCTCGTTTGGAGGTTGAGATAAGATGAAAATTTTATAAATAATAAGAAAATTATTTGTAAATAATAATAAAATAATTTGAATTAATATATTTTTTAAAATTTTTAAAAAATGAGAAAGAAAAGTTGAATAAAAATATTATAAAATTAAAATATTATTAAAATATAATTTGAAAAAGTTAATTATTTTTTGTGTCTTATTTGAAAATTTATGAAAGTTGTAATAATTAGATGAAAAAATTAAAAATTTGTAATTAAAAAATATTTATGCTTGAGTGATATTTAGAAAGAAAATAAAATGATATAAGTTGAGAATGGTATCCAAACGGGACTTTAGTCTATAATATTAAACTTAAAGTGTACGTACTTGCATGTGTGCGACCATGCAGCTGTATGAAATAAGAAAGGACAAATCTTAGCCTTATTTGGATGTTGAAATTATATGAGAACTTTTAAATAATAATAAAATGATTTGTCAATAGTATTGAAATGGTTTGAATTAAAATGTTTTAGGGGTTTTTGAAAAAGAAAAGAGAAAAAACTAAATAAAAATATAATATAATTAAAATATTGTTAGAATATAATTTTTTTAATATAATTTTTGTTTTGAAATTTGAAAAAGTTGAATTATTTTTTGTATTTTGTTTGAAAGTTTGAAAAAGTTGTAATAATCAGATGATAATTAGATGAAAAAGTTCAGATTTAAAATTGAAAAGTATTTATATTTAAGTAGTATTTGGATGTTGATATTAGATGAGATAGGTGAGATGAGACTTTTTCTTTTGTACTTTGAGTTTGTGAGCTAAAACTTTTGTAATGGTTGATAATTTTCAGTATTTGTTTTAGATTTCTTTTTGGTATTAGAAAGTAGTAGGTATTTCTTTTGTATACATTCTGTGTACTTGAGCTTATACCTATTATTGGAATAAAATCTCTTATAAAAAAAAAAAAAGTTAAGATGAGATAGGACTAACTCAACATCCAAAGTGGGCCAATCCAAAAGTCGGTCATAACTTTCTATATACATTATATGCTACAAATTCTCAACCAGAATAATTCTATTATACCCTTTTTTTCACAAGTTTCATCGTCTAAAAACATCTTCTTTACTTGCCTTACAAGGTGGAAGAGTCAACACATATCACTTGCGAATGAAAATTCATTCAGTCTATATTTGCAAGCAAAAGCAGAGTAGGTGTAAGCCCTAACGAACAAGAAAATGTAGGGAGTTGGTAATCATTTGAAATTCCTTTGAACTCTTTGGAGGGTCAATTTCACTAGCATACAGGCTGTAGGAAATTCTTAAACCTCACCCTCTAGCGTGGTACTGATACTCAATGTGGCTGGCAAAGACATTGAATTCCACTAAATTGAACCTGATGCAGCTATTTAGCATGGTTCGATGGTTTTCTCTACACTTTGAAACCAAAGAAGATAAAGCATTAGACCTTTATATTTCTCTGTATTTGAAATGGAACAATGGAATCGTTGCTTAGAACATTCATCTTGTGAATCTGATTTTCCTGATAAATGAGTATATGCTTTGTCCTGATGGAAAAAGAAAAACTTTTTTTTTTAAGAGATTTATTACCAAAAGTAGGCATAGTCCAAGTACACAGGAGGTATACAAGAGAAAATACCTACATACACTAACTAAAAATGACAGAAAAAACTAAAGTAAATCCAGAAATTCTTCACCGTTCATTACAATAGCCTTACCCTACAAACATAAAGTATTAAAGAAAAATTCCCTAATTTCTCCAATCGACCGTTCTTTATCTTCAAAACTCCTCCCATTCCTCTCCAGTCATAAACACCACATCAAACACAAAGGAAGCATTTTCTAAATGGCAACAATACATTGTCTCCCCTCTACACCTCTGCAACAAACAAGTAGATCCACCACCTGCTTAGGAATCACCGAAGCTATACCCATCCTACCAAAAATCTCATTCCACAAACTCTTAGCCACCTCGCAATGAAGAAACAGATGGCTTACTGATTCACCATCTTTCTTACACGTGGAACACCAATCTACGACGTAAAGTCCACGCTTACGTAAATTTTCCTTGATCAGAATTTTATCTAGAGACACCAGCCAACAGAAGAAAGCACCTTACTAGGCACCTTAACTTTCCAAATGCTTTTCCAAGGGTAGTCACAAACACCTTGGCAGGTTAACGCCTTGTAATAGGAACAAACCGAAAATCTGAAATTTCCTTCATGAATCCACAGCAAGCTATCCTCCCTTCCTCGAACAATCTTCAACTCATATAATCTATAAAAAAAAATCAGAGATTACATTCACTTCCCAGTCATGCACATTTCTCACAAAATCAACATTCCATTGAGGACTATTATTCAAAAAAGAAAAGCAATCAGCCATTGCTTCATCTTGGTGCCTTGCGATCCTGAAAAGTGAAGGGAAGACATTTTTGATTGCTGAATCGCCACACTAAATGTCATGCCAAAAATGTATCCTTGATCCATCCCCCACCTTAAAATTCAAATGATTAACAAACTCCCCCCAACCCATTCGAATGGACTTCCACAATTACACATTCGAATGGAAAAAGAAATACTCTAGTCTCTGAAAAGGTATCTGGAAAGAAAGAGATATAATACCGAGTATTCCATCTGTTGACTTGTGGAAACATATAACTCTGGAGAAGGTACACCTCTTTGTGTAATTTATGTTTATGATTTATTATTGTCTTAAAGGAAAACAGTGTGAAACGTCATAATCTCAACTCCTGTAAGTGATGATTCTCCAGTTTTCCAGTTACATTCTCTGTTTCTGTAAGTGATGATTCTCCTTCCTAGGCCAACATTTGGAGAATCATCACTTACAGAAACAGAGAACTTAACTGCAACACTGGTCTTTTTTCATGTTACTCTCAAAATAAATAAAAGCAGAACTTTAATCTTTGATTTTTGTGGTGTTTCAGTTTGGAGATGACCTACAGGTCAGAAAAAGATATTTTTGAGACTGAGTTTGATACTGAGTTAGAGTACTACGAGTATAAATATTATAATGAGTTGAAGAAAGGGAGGCCTAAGATTAAGTTTTCTGATTTAGTATATAAGTGCCCATACTGCCCTGGGAAGTGTAAGCAAGATTACCTCTTTGAGGAGCTTCTCCAACATGCTTCTGCTGTTATTACCTCACGGAGTAGGAGCATCAAAGAGAAAGCAAGGCACTTGGCCTTGGGGAGGTACATGAGAAAGTATCTTGATGTGAGGGTTCATTCAGAACTTGCCACCAAAACTGAATGTTCCAAGTCTCATGGTGATCAGGGGTTTGTGTATCCTTGGAAGGGCATCATCGCAAATATTAAAACTGAATGGAAAGATGGGAAACATGCTGGTGAAAGTGGAACAAGACTCAGGGAGGTGTTGTCAAGGAAGGGGTTTAATCCTGTGAGGGTCCATCCCATATGGAATCGTTGGGGACATTCAGGTTTTGCGATTGCAGAGTTTAAAAGTGATTGGACTGGTTTCAACAATGCCATGTCCATGGAGAAGTGTTTTGAACTCGATCATTGCGGAAAGAGGGACTACTACGCAGCCACAAATCTAGGAGATAAGTTGTTTGGATGGATGGCCCACAAGGATGACTATGACTCGAACGGCCCTATTGGTGTGTTTCTTAGAAAGAGTGCGGGTGTGAAAACCATTTCAAGAAAAGAAGCAGAAGATCAAAAGAAAGGCTTCAACGCTTCTCTCGAACTTAACAAATACCCTGGAGGTCCAGAGTTTGCACCTTAAAAAGATTGAGAACGAATATCAGGAAACCAGTGCGTCTCTAAACAAGTTGATAGGGCAAAAGGAGGATAAGCTCAAGGCTTACAATGGAGGTATGCTTAAAACTTTGTGACTTTTACTTTAGTGAATTCACGTGGATTTGTATCTTTTTTCACTACCATGCTTTGCAATAGTTTATCTTCTGTTTTGATAAATGTTGTCAGAAATGAGAAAGATGCAACAGAATACATGCGATCATCTTGAGAAGATTTATTTACAGCATGAGAAGGTTTCACTGCATTTGGAGGCTCAGATAAAACGGCTTGAGCACCGATAAAAAAAAAAAGATAAAACGGCTTGAGCAGCATGAGAAGCAGTTGCAGCAGCGTGAGGCTCAGAATGAAACTGATAGGAGAAAACTTCATGATGAGAAAAAAATGGTACTTTAGTTTTATCCAGATGAAGATCGATATTTTATTATAGATTGGTGTTTTTTTTTTTTTTTTTTCATGAGGACTTGCACTATATCGATATAAAAAAGCAAGCTGAAATACATCAGGCCCTGTTTTGGTGTTTTTGAAACGTGCCATTGGCATCCTCAACCAGGCTATTTGTCATCTATTAAAATTCATCCACATAGTTTTGTGCATTTCTTGCAGTGAAAAGCAGATATGAGAATTTTTGAAGCAGAAATTAACTATACCTTGAAAGAACCAGAGTCAGAAAGAGAGAGTCCAATCGCAGAAGTTTCAAAGAGATTGTCTCCTGTATGTATTACAAGATCTTCACAAAAATATTAACGCAGTTATGGTTGAGACCTACACAAGTAGCTTACAATTCTTCATCTATTTCGAAGAGATGTCCCTATGTACTTGAGCTTTGCCTACTTTTATGTATCACAATTCTTGATTATTGAAGAAGATTGCTGGCCGAAGACTTTTTCTCTCTGTACATTTTAGACTTTTTTCTCTTCCCGTTGTCAATGGTGCCTGTGTGCTGTTGACGGCGGATTAATCTGATTTCTTAGTTTGGAGATGAGTTCTACTAGTTGTTTAGTTATTGAGTCAAAGGTCTTTGAGGTGAGAAGAGATGGGGGTAAGGTGTGCATTACTGAGAAAGGATGGAAAGGTGTAAGCTGTTTATAGTTGGGTGTAGAGACTAATCGTTGGGTGGTTAACTCACTTGAGACTTGTCTGAAGTCTGGGAGCAAAGGCTTCTATTCTGCTCGAAGGGAAGGGGACAGAGGCCTCACAGCCCAGTGGTGTTCAAATTCACGTGGTTCATACATGGCTTTGGCAGTGTATGGTGGGGGAGGACACAGGAGCTATGTTCTCATACCCGAAGACAAGGCTGGAATGGGGTGGAGGAAGATGGTGGAGGTGCTGAAGGGCATTGTCAGTGTAGATTTACAGGGGAGAAGGAATTCATCACAAGCAATGACAGTATCTTTGCCGTCGATGGACAGATACAGAGGTGGACAGGGAAGTACAGTAACTCTCCCATTGGCTCAGTCGTACAAGGAGGTAGTGCAGACACCCCGAGATACGAGACTTTCTGCCTCGGTAGACCTGCAAAGAGCAGGTGAAGTTCCTGTTTTGGTAGGTGCTCAGAGGCGAGAGGGTGATGGCAGAGGATTGTCTGGGCAAAATGAATTAAGAGTTTTGAGGGATTTGCGGGATATGCAGTTCACGTTGGAAGAGATGGCTGTTAAAGTAAAAGGCTTAATACGGTGCGTTTTGGGTAAAGAAGCCATGGGGTCGAGTTTGGGCCTGGGTAGTGGGTCGGAGCCCTCTATTTTGAAGAAAGGGAAGGAGACCCTGGGTATGGGCCAATCTCGTGCGTCTATAAGGGAGGCCTAGCCCCAACGAAAATCTGTGCTCGAGTCCAACCAACAGAAGGGTTTCGTGTGGAGGAAGAAGACACAGCTCAGGGCCGGCCCAGCGGCGAGTGGGTCAGCACCACGTCACCGGCGACGACTCAGACGGCAGCGTCGAAGGCCCTCGATACCTCAACGGAAGCAGTAGCAGGGTCCATGGAGCTTGGAGAGGTGATCTTAAGTAATTCTGCCGTTAGATGGGCTTCCATTGACTTGGTTCTTGCACAGACTAGGTCGACGGAGGTAGCTGTGATGAGTGAAGGGGGGCTTCTCGAGAGCAAAGGCAAATACGACACAAAAAGTGTCGATAGTCACTGAGATGTTGCAGCTGAGCCGATAATACCACAGGTGTGCTCCCCTCTGGTATAGAAGGTGCCGATAGTCTTAGAGGAAGGCTCGGGTGGGTTAGAAATGGTTCACCATATTCTGGAAAGGGAGGTAGGGGAAATTGTAGAGGCTGTTGAGGGACATAATGAGGCCTTGTCCTCTGGGGTCATGCATACGAGGATGGTGGAAGGGGGTAATAGCCTATTAAAGCATTTTTTGAATTTAGAGGGAAGTATGCAGGTTGAGTTTGAACTACCAGATATGGAAGAACAGGATAGGTCTTCGGACCCACAGCTAGAAGTAGCTATTTATGAGGAGGAGGGGAGTTCATCACCATTACAGCTAACTCCTCTCTAGATTGTGTCTAAGGAAACTTCAGACTGGGTTTTTAAAAAAGTGGATGAGATTCAAAGTTGTGTGGGTCTCTTTTATGATGGTTATGAAGAAAAATTGATGGCACTTCTAGTGGCCATTGAAGCTGGTCGATCCACAACTGAGAAGTCAACTACGAGAAAGGAGCGGGAGTTGAGACGTTTGCATTGTTCCATTAATTACGACAATAAGGAAGGTACTTTAGGGAGGGATAGATCAAAGGGGAGGGAAGCTAGTACTATTAATGAAGCCTAAAATTTTGTCTTGGAATGTAAGGGGGCTCAACAATGTCAATAAACGCCTCCGTATTAGATCCATGGTTCATAGCTGGAAGATCGATGTCATATGCCTCAAAGAAACAAAACTGGAAATTATTGACAGGAGGGTAATCAGGAGCTTGTGGAGAGGTTCGTTTGTTGGTTGGACTTATTTACCCTCTTCAGGTGCTTCAGGTGGAGTGCTAGTCGTGTGGGATAGTAGAGTAGTCGAAATGGTAGAAGAGTGCATTGGGGAGTACTTGATGGCATGTGTATTAAGGAATATGGAAGATGGGTGGTCATGGGCATTAGCAAGTGTATATGGTCCTAATAGGGATCGGGATAGGAAATTACTGTGGGATGAAGTATCAGGGTTGCTGTCTTTGTGGGATTTACCTTGGTGTTTATGTGGAGATTTCAATATCATTTGCTTTCCAAGTGAGAGGGAGGGTCTATCTTCGACGACTACAGCTATGGAGGCTTTCTCACAGCTGATCTTTGATTTGGAACTATTGGATCTGTCGTTGGTGGTGGGTGAGTACATGTGGTCCAATTCTAGAGGCGGTTCAAGATTGGACAGATTTTTAGTATCATTGTCATGGGAAGCTCACTATCCGAAATTGTGCC
Organism: Cyclocarya paliurus; assembly: GCA_029856935.1. Classification (NCBI taxonomy): domain Eukaryota; kingdom Viridiplantae; phylum Streptophyta; class Magnoliopsida; order Fagales; family Juglandaceae; genus Cyclocarya; species Cyclocarya paliurus. Next base: position 19,868,773 of record CM056956.1, read on the forward strand.
AAAAACGATTTCCAAGGGTAGGATCGGACCACTTTCCCATTATTCTTGAGTGTGGGGGTATTCATGAGGGCAAACAGTACTTTAAGTTTGAGAATATGTGGCTGGAAGTGGAGGGCTTTGTTGATAAGGTAAAAAGTTGGTGGCTGTCGTACCAGTTTGAGGGGACTCCTAGTTTTGTTTTGGCTAGTAAACTCAAAGCTCTAAAAACTGATTTGAATATATGGAATAAGGAGGTGTATGGGTTTGTTGAGCAGCAGAAAAAAGGCCTTTGGGATGAGCTTCAATCCTTGGAAGCTGATGGGGATAGTGAGGGGAGTTTGTCTAGGAAGAATGAAGTAAAAATTGAACTTGAGAGGGTTCTTTTGAGAGAAGAGATATCATGGAGGCAAAAGTCAAGAGTTCTTTGGCTTAAAGAGGGAGATAAGTGTACTAGCTTCTTTCATAAAATGGTGAATTCTCATCGTCGTAACAATGCTATTGAGATGTTAAGAATTGGAAATAATCTGGTTTCCTCCCCTGTTGAGATTCAAGAGCACGCTGTACAGTTTTTCAGCTCTATCCTAAGTGAGACAGAAGATTGGAGACCTAAGATTGATGGTTTGAACTTTGCTACAGTGGATGAATTTTCAGCAAGATGGCTTGAGAGGCCCTTCGAAGAGCTGGAGGTGCATCAGGTGGTTTGTGGAATGAGGAGAGACAAAGCTCCCGGCCGGATGGGTTTTCTATGGCATTTTTCCAAGATTGTTGGGAGTTTGTGAGGGAAGATGTGATGAAGGTGTTCCATGAATTCTTTGAGCTTCAAAAGTTTGAAAAGTCTTTGAATGCCACTTTTATTGCCTTGATTCCAAAGCGGGTGGGTGCTTCGGAGTTGAAGGAGTTTCACCCAATTAGTTTAGTGAGCAACGTTTATAAGATCATTTCAAAGGCGTTAGCAAATAGAATGAGCAAAGTGATGGAGAAGATCATTTCTAAATCTCAAAATGCCTTTGTTAGAGGACGACAAATCATAGACTCGGTGCTGGTTGCAAACGAATGTGTAGATAGTCACATTCGGGAAGGATTACCAGGGGTTTTCTGTAAGTTGGACATGGAAAAAGCTTACAATCATGTAAATTGGAATTTTCTTTTGTACATGCTTGGAAGATGCGGTTTTGGAGACAAGTGGTGTGGCTGGATAAGCCATTGTATTTCAACTATCCGCTTTTCTGTGCTTGTTAACGGTCAGCCTTGTGGATATTTTCCGAGTTCAAGAGGTTTGAGGCAGGGGGATCCTTTATCTCCCTTCCTATTTGATATTGTGATGGAGGCATTGAGACGTATGGTGGAGGCAGTGGTAGGAGCAGGATTTATCTTGGGTCTAGCTCTAATGGCTTTACCACAATATCTCATTTGCTTTTCGCTGACGATACCCTTGTTTTTTGTGAAGCTGTGGGGGAACAAATTCAAGCTTTGAGGGCTGTCCTGCTGTGTTTTCAAGCTATTTCTAATTAAAAGTGAACTTAAGTAAATCGGAGTTGGTACCGGTGGGAGATGTACACAACATTCATCATTTGGCAACACTTATTGGGGTGCAAAGTTGCTCTTCTACCCATAAAATATTTGGGACTACTGTTAGGGGCATCTTTTAAGGCCAAACACATTTGGGATGGGGTGGTAGAGAAGATAGAGAGGAAGTTGGCAGCATGGAAAATGACTTATTTATCTAAAGGGGGTAGGATTACTCTTATAAAGAGTACTCTCTCTAATATCCCTACCTACTTCCTTTCTTTATTCCCTTTACCTGTCAGCGTGGCCAACTAATTGAAAAATTGTATAGAAACTTTTTATGGGGAGGCATGGGAGAGGAGACTAAAACTCCCTTAGTGAGTTGGAAAAAAGTGTGTTGTCCGATGGTTGATGAGGGCTTGGGTATTCATAGCTTACGTAATTTTAACAAGGCATTGTTAAGGAAGTGGCTATGGAGATATTATGGGGAAGAGGAAGCATTGTGGAGAGGGGTGATTGATCGAAAGTATGGTAGTGATTGGGGAGGCTGGTGCACTAAAGAGTGTAGGGGTTCGTATGGAGTGAGTCTATGGAAGTTTATTAGGAAAGGTTGGGGTTGTTTCTTAAAACAAGTTAATTTTTCGGTTGGTGATGGTTCTAAAATCAGATTCTGGTCTGATGTTTGGTGTGGGGATACTGAATTGGCTAGAGCCTTTCCGGTTGCTTTCAGATTGGCAACTAACAAGCAAGCTTCAGTTTCAGAGTTGATGGGATTTTTCAATGGAGGGGTACTTTGGGACGTTAGTTTCTCCAGATCTGCCCAGGATTGGGAAGTAGAGGAGGTTACTGATTTTTTCAATTTGTTGTATTCAGTGGAGATAAGAAGACAGGGCATGGACCAACTATGCTGGAGACAAACAACCTCTAAAAAGTTTACAGCTCGGTCATATTATAAGGTGATATTAAACCAGCCCCATATTGGCTTTCCTTGGAAGGGGATTTGGAAGGCTCATGTTCCGACTAGGGTGGCCTTTTTTGTATGGATAGCAGCATTAGGGAACATTCAGACTATAGACAACTTGAGGAAGCGTGGAATGATTGTCTTGGATTGGTGCTTTATGTGCAAGAAAGAAGCAGAATCAGTGAACCATCTACTCCTTCATTGTGAAATGGCTAAAGTGCTGTGGGATGGAGTGTTTGGAAGGGTTGGGCTGAGCTGGGTTATGCCAAAAACAGTGGTCGAATTTCTAGCAAGCTGGTCCAACTTTCAAATGCATACTTGTTCCCAAGTGGCAGCCGCTTGGAAAATGATGCCTTGTGTATTATGTGGTGCATTTGATTAAAAAGAAACAAGAGGTGCTTTAATGATAGGGAACGCAATATAGATGAATTTTGGAAGTTTTTTATAAGCACTATGCTTAGCTGGTTTTCTGCTATTGTACTCAAGGGAGGGGCTGTAAACGAGTTCATGTCTTCGCTTGTCTAACTATTAGAATGTAACTAGGTGTTTCTTTTGTATACTTCCTGTGTACTTGGGTTTCGCCTATTACATTGCGTTTTAATAAAAAAATTTAACTTATCAAAAAAAAGAAATTAACTATTACGTTTCCTTCTTTCCGTTTATTTGTGTAATTTTTAATTACACTTGTATCAAAGATTGTTTGCCTCAATGGTGTGGGTTGATCCAGTGTTTGAAAAGCACAAAACCCCAAGAACAAGAAGCTAAGTGAATTTACAAATATTTGCTTAAAGTGCACTTTTGAGTGATCTTAAAGCGCAAAAAAGCATGATTTTGTAAATTTTAATGAAGAAAATAGAAAATATCTATTCAAGAACAAGATCATAAATATTCTAGGGTGTTGATATTGAAAATCATTCGTCGTATGGTGCCACATGATTTCATGTGTTATGCTTTGAACTCGATATAATAGTCTGAAATGGCTTTCTAGATGGATTGATATTTTTCTTGCTTATGTTGGCATAGAAGTCAATCAATACCTACAATTCTCTAGCTTTTTTATTCATGGCCCATTCATTTGTTTTGATTCGACCGTGTACACTTTAATTTGATTATTGCTATCAGATATCACAAAGGTGTATATAAAGTAAAGCACAAAGGAATTATATAAAACATTATGTTGAAACTTTATGTAATTAGTTATTACTTATTTGTGATGCAGCATAATACTTAAATTGAGTTAATAAAGTGGTTTAACAATTGTCCTTGGCTCTTCTTTTGGGCTAGTTTCTTCCTGCTGTGAGAATTTGACTAACTTTTACTAAATGGGTAACATCACCTTTTTTTTCAGAATGAGAGGGCTGCTGTAGAGCAAAAGAAGGTGGATGAGAATTTCTTGAAGTTGGCAGAGGAACAAAAGGTGTGTTTTGCATTCTGTGCCTTGAAATGGATCTTTGAAAAAATACATACAATAATATTATAATTTTTATATAACAATACTATATAATTTCTAGAATTCTCATGCCTCTTTTTTTGTGTTTGATTGATGATGGCAGAAAGAAAAGGAGAAACTTCTTAGAAAAATAATTGAACTGGAAAAGAAACTTGATGCTAAACAGGCATTAGAGTTGGAGGTTGAGCGCATGAGAGGAGCGTTACAGGTCATGAAACACATGAGTGACGATGGGGATACTGAAATGAAGAAAAAGATGGATCTAATCATAGAATATTTGAACGAGAAGGGAGAAGAATTGAATCAGATGGAACTACTGAACCAAGCTCTTACCATCAAGGAGCGTAAAACTAATGATGAAGTGCAGGAGGCTCGTAAAGAGCTAATCGCTGTATGTATCCCTTTTTTCAACTCATGTGAAGTGCTTGGGATGCATAATAATTTGAGGATTAAAAACGCAGTACTGATTTTAGATAGACTAAGGTTATGTTTAGTTGAGATGTGAGGCAGCAACTGTGGATTTAGTACAACAAAAATTGCATCACATGTAGAAAGAATGAATGGAAAACTTAGTTGAAATTGTAGAAAAAAGTTTAAATTTTTTAATGACATGGCATCACACATGATGGAGATGTTTTTTAAATTATGCTCACGATTCAGGGTAATTTTGTTGAGCTTTGGATCCAATTTTTAGTTTCAGACTGTGCACCATTAAAAGCTTTCCAGCTGTAAAATATTCCCAGAACAAGATAACAAGAATCGAAAGGTATTTGGAGAATTGCAGTAACCCCAACAGATTCATTTTTTTGGTGCAGTCCTATTCTTGGCAAAAATTGTTCACAAAACACGTTCTTCCTCAGCCGTCTTCTCTCATTTGATGCCAATATGAAATCCGCAGCTATAAATTGTTCACAATTTTGTCTGCAAGTTTAAGTTGTTCACTACACAGTCAAAATATTGACAGCATATGATCCTTGAGTCTGTCAATTATTTTGGTTTTCTTTTTCTGGTTTATTAGCTTTCTTAGTATCAATTACTAAGAAAGCTAATAAACCAGAAAAGAATGGTCGTTTTGAAGATCAAGAAAGGACATTGGATTTAACGTAAATGCCTCTTTTTCAACACTTTGCTCCTTTGGATAGCTATTGATTTCAATGGACTAAACTTTCAAGATTTCCTTGTATCTACTTCTACTTCTTAACTAGCTATTGTCTCTTGTATACGCCCTGTGTACTTGGGCTATGCCTATTCTGTATTGTCAATAAAATTTTTGTTTACCTACAAAAGAGAAAATAACCTTCTTAGTAATTGCATTACACTTGCATTGCAAAGGAGTTACTCCTTAGTTCAATTTGCAGAATAGGGCTGGCAATGAGCTTCATTTTTCCCTAAAGATGATGAACAAGTAATCTACCTAGTAAAATAATTTCGCCTTTACATGCTCTGTTTATTTTTTACATTAGAAACACTTACTTGCCTTACAAGCCAATTATCAATGGGACATAAATTTGGACCTACATTTGGATTTTTCCAGACATGATTTTGTTATCTCCATGTTTTACTAAATGCATCAATCTTTAATGGTTAAAGAGAATAGGGGTGAACCCATTGCTCTCTGCCCCGAAACCCTCTCCCTTTTCTCTAAACTCCCCCAAAACTCAGAGTTGGCTAGAGGGGGTGGGAGCTTCGGCTCCTTCCCCCCTTGTTTCCTTCCCTCCCCCTCTCTGCTTTCTTCTGTATGTATTTTTTAGGTTTTATTTTGTGTTTCTTCAAGCAAATAAAGGGAGAATCGCCGTTCGACTCTTTCCGGTACCCAATAGCCAACACGTGCCCCACCAGGAGGTTGCCCAGCTGTCGATCTGCACGACTACCAAATGCGGCCTCAATCGGTGGTGGAGCGTAGCCCGCACACGCGGGTTGAAAAATTCAGAGTCCGCCGGCACGCCACTAAGGAAGCCTCTGCCACTACAACGCACAGCTGTTCCCGTATTGGCGACTCCGGTTCTCCCAAGATCAATCGTCGTTTTTCCCTCCAGTAGCCTTTTTGTGCACTGTTTTCTGTTTTACAGTGTTTTCACAATGTAGTTTATTTATATCTTGTCTTTATGTTTTGTTTAGGTAGGGCCATTCGGACCTTAGTCCGAATGGGATTTCTCGTAGGCGGAGATGGTGGGGTTACTCCTCCATATTCCAATTAGTCAGGTATGGAGTTTTGTTTCGTGGTTATTGTAACCTCTGTTGTGGACAAAGCTGTGCTATCTCATAGACTTAGGTCTTCGGAGATTGGCCGTCAGGACTAGACCAAGTCAGTCACGGGAATGTGCTGGGAAGCTATTAACGTTTATAATTTACTTTTTTAAGTCAACTTTATATGTCCTCTTTAATGAATGGAATGAGACATGTTATTATAAAAAAAAAAAAAATGCATCAATAGTTGAATTTAATACTTGTTATTGAGATTCTTTTATTTGTTTTCCTGAAAGTCACGTTTTTTGTTTACTTTCATGATCATATTCTGTAAATGGAAGAATTAATCCACTTGTATGTCTATCAATGTCTGCTAGCTCACAACTATATTTTGTAAAAGGAAGAATTGGTCCCCTGAGACGTTTGAGACAGCATGGATAAACATCTAAACTGTGTCAGTGGACCATTATCAGTTTTTCATTTTGAACTCAAGGGTACTGGTTCGCTAGGCATCAATTGGAGATGAGTCGACATCTTATAGATTCTTGTTTTGCTCTATGTACATGAGGGGAGAATGTGATGTGTTGATCATATTGTTCTCAAACTTTGTAGTATCAACAATTTTTGTTTTTTGCTTAGTTTTTTTATTGTTCATATCTGTTTATTTTCTAATATGGAAATGCTTGTCCTTTGGTGGAAAGTCTGATTTCTTTGCTTCACAGGGATTGAGAGAAGTGACAGCCCGTGCTAATATTGGTGTCAAGAGAATGGGCGAGCTTGACATCAAGCCATTCACCACTGCAACCAAGAGGAAATTTCCCAAGGAAGAAGCAGCTGAGAATGCTATGGTGCTGTGTTCACAATGGGAGGACTATCTTAGAGATCCTAGCTGGCATCCCTTTAAGATCATCCTAGATGAAGGAGGGAATAGTAAGGTATGCCTATATGTGAAAACGGAACAATTCATGTGAACGGTTTTTTAAGCATGCAACCTGCCCGCCTCAATCTCTACTTATGCTGACATAAAGGAAGGCCCATATTTTTGGTGTGGGTGGTAGAAGATTTTCTCCTTGTCGTAACTTCATTAAGATTGTCTTAGGCTCTCTTGGCTCGTAAATTTTCTACAATTTTCCTCTTTTGATATAGTTTCTGTTAGTGTTTTTTTTTTTCTTTCCTTTTTTATGACAGGAACCACCCCATGGCAGAGCCCTTAGGACTCACCCATGAAACCTAAACCCTTGGGGAGACTAGCTCAACAACCCACCGCCATAGCCTCCCACTTAAATCGCAGTTTGATCCCAAGGAGAATCGAACCTGTGACATGGGCTCATGCAGAAAGTTCACCCTCACCACTTTCTATTTTGACTAAAACTACATCATCCTAATATTTTTCCATTTAATTCATTTAGTGGTTTGAGTTGGATGTTTCTGTACGGGAAGTAATGAATGAAGAAGATGAAAAGTTGAAGAATTTGAAGAATGAGTTTGGTGATGAAGTTTACGTGGCAGTGACTACAGCCTTGAAGGAGGTGAATGAATATAATCCAAGTGGTGGTACATTGTACCGGAGCTGTGGAATTTCAAAGAAGGAAAGAAAGCAACATTATTGGAAGGAGTGCTCCACACGCTGGAGAAGTGGAGATTGCTTAAACAGAGGTCGTGCTGAAGATATGCATTGTTAAGTGCTACGATGGAGAATGTTTAACTTGACATATACAGGTTACAGTTCTAATGCTTTTTACTTGTTGGAGTCTGTCTAGTTATGCTACTACTAGTAGTAGAAATAGGACAACCCCGGATAATAAGGGAGGAAACATTTGGTTGTTTAGTTGCCTCGATCAATGACAGCCAGTTTTCATGTCAACAATTGGTATTAATCCGTCATTATGTAAGTAATCTGTGCCAGTACATGGATGCTGGTTGGCATCAAGTCATCCAGACTGATGTTCTAATTGAAGCTTAATCACACCTCATGTCCAACTTTATACTTGGTATATATGGCTTTTACAGCCCATAATTCAAGTGTTGTCATTAATTCTCTTCTCACAACGTGTTATTTGGTCTCTTCCGTTTCTCTTGCCTCACTCAATTTCGACATTTCACGCTATTTCTATTCTAATATATACATTTTCAGGATCTGTGGCCGGATCATCCTTTACTGAAGCATAGTGGATGTGGTGCTCCTAGAGGTTTCAGTTATATTTTCTTTTTGATAGAAAGTTTCAGTTATATTTGGCTGCTGGTAGTCCGTCTCATGCATACCTGCATATAAGAAACTTTCAGGAATTTTCTTTTGCTTGATGTGCCTGTATTTTGATACAGACAAAACTATAATGGATGGAGTACCAATGGAAGATGCTTGTGTTCTTAGTTTGTGTTACGTTCCTATTAATTCCTGCAAGAACACTGCAATAGTAATGGAATAGATAGACAAGAAAATGATGAAAATAGCTACGCTTTGGGGTATTCGAGGTCCCCAATTCCTCCCAAATGAAAATAACAACCGTTCAGAAAATATGCCAGAATCCCTCAATAGGAACTCCCCTCCTCTACATATACTGGAAGACATCCCTAAATCGACAACAACCAACTAAGGCCATGGGCCACTTCTTACTCACCTTAACTAGGCCCATGGGCACTAAACAACAACTCAATAAAAATAAAAGATAACAACTACAGGCCCATCTAGCCCAATCCAATTTAATTGGGTTCATAACAGTTTGGACTAGGCATTGCAATGTTACAGGTTATATGGACACATGCGCTCGCTTTCTAATTACATAATCACTTGCTAATGCATGAGGCAGGCCGGGAGAGGTGTAAGCATCGTGAGATCCGTTATCTTCGATCTCAGAAACTATTTTCAGTTGAGTTTACTATCTCATGTGGTTTAGAGGTGTTCCAGGGCCTTTTGTACGCTTATTTTGAGTGATGTTTACATTAAGCATATAGGTCATAACTCCTGTCTTTTTGTACATACTGGGCTCTTGACCCGAGTTATGGGCCAGTTGTATGGGCTTTTCTAGACCACGCACCACTTACCCAATAAACCAATGATTTTAGGACGAATCATCGTATTACCTCCGATTTGGAAATTCATCTCAACCGCTAAAGGACATTGACACAGAGATACGCTAATATACGAACTCTCTAGAGTGATTATAATGTGACAAACACTGAAGATATGTAAAATATCATCGCAGCATTTAGTGTTATAAACCTTCATTTACTTCCATTTGTTTTGAGACCCATAGTTCATATCCGTTATGGTCCCATAGAATCTCTCACAAACTCTCATGTGAAAGGAATATTCTGGCGTGGGGGGGCTCACATCACACCCCAAAGATTGAGAACGAACAAGAGGTGGAGGAGGAGGGGTTTGCGCAAGGAATCCAAAGCCCTGCGTTGTTGTTACCCTTTTCAGGTAGTAGTATGGGATCCAAAGATATTTTGTCTCCTGAACTGAACAAAACAAAGGAGAGAAGGAGAACAACTTTCTGCCCACATGTGAGCAGCACCACTAACAAACCCAACCCCACCCATGTGCTCTACTTTTGTTGCGCGCAATTGCATTGATGTGACTCATTTTTACTTAAAAGCGTTGGCATTTGTTGCTTCAAAGATATTACAACACACACACACATACATATGTCATAAATATGTTTTCTTTAATCCTAAAAATGCACCCAAAAATTAGGATGGTTTCGATATCCATTAAAATGAAATGCTTTTTATTTTTAAATTTTTTTTTTGGTATTCTTTCTTTCTTTCATTACAAATACATAGGAAATCTAAATCATGGTCGAAGGATATGAAGCATCTGAGAAAATCCTCGGAAGTTTCCCACTTAAGTGGAGGATGACACACTACATTTGAAGAATATTGGTGATGGTACCCACCTAATCTTCTCTTGGATGGAGCAACGGGTGAAGTTTCCAATTAAACCCTAGTCAATAAAGGTTTCCGGAAGATGTATTGCATAGTCCTATCTCTCCCCCAAATGACCAAATCCATGCAAGTACCCACGTTGTTGGGGGAAGGGGAGGGGTGCGAAGTTATTTGTTTGATAAGGTGTGAGACTGCTTTTCTTGAAAACCTACTTCTATGCATGCACCGGAAGTTTCCCGCATGAGTATTGAAAAAATAAAGACCCTTTGCTAAGATATTGCTGACAAATGCAACTTCCCTCGTTTCGTACCATACCATCCTGTGTAAATTGTTAAATTGCAGACTTTTCTGTATATGCATACAAAATCTCTCCTCAAGTGTTTGACTGTGACATGCAAATATCCTCTTTGAATCAAACTCCTACTTCTTGATAAGTCATTACATCTTTTTCATCTTTCTCCCATGCCGTATATGCATGTTCATATCTAATCAAAGCCCAATTCGGGATGAGTCTTGAGATGAAATATGAGCTAAAACTATCTTTGTATCCAAATCCAGCATTAGTGCAAACGTTTCTTTGAATCCAAGTAGCCACTAGGCCCATGTTACATGTACACTCTTTAGGGTTATCTGACCACAAGAAATCATCGATTGAATTACTTTAAATATACTTGCGAACAGTTTCTTGTTGAAGACTTGAGATTTGAAAAAGTTGTCTTGTTGAATTGATTTATTTTATATGGAGATTTGAAAAAAGTATAATGATGAGTTGAGATGAGATGTGAAATTTTAAAAATTTATAACTTCCAAACCAGCCCTTAATACTCTTAAGAAAGAATGAAGACTTCGTAATAGAATACCAGTTTCATGAAGCAAACCAAATACTTTTCTGATTCAAATATATATTTAAGTTAGTACAATACAATACACTTCCCCAAATAATACTTTATATCATCACCATGCTATATATAAAAATACTAACATTAAAAGCTGCGGGCTACAATCTTGTGCAGCCGCCTCAGCCTTTAAACCCTAACAATTTTCCTCCCCCTTTTGCCTTTTTTTTTTCACCTTACATAAAGTTACACTTGCATCCTTCACCACCCCCCCCCCCTTCCCCAAAAAGACCAACCCACTGTTTTTGGCCCCTACAATAATAAAAAAAAAAAAAGAAACACTCCCTAATTTAGTAATTTCCACACTCACTTATTGCTCCAACAACAACAATACTTTCACAGTCCCCGACACACCCCAGTCAAAAAAGAGACCACAATCTAAAAACTGGCGCCAATAAGGGTAAATAGGTTATGGCGGGAATTCTAAAATGTTGACTCTGACTCTTGACTTCTTTTTTTTTTTGGTGGCTGAGGGTTCATCAAACCCTGAAATTTTTGCCGGCGAATGTTTGACCGAACTGCCAATGGGCGGGAACAATGTTCCAGGAGGTAGAGGTGCGGCGGTCGCTCCCCGTGACTCTAAACGACAGCGTTTGGCCGACCAAGACAGCATTTGACTGCCAGTTCTGGCCCCAGTTGCGGCTCATGCTCATCCAGCCTGTCCTGGAGCCCTTCACACTCACGCGCACGATGTCCCCTGAGCCTGCAACGTTGGATATCAAAACCAAGTTGAAGTAACGGAAGCCGTTGATGGTGAACCTGATTCCTCCGTGCCTACGGCATGGCACCCTGCATAAATAAGTCCAAGATGGTCAGGCCAGTTTCGTCATTTGGGGTTGGTTGAGTTTTGTTAGTGTGGAACAAGGTCCGTGATTTTAGGGTGGGCACAATTTGGGCTCTGGTTTTTCACATTCACAACGCTGTAGGACTGCTTTTGGTGTTTACTTGATGGGACATCGAAACACCACCCAACAACAGGCGCATGGTTCAGTGTGTCCCCTCTAATTTCCTGCCCAAAACTACGGAACGGTCCAGATCCTCCGGATTAGATCAGGCAACACGACCCAAGAGTTAAAAAGAAAAAAACAAAAAAAAAGGATTATTGTGTTCAAAAGTACTCCATGAAACGACACCGTTTGTTTTCTTTCTTAGCGCAATCCGATGAGCACCCCAATCTTTCATGAATTGGAACTGTCATAGGTAAAAGTGCTTTTAAGGAATATAATAATACCTTAAAAGATTTAACTGAAGTAATTAACTTAAAGGTCAAAAGTAAAAACAATAGGCAATAGCCTACTAGGGTTAGACTTTTGCTTTGCTATAAAAAAAAAAAAGTGACCGAATCAAGTCCCACGCCCTAAAAGCATAGGGCTTCAAGAGGTACAAGAAAGAGAGGCCCCTATTATATTATTACTTTTTCCAAAGTTTAATATATATGTATACGAATAATGCTATATTTACGCATAATTTTTTACACGTTATTATCTTATGTAAGATTGAAAAAATCCTAGGTTTCGTTAAGTCTTTTAGGATTTTATATAAACCAGATATGTAAAAACAAACCAAGGAAAAGCCACCAAAAAAAGGGTCCAAAGGTCCCCCAAGATACAAACCCTTCTAACGGTTCCAACTAACAAAACGAGGACAATTAAGAGGACCAATATCGGTAATTAAGTGGCCTGAGTAAAAGCCCCCAGGCCCACCATCTGACAAAAGCAATAAAGTTCAGCACCAGTACCCGGCCCATATGGACCATACCCCTCACCACGAGCCACTAACTACCATTCAGCAACATTATAAAAAATAAAAAAGAGTTTTCACCAGCGCCCCTTTATTTTCTCTTAAGAGCATAGCTCAGTTGGATTCTTCAAATAAAAAAGCAACCTTTCAGAGACCATAAATTGAATTAATGTAATCCGGGTCTGGTTAGCATCATAGGTTAATTTTCTGAATAAAGAAAAACAAAAGGCAACAGTTGACTTCTAGGTGGTAGATATGGTTAATATTATCATCACATATTATATGTTGGGTGGTAGAGATTTTATAAAAAAAAAAACATTAAGATGAAATTTTTTTTTTTTTTTATAAGTAGATTAAAATGAAAATTTGTAGACTTTATTTTTACAAACCTATCTGTGATCTAAACATTTTCTACACATTTGTCTACAACTTTATTCACGTATGAATATGGTTGTTGATGGTTGTTAGGCACTTGTTACGAGGACACGTTGCTGATCATGCACTGATAACACGAAGGTTTAGCAGTTATATATACAGCAGAGAGGTGGCTTACCGGCGGAAGGCGACGGGGACAATTCCGGCCCGGTACTCGGCAATCTTGAGGAACATTGGCATGGCGAGGTCAAAGTGGGGGCGAGGAGGGTTGCACCAGCCGCCATTGTCGTTGGGGAGGGCATAGTTTGGTGGGCAAAAGTTAGTGGCCGTGATAAGGATTGATGGGCTGCCGGAGTGGCACCACGTCGGGTCATTTGCGCACTTGATCTCAAAGCAGGCACCGCAGCTCAGGCCATTGTTGAACAGTGCAGTGCTCAGCGCGGCAGTGTTCACGCCATAGCCTTGGCTGTAGAGGTTGCCGTATCCACAAGCTCCGCCTGTAGACAATAAATGAGAACACACACTCAAGCTAGGATAATATACGAGTTTTCCCCAAAACAAAGACTGTAGTTTAATTGTATTAGGTAATATTGACAAGGACAAAAAGTTTTGAAACCCAAAATGGGATTACAAAGATGGACCGTGGAATACAAATTTTCAAGTGGGTCCTTCATGTTTCCTTAAGCAAGCCGGCCAGGAGATGGAATCTTGAACAATATAACAAGGATTTATTGTAGATTTCCCAGGTAAGTATGAAACCGCAGTCGGAAACTCGATAGAAATATTGGGCAAACGTTACAAAGCAAAATGTGAACTTAATATTCAATGCCAAACTCAGAACTAGAACATCCACCAGTATGATAAAAGTACTAGAACCGACTGGTGAAAAAGGCGAGTGAAAACAGGGGACTCTGCTATTTCTTATGTAATGAAATAATGCAGTGAAAATGGTTCACAAATTCCATTAAAACTTGCGGGAGCTTGCAGATTCAAAGGGACTTAAAAAAGAAAAACACAGTGAATTGGGTTAGAAAACATACCCATTGTGCCAGAGGCATCAGCGCCTCCATAGAAGGTAGCATGAGCGGTCTGCCAGGCACCCCCAGAGTAAACTCCAGGGATTCTAGCTTCAGCCATCCACATTAACGAGACAAGAGAGGCAATGCACACCACACTCACCACACCCATTTTTCTTTTTCTTTCAGACACTAGAAAATAAACACAGAGCAAGAGACAGAGGAATCGAGAGAGGGAGCGAGAGAGATTGGGGATGAGGGATGAAGTGGCGCGGTGGTGGAGTACTTATGGGCGCCTGGGAGTGGCAACAGGAGCAACATTTGGAATTTCCAAACACGCCCATCATTTTTCTCGTTTTACCTTTTCGTATGGGCCAAAAAAGAAACTCGTAACTTATGGGGCCCTCTTCTGCAAACTAAAAAGTGCTGGGGGGGTGTCTATAACCACCTTCTCTAGACGTCGCGTATAAATACACTCCAATTGCGTTAAAATATGTACGGATAAGTTGGGGTCCGCGTGAAACAAAGGATTTTATCTCCCCAATCGATGGGAGAAGGTGTACTGCACGAAGTTCAGGCGCGTGTGAGAAGCGCAATTGGTTCTCTTTTTGCATTTATTTATTTATTTTAATAAAACTCTAGCTATAGTTGCTTGTAGCTTGTTCCACTCCCAAGACGCGTTTTTCTGTGTCCTTTACCGTAGCATACGATTTGTATTTGTAATACGTAAGGGAAGAAAAAATTAAAAAAAAAAAGTAAAAACAAAACAAAAAGAAGAAGAGGAAGGGAAAAAATTATCTGGAATCAAGAAGAATATAAAAGCAGTAGAAATTAGATAATCCATGTTATATCAATAGAGTAGGCTGTCACTCGGTAGTGATGGGCGCCTAGGCCAAACTTATATATATACATTTTTTTCTTTTTATATTTTTTAAATATTTTTAAAAAGAAAAAAATATCAATACATGAATAATTATTTTTTTAAGCAATAAATAAAAAATTAAATTAAAAAAATTAAATATATAAAAGATCAAAATAAAGAGATAAAATAAAATTATTCATATTGATAATTGAATACCGTTTTAAAATATTATTCATATTGATAATTATTCAGATAAAATATTTTGTATTGTTTAATAAGCATTTAATGTTATCTATTAATGCTATAGGTTACCATTAAATATTATATGATGGACCATATTTCTTTCTTTTTTTTTTTTAACTCTGCAAGACAATATTCTATAAAGACATTCTATTTGCAGAATTCTTTATTCCAATGATATTCTATTATTAATCATTCCTATCAAGAAATATTCAGTGTATAATATATTTTAAAAGTAAAGCTAGAAATTCTACAAAATTGTTGTAATAATACACTGTACTTATTTCCCCATCTGACTTATATACCCTTAACAAGCTGCTGTAGGTTAAGGCTTAGTTTGTTTCTATAAACTATCTTATCTCATCTTATTTAATTATTATAATATTCTCAAACGTTTAAACAAAATATAAAAAATAATATTTTTTTTAAAATTAAAAAATATATTTTAATAATATTTTATTTTATTTTTAATTTTATCCCATCTCATTTATATAACGAAACCAGAGCACACCACAAAGGATCACCAAAGGGCAAATTGGAAAAAGGAAAATTCAATTGTACTATATAGTACAACAAAAAATAATAATAACAATAAGTAAATAAAAATTTTATTTTTAAGTACATGTGAAGAGTAAATTTAGTAAACTGTTTGCATGATTTGATTTAAAAATTAAATTTTATTATTTAAATAAGATAAATAACTCTAACAAACGATTTGATAATAAAATAAACAAACAAAAAAGAAAAGAAAATAAGTAGCCAAAGGAAATAGATCCAGAGCAGCGGCTTTTTGGGTCCACGGGAAGATGAAGCGTGAGGAGCGGCTGTGATTTGAGGGTAATTTTGGGTTGGGGGGGCGTGGGTCAGGAAAGATTTAGGGTGCGATGAGTTTGGTTAAGGAACCAAACGATTTGAAAAAATGATGAGTTGAGTTGAATTGAGTTGGGTTGAGGATCCAAACGCAGCCTTAATGGGATATGAGACGTGAAAATATTGTAAACCCCACCAATAATAATAGTAAATAATGGAAAGATGGTGCCCAGACGAGCAAAAGACAGGGCCAACTATAAGACACTGAGGTAACGAGCATCCAACGTGGGTGTCGGGACCCACTTAATCCCGTAATCATCGGTCCATATGCTGCCCCTGCCCCAGAGGGCGTTTTGTGGGCCACCACACACCACACCAAACATAATCTCGAGCCACACGCACGCGCGCCCGCGCAAATCTTCTTTTTACTTTGCCACCTCAGCATGCATGCATGTTGCTCGAATCATTGTTTTTAACTTATTTATGTTTGCTTGTAACTGTAAGTTAGATTCTTTAATAAATATTTTTTATTTATATGTTTTCATTTTAGGTATATTAATTATGTAACATAATTATGTTCAAACTTGTTAAAAAATAAAATCACTTAAAATCAATTATATTAGCAAGTAAGATTAAAGATAGATGAAATTCAGAATGAAAATTATTATTGTTTTAAAATAAATTCACTTAAAATCAATTATACTTACAATCTCTTCAACCCATAGTTCTCTTAGATAAAATATAAGAAAAAGAAGTTAGAATATTTCTTAATTACTAGCAACGTTACATGATTTTTAGTCTTGGTTTACAGCAAAGTTAGTCAGTTAATGGAGATACATTGGATGCCTTCACTATCTAATTAGAAAGATGATGAGTATCATGGACCTCCTTTTTATTTTGTCTTCTTTCTCTTCTAGGAACTTTCTTTGTTTCTCAACAAACACATCGTATTTATATTAATAATCTACATGAAAAGAAGTGGCAAGATTTGGATTTTGTGCCAGAAACTTATAATTCAATTTGGATTAGATATCTAACTAATTAGTTCGATCGTCGTTTGTTGGAAAGTTGTGCATTCCAGATGATGATCATCCTTTGGGATCGATCAATTTAATGGACATTAATTGTTTTAAGTTCTAAAGTTTGGCCGAAAGATAAAAAGAGTTGGGCAAATGTGAACTCAAACCAAGAAAATGTAGTAAAGCAAGAACATGTACGTTTGATCAGAAACTGCGTTTTCACTCTGATCTATGAATTTCACACCATATATATATATATATATATTAAAAAAAATAGAAAAGCAGAGAATTACTACTTTGGGGCTCATGATGGAGATCTATAATTTCTGAAATTATTTGAGATATTGATCATAATGCACATGACCACCTACTGCCATTATGGATTGTTCAATATTTGAAATTTAGGTGCACCCAACAAAATTCAAACCCCGGTTACCAGCCATGCACAGCATCACATGAAGTACCTAAATGTTGCACCATTTTCATTTTTCTGTTAATTTTTTTTTTTTTTTTTTCGAAAGTAATAAAACAAAGATGGCCGGTTTAACGTCAAAGGTCTAAACTTTTATGATTGTCTATAGGTTGGAATCTTGGTTTACACTTTCTTACTGCAATATTGGCCTCATAATTTACCCATTTCCAAACAATACATGACCAGCAATAAAAAAGAAAACAAAGAAGTGATTGAAAGATCTCTAGATCTCTTGTTATAAGATCATGGCTACAGTAGCGGATCAACATAGAGCTTAGGGGACATGGCCCCCCAAATTTTTTTCAAAATTCAAAATAGTCCCTAAACTTTATTCATTCATAAGTTCATGTATATAGAAATTGGCCCCCCAAAAAATTTATAATTTTCTTATTCTCATATGCTTTCTAAAATTTTGTAAAATTACAATATACATAGAAATGTCTTTATCCAATTTTTTTCCTATAACTCTAATTTTGTATAATTTCTTTATCTATTTTAAAGGATGTGACCCCACTAAAATTAAATTAAAACTAAGATTACGATAAATAATAAACTATTAACATTGAAAGCTTTTTATTATACAATTTTAACTTAGAATTCAAAGTGAAAATATAAGAAAAACCATTTAAGATTAATAATTTATATGAAAAATAGTGGAGATGTTTTATCCTCTAAACTTCATTGAGCAAGAAAAAGTTTATTTAAGGTTTCAATTGTAGCATTCTATATGCTTAATGTGACACCAAAATAGATAGATTTTATATGAAATTTGATAAACTAGTTTAGATATTAGAATAAAAGATGACATTCTAAAAGATCATTTGATATTTTCTATGAAGAAAAAAATTTATAAATATTTCATATTTACAAAAATAATAAAGGATGAATATTATTCTATAAAATAATGTCGTTAAAAATCTCAAACAGGAATTAAGTTGTGTTCTTAAAATTTTATTTTTACGCTATTTGGTAAATTATCGAGATTTAATTTTATATACAATTATGTTTTATGATTTTGTAATATATTTTTATTTTACATAAACATCTCATGTTGTAAAAAAGTTAGCTCCAGAAAAAATTGTTGGTTCACCACTATTCAAGACCAACTCTTACCAGACTCTAAGGTCGCTGACTCAAGACTTGCTGAAAGTGTTCCTATTATGTAGGAGTAGGATATGGTGATCCTATAAATCAAGTATTTGAATTTTGAATACTTGATAAATAGCCTAATGACAGTAGTGATTTAGGCTTTCTGTTTTTACCAGTGATGTATATAAACTCATCTATGTATACATTCAAAATGCAGTTGAAAACACTTCAGTACAATCTCTATCTCATTATTCTACATGGTATCAGCTTTAGCCAACTGACCTACGTCCTTCCATGTCCACTCCTTCATCAACTATGTCAGACCACTCTGACTCTATTATTCTCTCTCTTATCACCCCACCAACTATTAATGTCACTAAACTTTTCCGTGACAATTACCATGATTGGAAAGCTCAACTTATCCCTTTCTTCCGTGGCCAGGGTCTCTACGGGTATCTTGATGGCACCACCACAACCCCTTCTAAATACGTTGATTTCACCAACCCTGAATCTAATGTCATTTCTCTTGTCCCGAACCCTCTTTATGAAAACTGGCTTCAACAAGATACTATTATTCTCGTTGTTCTCTTCTCTACAATTACTGAAACTATCTTGGTTCAGGTTGTCTCTCACACAACCGCTGCTAGTGTCTGGTAGGGGTGTAAAATGATCAATACGGACCGAAGAAACCTACTGGACCGATTGGTTCAGTCTAGACTGAATCGGACCAAAAATCCCCCATGGTTAGTTTCAGTCTAGTAAGTAGGGATATTTCAGTCTTCGGTCTGATCTCGGGGTTGGGATTTCTTGGACTGGACTAGACCGAACCGATCGAATTCAAAAATTATTTTTTTTATTTTTATAATATATTATTTTATATAATAATTGTATAATAAATTATGTAATTTTCATCTAACCTATCCCCATTTACAATATAAAATTTTAAATATGTAATTACAAATTAATATTATATTAATCGTATATTATCAATTAACCTATCAATTCACAATTAACTAATGTGTGACATCTATGAGACTATGACCTAAGTTGCAACTTGCAAGGAAATATAAAGCATGTATGGATGTATGGAATCATGGATAATTCAATTATTTATGCATATTAGTTATTGCTTCATATACAAAATGTCAAAAATTGTAAATAGCTCATTATGCATTAATTTAGAACTATCATAAATTATAATACATTCATATTCTCTAAGTTAGTAACAAAATAACAATTAACATCATCAATATAATTATATAATTATAAACTGATAACTAAACTAAATCACTATAACTATAATCTATAATTATAAAGAAATCACTATAAGTCTATAAGACTATAACTATATATAGTATTAAATTATTAATATCACTATGACTAATGACTAATGACTATAAGTTTATAACTAACACTAATATATAACTATACTAAAGTATAATATTAATACTATTATATAGTCTACTATGTTATATAGCAATACTAACTAAAATTAATATATACTAATTTTATTTTTTTAGACTTTTTAATTTTTCAGTTTTTTGGACCTGTACAAGTTTTATTTTCATTATCTATGCTTGGGAATGGTTTTTTTTTTTTTCTTTCTCTTTTAGAAGTCAAATTTGCTTGGGAATGTTGTTTCAATTTTCTTTCATTATCTAGTATAATTTTTAGTTTTAACCTTGTTTAAATTGTTTGGATGGATATAGACAATTTTTTTTTTTTGTAGTAAAACCTTTTATTCAAATTTATTGTATATAGAAAAAAAAATTACGATTATTTTTATTTTCCTTTCAAGTTATTTTTTGATATTTTTTGGCTTAAAATTGGATAAAATATTAATGGGCTTTTAGTGTTGGGCCGAAATAACATAGGAAGTCTGATTGGGCTATTGGCCCATTAGGTATAGGGTTGGACCGACCGGTTCAGTCTGAACCAAAAATCCCCCATGGTAGATTTCGGTCTAGTAAGTAGGGATATTTCAGTCTTCGGTTTGGTCCCGGGATGGGGATTTCTCGGACCAGACTGGACCGGACCGACCGAATTCAAAATTTTTTTTATAAATATATTATTTTATATGATAATTGTATAATAAATTATGTAATTTTCATCTAACCTATCCCCATTTACAATATGAAATTTTAAATATGTAATTACAAATTAATATTATATTAATCGTATATTATCAATTAACCTATAAATTCACAATTAACTAATGTGTGACATCTATGAGACTATGACCTAAGTTGCAACTTGCAAGTAAATATAAAGCATGAATGGATGTATGGAATCATGGATAATTAAATTATTTATGCTTATTAGTTATTGCTTCATATACAAAATGTCAAAAATTGTAAATAGCTCATTATGCATTAACTTAAAACTATCATAAATTATAATACATTCACATTCTCTAAGTTAGTGACAAAGTAACAATTAACATCATCAATGTAATTATATAATTATAAATTGATAACTAAACTAAATTACTATAACTATAGTCTATAATTATAAAGAAATCACTATAAGTCTATAAGACTATAACTATATATAGTATTAAATTATTAATATCACTATGACTAATGACTAATGACTATAAGTTTATAACTAATACTAATATATAACTATACTAAAGTATAATATTAATACTATTATATAGTCTACTATATTATATAGCAATACTAACTAAAATTAATATATACTAATTTTATTTTTTTAGACTTTTTAATTTTTCAGTTTTTTGGACCTGTACAAGTTTTATTTTCATTATCTATGCTTGGGAATGGTTTTTTTTTTTTCTTTCTCTTTTAGAAGTCAAATTTGCTTGGGAATGTTGTTTCAATTTTCTTTCATTATCTAGTATAATTTTTAGTTTTAACCTTGTTTAAATTGTTTGGATGGATATAGACAATTTTTTTTTTTTTTTGTAGTAAAACCTTTTATTCAAATTTATTGTATATAGACAATTTTTTTTAATGATTATTTTTATTTTTCTTTCAAGTTATTTTTTGATATTTTTTTACTTGAAATTGGATAAAATGTTAGTGGGCTTTTACTGTTGGGCTGAAATAACATAGGAAGTCTAATTAAGCTATTGGCCCATTAGGCATAGGGTTGGACCGACCGGACTGGACCGACTTGAATTTGACCAGACCGGACCGGTCCTTATGCCTATTTGGTCCGGTCCAGGGTGAGAAAACCCTTGATTGAATTGGTCCGGTCCACAAAACCTCCATGGGACCGACCGGACCGGACCAAATTCACCCTTAAACTATCTAGCAAGCACTTGAAACATCCTTCTCCTCTCAGTCATGGGCCCATGTAATTCAATTACGCACTGATCTTGCTAATGCTCGCAAGGGTGCTATTTCTGCTACTAACTATTTTATGCAGATTAAATGATCTGCTGATGAACTTGTGGTTGCTGGGCACTCACTTACATGTGATGAGATCGTTACATACCTTCTTGCCGGTCTCGGTCATGACTACGACCGTTTTGTTACTACGATTTATGCTCGCAAAGATCCTATTACCCTGGAGGAAGTTTACTCTTTTCTCCTCACTACAGAGTCCCGCCTGTCTCATAATACTCAGCCGCTACCGTAGGCCTCTGTCAATGTTGCTACCCGACAGACTTTCCAAAATTTTTCACGAGGTCGTGGCGGCTATCGCGGCAGGGGGTGCGGTTTCCGTGGCAGCTCTCAACAATTTCTTCCTTCTAGTCGCAGCCAATCCACCTGTGATGCTATTATCTGTCAAGTCTGTGATAAATCTGGCCACACCGAAAAAAAATATTTTCACAGGTTTGATATAACATATTCTACCAACTCTAATCAACGCAACCCACTAGCCTTGGTAGCCTCAAACTCTTCACAATTTGAACCTGATTGGCACCCTAACACTGGCGCCACCCATCATCTCACCAACAACATAGCCAACCTCAATTTACGGAGTGAAGATTATGATGGTCCTAATCAAATTCATGTAGGCAATGGTGCAGGTTTGTAAATCTCCAAAATCAGTTCTTCTTCCATTTCTACTTTTGTTAAACCGTTCATTTTAAATCAAGTTTTACTTGTTCCTGAAATTCAAAAAAATCTAGTTTCCTTCCAACAGTTCTGCAAAGACAATAACGTTTATTTTGAGTTTCACCATGATTTTTTTGATGTTAAGGATTACTTGGGGAGACTCTTTCATCGAGTGCAGTTTAGAGACGGACTATATTCATTCTCTAGCTCTGCGGCTTCTCTTCATCCTCGTTGTTTCTCTGCCATTCGTGCTCTCTACCAGTTATGACATCAACGTCTCGGTCATGCTTCTAGTCCTGTCGTCAAACAAGCTGTGTCTGATTTTACTCTTCCTCCTTCCAATAAAGACCCTCTGGTGTGCTCAAATTGCCAACGTGCCAAGAGTTGCTCCCTACCATTTCGATCACATCATTATTCTTCCAAGTTTCCACTTGATTTAGTTTATAGTGATGTATGGGGGCCATCATTTGTACTTTCAAACTCTGGTTGCTGCTATTATATCTCTTTTTTAGATGATTGCACGAAATTTTTGTGGCTCTTTCCACTCAAATTAAAATTTGATGTTGAGCCTATTTTTTCTTCAGCTTCAATCCTATGTTGAACGTCTTTTTGAGCGTAAAATAAAAATGTTTCAATCTGACTGGGGCGATGAGTTTCGCAAGTTAACAACTCATTTCCAAAACACTGGTATTCAACATCGAATCACCTGTCTCCATACTCATCAACAAATGGGTGCCATTGAACGGCGACATAAACAAATTGTTGGGGTTGGTTTATCACTTCTTTCTCATTCGCATCTACTCCAACAATTTTGGGAAGATGCTTTTGTAATAGCAGTTTATTTGATAAATTGGCTGCCTACGCCTATCCTACAAAATAAATCACCTCATCAAATTGTTTATCGCACTAAACCCGACTATCAGTTTCTTAAAATTTTTGGATGTGTATGCTGGCCTTACCTTTGTCCCTTTAATAAACACAAAATCGATTTTTGCTCAAAAATGTGTATTTTCATAGGTTACAGTCTCAACCATCATGGTTATAAGTGTCTTGATCTCACAAGTGGGAAAGTATATGTCTCCCGTCATGTAATTTTTGATGAAAAATCCTTCCCGTATACACAACCACCCTCAATCGAGTCCACTTCCACATCCAATACCGTTGCTCTTTCCACTTCTATCACACCCTTCTCTTTTGCATCCTCTTCTATTTTTCCATCTGTGGGTACCTTGCAAACTTCATCACAACCTACAACAATTTGTGCAACACCATCAATATCCGATCGTACACATGATGAGGCTCTTTCTTCCAGGCCACTTCCTCCCCCACAAAATGCTTGTCAGCTGGTATCCAATGAGACTACAAGTGTAGTCCAACCAAGCTCCACTAATACACATGCCATGACTACTAGATCCAAAAATAATATTCGGAAGCCTAAGCACGTACTAGCGGGAAGTATCGTGCACCCCCTTCCCAGAGCTCTAATTGCTGCCATTTCAGGAAATAACAGTGAGTGTTCCTGCTACACTGAAGCTCAAAACACAGTCATTGGTGTGCTGCAATGAATCTGGAGTTTGATGCTCTACTTAAAAATCAAACTTGGGATTTAGTTCCTCCTAATTCGCATGCTAATGTCGTGGGTTGCAGGTGGATCTTTAAGATCAAACGACGTGCCGATGGAGTTGTCGAGCACTATAAAGCACGACTGGTGGCCAATGGCTATCATCAACAACACGATGTTGATTTTCATGAAACTTACAGCTCTGTCATCAAACCTGCAACTGTCCAACTTGTTCTCTCCATTGCGGTATCTAGAGGTTGGTGTCTTTGCCAAATCGATATTCAAAATGCCTTTCTACACGGTTCACTTCAAGAAGAGGTTTTCATGGTTCATCCTCTAGGATTTCAACATCCGCAGTATCCTCATTATCTCTGTCGACTTAAACGATCCTTGTATGGACTGCATCAAGCACCAAAACAATGGTTTTCCTAACTAACCGATGCTCTGCTACAGTTTGGGTTTGTTGATAGTAAGGCTGACTCCTCATTATTTATCTATCGCTCTAAATCTCAAATAATATTTTTCCTCATCTACGTAGATGATATCATTATTACTAGATCCAATACTCAACTAATCAACACCTTGATCACTACTTTACACAAAAGTTCGCAGTCAAAGATCTGGGGCAGCTATCTTTTTTTCTGGGCGTCGAGGCTTTACATTCTACTGATGGCCTGTACTTAACCCAACGTAAGTATATAGTCGAGCTCCTAAAACAATCCAAAATGGACAAATGCAAACCATGTGTCACTCCTATATCTGCCACCTCGCATATCTCAATTAATGATGAAGGTGATTTTGAAAACCCGTTTCTATATAGGAATATAGTTGGAGGATTACAATATTTAAGTTTTACGCAGCTTGATATCGCTTACTCAGTTCATTGGGTAAGCAAGTTTATGCATAATCCAAAAATGTCTCATTGGCAGACAGTGAAGAGAATTCTGAGATTTTTTAAGCACATAGTTTCACAAGGCCTTTTTATTTCCCGTCACACCTCACTTCAATTTCAGGCGTTTTCATATGTCGACTGGGCAGGTGATCGTGATGATCGACGTTCCATAGGAGCTTACTACATATTTCTTGGCCAGAGTTTAGTGTCTTGGAGATGCAAGTAGCAGAGTACGATGGCCCGAAGCAGTATTGAGGCAGAGTACAAATCACTCGCAAATGTTGCTGCTGAACTACTATGGCTGCAATTGCTTACGCTCAAACTTGGTATTTCACATGGAGAATCTGCCTGTGTTGTGGTGCGACAACATCGGGGCAACTTATTTAAGTGCCAATCCTGTGTTTCATGCCCGTATAAAGCACATCGAAATAGATTTTCACTTCGTTCGTGATCTTGTCACCAACAACAAGCTTTTAGTTCAGTTCATCAACAGTCGAGACTAGCTCGCTGATCTCCTCACCAAACCACTAGCAGCTTCTCATTTCAAACTATTAAGCTACAATCTCAGTGTCCAAGATCTTCCTCTACGATTGAGGGGCCGTATTGAAGACCAACTCTTACCAGACTCCAATGCCGCTGACTCAAGACTTGCTAAAAGTGTTCCTATTACGTAGGAGTAGGATATGGTAATCCTGTAAATTAAGTATTTGAATTTTAAACATTGTAATCATCTCGTGTAAATCAAGTATTTGAATTTTAAATACTTGATAAATAGCCTAACGATTGCAGTGATTTAGACTTTCTATTTTTACCAGTGATGTATATAAACTCATCTATGTATACGTTCAAAATACAGCTGAAAACACTTTAGTACAATCTCTATCTCATTATTCTACAGCCACTAATGTGCTAGATCTGACTGCATTCGAACTTCTGCAAAGAAAAAGTAGCGTAATATCATGCGTGGCAAGTTATTGTGGTTAAGTGGGCAGTGGACCTTACTTATATTTGTGAGCAATAAACTCATTGAGTTAAGGAGTCTCTCCCAATTCTATTGGCAGAAATGTACCCGATCGAACAACCATAAACTTTTCGCACTGAAAGAAATGTTGTCTAGGATATTAAAATAAAAAACAGAATAAAAAGTGGGGATGGAATTTATATTTACGTGTACAAGAAGGAATAGGTCACGTGGAAATAATAATGAGCAAATTGGGTAGAAAGCGTGGGCTGCGTGACTCTCCCGCATTGCTAATTTTTAACTTACGTTGGCATGGCAAGTTGTCACATCCATGATTCTGATTAACTCCAAGCCCCATGTGCTCTCCACGCCTGAGTCCCTGCTAATTTGCTTTGCAGAGACCTTTCCAAAACCCATCTACGAATGCACACGTGGACGAACAAATTTTTTTAATTAATTTTTACAAAAATAAAAATATATATTGTTTTCTTTGTGTACAAGTTTTCGAAAGATGTTTTCTTCTATATATAATGTATTCCTTCTTACTATTTATTTATTATTATTATTTATTTAATAATTAAAAAATTAACTATTAATGAAATTATATATATATATATTTTAATGATTAAAGATGTTAAAAAAATACTTAAAATAAAAATAAAAATATTAAATACACTATAAAATAGTAAAATGGTGATAGAGAGTTGTATGCCTATCATTATCATTTCTTTTACTTTTTCTTTAGATCATCTACTGCATGGAGAAATCATGAAGCCAGACACATTTTAAGTAAATACTTATCTAGCAAACTGGGGGCTTGTCTGGAACACAACTGTTGTTATATTATTTTATTATTATTTATAAATAATTCATTACTATTTGTTAACACTCCAAAACGACGCAGCCCGAAAAGAAAAAAGATCTATTCTTGGGACGCGCTGAGGTGGGCTAGACCTTAATCGGTATTGTTTGAAACCCCTGGCAGTGGTTTGATGCAGTTATATGGTGTCGGTGTGTACATCCATGGCGTAAACAATATTTAAATGTAGAGAAAATAAGAAGATATGAACACACATATTTACGTGGTTCGGCACTAGTCCACGTCCACAGAGGTTTGGGAAGGGGAGATTTCACTATAATGTGCTTGTTTACAATCTCTCATAGCCTCTCATTTTTCACTATATAATAGGAGCTGGAGAATACATTCTCTCTAGAACTCTCTGTCTTGAGGTTGAAGAAGAAGTCCCCATAGCGTTCAAAAGAAAAGAAGTATTTGAAACTGTAGGCACCCTATCCCTTTTATTAGGTCACCTCTTTTTGCGTGCGCCTCAATAGTGGCGAAGGATGTTTGCTTTGCGTGTCTGGCCTTCTTTCCCTTTCCTATATTCTCTTGACACCTTCCTGCTTCCTGCTTCCTGACACCCTCACCCCTTGTCCCTTATTGTCTCATCTCTCTCTTACTTTGTCTTCTAGTGATGGCCCCCTAGATGAACTGAGTTTTGAAAATCTTTTTGGATCTGGTGTATTTTACCCCCTCACATTGAGAATATGAATGATTATAAGTATTCTTTTGGACAAATTACAAAGACCATGAGTGTTCCAATAAAAATTATTTAAAATTAATAAAATATCTGAGCCTTATAAATATAATATTTTTCAAGAAACCCATTATAATAATTTTCTTATTAAAAGCAACTGTATATGGTGGCCAAACCATCCCTTGAATAGCCCTCGAGCCTCCAGGGGTGATTTGGCCACCAGCCACTAGTGATGGATGGCTCTGGCGTGTTTGGGCCTAATCATCCGTGGAGATATTTTAGGAGTGGTCAAGCCATCCATTGGGATTTTGGTGGTTGATCGGCCATTGAAGGCCACCAAAAATGGTTGTTTGGTGACTAGGGTTGCACACGGTCCGGTCCGGTCCGGCGATGGACCGAAGGTTTTCGGTCCATCAATTGGACCGGACCGGACCGGACCGAACATCCAAAGGGACCGGACCGGACCGGTAGCTATCGGTCCGGTCCGGTCAGGTCCGGTTCGGTCCATTCGGTTCGGTTTTTTTTTTTTTTTATAAATCAATTAATAAAATAATTATTTACAATACTAAATTAAACTAAGTGATTTATTAATATGGATTATGTAACAAACTCAATAAAAAAATATTTTATATGGTCAATGATAATAAATTAGATGAAAATGACATTATTGATGATGTTAATTATTACTTTATTACTAACTTAAAGTATGTTAATGCATAATGAGCCATATACAACTTTTAACATTTTGTATATGAAGCAATAAGCATGAATAATTTAATTATCCATACATATTATATCCATAATTGAGAAAGATACATACTTAACATACTATTATAAATAAGAATAAAATATTTAATTATACATACTATTATAAATTTATAAATTATACATATATTATAATTTATACTATAACACTTAATACTTAATAGTATTAGTAATATATTAAAGAATATATTAATACATTGATACTAAATATACATAGTGATAGACTTATAGTGATTAGTTATTATGAATCATGATTAGTATAATTATATAAAAGTATTAGTATAAAATATTAGACTATTAGTAATATGGTGTAGCTATATATTAGTAATATTAGTATAAGTATAACTATAGTATAATTTATGATTCTAATACTATAATGACAATTATAGTATAACTATATAATAGTATTAGTATAAAGTATTATATTATTAGTAATATAGTATAGGCTATAGCTATATATTAGTAATATTAGTATAAGTATAATTGTATAAGTATAACTATAGTCTATTGTTAATAGTTATAACTATACTAAATCATTATAACTTATACTAATATATAATATAGTTATAATAAATCACTATAATATGATATAACTAAACTAACATAACTATTAGTATAACTATATAATAGTATTAGTATAAAGTATTAGACTATTAGTAATATAGTATAGGTTATAGCTATATATTAGTAATATTAGTAATTTAGTATAAGTATAATTGTATAAGTATAACTATAGTCTTAAGTCTATGGTCTATACTTATAACTATACTAAATCATTATAAGTTATAACTTATACTAATATATAATATAGTTATAATTTCTTATAAACTTATAACTTATAATAAATCACTATAATATAGTATAACTAAACTAATATAACAACTAATATAACCATTAGTATAACTATATAAATATATAATAAGTTATAACTTATACTAATATATAATATAGTTATAATTTCTTATAAACTTATAACTTATAATAAATCACAATAATATAATATAACTAAACTAATATAACAACTAATATAACCATTAGTATAACTATATAAATATATAATAGTATTAATAGTCTATACTTAATTATAATATAGTATAATTATATATATAATTAATTATATATAAAAAATATATATAAATATATTCGGTCCGGTCCGAAAAACAGCCGGACCGTGGACTGGACCGAATTCATTCGGTCAAAAAAAAATTAGACCGGATCGGACCCGACCAAATTCGGTCCGGTCCGATTCGGTCCAAAATTACCAGTCCGGTCCGGTTTTCTCAGTCCGGACCGACCGTTGCTCACCCCTATTGGTGACCATTATTCACAAATTTCTTTTAAAAAAATAAAAGTTAATAAAATGTAATATTTTTATAAATGTTTTACATCAATGTCTCTAAAATATATACTTTTCATCTTTGAGAGGAATTATGTTATAGAATGACTATTCTTCTTACTTTTTCTTCCAATTAAATTTTAGCATGCCTTTATGCCAATCAAACGCAACCGTAGACTAATTTTTTGGATGTATAATTGGAAAACCGCCATTAAAGAGGTCCTATCTCGCTTCTCCAAGAGGAGAATCAGCGTACGCGTGATTATTTTTGTGGAACTCCAAAATAAACACCGCCTTTTGACATTATATTGGTTTGAAAACTTCGTCGGTGCATATAGCTATATAGCTAGCTAGCAGCTTGAGGCATGCGGTTTTCTAAAGTAGCTTCATGGCATGGACCATATAATATAGATACATATATTAATGTGACCGTCGAATACTTGTACTACTAGTTAATCCATAGCTATACTTCACTCAAAGGCAAAGGTAGTTAGCAACCGACCACTACCTATTACAACGACTTCATTAGACTCGGGTGGTAGGCTAAGTAAAAATTCAAAAATTTGACTCTAACAAATCAGAATTAGAGTTGGATTTTTTTATTTTTTTTGTAAGAAATGTACTAATATGAGCTAATTATTATAAAATAATATGTTTATACTATGATATAAATAGACTACTAATAGGGTTTAGAAAAAAAAAAGCCCAAAATATAGTTTAGAGGAAAAAAATAGGATTTAGAAGCCAAAAACCCGGGCAGCCCAACCCAAAATGGCCAAAATAGAGTAAAAAAATGGCTTCATTTGAGCCAACACCTCCCAAACAGCCGCACTTCTAAGTAAAACACTCTAAAATGGTGTCGTTTTACTTGGTTAGGTTTTTACACCCCCGACCTCATCAGTCATTTTGATTCAATCTCAGAAGTCAAAATCGTTTTCTCTTCTCCCTTCTCTCACTGCCCCTGCCCTTGCGCCTCGTCGTCCACCACCACCCTACTCGTGATTAGCCTCCACCCACCTCATCGTTGGCTTCTCTCTCTAACCCAAGTCCCTTTTATCTTGTAACCGTAAGTCCTATAGCCAATGGTGTACCTTAACCCATATCGTCGCCTCTCTCTCTCTCTCCTCCCATCTTCGTTCACCACCAATTCTCCATAAGTGTCTCTTCCATTCACCACCATAAGTTAGGCATGTTGATTTTTCATTTTTGGTACATAAGCATTTTGGGATGGTTTTTGGGTAATTTTGCTTCAAGATTTGGGGTTTGTGATTTGGTAGTTGTAATTTTTGGGTGATTTTGCTGGTTGAATCTGTCAATCTTTGGTGGTTGTGTTGGGTGTTAATTTTTTTGCTGGATATGAATCTATGATTGGGTGGTTATGGATCCAACTCCGCTCAAGCAAGTCAGAGTTAGAACGGAGTCTATAGTGGTAGGAGTTGGAGTTTAGAGTCAAACTTCAACAAAGACGGAGTAGGAGTCGAAGTTGAAATTAGGACTTTCTGACTTCGACTAGGTAGGTGCTCAGCCCTGAGGGCCTGTTTGGCAACACCACTATTCTCTTATATTCTCTCATATATTTCTTTTCCAAACATCAAACATTTTTTAATTTCAAATTTTTAACTTTTTCATCTAATCATTGATACATTATAACTTTCCCAAATGTGCAAACAAAACATGAAAAACAATAACACTTTTTCAAATTTTAAAACAAAAATTATATTAAAAAATTGTATTTAAATAGTTTTTTAACTCTATCATATTTATTTAATTTTTCTCTCTCATTTCCTAAAACTCAATAAAATATTTTAACTCAAATTATTTTACTACAATTTAAAGATATATTAAGATATTCTAACCATATAAGCTAGGACATGAGTCTGTCAAGATTGTGAGCTTTGAAAGCTAGTTGCTGCAAGATGAAGGGTAAGGGCCATGAAGAAGAATGGCGCAAGATCAAAACCTATCTAGCTCGTAAATGATCAGCGAAAGAAAAAGAGATTCATATGTTTTTATGTCATAGCATTTCCAAAGAATTTCCTATATATATAATGTTTACACGTCACCATATTAATGTATGAATCTAACCTATGTTGTAGTCACATGTGTTGTGAAATGTTGTTGTTGATGTTGTGTTTCGAGAGCTTGGACAACTCCACATCGACAGTGTCACGATATGAATGATTTGGAGCCCCCAGCAATGTTTTGGTGTGGCTATACGGTGACAGTTCGTACATTCATAGCGGTGAATGAAAAATAAGTGCAAGAAAAGTAGAAAGAGATAGACACCAAGATTTACGTGGTTCAGCAACGAGCTTACGTCCACGAGGGTTTGGGGAGGGGAGTCTCCACTATAATATATCTATTTACAATCACTCATGAATTATCATATCTCACTGTATATAGAAGGTTGAAGCTCTTCCTCAAGAGGCTATTGAAGAAGAAAATGATCTAATCCAGTGAGTATTGAGTTGGTGTCCGAAGTAGAAATCGCCCATTAATCTCTTTATCCTCAATATATCCATCGATCCTTTTTTATGTTGTCTGGGCCTCTCCTTTTATATGTTGTCTAACCCTTTATTGCAAATATCAGCTTGCCATGAGGTGACAGATCTCCCTTACGTGAACTCTTTGCTTTCTTCCCCTGACCCTCTAACATTTTACAGCCCTCACATCCCTTGAAGGTGAACGGGTTTGCGAATTGATATCCAGTGTTAATGAGTATGCGTATGCTGTGAGCGTGGAGTTCGAATGTGGCGGGACATGTACTTGACCGTGTAAAGCGCGAGTGCGGAGCTCGAATGGAGTGCGAGATGGGCTTGACTGCATAAAGCGTGAGCGCAGAGCCCGAATGGAGCAGGAGATGGACTCGACTGCATAAAGCGTGAGGGCGGGACTCGAATGGGGCGAGAGATGAACTCGACTGCGTAAAGCACAAGTGCGGAGCTCGAATGGGGCGGGAGATGGACTCGACTGTGTCTAGTGAGAGCGCGGAGCTTGAATGGAGCAGGAGATGGACTCGACCGCGTAAAGCGTGAGCGCGGAGCTAGAATGGGGTGGGAGATGGACTTAACTGCTTAAAGCGCGAGCACAAAACTCGAATGGAGTGAGAGATGGACTCGACCGTGTAAAACACAAGCGCAGAGCTTGCGAGAGTCTGGTGACTCGATTTTGTTGATGAAGATTTCGTTGATGGAGATTTCAGTAATGGAGATTTCGTTGATGGAGATTCTATCACTGCCAATGCATCACAAATAGCAACCTTGCATGAAGCTCGACAAGTCATTGGGACTTGCGTTCTGAATAGCTGTTAGCAGGGCAGAGCTCATGGCTCTGGTCCTGTGTTTTCTACTTCATGGCCGATCTAGAGATTGGGCTTGTACGCCGCGAAGGTCGGCAAGTCCAATCTCAGGACTAGCTTGTATTCCAACTGGCTCTTGTAGATTGGCAGAGCCCGAGGGCTCTGCTCCCTCGCCAATGCATCGTAAGTAGTAACCTTGCACGAAACTTGACAAGTCATTGAGACTTGCATTTTGAATAGCTGTTAGCAGGGTAGAGCTAATGTCTCTGGTCCTGTGCTTCATACTTCATGGCCGATCTAGAAACTGAGCTTATTTCTGGAAGGTCGGGCGGATCTTGACCTTTTACTCTCGGAAGTTCATTCCAATGAAGCTGTATTGGGTACCGAGTGGTGCCCAGATGGCCCATATCACAGATGTTTGTCATTTCGAGCCACAAAAAATAACTTTATTAGTAGAAACATAATTCATATAAATTTTGAAAGTAACAAACCTCTAGTTGTTTTTTGGTCAGGGAGAGTCCGTGCTTGCCTGCGTAGAATAGCGTAGTATAGCAGAATAGCTAAGTCGAGAAGAAAAATCGAGCCGAGCAGAAAAAAATGAACAGAGCAAAAAAAGCCAAACCGAGCAGAAAAGAAAAGTCTCATGCAAGGTGTGCAATTTTATCAATTTTGTCCGTGCAACTGGTCTGGTTCCCCATGGGCTTCCCGTACATGGCGGATGTCGTGCATGTGACTTCATGCACAGGTGAAGTATCTTCCAGTACATGATAGATGTAGCTGTGTGATAGTTTTCGAGTAGGTGCTTCATGTGTAGTGGTTTCCGACTTGAATGATCCAAGTAGGTGCTTCACGTGTAGGTAACTTTTTTAGCTGAGGGAAGTCCGAGTAGGTGCTTCACCTGTAGATGAGTTTCTAAGCTGAAGGATCCGTGAAATGAAGTATATGCTCCCGCGCGGTGATTCTGAACAATAGTTTTCTATGAGGTTGAGAACTCCGAGCTACGGACTTCCGAACAGGTGGTGTCGGAGCTGGAGACCGAGGTTAGAGACCGAACATGTGGACTGAGCTTGGAGACTGAGCTGTTTCCATGGCATTACTGGACGTGGTTCACCCGAAACCATGCCGGAGGGAGTGGCTAGTCGTTGATCGGCTCAGAGGAGACAGAATATGCCAGTGCACCACATGGTGGGCATCGGCCCCCTCTCCCACTGTGTAGTAGCTTGGCCATAACGTTGTCTTCGTGCGCACGAGATGCACTGTTCATGACCCCCCCTTGGTGGGGGCTGTGGCTCTAGAGCCAGAGGTTGCCGGCGATCCAGTTGGTGATCGCTGGCACGTGACTGGGTTCGCGGAGTGGGGCCGTGAGCTCTAGGCGCATAGGAGGTCATGCCCCGTGCACTCACACAGTGCACGGTGGACTTAAGTTTTGTTTGAGCACCTTGCTCGGCCCCTGGCAATGGGGGTGAGCTGGTCAGAAATAGAAACCTCCCACAGCCTTGGTAGTGGCCGTCGGAAGGTTAGGTGGGCTCACGGCTACTAGCCGCGAGCCTTACGATCTTTGTGGGGTGCTATCCCACCGTGTCCCGCCATGCACGACGTGCATGACCTTCAGTTTTGGTGACCACCATGGCCGCGGCAAAAAATTCTGGCGGTCGGTGTGGTGACCCAGAGTTCTCACCCGCGGCTCTTGGCTGTACACGACAAAGTAAGGTGTTGCTCGGGTGCATAGGACGTGCACCCGGTGGGCTCCATGCATGGCACTGTACATGCCATGCATGGCCTGTACATACGTGGTACTGTGCACTTAAATACACTGTGCTGTGTGTGATATGCACAGCACAGTGCTCTGGTTGGCATTGCTCAGCTGGGCGTTCGGTTATTGTCCACATGTGTACATGCATGTGCATAAACCATATCCCTGAGCCTGGAAAGTAAGTGGCTCAGTCACTTGGGCTGCAAGTGCTGTGTTATCTAGGCGATGCAGAGTTTACTCGCCCGATCTTTAAACTAGTTTAACAAAAGTAATGAAGCATGGAGTACTTATCTTGAGGATGCTTCTTTTATCATTCGGAATTTATTTAGTGCACTGGAAAATCATCATTCTTCCACCTTCGTTGCAGGGGGAACCTCGGGGTCCGTTAATTCTCCAATGCTTAAGTCAGGATGGTGTTGATGATGAAGATGAAATATATTGACGATGATAGTGTTAGATTACCTACTTTTGTGTTGCAGATAGTGGTTATTTATACTTGCCGACTTGGTCTCCATGGTAGTGGAGTGTTGCATAGCATTTGTGCCGTTAGCTCACCAAGTTAGGGAGTGCTCAGGGTTGCTGTGTGTTGCTCGGGTCTTGGGCTGCATTAAATGCAGCATGCCTTCTGCTCTGGGCCGCATTGAATGCGGCGTGTTTTCTGTCCTGAGTCCTTTCCATCTCATTAATGCTAGGTGTGAATCGCCACAAGTTTTCTCGTCTGGTATTGAATGCTATATTCCTTCCATCTTAAGCCTTGCCTGCATTTCCTCTTGTTTCCTGATGTAAGCATGATCCGACCTGGGTCTTATACCTGAGCCTTGACCTAAGTGCTACCGTTTGACCTAATCTATATTATTTACTCGGGCCGTAATCCCTGCCTTGTCTCGGGCTTGATCCAGCCCAGACCTTATATCTGGGTTTTAACCTGAGCCCTGGTTTTAGCCCAATCGAAGGGATTTTCTCTTTTCACAGTTGTGCCAAACACACACATCAATGATGACAAATAAAGTAAAAGCAATCACAACAACGCACAATATACGTGGTTCGACGACTTGCCTACGTCCACAAAACTACAAAAATCTTATTAACCAGAGGAGATTATAATTACTCAATCTCAACTCACACTTTCTAAGGCTTTTTGCTCTTTCACATAATATGCACTCACTTGACAATTGTTCTCCCTCAAAATATGCTGAAAGTTGTCCAACACAAGTCACATATGAAAAATATAGAGCAAA
Source organism: Cyclocarya paliurus (assembly GCA_029856935.1). Lineage (NCBI taxonomy): Eukaryota > Viridiplantae > Streptophyta > Magnoliopsida > Fagales > Juglandaceae > Cyclocarya > Cyclocarya paliurus. The sequence goes on from CM056956.1 coordinate 19,904,633, forward strand.
CAACGATGGAACCCCTGTGGCAAAATCAGCGTTTTTCGTTAGAGCGGCGTGTAGAGCGCGCTTCGAGTGAACAACCAAATCAACATTGACTCGAGCAAGATGTTGAGCGGGGCTCGAGTGAACACTAGGGTTTGAGTCTTGCTCAAGCTCATTGTCGAGATTTAACATATTTTATAATCAAACCGATATGTATCGGCTTTGTGATTGAAGAATCGATACTGGATCAATTCATCATTAGAATCGAAACTTTCAGTTTTATTAGTTCCAATCTAATTTTTTTCATATAAATATTATCATACATTGAATATTATATTTTTAAAACTCAAAGATTCCAACACTGAATATATTAGAAATCAAATATTCTAATAATGCAATGACAAACTGAATATATTAGAAATTTGGTACTATGCTCATTATCTAAACAAAACAAATCTGGCACATCTTTTGCTTCTATGCTCATTATCTAAACAGGATAATTTTATGATATTAAAAAAAAACTGTTTTAAAAAAATCTATTATACTTTTATTAATCTATATTAGACTATTAGTACAAGTTATAAATTTATATATTAGTATAGCTATATATTAGTATATATTAGTATTAGTGATAAACTATATATTAGTCTATCTATATAATACATAATCAATTATATTTTTATTTTTAAGATTAAACTTTTATTTTACAATAGCATTATCTTATATATAATTATATTAATAGTATATGATCAAACAAATTACAAATGTTCATATTTAAAATTAACATTTTATGTTAGATTTTATAAATTATAATACGAAATTATTTCATATATGATATATAATTATATATAAAAATTTCACATATAATTATACATTATATATAAAACTTATATTTATATATATAAAATCTTTTGTATAATTTTAATTTTGTATAAAACTTATATATAAAATATTATTTTTTATATTTTTTTTATCAACCGTTCGGTCCGGTCTAAAAATTCCTAAAACTGGAACCGGACCGATTCAAAACCGGTAAAATTGGTTCGGTCCTGTTCGGACCGATTTACCAGTTTTTCGGTTTAAATTTACACCCCTAGTCATGTTAAATCAATACTTATTTAAAAAATTTATATAGATGAGAAAAGTTAGATTTAATTATTTACATTATATCATAATTATTATAATAAAAAAATTAAGATTATTTATCATCGTATCGTGTTTTTTTTTTTAATTAATAGAGACTGATAAACCCTTATATGTGTGTGACATGCATGAGTAATATTTGGCAACTATTTTCAAAAACAGTATTTTACCAAAAAATGAAAAAACTCCAAAGTGATAAGTTGATAGAGTATTAACATTGGTTTATGCATATGCATATGCAAAATTACCTCTCTTACATAACCACTTTACCATTCAAGCAAAACTCTCACATTAGTTTATGCACATTTGAGACAAAATAATATTATTTTATTATTATTATTATTAATTTTTTTCTAAAATCAAAATTTATATATATATTTTATAATTAGCATCCACTATATACATTTGACATTAATAATACAAATGTAATAATAAAAAATATAATTTTTTATATATTATATTAAAAATATAATAAAATGAATATATATATATAATATATTATAATAAAAAAATGAATGTGTATGTATAGATTTGTTATGTTGTTGAAGGAGGGAGAAAATGAAAAGATTGAGAGAGAAATAATGAAAGGAGAGAGAAATAATGATTAAAATATGTTTTGAAGAGTGAATAATTGTTATCTAAATTTAGATAATAACTATTTATAACTAGTTATATTTATATATATAAAAATCGATGGAGATGATTTTAAAGACATATTATGTAAATTTGACTTTGACAAATGTGGATGCTCTAAAGAAGGTTGGTGTGAGGAATTGTTGCAGACGGGGGGCCAGCCAGACAGCATGCATGCAGGGGTCATGATTGCTTATTTGCCTCTAATTAGAAACTGCTCCCCGATCAGTCCCTTATACACTCCCCCAACCATGTGATTCTAATCATTCCTTCTTGATTTATTACATGCCCCGACGACTCTCACATTCATATAACATTTTAATATGAATGTTAAAATGTTTCCTGCCTCCACATTTTAATATTTTATAAGGTGGTGGGCATGCACTGCAGCACTGGATATATTGTGGGCAGGGTTTTTAATATATTTTTAAAAAAAGTAATTTAAAATAAGTGCCTGCACAAGTACCCTATCTTTTAAATAAATGAGCCTGCCTATTGATCATTTTGCTAAGCAATATACTGGTTTCTTCTTCGAGTATAATGATTAATGAATATAAAAGCCAACAAATAAAGCACCCCCCAGCCCACAGCTTTGATTTCTTGCAGTTTTTTCGCCCAACATGTTCTTTAATATTAATATTGTCTATATATAACATACTTTAATTTCTTCTTTCATCATAATGGTCTTAAAAACTTTAGCCCTTTAATTATGGCTACTCAGAATGCGTTTATATAAACCATAATTATGTAATACCAGATGCAAATTCATAGTTTATTTAAGTTTTGTGAGTGATTCAAGCTGTTCATACTATATATATATATATAGAATAATGTTACTGTGCCTCTTCAATTGTCCTCTCATTTTGACCGTTCATGTATTTTTTTTAATTTTTTATTTAATAATTAAGGAAGTGACTATTAGTGTATGTGTATTTTTTTTATTTTTTAAAAATATTTAAACATATTTAAAAAGTGTTAAAAAAAAAAGAAAAAAAAATACAATTTATACTAGACAGCACAATGAGAGAGCACCTATAACCAGTAGAGTAGCACTGCTTATATAAATATTATATATGAGTTAATTCTAGGTTGACCTCCTAATATTGTAAAATTTCCTCCCTTTATGTACTTCTGTTTGTACTTATATATATCTTAGTATCAGCTTGGGTGAGAAGAATATGATCTTGTCTTATATAATAGTATTGTCAATATTTAATTTGTGTATTTTAATAATTAAATGGTGTTTGATGCGGCTATTGTATATGTTCTACCCACGGTTTTTTGTTGACTTCATCTATTTGGGTCCTAATGTAATGGCAGACTTTGAGCATTTCAGATACCATTATTTCGTATCAATTTAAATGTTATTTCAGATATCTTTCACCATTTTCGAGACAAGTGAATATTTCGACCTCTGAATTAATTATTATGCTAAGGATTCTCTTTCTTTTTATATACGTCCCCATATTTCAAGGAAGAGCGTGATGGTTGATCTTAAGAGAACTTGTCATAGATTTGCCTCCACGTGGAAGCCTCGTTTTGGAAACGGAAGTGTTTTGCATACTTGTCATAGCTGCTGGTTTTTGTTTTCGTCGACAAGGGAAAAGTTTTTCTATTGAGTATTGACGTACCTTTCGGTAACCAGGTACAAAAAATTGACCAGTTTGTTCTCTAACATGTTATGGTTTTACAAATGGGGACAAAAATTATGACAATTAGTCTAGGCGATGGACCAGATCATGATTCAAACCAAGGAGCTGGGCTTTGACTAGTAACTTGGCCAGTTTGTTCTCAACATCTATAATATAATATAATTAGTTCTAATGACCGACACGTTGTGACAAATAATAACAGACAATTACCATAAACTTCTATACATAAACTTGTCAATGCAGTCTCCCAGAGTGTTAAACTTGTCTTCGGTGCCCATTTTCCAAAGTAAACTTTAAGATATCAATGAAAGTTGAACAAATTAATTATAATAAGATAAATATTTTAGTCATAAAGTGATTACATAAAAGTAATTTCATAAACTGATGTGGCCGGCTTGACGTGGTTTGTCAAATTGATTGTAAAGTTAATTTTATGGTAAAATAAATCTGACGTATCACATAAACTCACACTAGTTTATGATATTACTTTTATGTAATTTTTTTTATAACTGTAGTACTCATCTTAAAAAAAAAAGTGCCTAATTACCTTCTAATTAGATAGGGACATTGGTATCCAGCTTCCATAATCTTAATGAAAAGTATTTTAGCCACAAATGAATTACATAAAAGTAAACTCACAATATAACGTGACTTGATATATATAATAAACGGTTAAATTGTCAAATTATTTTTATTATAAAATAGATTTAATAAATCATATGAAATCACGTCATTTATAAATTTATTTTTATATAATTATTTTGTATCTTTAACAATTCTCAATCCATAATCTTAATAATTAAAATCTGAAGTTGAGTGCAAATTATATATATATATATATATATATATATAATACATGATTCACATGGGTGTGACGACTAACTCACATGACGGTTTATTTATGTGTACACGCACGGGTAATAGGGCGGCTAGCCATATTCGTACTACTTGATTTGCCATCTTCACTAATTGGTATATGACTTTGAATTAATATTTTAGGGTTGTTGATGAGTCTCACATTCTACAACTACCATAACATATTCCCCACGACTTGTGCCTTCAATCGAGGCTTGATTGCTGGGAAAAATATATATATATATATATATATATATATATATATATATATGTTGAGTAGTTTTGGCGCTGATCAATGGTGCGTTAAGAGAATGAGAAAGTGGACCAATATATATTAATGTATTCACATCACATCCATGGTTGATCATGACACTCTTAGACCTCGTGAATTGTGATTTCCATCCTCTACGTACTTTCTGTACGTACGTAGTACTTCTTCCTCATCTCCATGTGTAATTAATAACTTAGAAGGAATCAATTGGGTTGTAATTTGTTCTAAGAAACAAAATTATAATCATGTCTACTACTACTTACAATCATTCCATTTGATCGGATTAGGATCACTTCAAGTTCACATTCGACTCAATCTCCGGTCGATTACATATGCCAACAATAATACCAGATGCATGCAGGGATCGATCGATGATATGATAGATCACTTCACGCTAGACTAGCTGCGCGCGCTCGGTTGCTAAGAGTGCATGCAGCATGCATGTGGGCTAGAAGAAAGAAAGATAAACACAATCATAAGCTGCATGTGGGTGGGAGAAAACTTCGCAATGGGGACAAAGTAACTGTAACCCCACCAGATATGCATAGAATTATAACAACGTCCATTATTCCAACCCTTATCTGTGACTCATCCTTCTCCTCGATCCCCTCCATGTGATGCCCTAATATTATTATAAAATTAGCCCTTGATACATCATCTCATGATCTGCCCTGTCAAAGCAGCTTGAGGGTCATGCCCCCATATGTATATGGATGTGACCTCATTAATATATGAATTTTGCTATTCATCCACCTTACACTCTACATTCCATATTTTTTAATTTTTTTTTGAATTTATTTTTTTTAAACTATTTATAATTTTTTATTTACTATTTATATAAAAATATATTTAATAAAAAAAATTAAAAAAAAGATGGAGTATGAAGTGTGGTGTAAATAATAATAAATTGAGTAAAATTTTTGTTAATATATATGCAATCCAAACTAGGGGTGATGGAAGAAAAGGTTGAACGTACGTACTATCTTTAAAGCTTATCGGGGAATGGAATTGAAATGTTTAAAATTTCGAGATAAAAATCAAACAAAAACTGTACATCCGCCATAAATGAATAAACATGGCTTTGCTCATAGTCAAATTTACCGGCAAACTGATTTGAAAATGAGATAAAGATACGAGAGATGAGGGGGCTATTTCTGATTGGTACACCACAGGATCAGACCCATCATTATGATGTGTTGTTGTTTAGCTGTGAGGCTGCAAAAGCTTCCCTGATTGGTGTAATTTTCGGGAAGAAGACCAACACTCTGGTATGAATTATGGATAGTGACAGAGGGACATGTAACTTCAAACCAGTTGTTTGACTAGTGCAGGGTAAGGGGACAGGATTGTCAGCGATAGTGTTCAACAGAACTCATTGCTGGAAAGATCGACAGATTTAAAAAAGCCCATCATGGAAAATGATTTCTTTCTTTTTATACTTATAATACATGTTCTCAAGTCTTTATAAGTGATTAAATAAAAAATGGGTTTGAGATAAATTGATTCTGAAAATAAATAGAGATGTAAAATAACAGTTGAAAAATGAGACTAGAGTTTTAATCTGGGAAAGATATGCTGTTTTGTAATATTCTACAAGCGTGTTTTTTTTTTTTACTATTATTGTTGTTTGTTTGAAAGAAGACAAGTGATATAACTACAAATAAATTTTATAAAAATAAAATCATAAATTGACATAAAATCATATAATACGTTAAATTTACTTTATAATAAAAGTAACTTTATAATTTAACGTACTACATTATATCAATATGTAAGTTTACTTTATATGATTGACTAAATAATTTCTCTCTTAAAAGAATACTACTCTGATTTTGAAAGACCACTTTCTTTTTGTGGCCATAGAATTATTGAAGGAATAGCAGAGCTCACATTATATCTGCATGGAGGTTGTGACACTCATTTTAGAGCTAGTTGATAAATGAATTATCAGTATAGATCCTCAATTCCGGTAAAAATATTCTTCCCTATGTCATAAGTTAAGTAGAAGAAAGTGATACATGGCAGCAGAAGGGAGACATTAATCCAGCATTTTTTTTAGGAGGAGCAGCTGACAACCATTTTTTAATGGAAAATAACATATCCTCCACTTGAATCACCAATTTCTATTCATTTTGTTGGGCATTATTGTGTTTTTATGACAGGAACTGACAAAATTATTCTCATTGAATTAAAAAGGGGACAACATTTGTGAACAATCTAGTCATTTTCAATCTTGAAAAGTACATAGAAGATGCAGTTGCAACCCAAGTCTCGAATTGTGATGCTAGTCATGCTAAAAGTTGATAACTGAGAGAGCTCAAATGTCATATTTGTGATCTCCTCCTTCCTTTCATTTTTTTTTTTTTTTTAGAAGCACATTGCTATATCTATAAAGAAATTACACAAAAGTAATCTTATAAATTAATGTAGTTTTATCTGATCCATTAGATCTAATTTACAATAAAATTAATTTTATAATCTGAAGAACCACATCAAGCTATATTAATTTGTGAGATTACTTTTATATAATCTCCTTATAGCTAGAATATTTTCCTTTCTTTTTCCCCTTGTGCCAAACATGTTTCCATCCAGGCTACTGAAAAATAAAGAGGCAAACCCCGATATGTCAGATCTGAAATACTAATGAGAAATGATCTTCTATGATATAAGTGTGCTGTGAAGTTGGCAATTCATATCTGCAAAGGCAATTAATTATCGGGAACCATTGCCGGGTCCTTCTCAAACCGTTGGTTGGAAGTAGGGACCATTTTTACCTAAAACATGCACCCTACTTTGATGAAACTCTGCATGCCTGCGCATTGCAGCTTTAAAACTTTACGCATTCTCTCCTTCTTCACAAAATGACTTAAAAGTTTCTCAAGCAAGCGAATTGGCATCATCATATCCAGAGGTACACTTTCTTTTGTTTTAAATGCGCCCACAGCAGCCCCATCAATACATCAGTACACAGATTAATTGTCCTATTTCCTTTCTTTCTTCTTTCTTTACAGATGCAATTAGGTCAGAATACCTACTTGAATTCTTCTGTGCTCGATGGCCATTAAAGACCAACTACACCAACAACCGAATCAACTACCTTCCATAAAAAAACAAACCCTAAAGGGCAGGGCACAAAGACTTGTTCCAAAAACAAGATAACAAAACAAAGGAAAAAGTTGTAACATTATTTAAAGGAAATAGTGAGGGAATCAGCTATGTATCACATACATGCAAAACAAAAGACAGCCCGGGCCAAGCCACCCTGTGTGTGTACCATCGTTCATAGCCCCTAATCATTTGGCAAACTTGATGGAATATGATTAAATTTTTGTTCTCCATACCTACCAAGTGGCTCTCCAAGAAATTATTGCATTGTTTATTTTTGAATTATTCTTTTCTCCGATGTGTAAAGCATATCATCCATACCAGTTGAATAGTAAAATTTAATTTATAATTTATAAATTTATTTTTTAAATCAAATTATATCATGTAAATAATTTACTAGACTAGACTTGAGACAAATTTTCTTTTTTTCTGCTCCACATTATTGATGAATATATCTCCAGCACCAGAAACGTACTTTTTTAAAAAAATGTTCTGCATTCACATAACGACTCAAACTATGTGACGTCGACGACTCCACCTTTGCAGATTCATGAAAAAAAAGAAAAATCAATCTTGGTATTAATATATAGTAATAGAAATACATAACTTGCTAATTACTATCTCCTGTCCAACAGATAATGATTCATCTAATATCTTAAAGCTTTACTCAAACATATCCACGTACGTTGCAATCTTTCTTCATATAATGTTATAATATTTTTCTCATGCGAGATTGTTCATCACAGAAAAATTAATGCTAATGATGAGAACAGGTGATTTTGAAGTTTCCATTGTCATGCATGCCCTGCATGCCCTGCATTCGTAAATCATAATTCGGAAAATTATCCCAAATCTGTCGACCAATATGTTGCTTCCAGAATAGACATGAAAGAAATTGAAACCATTTTATCCATTGTCTTTGCTCTACGACTACATTAGAATTTGATAACATCCGAGATCAAACAGGTACAAAATAGAAGAAAGAGTCCAAAACAAGAATATTCCCGCCATATGTTGGATAAATCCCAAGGCGCTACAGTGAAATATGGCATAAACTAGTCTGGAAATGATCGAACAAAAACTAAAAAGCTCGGTGTCCTTTCCATATAGTTGGGCAGTAAAAATAGAATCTAAAAGCTTCCCTTTAGGAACTGTCCATGCCATTGCAACAATTCAGCAATGGACAAAGTAGGAGCAAATAACTCCTGGACAAGTCTTCACAGTTCTTGATATCGATCTAGTATCGATACAGAGGTGGTAGTGGACTGTATTCAGGTAGTGTGCCTGAAGGAGGACGATATTCACGTGCTGGTCCTGCAAGACGGTACTCATGTCGCCTACCAGCAGCATCATACGATGCATCAAATTCAGATATAGTTCCTGCAGGAGGACGATACTCATGTACGGGTCCTGCAAGACGGTACTCAGGCCTCCTACCGGCAGCATCATATGATGCATTGAATTCCGATATAGTTCCTGCAGGAGGATGATACTCCCGCGGAGGTCCTGCAAGAAGGTACTCAGGTCGTGCACCGGCACAATACAATGGATCATAGTACGGCAGATGCTCCTTGTATAAACTGTAGGGATCATGGTGTTCAATCCTGTCTCGATGTGTCAGTTCCAAATCTGAAAGCCGTCGATCATAATGTTCATTGAATGGGTCCCGTCTGTAATTATCCAACTTTGGGGCCCTCTCATAAGCATAAGATGGCAAAGGAAGTGCAGGGCTTGATTGTTGACGGAAAGGTGGGGGTAGGACTGAATGCACTGCCCGAGATGGAAATGCCTCCCTTTCATAGACAACGGGTCTCTCTCCATACAGGCGGCCTCCATCAAAAGCAGGGCCCCTCTCTCGCTCCCAATTGTGCCGTTTAGGCTTCTCTCGATCCTGCCTGTGCCTTCTATTAATCTCTCGGTGAGTTTCTGCCCTGGAACTTCTGCCCGAATGTTTGGACTTGGAACCTTTGCTGGCAGCTTGGAAAAGCTTGCACAGGTTCTTCACCTATTGACCAGAATAGGATGCACTCACTATCAATTAGCATAAAATGCAGACAAACACTACCGCTTTGTACTATGAAGCCATAAAAAATTCCTGTTCAAATATCTTTCATAGGAAACCAAATCAGACCTGTTCAGAGGTCAATTGACAGTTGAACTTGTTCTTCTCGTAATAATTATCCTTGATGACCTTTTTAAACTTCTCCTCTGCCACCGGCAAGCAATCCTCCAAAACAGTAAAGCGCACCTACCATAAACTTCCCTCAATTATTATTTCCTCAAACTTTCCACTATAACTTTAGATCAGGAATAAAGGTTTCATCGCAAGAAGGACAAAATTCATGGATAGTTAGCAATGGCCACAAAGACTAAACCATGTTTTTTCCCCTTTCCTTCTTTCTTTCGAATGCCATGCTACCCCCAGGTCAGGTCACCCCAAAGAAAACGAGAGGATAAAGAAAGGAAATAATTTACTAGCATGAAAATTATATTCTTTCTCCACCTCAGTTCTCTTTACCATTCTATAAACAGTGGACAAATGCAGAGATATTTGCTTTCACAGCAAATTACAAGGGCAGCAAAGAGACTTTGGTCAAGTGATGACCACCATGGAATCTATTGCAATTACCATCCTAGACCAGAATTTATACTTAAAACCGAAGACATGAGAGAACTTTAGTCCAAACCAAGAAGAACAAAATGCCATTTTGAGAACAAAAACAATCGCTAGAAAAAGAACAAAGTTATCACAACAATTCAAGAAAACAAAATCTGAATGGGTTGACATTCACAATAGAGTTAATATAATGTTAAACAAAATTCAAATTACCAATTGCAAACTGATGTTTTTTTGCAATCATTCATAAACTTTTAAAAATGATTTATCACTCTAAATTTTTAACTAAGCAAACAGACAAAAAAACCCAGCAATAGAGTACACATAATTATTAAGAGAAATCAATATTCCTATTGACCTTCATAAATATTTGTCTCATCAAATTCTAAATTACCATTACCATACAGAGCTTAGCTACTTGAAAGCCAGGTGTGTCAACATACCACTTGCTATGGGACCCATTATAGTTATGAGAAAGTTAAAACGCAACACCAGCAGTTTTTCATCATTATGGGACCCATATTAGTGGATTCCACAACTTAAATACCTCATAAATCAAGGTACAAGTTTTCAAAGCAGACATCGCACAAAAAGTATCCCCGATTTTGTTTGTAACTTCCGATCTTTACACCTACAAGCTAATTATATGTGTACACATCAAGATGGAACATTGCAACACCTGAACTTTTGAGGTTTCTAATTTAGGAAAGTTAGGTTTACAATAGAAGTAGGGTTTCTATTGTTAGAGATTAACTTAGGGTTAGATTGGCGTTCATTCCTTGAGGTTAATTATCAGGCACCTAGGATTAGACCCTAGGATTATGGATGATTAATTTTATGAAGATTAAGAAACCCACAAGACCACTAGGCCCTTGCAAGGATGAGCAAACCCAAGTATTATCCTTGCCAAGCCCATAGATAGCCCATGAAAGTGAGCCCACATAGATTATACCTGGAATCTACTTGCACTACACTTCTAGGCGCAAGCACAAGTCTTTCTACTCCAACTAAAAGTCACCTATTCTTACTCCAACCACAACTCCTAAGGCAAACACAACTCCCAATGCAAGCTCCCGTTCTGCGGCGTGGTGGCAGGACGAACATTCCATCAGTTAACAGTCTGAAAGATGTCGCTTGAAGTCTCAATGGTCACTTATGCTAATAACATGTGACTCACTTCCCCTCCCACAACACCTAAGGCAGCCACAACTCCAAGTCAACTATGGCTCCAAATCATATTCAAACACTCCATTAAACCCACAACACTAGGACTACCACACCCTCCAAACTCTATAGACCCCATATGAGAGCCTGTCTACCATGACATGAGCCCTAAGCATGGCCCCGTCAAAGGCCACAAAATTCTCTTAAATTTTGTGGTAAAACCAAAAACCTTAAGTCCCATAACCCTTGCTACAACATTCACCCCTAAGCAAGAAGATCAAGATCCAAACCACTTAGCCAAGTCGTGTACTCCAACCCAATCTTTGGATCAAGCTCTTCCTTTAGGTAACTCTCTCTCTCTCTCTCTCTCATATTCTCTCTTTCATGATAGGTATACTAGACTAATGCCATGAGATCATATGAAAATAGTGAAATTTGGATTTCATAAAGGGCTAGGAAATACACATGCAAGAATTAAGTTTATGGCATTAGAATGCATGTTTATACATGGGGTTGGACAAACATACATATAGGAAGATTATTTGAATGAAATCATGCATATCTGAGGAGTTAGACTTATGATTTTGACGGTTTAAACATTGGGACAGATTTTACAAAGAGAGATCATATGCAATTTGGGCGGCATAGTATATGCTTGAACATGGATGGATGCATTGAGGATAGGGTCATGTGAACTCAAAGACTAGTGTTAATAGCATGCATAGTCACGGATTGCTTAAACAATAATAAGGTTTGAAGATCTTAGAGTGCAGAGTTATGAATTGCGATGGAAGATGATCGACTAAAATGATTAAAGTGATCTAGCAAAAGTTAAGGGCTAATTGAATGTTTAGGAACTCAATAGGCATTCCGGTAGTCCAACTATGAGAGTTTTAGTCTTTAAAGCGATGATATATGAGATTACAAATTGACTTGATTACATATTTTATCGAATAGGTGATTATCGATGTGCTAATTAATGTCTAGAGTTGCGAAGTTAGTAATATGATCATGCTGTCAAGCATATTTTCTAAATTATGTAACTAGCATGATAATACCCTTATATGTATGGTAAACAATGTTTTACTGCTAAAAGAAATTGTATGGTAAACAATGTTTTTAAACTATTATGTGTGCATGGCCCTTTATTGAAAGCCCCTTTTTACGTATCACATTATGAAGTGAGTGATTTTTGAATATCACGTTATTATGTGTTTCACATGCATCATAATATGTTATCAATTATGATTACAATGAGCTATGTCATTATGTGGTCTGCATGCATTATGAGATGAAAGATAAAAGATAAATTATGAAAGAAGCTTTAAAAATGGCCATAAAAAATGCATGGTACTGATGCAATTATGGGAGGATGTGCAAGCCACAAACCTAAGTGTAGTCCACCATGTTTATTATGATATGTTAAGCAGTTCCCCTTGCGGCCATAGGCAATGGAACCAGTGCACAACCCTAAACATGGGGGTTAAGGTGTGTTGGCCATTAATGAAAGGGAAAGAAACCCCAAGGGGTTGGCCCAAGTGGTGAAGGCCTTGGTCTTGGGGTATCACTTCCTTTTAAGGTACAAGGTTCAACACCTCATCGGTGCAAACAATCCTTCGGGGCTACACCCCCTGGTGAAAAGCAAGCGATTTAACCAGTTCCGTGTGGTGAAACTTCTAAGGGTGAGGTGTACGGGACTGAGGTTTACTCCGCACGGGTGGGTCCAAAGGATCCTGCCTTGGAGAGGTTCCCCGACATCAAAATGAAAGGGAAAGACAAGTTCAATGAGTTATGCGAAGTACATGTCACATGTTTATGTTACTATAAGTATTAAGTACGCACATTTTTCAAGGAAACCCTATATTTATATTATTTTTACTACGTGATGTAAAACTTATTGAGTATTCAAGTCATTTTTTTCTATGTTTTAAATGTGTTTAACCACCCAGGTTATGGTCATTGTAAGATAGATGTTGTAGGATGGAACTTGACTTAGGGAGATGATACAGAGGCCCAAATAGTTTGAGATATTTAGGGGATGTTTGGAAACTATTTCCATCTCATCCCATCTCATTTTCTTCTCAAACATCATTAAAACATAAACACTTTCAAACTAATATATTTTCAAATTAATCATTACAACTTAGCCAAATTTTCAAACAAAAAACAATACAATTTTTACAAATCCCCAAAACAAAAATAATATTAAAACATATATTCTAACAATATTTTAACTTAAAAATATTTTTTATTCAATTTTTTCTCTCATTTTTCAAAACTCAATAAATGCTTAACCCAAACTATTTCACTACTATTCACAAACCATCTTACTACTATTCACAAAAATCATCATCTCATCTCATTCCCCAAGCATCCCCTTAGTTTTATATTTTCAATCATTAAATTTATTTTGTCAAGTACGAGACTTAAATGATTTTCAATAAGTACTTCCACACTCTTTTAGATTTTAATGAAGTATGTTTTATTTTAAATTATGGAATCTTTTATATTGGGCTTCTACATAATGTATATGGCTTTAAAGGTTAGCAACATTTAGGTTCCTCTAGATTTCAAAAAATGATGTTTTTCTTAAACCTAGGGGGGCGGGGAGTTACAAACATCAACGGAAATAAAGCTGCATGGATTGAAAGGTAATATCACAATAAACCTTGGATTACTTTAGGTTTTTGGTTTAAGACAAGTAACTTTGTATAGACTCTGGCAAAAATGGAAATTGTATCATTTGGTCTATGAATGATAAAATCAGTGACGGTGAAAGTGTTAGACACACTTAAGCACAAACGCTGTCTAGAGCTTATGCGCAAAGTGAAGTGTGAGAACATGCCTAATTCAAGTAATAACAAAACATCCATAAAATACAACAAAAGACAAAGCAAGGTGGTGGAAATATGTTTTTTTTTTTTTTTTTTTTATGTCAGGGAACCTCCCTAAGGTAGGACCCTTCAGACCCACCCCTACAGAGTAAACCCCAGTCTCATGCACCGCACTCTCGGAAGTTTCCCTACACTGAATTGGTTAAATCGATGGCTTTTCACCAGAGGGTGTGGCCCCTAGAGATTGTTTGCACCCAAGGGGATGTGAACCTTGGACCTGGGAGGAGCATACCCCCAAGCCCAAGGCCTTTACCACTTGAGCCAACCCTTAGGGGTTTGCAAGGCGGTAATATGTTTAGCCTATTAACTCAATTTATTAGAGTATTATGCAATGTGACAATCAAGTAATCATCTAATCACATTTTTGTATGGGTACTCTAATTGCATGAAAAGTTTAGACATAGTAGCTATTGTATTGAAGGGTGGGAATGTTCATGAGTTTCTTTCTTCTTTCCAGATTACTAGATTGTAACAAGGTGTCTCACTTTGTATACTTCCTGTGTACTTGGGCATTGCCTAGTTTCAATCTATTCAATAAAGTTTCTTACAAAAAAAAAAAGTTTAGACAGTATTTGATATAATTATACCATTCTTTACAAAATATGCACATCCATGATGCCTGATACCCAAAATCAAATTGAAGTATGCAGTTGAATCAAAATATACCAAAGAGGCCATGACATAAAACATTAAAGGCTCACACAATGTAGGTATCCCTATGCAATCAAATATCAATCCACCTAGAAAGCCAACTTGGACTATTAAATCGAGTTCAAAGCATATGCATCACATATGACATGTCACACCATGGTAAGTAAATGATCTTAGGTGTAAATTAATACTAAAATATTTGTAATAAAAATGATACAGTCCTAGGTTGTGCAGGCTCCACGCACTCTCTTTAAAAAAAATGAGACCCACCATGAAAAAATGGGTTTTTCATGTGAGTCCTAGATTTGTCCAACCTTTTTCAAAGTAAATACATGGGGCTAGCACATCCTAGGATTGTACAAATAATTTCCTTACGAGTTAACTTCAAAGTTAGTTCACCTCAACTGACTTCATAGATGATGACCAACCATGGCCTTAGGTGGTGGTGGGCTAGCAAGGGCAAAATGATTGTGGAACATTAATGTCATGGGTCACAAGTTGCTTTTTGTGAATAAAAAACACTCACGTAATTGATTGGCCTTCCAAAGGGGTGCAAGTGGCAACTTACAATAATTTTTTTTTGGCAGGTATGGCAACTTACAATAGGATGGCTTAGTCATGCAAGTGAAGGGGTTGTGCCACTAGGGATGCTACATATTCAGAAGGGAAGGGGAAAGATGGGGGGCTCGCAATTCAAAGGGTGATTGGGTCAGGGGTATTCATAACAATCAAAGGTGTTGCAAGGATTAGGGTTTACAAATTGAGGAGACGTTGCAAACAATAAGATGGCTACAAGTGAAAGAGGTGGTGCCATTAGCGGCGATGGGGCAAAAGAGTTTTTCCTTTTAAGGGACAAGAGGGGAAGAAAGGGACGAGTTGTGAAAAATAGCTAATCCCTTCGAATAGGCATAAGCTATTTTAAGGTCCACAATGTAAATATTAGAGTTGACCCACAAGCAATTCCCATTGATTGACGATTTGTCCCACCAAACATAAAAAATGTAGAAAATATTCTTTGAAAAACCTTTTATGTCCAAACAACCATGTTTAAAAGCACTTGTCCTATAAATTTTGAACGATAAAGTAAAAGCAAGAGCCTTCATAATCATGAAGAATCAAACGTTTGTATCAAGTACTGAAGTTGATATTAAAATTGATTACTAACCTGAGCTGGGAACGCAGACTTGAAAGCTTTAGGCTCAATGTTATAACCCCCACGTCCCACGGCTTTGTAGATTCCATACATCAATTTCAAATCATAATCAAACAAAAAGAGCTTCATGCCAGTATAAATCTTTTGTACAATATCTTTCTTGCTTGCAGGCAACCCTAAAACCTTGTAACGAAAACAATCAATCTTTGTCTTGGAACTACACATGAATATTATTCCCATAATCTCCTTATCTGTAGTCCTCTGTTCCGGTTTTGCTAATTTTAGCTTGCCCGTATCCTCAAAAACTACTTTATAATTCCTCAAAACCTTCTTCTTCTTCTTCTTTCTCTTCTTGTTTGATGATTTTGTCTCATTCACATCTTTGGTCATGGAATCCATAACCCTCAAAACCATCTTCTCCTTTTTGCTAATTGTGTTTGAGGAACTTGGTTTCTCAGTATCCTTGACAATCACTTCATTAGAAACACTCAAGGGTATGCTCTCCTTCTTGTGTTTCTTGTTCGGTGATTGCTGCTTAGTTGCGTCTTCAATAGCCAAAGTATCACTGACTTCCATAGTTATCATCTTCCTTTTGCTAATTATGTTTGAAGATTTTGGTTCCTCACCATCCTTAGCAATCATTTCATGTATAGCCCTCGAGGCCATTTTCTTCGTTTTGATTCTCTTCTTCAACTTTTTAACCTTTTCCTTAGAATCCCTTTCGATAATACCTTCATTCTTCACCTCCTTATTCATTTCTTCTTCACTCAATACCTTTTGTTGTGTACTTTCATCAGCATCTACATCTTTTATCATGTGGTCTTCCTTCTCTTCAACCCCAACTCCAATAATATGTGTAGACTTATCACCATTCATCTTCATGAGCTCATAGGCAACCATATCACCCTCGGCCCCAGTCACGACGATGGATTTTTCTTCATTCATCATTATTGGCTCGAACGCACTTATCTCAATCTTGTCACTTCAACTATGTCAGGCTTTTCAAATTCTGATATTAGGGGTGAGTCATTCACCCTTCATGTCATGCATGACCACCCTGTATGATCACAAAGAAGGAATAATCATGCAAGCCTAAAAACACTTTAGACTTGAAGTGCTAGAAATAGCGTACATCACCGAAAATGGCCCTTTTAAATCAATAGAAAAAACCTTCGTTAAACAGTACAAAAGGCACAACCTAAGTACATGGGACGTATAAAGACACATATCTAGAAGGAGAGAAACATACAAGAGAATCATGAGATTCCGATCAATTCAAGTCTATAGAAGTTGCCCAAAGGAAGAGAGTTTTGAAAAAGAATGCTTTGAGCTCTTTCAACGTCTGCTCACAGACTTTGAGAATTTCCGTCATTCCTTTCCTACACCATATAAGACAAGTAGGACCCATATTTCACACAGCTGCAATATTTGGGCTACCACTTAATTTCCTCCAAGAGTAAAAAAGGATGAAAATTATTCTACGCATGACCCCAGCCCAAAAAATGACCTAATCTACTTAAGGGATTTATTATTCAAATCCTAGCTGCTTCAAAAGGGTCTAATAGGTATCCAGCCTAAAATCATTAAGTCATAGTTGCGTCACGTGGAATATCATTTTACCCATATGGTGGATCAAATGGGACAAAATAACGGATCATATAGGTGCTTCCCCAACTCTTCTTTCTTGAAATAGAATAAACTTATATAGCTCAAAAAGAAGTTCGATGGTGAATGTAAGAAGCCATTTTTATAACATTGTAGAATACTACTTGCTCCAATTGGCTAATAACCTCCTCTTCCGCTTTGAGATGAGGGTAGCTTGATCAAAGAAATGAAAGATATAGAGGGAAAAGCTCTTTGAAGCATACAAATTCTTATCCCCATCCTATATAACCGACTTGTCACCATTATTGCCCTCAAGGCATCCTATATAACCGACTTTTGATACTTATCATCCTCCTAAGCTTTTGGTGATACACTGTTATAATAACGAAGACTTTTGACACTAGGAAAAGATCTTTGTTTCGTCCTACCATCAAACCATCATCTTCTTTCTTGATGCTATTAGGGATTGATGAAGGTAGGGAACCAAATGATAGACTGAGTAAGGAACATGCCTCTCTTTAAAATCTTGAGCACACAAAGAACAAAGAGCATGTTTCGATAATGAAAATTTTAAGAATTTTTGAGAATTCTTAAAAAAAGATTTTGAGACATGTTTATTGAGTTTTGTGAAAGTGGATAGGAAAATTGAGAAATTGTTTGGATAAAATTTTTTTCCAGATATGTTTTGTATTTGGGCTTGTGAGACTAGGTAGGTAGATTTGAAAGTGTTTGAAAAATTTCGAGTTATTCTCAATTTTTGTAAAGTTGTTTGGTTTTTGTTTTTTCACGGAAAGCTAAGCAAATTATTGGATGAAAAGTATGGAATTTAAAGATGCTTATGTTGAAGTTGAAAAATTCTTGAAAAAAGTTTTGGGAAAAAAACTGAAACCAAGCATGGCCTAATCCTGATTATTTAATGATCTCAATTATTTAAACCCTCCTTTAACTAAGATCTCAATTATTTAAGCTTCAAAAATTAGAAAACCCCAAAAATTAGGAGTTCAAAATTCACAAGGAAAACCTAAAAATAGATACAAAAAAAAGGAAAAATAACCTTAGCCACCTCATCCTAATTAAGGGCCACTTGTCCTACACTCTCCCAAGCCTTAATCTTCATTGTCCACTTGACATATAGAGGAATTGATGGAAAACGGGTAACAAAACGATATGGACTGCAACACAAAGGCCCAGGCCATCTTGCAATGCTACTGCTAGAAGAAGGGCATGGATTGACAGAAAACTCTTCTTTTACCTTTTTAAATTTACCTTTCTAAGAAAATAAAGTTTTACAATCTTTTTCAACAGAAGAATTAAGGCATAAACCTGCTCCATGCATCCATGGAATGCTGACTTAAAATTTTCCAACATCTGCAATCCTTGCATTACTATGCCATCCCTATGCCAATTTTGCAGACTCACACCAAGGCTACTGCCAGCCAAAAATACAATCCCAAGACAAATAGAAAAAACCCGTTGCTATTACCATCATTAAAGACCTTAACACGTTTCAATGAAATTGACAAATCAGCATCCTAATCTACAAAAGAAATTCAAACACAACCTAGTCTAGGATGATTTATAGAAGAGGTCAAACCTGAATATTGAATGCTGCTTAGACAAAGAGAAAGCAATAATTCATCAACCAGTTGATTTCTTATTCCAACCAACATTTAAAAAACAATCTGAGGATACACAATCTCACTGTATCGTTGCTGACAAAATAGAGGAAAGTCACGAAAGATGGAGTCTAGTATTGTCTTTTTCTTTTTGTATAAGGTGCCTCATAATTCATAACCAAGTTTTGTTTTCTTAATCTAACCAAATCGAGTACGGAAATCTATTTATCGGATTCCAAGTAATGAAAATCCCAACACGAGCGTAGCAGATCTCTTTTTGTTTTTCCATTTCCGCACCGTTTTACCAGCGACCACATAGTCCGGGTCAACGATTCTTCCATATGGACAATCGATGAAATCTCATCAACCGAAAGAATGATAAATCAAAATAAACGCACAAAACAGCCCCAACTTATTCTACCGATTGGATCAGAGATCCTATCACAAAATGAGAATAATCCAGTGCACGATATTCTATAAGAATAATTTCGGGCCATAACTTACGAGATAAGAAAACGAGGACTCACCTGCTGTGTCGATGAAAAATGCGAAGCTCAAGACGGCGAGAGAAGACGAGGGCGAGAGATAACGGGAAAGGGGAAGTATTTATTTCATGGATTGTCCCGATTTGCCCTAATTATAAACTGATCCCTCCGGTAAAAAGTTTTAAAAACTGATCCCCCACTTTGTAACAAATTGGTCCTGCTCGTCCACCGACTCACCCTCAATTCAATTCTTCGCAAAAAGTAAGGTTAGGTTTGGATAGAAATTTCAGTTAAAATGATATGAAATATTTTTAATAGTAGTGAAATTAAATATTGTTAGATATAATTTTTAGTATTATTTTTATTTTGAGATTTTGAATTGTTTATTATATTTTTATAAGAGAATTTAAAAAAATTATAATGATGAAATAAGATGAAATAGATATGTTTGCGTATTCAAATCTAAGTATTTTTCAAATCTCAAAATAAAAATTATATTTAATAATATTTTATTCAACTTAAAAAAATACATATTATCACATCTCATCTGAACTCTCTATCTAAACTCACCCTAAGAGTTATGTATGTACAGTCATTTTCATATATTTTTTTTATGTATTTTATTGATATAATTGATTAAAATAATTATTTTATATTAAAAAAATGATGCAGTTAATCACATTAGTAAGATGTACAAAAAAATACACAAAAATAATTACACATAAAAATTTTACAAAAAGTAATAACCTTTCATTTTACAAAAAATAATAGCGTAATTACCATGATTGTGATTGTTTTTCTTTCTAAATTATAAAAGAAAAAAAAAATTTACTTATCATATTCACAATTTGTTACCGTACACGTAACATTAATTAAGATTTCATATAAAAGTGAAATATATACTTATTTATATATTTAGATAATGTCATAAATAAATTCTATATAAGTTAAATTCACAAAAAACAAACTAAAAAATAAAAAAGGCATTGAAAACTAAATTGATCCCTCCAATACATAACTATCCTCATACAAATTGGTCTTTTTATCCACTAATTCAGCAATTCTTTGCAGAAATAAACCTAAGAAGATATGCCACGTTAGAATAAAAAAAAAAAAAAAAAAAAACTAAAAGGAAAAAAAAAAACTAAAAAAAATGTCTTAAACTTAGATAATTTAGGTACTTTATCCTCTTTCTAAAGCGAACATTATATATTATTGCTAAATAAAATAATATAAATGTTCATTGGAACATGAATAGTCAACGGGTCATTCACTTTCAGTAGAAGGAGTCTTTGCCTAGGACAAGATTTAGCTAACTATAATTACCAACTCTGAAACTTTGGTTAATACAAGCATTGTGACTGTGTTACTAGGTAAAAGATGGATGAATAACTATTGTAATTATGGAACAAGTTCTCTCTTACTGAGGAGGAAAGGTATGAAATAGTAATAACAAGCCAGGACATAAAAGATATTATGGACAGAGGCAAACCTTGTCTAGTCATAAGGGTTATTATTGATAAAGAGATTAATAAAGATGCTTTTAAAAACACGATGCTCAAGTTATGGAAATACTATGTTGGAACAAAGATAATTGAAGTGAGAGATAACCTTTTATGTGTTTGAATTTCAATCTGAGGCAGATTTACAAAAGATTTGGGAAGGACAGCCTTAGTTGTTTGACATGAATCTAGTTTGCCTAAAAATCTGATGGTTTTACTCCACTAACTGAATGATCATTTACACACAACTTTATAGGTTCAGTTGCACAATTTACCTCTAGGATGTATGAATAAAGAAATTGGAACGAGAATTGAATCTACTATAGGTAAAGTTCTTGAGGTGGAGGTTGACTATAATGAAAACTATTAGGGGAAATGGATAAGAGTTCTAATTGAGGCGGATTCGATGAAACCTTTGGCAAGAGGGAAAGTCATGGATTTATTAGGCTATTGAGGTTTTGTACAATTCAAATATGAAAGACTTTCTAGATTTTGTTTTACATGTGGGGTCATCAAGCATGGTGTGCAAGGATGTGCTGGAAAGACTAAGCAACAAGAAATAAGCAAAGAGTCCAGTATTCAATAATATGGATCATGGCTGAGGGTTGCGAGTTCAGCTACAAGCTCTAGTTATGGTAACACTTCAGGTCAACTAATTGCAAGCATACCTAAGTATGGAAATTCTGAAAAGCAAGGAAAACTTTATAACAATCTCAATCAAATTGTCGAAGGTGGACTGGTAGAAGGAAGGGAGCTGCTGATGCAAAATTTAACAAAAGAAGACACAAAGGAAAGCACTGTAGGAAATTTGGATATCAATGGCTTACCTATGTTTACTCTAGAAGTATATCCAAAAAAAATGTAATGGCCAATTTGAAGGACTTATTGGACAGGTCAGATATGCACTCTACTTTAGCCATGGTGATTACAAGTCAGGTTGACAAGCCTGATATCATGTAGGATCGAAATAATAAGAGAATATCTTTCTGTAGGCACCATCGCTCTCCCTTAAAAAACGACATCTAATAAAAGTGTGACACGTAGGCACTCCATTTACCAATCGTGTGGTTGCACTACAGCGGATAGAGTAATGCTTCGTTTGGTTATCAAACTAAACTCAACTCATCTCACTCATCATTACAACTTTTTCAAATTCCAACACAAAATATAATAAACAATTCAACTTTTTCAAATCCCAAAATAATAATAATATTAAAAAATATTATTCTAACAATATTTTATCATCTAAACTCAACTCAACTCAACTCACTTCAACATCTAAACACACCTTAAACCATTTTCCCTTCCTCCCATTCTTTCTCTTCTCCCTCAAGAACCATGAACCCTTCTCTCGAGCCCTAGCCCCACCCCGTCCTTCCCTCCCTTTGAGCCCTAACCCCACCCCTCATTCTCTCCCTCTCTCTATAGGTAAAATTTCGAAGAAAACCCAAAAACTCATTCCAGAACCGATTTTCGTGGGTTTAGTGGATTTCTAAAGCACCAATTTTCTTGAGTTGTTTATGTTTCCATGAAAATGTTCAAGCTTTGATATAATCGTTTTCATGTTTAAGAGTTCCTTCTTTTTGCTGAAGCTGTGTGAATCCTTCATTTTGCAGAAGATCTGTCTCGCTGCCCCTTTGAACAAGGTATTGTAGAAGATATTGCAAAAAAATGTCAATTTTAGTTTATCTGTAATATTGCTTTCTATCCTACAGATAATATCATGAAGTTTGGAATTCGTATAAATAGTCCTTATCTATATGGGGGTAATATACATGATGCTTAATCATTTAGGATTCTGGAGACTGGAAGGAAAGAGGACCTGGGTAGGATAGCTTCCTGGCCTAGACAGGTTTTATGAGTTTTGTAGCTTGGAGATATTAAAGGTCAGCTAGTAAAATAAATGATGACATAATTGTGAATGGTTAAGAATTTGGTGGCTTCATGCATGGCCTTTCTACTTTACTGGAATGAACACACCTTTCCCTTTTTAAGTGTTATTAATTTGATTCTTTTTTTATTAAATGGTTTGGGCAGGTATGCTGACCTGAAGAACAAAAAATTATCCAATTAAACATTTAATTTTGATCAGATGCTAAATATTATTGCTCAATTAGAGAGAAAAGTAGCTCCTCATCATCTGTTTCCTTTATGAGTATTTGGATGCAATGTACCTTGTTTAATTGTGCTCTTGTTTTGTGAAAACTCTAGATCACATATTCATCTATATATTCTAAAGTCATTGTGTGAGTGTACTTTGGATCCCATATATTAATTCTCATATTTTGAAGTTATTGTTTTGTGAAAACTTTAGATCCCATATTTATCTATCTATTCTGAAGTCATTGTGTGAGTGTACTTTGGATCCCATATATTCATCTATCTCATTACACATTTATGGTGAAGTCATTGTGTCAAGGATTAATCAATTTCAACTACGAGGTCATGATGAACCATATCATGAACCCGTGTAGATTTTCGGGCCAATTGAGTGAGTGAGTGTACTTTATTTCTTGTACTATTCTTTAGATTGAGTGAGTATACTTTATTTCTTGTACTGTTCTTTAGATTCAGTGAGTGTACGTGATCTAGTATTCTTTTGGCAGTAACATTATCCATAATCAAGCAAGCAATATGAAATACAATGACAGTAGTATTGTCAAGTTCTTGGATGCAGAGAGCAAAAGCACAAGTTGGTTTGGAGATGCCATTTTGCTACTGTGGGATTCCATCCAAGCTAAGGATTTCAGGGAAGGCCACTAGTTTTGGCAGACAATTTTACAACTATCAAAATTATAAGATTAACAAGCAATGTGGATTTTTTTAATGGATTGATTTTTTAATAGAACAAAACACATGTTGCAAGATGATGTTGGAGCTAGCTCAAAGAAGGAATGACATAATAAACCAAGAACGTGTAATGACTGAACAAGCCAAAGTATAAGGGAACCTTTAAAGCTTTATTATTGTCATGGTCCTATTTTGTCGTGATTTGGGCTGTAATCATTTTGTATCGTAGCAACAATTATGTATGTCATCCAATGGTAACAACCTATGGTCATTAGGCAATTTCTGATTATCTTTTGTAATGTTGTTGAAACAAGTACTTTTGAAATGTAATGATACTTATATTTTAAGAAATGTAATGATGCTTAACTTTGTGTATTCCATAATCTGAAAATACTTGCTCAACCAATCATTTCCATAACATAGACATAAGATTATGCTTCAGAATCTGAAAGTACAACTCCATAACATTTCTAAATCATGGACATAACATAACATTAACATGATCCGGAATTGGAAAATATAACTCCATAACATTTCCATTAAATCATAAACATAACATAGACATAGCATAACATTAACATGATCCATAATCTGAAAATACAACTCCATAACATTTCCATTAAATCATGAACATAACATTAACATTAACATGATCCAGAGTCTGAAAATATAACTGCATAACATTTCTATTAAATCATGAACATAACATTAACATGCTTCATTAATTGAGCCATCCCGCAGTCCTCCAACTTCATCATTTGTCTAAGGCAACCAAGACAATTCTTCACTCTTATTAATTGTAACATAAATAAAAACAATTACATCTAAGAAGAATATTTTAAAAAATAGCACCATCATGTTCGTTCCCAGATCATTTAATACACCAACTTAAGCACCAACCTTATGTTTGAAGCGACGGATCCAAGCTTTGAAATATGTTCCCAGTTGTATTTCCAAGATCCCTACATAAAAAATAATAAACTATAAAAAATTATTTAAGTAGTGATTAAAACACAAAAAATGAAAACACAAATTTGCAAACTTTAAACCAATCTCACTGAAAAACATTTATTCTTAGCATGACTCTCAGTCTTGCAAATGCTACAACGTTTTTTCTTCATGGTTTGAGTCTCTTTTGGGTTTTTTGCTCTTAACAATTTTGGTCGGCCTTTCATTAGCACCCATGGAGGATCCTATAAAATTTGATACAACTTGTGATTTTAACATTTGTGAATCATTTGTTGACATGTTTCCACCTTCTACAATTTCTTTTCGTTCAATTTCTTCCATCAAGAGCAACTCCTTGTGGACTTTGTCTAAGGCAAGAGAGAGATGGTTCAAATTCTATATTGATTGTGAGCCAAGTTCTACAATATCGCAGAATTGCATCATCAACTTGTTTTTTCTTATCATTGGATCACCTGTATTATTACATGCCCATCAGAATTTAGTATGTTAAGAATAGCCTGGCTCTTAGCATTTATGCTCCTTCTCTCTAGAATATAATGATGTAGCAACATATCTAATTTCGATTTCTTTCCTAGGACACGTAGCATATGTCGACAAAGAATCTCAACAAACTCAAACATATGACATGTACATATTGTCTTCACTTCTCCACTCTTCAAGGTCACATAATAAGTAGGTTTTTCTTTGCCATTCGTTGTGACTCCTCATATCTTATTTTCATCATTTTTGTCAACTTTGGTTGATTTGTACCGTTAGCTATTGAATATTTTATCTTGGAAGATCATTAAAGGCTTCCTTGTATAGACTAAAGCCTCATCTTCTTCAATTTTTCATAATGTTTTCATAATCGCCCGAGTTGATTTTGTTTGTACGTCCTTCTCTTTTTCCTTGAAATAACGTGCATCTAACACTTTCTCATATTGATGCATAAAGTCACTTACCATCGTGTTCAAATGAATATAATCCTTAAAAAATTTATTGATGCTTTCACTCCTTTGAGTTGTGGACATACCGACACAAAACGTAGTTCGCAAGTAAGCCGAAACCCACTTGTCCCATCAGTTGTAAAGATTTTGTAACCAATCATTATATACTAGACCATACTTCGCTAATATTGAACTCCATTCATACTCAAACTTATTAGTCGTTATTGTCTCATGGATATAATGACAGAACTCTTTTCAAAAGTTCGGAAACTTGTTATATACATGTGTCAAATGTTCTGAAATTTTTTGTAAAATATGCTATAAGCACAACCTATGAGTTATATTTGGGAGAATCTCACCAATGGCCTTCGCCATCGCCTTGTCATCATTAGTAATTATGGTTGAAGGGGCACACGCAAGCATTGTCTCTTGCTATGTTCTCAATAACCACATATAGGATTCAACTGTTTTATTAACTAATAACGCACAACCAAACATTATAGTTTGGTGATGATGGTTAACTCCTAAAAATGACACAAATGTCATCTTATAAATATTTGTCAAGTACGTCGCATCAAAGGTGACAACATCCCAAAAATATTGATATGCAGCTCTTGATCTTGCATCCCCTCAAAAACAACTTCTCATGCATCCATTCTCATAAACTTAAATGGAATACACAAGCCCAGGTTTTTTACACTGTCAATCAAGAAAGTAGACATACAACCTTTGTGCATCTCTCTCTTCAAACAATTTCCTTCTTTATTTTCCAAATAATTCTCGACGTTCTTACCAATACATCTAATTTTAAAATCACCACCTAAGTCTGAGCTCCGACTCCGACGGAGTCGGAGTTGCCATTTCCGAACTTCGACTCCGATAGGAGTCGGAGCGAAAATTTTACTTCGACTCCGACTCTGAACGGAATCAGAGTCTGTTTTGCATATTTATTTATTTTTAAAAAAAATCTAAGTCGAAATTAGAGTTCGGAGCTCCAGTTCACTCCGAACTCCAACACTAACTCCGACTCCTTATTCAAAGCTACTCCTACTCCGAGTCTGACTCCGAATTTTGATTACTCTGACTTCGTCGAAGTCAGAATCGGAGCGAAAGTCGGGCGAAGTCGAAATTTTTGAAATTTTGTACAGCCTTATCACCACTTGATTCTTTACTCAACACCG
The DNA here is from genome assembly GCA_029856935.1 of Cyclocarya paliurus. NCBI lineage: Eukaryota > Viridiplantae > Streptophyta > Magnoliopsida > Fagales > Juglandaceae > Cyclocarya > Cyclocarya paliurus. The sequence continues at coordinate 19,931,821 of CM056956.1, forward strand.
ATATTATCTTTTTTGTCGTTGCACCAAACTCATTTAAAGTGAGAATGAGTTTTTTTTTTTTTTACACACGTCACTCCTCTATGTTCACGAAGCAAACTAGTACTTCTCAGTGTAAGTAGTTCGTGGTTGTGTTCAAGGACGAACTTGCATGCTGTCCTCTTTTCACTATCCTTTTTTATACACATCATTGCTTTACACCCAATCTTTGTCTCAGCAGGTTCAGAAATTTTTCGTTCTTTTTGTTTCCGACTTTCAAGCCGAAATCCCTCCCTGGAGCAAACATACTCTACTAGAATTAGTTTTTATGTCCTCTTTTGGTAATCGAGTATGGTTGGTCTTCATTGTAAAACATTTTTGTCTTGCATATGCCTTATAAAATGTTTGTGCGTCTTCTACCTCATCAAACTCATTCCCAACAAATGGCTCAAAAAGACCACTACTCAAACTGGAAATCGTATTTACTCCATCTTCATCTCCCACATTAACTCCATCTTCCACATTCACTCAATCTTCCACCACTCGATCTCGACCTTCCACATTCACTCTATCTCCGATATCCACTCTCTCTTCCACATTCACTCCATCTTCTACATTTGGCACATGTAGCACATTCATATCACATTGTTGTACTTCAATTTCTACTTCAATACTATCATCTTCAACTTCTGGACAGTTTTTATCATTATCTCAACTTCATCACTATCCGAACTTAACAGAAAATCCTTTATTAAAACATAAAATAATGACAAAAGTTAAATGATAGAAGTCACTCCAATCATGGGATTTTTGTTCTTGTTGGGAAATATTTTTTTTTCTTTTTTATAATCTGTACGTAAAAACAAGATAAAAACATAACAGTTCTTTGAAATTTGAATCACAAATCATGTAAAAAAAACATGCACCAACATTAGAATTTCTCCCTCAAGCTGGAATTTCACTTAATTATATAGCTGCCAATTACTTCCCTCACCCGAAGCAATTCTGATCATTGGCATAGACTCATGTTCATCATCTTCATAGGCATATACGCATTCAATTAAAATAGAAAAAAAAAAGAGGACGAGAAATAGGAAAAGAAAATGGCATTCAGCATGAATGTCCATTCCCTCAAAATGTTATCAATTTGACATTGATATGAGTGGACAATTCCTTGTCTTTGATTGATCTACATGGTATTATTAGAAAGTCCCACAATGATTGGAATTACAGTCTCAATTTACAGTCCCTCTTCTCAATTTATTCTCCTATGAGAAGTTATTCTCCTCAATCAAATGCAGAACATAACAATACCAACAGACTGCAGCACAAGAAGTCAAAAAAAATTAATACGATCTAAAAATGCAAACCATGTGCAATGGCTGAAGGGTACGACGGGCTGGTGAGGTGCGATGGGTGGAGGGTGCGACGGGCTATGGAGGTGCGGCGGTGTGGAGTACAGAAGGGGTTGCGGTTGTGTGGGTAGTGGGGACTCGAGAGGGAGTAGATTAAGCTCCCGAAAGAAATTTGTAGTGTATTTGATTTTGCTATCTTGTAATGTGGCTCATGGAATTTACATGAGGATTGCTAACTTGTAGGCATTTCATTTGTTGTTGTTAAGGGCCTAAGAATGGCTTACCCGTTTAGTAGAGGGACTAGAATAATAATTGTGCACCACAGGAAATTCCTGAGTCATAATAAATGGAAGAGAAGGGCAAGGAGATAACACAACAATGAATTGATGCAACCTTCTCATTATGCTACAAGGAAGAGGAAGAGTGAAGAAGCTAACATTCTATTTGCTTTGGAGAATAATCAAGATGCTAGAGGCAAGAAACAGGTCATGGCATCTGAATTAGATATATCGACGAAGGTTGTTAATTAGCCCCACCGGGAGAAATGAGACTTCTAAGTTGGAACTACCGAGGGCTTCGCAACCCTCGGATAGTTAGAGACCATAGCTTTCTGGTTAAGGCCTATAAGCCTAGCATTTTGTTTCTTATGAAAACTAAAATGCATAAGAAGCAATTAGAAGCTCTAAATCTAAGGCTGGGTTTTAATAATTTATTTTCAATTGAAGGTGTTGGAAAAAGTGGAGGGATGGCTTTGTTATGGGAAGAGAATGTCCATCTTAGAATTAACACCTACTCACATAGAAACCTCAATACATGGGTTGATCAAACAAATTGATCGTAGATGCTAACATGGTTTTATGGCAATCCTGAAACAGAAAAAAAAGGCATGAAGGGTGGAGCATTTTGAGGCACCTCAATCTTCTGAAGCCCGAAAGATTGCTATGTATAGGAGATTTTAATGAGATATTACACCATAGTAAGAAGTATGGAGGGGCTAAAAGGGATGAAAAATAGTTGGCTCTATTCAGAAATGTCTTACAAGAGTGTCAGTTGAAAGACTTGGGTTTTATCAGAGGCAAATATACTTGGTCTAATTACAGACAAGATTATTTTTCACCAAAGAAAGGCTTGACAAAGCCACAACCACTTCTAAGTGGTGTGAAGCTTTTGGTAGGGGAGAGGTCCAAGTGTTGGCATCATCCACATCAAATCATTGCCTCATCTTACTATCAGTAGGACAACAGAATGACTGGACAAGGAGATCAGTTCCAGTTTGCAGAGATGAGGATAGCTGATCTCTTTTCACATATTGTGAAAAGGTAATTACTAATGCTTGGCAACAGAATGAGAGAACCAATGAAGGGTTAACAAAGATTAAAAAGAAACTTGAAGGCTACTTGTAGGATTTAAAGCAGTGGAGCTACAAAAAGGAATCCAATTCTTGAGCAAATCTAAAGTAGAAAAGAGGTACACTGCAAGCATTGCAACAATTTGTTACAGTTGAATCAATGCAACAACTAAAAGGCTTACAAAAGGAAATAGATGATCAGCTTGAAAAAGAACATGTGAAATGGAAACAAAGGGCTAAAGAGAACTGGCTACAGAAAGGTGATAGGAATACAAGATTCTATCACCTATGTGATAGAATACATTGCATAGACCTATAAGTCTATGCAACATTCTCTATAGAATTATCACTAAACTGTTGGCCAAAGACTGAAACAGATCCTTCCCTCAATTATTTCTCAAAATCAGTGTGCCTTTGTTCGTGGCAAATTAATCTCTGATAATATTTTGGCTGCTTATGAAACTCTGCATACAATGAGAACCAAGATGAAGAGACAAAAGGGTTACATGGCACTTAACTTGGATATGAGCAAGGCCTATGATAGGATAGAATGAGAATTTCTCAAAGAGGCCATGCTAAAGATGGGGATTGATGCAAGGTGGACTGACCAAATTAAGAGATGTATCACATCCTCTTCATTTTCTGTTTTACTAAATGGTGTCCCTCAAGAAGTTTCCAAACCTACTAAGGGACTTAGACAAGGATGTCCTTTACCACCTTTCTTGTTTATTATATGTGTTGAGGTGTTAACAGCAAAGCTTAAGGAGGCAAAACATAAAAGGATAATCTCAGGGGTTCCAATTGCAAAGGGTTAGATTAAAATAAGTCATTTGTTCTTTGCTGATGACAACTTGCTATTCTGTTGAACAAATATGCAAGAGTGGGTCTCCTTAAACCGGATTCTACACTGTTATGAGCAGGCTTCTGGAGAAAGACTTAACAGGAACAAGACCTCCTTATATTTCAACAACAATATTAAGCATGCTACAAGGAATTACATAATGCAGGTTGCTGGTTTGAGAGCCTCATCAAACATGGAGAAATACTTGGGGCTTTCATCTTTCATAGGAAGGTAAAAAACCATAACTTTTCAAGGAATTGTTGAGAAAGTGAGTAAGAAGATTGAGAATTGGAATGTCAAATTCCTCTCACAAGCTGGCAAGGATATTTTAATAAAGGCTGTTGTTCAGGCCATCTCTGCATACAATATGAGTGTGTTCCTACTACCCAAGATCCTGTGTCACAAGCTTAACTCTCTTATGTCTAATTTTTGGTGGGGCATTCAAGATAAAGATGCAAAGATTCACTGGAAAAAATTAGAACTATTTGAGCAAAAGCAAAGCAACTGGGGGGCTTGGTTTTCGAGATTTAGTGACTTTCAATTCTGCTCTCTTGGCTAAACAAGTCTGGAGAATGCTTACTAATGTAACAACCTTAGCAGCTAGAATTCTCAAGGCTGTCTATTTTCCACATGGTTCTATTCTACAAGCTAAAATAGGTTCCAAACCTTCCTTTACATGGAAAAGCACTAGCTTAGCTATTAATATAGTTAAGGAATGCATGATATGGAGAGTTGGTAATGGAGAAGGGATAAAAGTATGCCAGGACAAATGGATTCCAAATCAGGGATCAAGTACCATATAATCTCATGTAAAGATATTGCCAGCAACTACAAGGGTAGCTGAGTTAATTGATCCTAAAATTGGGTGGTGGAAAGTTCAGCTTTTTAAAGATATTTTCTAGGAAGAAAAGAGGAAGGAAATCCTAAAGTTACCTGTAGCACAAACCAAGTCTTAAGATAGATTGGTATGAAAATACACTAATAATGGTTGCTTTTCAGTCAAGAGGGCCTATCACCTATGCAAATAAAAGCATCATTTTAATAAAGGGGAAACTTCAACAGAGGGAGAACATAGAGAATTATGGAAGCAGATTTGGCAAATGCAAACTACAAATTCAGTCAAAGTGTTTATGTGGCATGCATGTCAAGATGCATTACCTACCAAACAAAACTTATGCAAGAGGAAAGTTGTCACCGACCCTTTATGTCCAATCTGTCAACAAGCAAAAGAAACTCTAGGCCATATCCTATGGACTTGTCCATCTGCACAAGATGCATGGATGTTAGGAAGCACAAAGTTTCAAAAAGCTGCAATCACACATGAAGACTTTGAAGCCATCTTCATGCAAATGCTTCAAAGAATAGGTACAACAGAGAATAACCTCTTTGCAGAGATAGCCAGGTCACTGTGGACAAGAAGGAATAAGCTATTATTTGAGGATAGTTTTTTACCCCCCTCAATCTTGGTTACTAGAGCTACACAGGCAGCTCAATTTGAGACCCAATTCAAATCAACAGAGTACTATTCATTGGAAACCTCCATTTGCAAATTGGATCAAAATGAATTGGGATGCAGTAGTAAGAGAAACAGGCAACAAGATAGGGGTGGGGGTGGTAATTCGAGACATTGAGGGAGACTTATTGGCTTCATTAATGCAGCCCTTACTTTTTTGCTCACATTCTACCATGGCAGAAGCTAGAGGTTTAGTTTTCAATGTAATTTTTTGTAAATAACTTGGTTTACAGAATGTCGTTTTTGAAGGGGACTCAACTCAAGTTGTGAATGCAATGAGACAACATTCACAACAAAATGGTATGCTTAGCTGCCTTGTGAAAGATGTACGTACTATCTTGGCTGATACAAATTGGGAAATCCACCATGTTAAGAGGAATGCAAATTAAGGGGCTCACTAATTAGCACAAAAAGCAGTTTATGCATGTAATGAGGTTATAGAGATTGATCATATCAATCCTTGTATTATGTCTTACGTAATGGCTGATTGCCATAGATCAAGTTCTCTGTTTAATGTAATGGCTGCAGGCCATAGAACAGTGTGATGCAATGAAGGTCTAATTTTCAGACAAAAAAAAAAAAAAGCCATCAAGTCCTTCTATTGAGACTGAAGCTGGTTTTTACCGAAGAGGTACATTTCTGTTGCTTTCTCTTTAAATATTAAAAAAAAAATGTACCCATTGATACATGTCTTCGATGCAAACCATCAGTTAGAGCATCGGTATTGGATTAGCTATTCACTCAAAACTTGAAGTCTACATTGGATTAGCCATCACACTTTCTATAATAATAAATTATTATTATTTTTTATATTTCTTTAATTAATTTATATTTTTTAAATATTTTTTTATTTTATTTTCATAATCTCCATTAACCTCCAACAATCAGATTTATTTTCATTTTCACAATCCAACACTTTATAAAATAAAAATCTCATATCTACATTGCCTGCTGTAATTTGATGCAATTGCTAATTGTAAATGGGCGGCCAAGGTCCTTTTTCTTGTTCCTTTTGTTTTATTTTCCTTCAATCCACAAGTTCATCAAATATTTAGCTTGAATTACCTGATATGAAAAATTGTTATTCATTGCCATGTTGGCCTTCAACTATAAGAATTTAAGATCATCCATTAAATTGGTATTTCATAGCTTGTGCAAAGTATGTGTTTTAATACAGAAAAATAATGATGATGAACATAACATTTAGCAATTTCCATTTTCCACAGTCATTCATAGTATTTGGAATATGAATAGTCATTCCCACTCTTTTGAAAGTGGGATAGGAATCGCAAAAAGAAAATGCTAGTAAGCCCCAGGATTTTGTCCATTTATTTTGACTGCTCTTGTATTTAATTGTTTTTTAATTTTTTTTTACTTAATGGTTAAGAAAATGACTTTTAGTGTATTGATATATTTTTTTATTTTTCAAAAATATTTAAATATGTTTAAAAATATGAAAAAAATAGAATAAAATGTGAAATTTATACTAGTGGTCACTCCTAGAGGTCAAAGCTGGGTGACACACTAGCACCACTCATTGCAAAATGCCAAAATATAATTTAGAGTAATTGCTCATTATCTAACAACAGTAAAACTGTATGGACTACAAGAAAAAAGAAACGATCAATTTAACCACACACCAAAAAGGCTTACGAGGAGGAAGGAGGTCCCAGAAGGGAGTTCTCTTTGAGGGTCTCGAAGGAGAGAACTTGCCTAGGAGGCAAGAACGTGGCTACTTATGTATTGGAGTTTTCGAGCTAGTTGCTGACGTATATGGTAACCATGAAGAGCACAATGTTGGCCACCATGAAGGACGACATAGCCAACCACATGACCCACCCCTTGAATGGCCCTAACTACTCTACTTCGAACGTGCACATCGCCAACGGCTGCAACGAGGACGATGTCCTTACGGAAGTGGGGCCTACCGTGTGGATGGGTGCATTCACCGTGCTACCATGGATGGACTTTAATCTCGTCTACATGTTTTTTTTAGGCTTTGATAGTCATGATCGTGGTTTTCACCAACACTGATCTTATCATATATGGACTAGCTATCGTATTGCATAAGATCTCAAAGAAGCATGGAGGTGCGTAGTGTGTTAATGACTATGTTAGTTCATCCAAAAGGGAATAAACATAGCACCCAATTGTTTGATTACATGTTTCCGAATTATTTGACGGGAGAAAAATTATTCTCTTTTTTAATTATAATAGATTGTATCCATTTATATATACAGTGGATCTTCAAATACGAGACAAATGTTGTCACGATCGAAACTCATTTGGCTAAGGCATGGGAAAATCTTAAGCAAACCAAGACAAATTAAATAATAAAAAATATGATAACAGATAAGGCTCAAATTAATATCGACAATAAAATATAACTCTTTGATATTACAAACTCAAACTGAATTTAATAAACATATTTTTAATGGATCCCACAACTTTTTCAAGATTCAAACAAAATATATTCTAATTTGGACCATTCATTTGAACCAATAGCCAAAGTTGATTTGATAGAGATCTGATTACGCCCAAAGAATAACGTTGTAGTTGTAGTACAGCTTTGGGGTGTCGATTCCTCAGGGAGACAGATTAAAGAAAACACAACAAATAATAAAAAGAACTAAAGAAAAATAATTAATGATCAATAAAAGAAAATTGGTTTTAATGTGATTTAGCAAGTAAAATTACAAGGATAAAAAAAGTGATCACTGAAATTACAAATAGTAAAGTATCAGGAATTCCTTGCACAAATCGGGTATTCCTAATTATTCTTGTTTCAATAAATTACACAATTGGAGATTTATTCAAATTCTCCAATTGGAAGATAAAGAATTAAAAACCATTTTAATCGAAATATAACTCTTTGATAAATCATTCACTACTTTTTAAAACTCTGTAAATTATCATCCTTATTGACAAAACCCAGCGACGACAATATACTCAGTGGGCAATACTGCAGCAAAGAATTAAATCAATAAAAATAATGAATTAATCCAAACATAATCAAGGATCTTAACCATTCTATAGAAAAATCATGACTGAATTTATGAAGAGAATAAATTCCTAGATTATTTGGAGATAAGAAAATACCATAGATAATTAGTGAATGATAAACAAGAATTTACATTAATAAAGAACAATCACATGAATAAAAAATAAATTAAAAACACTTTCAATTGTGCAAGTTCATCCCTAGCTTTACTTGAGGACTTAGTTGTCCATTTGAAAAAAAAAACTCTCAAAAATCAAACTGGCAGTCCGAAACTCACTCTCTCGAATTGATTTCTCCCTCAAATCTCATGACTTGCTTCGTCCGTTTACGAGCCTTATATAGGCTTCAAATAATACTGGGATGCATCCATCCCTAATGCCAGGTGCTGATGTCTCCCACTCATAGCCGAAAGTTTGCATCTCCTTTCCAGCTGCGTTATTCCGCTCAACCACTCCACTCAATGCTTGTTGCGCCTTGTCGTTTGCATTGTTTTTTTTTTTCTTTTTATTTTCTTCCGTTCTTTCCGCATGCGTCTTCATGTCTTTTCTTCCTCCAGCTGTGTTTTACTCCACTAAGCAAACCTTTTTTATTCCAGAAACATCTCCCACGAATCATGCCACTAGCCAAACTCTTCTTGCTCTTTTCGGCTTCCAGGCCACTGAACCCAAATAAAGAAATTATGTTGCCTTTTTATCCATTTTCTTTCGTGTGTGATCAGCTTGTATTTTATTTCTGCGTGCGTGTGAAACTCCCCGTGCCTTTCTCTCTTTCTATTTCCATTTTATTTTTTTCTGCTTTCCTCCATTACTGACTGAGAGAGATGGAGCCGAGAGGTAGAGAGAGAGTTGCAACCATGGAGGGCTACGGAGTGGCTGTGCCTGGGTGGTGCATGCGGAGATTTATGTAAAGGTGCTTCTAGCTGGGCAACGTGCATGGGGGCTTCGGTCGTGGCGCTGGGCTTCACTGGGCAGTGGAGACTTGATCTCCGGTGTCTTATGTTGCTGCTGGCGGCCAATGGAGGTGCAGTGGGCTGCAAAGGAATTTTACTCTGTTTTTTACTTCTGAAAACAGAGGATGGTGCTTGGCAGCGTGGTCGTCTTCATTGGTGGTTCTGAGGGAAGAGCATGGTGGTGCTGGGCAGCGCTGGCTACTGCAGGTTGTACGTGTGCGTGGAGAAGGCTGAGCAGAGGTGGCTTGCGACGTTGGACTGCACTCGGCATGGCCTGTGTGCATGATGAGGCTCACGGACAGGTGGTTGAATGTGAGTTGTAGCAGGTGATTGCGGGTGGAAGAGAATGGTGGTTCACAGTGGGGGAGTTGTAGAAATGGAGAGGTGGTGCACTGCATGCAAGGACGTTGGCAGCGAGGTGAATGGCTGGAGGTTGAAGTCGTTTTGGTCTATTGACTAAACGACAAATCATTTAGTAGACGAGAGTTTTAATTTCGACGGACAAACGACGTGTCGTTTTTGTTTGTGGACTAAACGACAAGTCGTTTAGCAAATTGCAGTTTCAAATCCTAGAGAAAAATGACATGTCGTTTTGTCAATAGACAAAAACGACCTGTCGTTTAGCAGAACTTGTAAAACAGAAAATAAAATAATAAAAATAAAAACTAGACAAAGAAACTAAATAAATAAAAATAAAATTAGACAAAAGATGGAGAATAAAATATTAAAAAAAATGTGTTGTGCATGTGAATAAATATTGTCCAATTAAATTACAAGTTATAAAATTAAGCATAAACTATGCTCTTAATCAATTTAAATCACAACTTGAATTTATTCCTTTTAACCATTTTTTCATCAAAAACCAATGATAAAATAATAAAATAATTAAAAATATATTGATTTTAAATGTATAAAATATACAATAATACAGCTCAATCAAGATCCAAAACACATGAAGTCGTATTATTGCTCATTTGATATATGTCCAAAAACATGAACCGTTACTTCGAGATGTAATTGTTAAAGAAAATGATACATTAGCCATATCTAGCTCAACTCATTACAACAAGTCAACTAAAAATCCCACTAATTGTAGCCAAAGTTTAGTAATTTAGCAAATGTATTATTTCCATTCATGGTATAGAGAATAATATACATATATTAAGATAGTAAATTTCATTTTTCAATTTTAATGTATTGATCTGTATGTGTAATACACTACTTGGTATGTTACCGTTAACCAAGCTATTTTCTCATTCTCTTTCATTGTACTAGAGCCTCTCCAGGCCAACGCCATTTCTTTTTCAATCAAATATGTTTTCTGCTACTACCCCTCTTGCTTCCCCTATGCTTCCTACCTTTACCTCATGTGCATAACTAAATGGCACTAATTATTTGCAAGGGCTTTCTCAACTAGTTCCCTTATTGAAAAGCCATGACATGCTAGGCATTGTGGATGGTTCAGACCCATTCCTAGCACATTTGCTCTCTAATGATCAAGGGAAAGAAATTCCTTACCATGCCTATCATTTTTTGGTCAAGAAAGATCAATATCTTCTTAGATGGATTAATATGGCCCTCTTTGAGTCAGTCCTCTCCTGTGTCTTTTGGCCTAAACACTTCACGGCAAGTTTGGAGTGCCTTATCTACTCAGTTTGCATCTCACTCCAGATCATGTGTTTCTCATTTGAAATGAAAATTTTAGAGCTTAACTCAAGGCTCTCAATCTTGTACTAAATATCTCCAATATGCAAAACTTCTAGCAGATCAGTTGGATGCCATTAGTATGCCCACTGATGATGATCTATCTCCATCATGAGTGGACTAAACCCTTCTTTCAACTCTTTTGTCATCTCATTTTCAATTATTACTCATGATAATATTCTTTCTTTCACTAGTTTCAAGAGGAATTACTTAGCCATGGCATGTTGCTTTAACAACAACAGGCCCCTACTCCTGACCCAACCACATTTGCCTTATTCATGCTAAAACATGGTGCTTCAACCCAAGGCCATCCTTGCCATGACCTAGCTCAATTCTCTAAGAAATGGAAGAATTTTTCATCCAAGTTCACATCTCAACCTAATCCATCCAAGTACAAAGGAAACACCTAGTTCGCAACAACAACAATCCATTAGTGGTTAGCACACAACAACAATCCATTAATGGTCAGCACAACAACAACAATCCATTCGTGGTCAACACAACAACAGTAAGATACCTTGCTAAATTTGTGGCAAAACAAACTATCATGCATTGGATTGTTTTCACAGAATGGACTACTCATTCCAAGGAAGACATCTAGCCTCTCAACTCCATGCCTTGGTTGCACACACCAATAATGAGATAAAGAGTTACCAATGCTATGCTGACAGTGGTGCCAATGCACAGATTACAAATGAACTAGAGAATCTGAACATTCAACAACCTTTCCAAGATTCTGAGACTGTGATAGTTGGTGATTGGGTTGGCCTTAATATTCAAAATTCTAGTTTAAGCATTGTTTCTTCCTCTAAATCTCAATTTATTCTCAAAGATATTTTACATTTTCCTAAAGCTTTAACCAATCTCATTTCTATTAAAAAATTCAACTCAGATAATGATTGCTATTTTGTACTAACTTCCACCTTTTATCTTGTGAAGGACAATCGGAGAAAGGAAACTCTCTTGGAAGGCAGGTTGAAAATGGGTTGTATCCACTGCATCTACAAAGATCCTCCAATAAAAATCAGTATGTCTTTACTGCTTTCTTTGGACTTAAGACTACTATTCCAATATGGTACTCACGTCTTGGTCATTCCACTCACGTACTTGTTTAGAAATTAATAAAAGAGCAAAACTTGCCTTTTTTTTATATGCACTCTAAAGATTTCTTTTGTAATTCATGTCAACTAGGGAAAAGCAAGAAATTACCCTTTACTACATCTTCTTGAGTTTCACTTCTTCCTCTTGAACTCATACACACTAGCATATGGACCTCTCCTATTACTGGCTGCAAATATTACATTATATTCGTTCATGATTTCTCTAAGTATACATAGTTCTACTCTATAAAATTAAAAGCTTACACCTTTGATGTCTTTGTCAAGTTCCAAATGCTAGTTAAAACACAATTGATCTCCTCAAAAATAAAAATAAAAGGTCCAAACTGATGGTGGAGGCGAATTCACTTCTGGTCGTTTTCAATCTCATCTAATTCAACATGGTATTGTCCATCGAAAAACTTACCCCATACTTCTCAGTAGAATGGACTAGTTGAGAGAAAGCTTAGGCATATTCTTGAGACTGGCCTCACCTTACTTGCACATTCTGGTCTCTCTAACAAATATTGGGTAGATGCCTTTTTTACCTCAGTTTACATCATCAATCGATTGCCCACTGCTTTCCTTGATCATCTGTCTCCATATGAGAAACTATTTTAGCAAACACCCAATTATTCAAGCTTTTAAGTGTTTGGCTGCAAGTGTTCCCCTTGCTTCGACCATACACCTCAAATAAACTTGAATATAGGTCCAAAATCTGTGTTTTCCTGGGTTACACTCATGCAAGCTATCGTTGTCTTAATCTCTCTGCCAACAATGTGTACCTCTCGAGACATCTCATTTTTTATGAAAGAACTCTTTCTAAAAAAAGAGCATGCCACTTGACACTTACCCTCCAAGATCAGTGCCTTATTTGATAGTCCTTTCTCCATCACTGTAAGTTTACCTTCTACCTCTTCTGATGTCCCTTTCTCTATTTCTGATATTGCTTCAATTACTAGTCGAGCAATACCAACTTTGGAGTTATCCCCATCACTTCAACTTTACCTCTATCCTCAACCTTGAACTCTACTCCACCACAAGTAAATGACTCAGACTCCTCTCCCTTACCAAACCACTCCATAAGTCCATCTCAAACCTCAACTTCCATACCTGTAGCAACTGATATTGATCCCACCTCCCATGTACCAGCCTCACACCCAATGACTACTAGATTAAAGACTGGTTCTCTACATAGAAAGACCTTCCAAGATTACAAACTTTATACCACATGGTATCTTATCACAACCTTCCATACTACCTTGCATGAGATTGAGCCCACTTGTTTCACCAAAGCCTTTGCTGATCCATGGTGGAAAGATGTTATGTTAGATGAATATCCAGCACTTACCTCCTCTACAACCTGGACTTTGTGTCCACGAACTCCACGTCATAATGTCATACGTTATAAATGGGTTTATAAGATTAAATAAAGGCCAAATGGGTCAATTGATAGGTTCAAGGCACACTTTGATGCTAACCGATTTGCATCATTTTGTCCCTTGTAGTCATTTTCAGTGGCCCTTCCATCAACTTGATGTATCTAATGCCTTCCTCCATGGCAATCTTATGGAAGAAATGTATATGGAGCATCCTTAAGGTTTTATAGATTCACTTCATCTAGATTACGTTTGTCGCTTCAACAAGGCCATCTATGGCCTTAAACAAGCTCCTTAAGCTTGGTTCTATTGCTTATCTCCAGCTCTACTAGCTCTTAGGTTTAAGGCTTCCTTGGTGGATTCCTCTCTTTTTATTTCCATTCAAGGCAATACCAAGATTTTTCTACTCATTTATGTTGATGATATTATCATTAGTAGGACTCATCTCTTTTCCATTACATCTCTTGTGACTCAATTACAACAACAATTCCCTATCAAGCACTTAGGCCCTATTGGTTATTTTTTGGCATCTAAGCAGTTCGTAGTTTAGATGGTCTTCACCTTTGCCAAGGCAAATATATTTTGGACACACTTCATCGCTCCCTAATGCTTGGAACCAGCTCCCTCCCCTTACAGCTCGGGGTCTAAACACTCTAAACATGATGGTAAACCCTTACTTGATCCCACTGAGTATAAACAAGTCGTTGGTTCATTGTAGTATTGCACATTAACAGGTCACGACATTGCCTTTGCTGTCAACTAATTGTATCAACATATGCACTCTCCTACTACCACACATTGGTCTGCTACCAAGCATGTCCTAAGTTATCTCAGGCACATAATTGACCATGGCTTGTTCTATTCCAAGTCTCAATTGAATCTTCACGCCTTTTGAGATTCAGACTGGGCTGAGAACCAGGATGCAAAGCGCTCCACCTCATGTTTTGGAGTGTTCCTTAAGGATTGTCTAGTCTCATGGAGTGCCAAGAAGCAAGTTGTTGTCTCTCAATCAAGCACTGAAGTTGAGTACCAAGCCATGGCACACACCACATCTGAACTTTTTTTGGTTACACATGCTTTTCAAAGAGTTACATATTCCTTTTCTTCAAGCTCCCATGGTGTGGTGTGATAATGTTAGTGCTCTAGCCCTGCCTTCCAACCCCGTGTTCCACGCAAGAACCAAACATATTGAAGTTGATTACCATCTTATCCGAGAAAAGGTTATAAATGGTGATATTCTCATCGAGTTAATCTCCACTCAGGACTAGGTGGTTGACATCTTCACCAAAGGCTTGTCCTTTGCTCGATTCTCAGTCCTAAAAAACAAGCTTCTGTTTTGTCCTCTCCCTCTCAGCTTGAATGAGAATGTTAAAGAAGATGATACACTAGCCATATCTAACTCAACTCATCATAGGACATCAACTCAAAATCCCACTGATTGTAGCCAAAGTCTAGAGAATCATATACAGATTTTAAGATTGTAAACTTCCTTTCTCAATTGTAATGTACTAATCTATATAAGTGTAATACAAGACCTAGTTTTGGTACTTTTAACCAAACTTTTTCTCATTCTCTTTTAGGAATGATCATCACCTTGAAGCTTTAAATTTTCATCTTATTTCTCATGATGTCTAATTATATTTATCATGGTAAAGTCTTTGTGTTTAACAACAATACTACAATACAACTCAACATGACTTATGGCTCGTCTTCTGTGAATAATAGTGAAATAGTTTGACTTAAAATGTTTTATTAGATTTTAAAAAATGAGAGAGAAAAAGTTGAATAAATATACTATAAAGTTAAAAATTTGTTTGAATATAAATTTTTAATATTATTTTTGTTTTGAAGTTTGTAAAAGTTTTATTGGTTTGTATGATTGGATAATAATTAGGTAATGATTAGATAAAACAGTTGAAGATTTGAAATTGAAAAGTGTTTTATATTTAGTGATATTTGAAAATGGAATTAATTATGAAAAGTTTTGAAAAATCTAAAAATTCTATCTCATATCTGTATTCAAACTCCCCCTTATACTCGGTGTTTGTGTTTTATAAAAAATCTCATCATAATAAGTTTTAACCT
The DNA here is from genome assembly GCA_029856935.1 of Cyclocarya paliurus. NCBI lineage: Eukaryota > Viridiplantae > Streptophyta > Magnoliopsida > Fagales > Juglandaceae > Cyclocarya > Cyclocarya paliurus. The sequence goes on from CM056956.1 coordinate 19,947,069, forward strand.
AGAGAATTATTTTAATAATATTAAAAATATCGGGTTGATTATTAAACTCTAAGATAGAAAAAATGGTGATACTGTAGTTGTTTAAAATATACTTTACTTGTTGTTTTCTCAGAAACATTAAAAATTTATTTTCAGCTGAAGTAAATATAATAAGTACATGTTATCAGAGAATCAACCAAGTAGAAACCTTGTGTATTGAATCACAAGAACGAGAGAAGTGTAGAAACTAGTGCAAGAACAGAGAAAATAGGACATCTTGATTGAGAGAGAAAAGGGCTTGTATTGTATTACTTGATAGCCAAAGTACATCTGTCAGGTCACTTATATACACAAAGTAATACAAGAAAATATAACTAACTAGGTGTATTTTGTATATTACATGTGTAGTTTATATGCCAGCTAGACTTATATAAGTTAATACTCTCCCTCAAGATAGAGCATATATGTCAAGAACACCCATCTTGGAAAGAATATTAGAAAATAAAGCAAGACCAAGGGGCTTAGTCAAATGTTAGCTAGCTGGTAGCTTGAGGAAACATGCAATGTTTTGAGAGAACTTGCTAGGAGCTTTTGCTGAACAATATGACAACCAATGTTAATGTATTTTATATGCTTGGAAAACTGGATTTGCTGCTATGTGAAAAGCATCTTGGTTATAACAAAAAAGTACTCCTGGTTTGGATTGTTGAATTGATAAATCTTGTAAAAAATGTTGCAACAAAGTAATCTCACATGTTGTAGTTGCCATTGCATGGTACTTAGCTCCTGCTGTGGATCTAGAAACTGTATTTTGCTTCTTTGATTTTCATGAAATAAGAGATTGACCATGAAAAATACAAAATCCAATCTTCGATACAGATTCGACCAACTAGTCTTCAATAGTGAAGTGGATCTGAGAGATGTATGCCTTCTATCCTAGACAATTTCACATTTCGATCCAGGGTAAATGAAGTTGGTTTACAAGCAAGATATCTTGCATTAGGTAAAACTTCAAGGGAATATTTCCTTTATGAATGGCAATGCCTTTTATGGAGTGAGCAATCTCAAGTCCAAGGAAATACTTCAAAGATCCAAGGTCTTTGAGTTTGAATTGAAAGTGAAGAAACTATTTTTAATCAGCTGCAAAGTATCATCATTACTAGTGATGATAATATCATCCTCATAAACCAATAATGCAATAAAAGAAGTACCTATCTGTTAGGTGAACAAAGTGTAGTCAGCTGAAGACTGAACAAAATCATGAGCTATCAAGGCAGTGGAGAATTTTAAAAACCATTGTCTTGAGGCTTGCTTAAGGCCAAATAAAGATTTATGTAATCAACATACCAGTGGAGAATTTGAAGAGTAAGCAGCTGCTTTAATAGAAACAAAAAATAAAAACTCCCCCAGAGTAGAAGCTCCATTATTAGTATAGTGAAAACCAGGTGGAAGAGACATGTATACCTCCTTCTTTAAGTTTTCATGCAAGAAAGCATTATTTACATCCAATTGGTGCAAGTACCAATTCCTGTATGCAGCAATAGCCAAAAGAGTATGCACAGTCACTAACTTGGCAACAGGTGACAAAGTTTCCAAGTAATAAAGTCCTTGTTGCTATATAGCCCTTAGCAACTAAGCAGGCTTTCTATTGCTCAGTAGAGCCATTAGAATCATATTTAATCTTGTAAACCCACTTACATCCAACAACTTGCTTGTTTGGAGGTAAGTAAGTTATTGAACAGGTTTTGTTATCTTCCAAGGCTTTAATTTTTGTTGCCATGGCATCACACCACTGAGTATGTTGTATGGCTTGACGAAAAGAGACAGGTTCTACTTATGAACAAATGGAAAGGGCAAAAGCTTTATGGGAATAAGAAAGTTTGGAATATGAAATAATATAGGAAAGTGGATGCTAAGTACCTGAAGCAAGAGAATTACTCGAGGAATCAGATGAAGCGGCTGCTCAAGTTTTGGCTAAATTACAATGATAATCTGCAAGATATGATAAATGTCTATGAATTCTAGTGGATTTTGGAATTTTATGCTGAGTAGTTACAGTAATTGATTGAGTAGCATTTAATGATTGAGAAGGCTCACTAGGAATTAGAGAATTTGTGGTAATATTTGTATTTGCAATATTGTTAGGATCATTTGATTGAGAAGTAGGAAACCTGAGTGTGTGAGACTGAAGGAACTCATATGATTGAGGAGGAGGTATCACAATCGACTCAGTGGAAAAAACACTGGATCATTTAAAAGGAAAAATGGATTCACGAAAAGTAACATCTCTGGACAAGAAAATGGTATTGTTTTCCAGATCACAGAGTTTATAGCCCTTAGTATCATATGGATATCCAAGAAAAAAAAAGGACGAGTTCTAGGTGCAAAGTTTGAATGATTATAAGATAATGTGGAGGCCAAACATAAGCATCCAAATACCTGAAGATGTGAGTATTTAGGTGTTTGTGAAAGTAACATTTCATATGGTGTTTTGTTAGACAACAAAGGAGATGGTGTTCAATTGATCAACTATGCTAGCTATGAGGATATAATCACTTCGGAAAACAAGAGGCAAGTTGGCAAGAAATCTAAGGGATTGAACAATATTTAGAAGGTGCTGGTGTTTATGTTCAACTACACCATTTTGTTGAGGTATTCTTGTCAAAAGTAGGCTGGTGGATTTGTCAAGGTTTCAAAGCCAAATCTTGCATATGGAGAGAGTGGATTCATTTTGTTTTGTTTACGAGAGACTCTTCCATAGTCCACCCCTTGAATTTCAATTAAGATTTAGTCTTTTCTTAATATAGAATTATCATCGTCTACTAGTGATATGATTATTTCTCTTTAGAAAACCATATTATATGGTCAAGAAGATCCCCTTATGTTTATTCCTTCGAATGACCTCAATCTTTTGCTTCGAACGGCTTTGGAGGGCTTTGAATTCGACCAGACAACACTTTCTTAGATTTTGTGTCAAGACCGACACAAATCGCCTTTCTATTCCGAAGTTCTAGAAGAAAACGCGAATCTTCTGATAGCAACACATGTTTGTTGATATAAAACGCCTCTAGTAGAATAGAAGTTTGGCATGTTAAACTCAGCTTCTTTGTCAGCACGAATTGTTTTGATACGAACATCAAATTGTGTATCTATGAATTTGAGAAATGGCTGAACCAAAGAGTGAGTATTAGATTTATTTTTCATAAGGTATACCCAAGTGCAATGAGAATGGACATCCACAATAGAAAGAAAATAGCAAAAACCAGTAATTAATTCAACAGAGAAGGGACGCTAGATGTCACAATGAATTAAATTGAAAACTTTATTACTGACGGTATGACTATTATTGAATGCCAATCTTTTATGTTTTGCCAATGGACAAACATTACAAGAAACTTTGAAAGAAGTACTAATATCAAGAATGGATTTTTGAAGTTTGTATCTTATTTGAAGAGGGATGTGTTAGCCTAAAATACCAAAAATCAAATTCAGAGAGATTTACAGTAGAAAAAACACTAGAATTCATAGCTGGAGCTTGAAAATCATCTTGCAGCAGATATAGACCAACCACTTGTTTAGCCAGTCCAATCGTCTTCCAAGAGTGTAAGTCTAGTATGAAGCAAAGTTGAGCAAGAAACACAAGACAACAAGAAGAATTTTCAATGAGTCTTTTGACTGAAATGAGATTAAAGGGATAATTTGGGAAATGAGATGAGATGATAATTTTGTAAATAGTAGTAAGATGGTTTGTAAATAATAGTGAAATAGTTTGAGTTAAGTATTTTTTAGTTTTGAAAAAGGAGAAAGAAAAAATTGAATAAAAAATATTATAAATTAAAATTTGTTAGAATATAATTTTTTAATATAATTTTTGTTTTGAGATTTGAAAAGTTGAATTATTTTTTATTTAAAAATTTAGAAAAATTATAATGATTAGTTTGAAAAAATTTTAATGAATAATTTGAAAGTGTTTGTGATTGAGAAGCAAATGAAATTAGATGAGAGATGGAAACTTTTTCCAAACATCCCGTAAAAGAAAAAGATGGGACATATAGAACAATGTACAGGACTAAGGAATCTAATATTTTCACAATACCAACATGTGTAACAAGAAAAACATGTGCCATTTAGTAAATTTATTGAAGTATTGACAAGGGGGATAATTGAAGCTAGGTAGAAATAGAACTGGCCATATGGTTAGTGGCACCGCTATCAATTACCTAAAAATTAGATTTACTAAAAATGTAATTAGAGTAAAAAACAAAAGGTAAAATCATACTTGACAGACTAAAAGAAGATGAATTGGAAGGTGACTTAGAATGGCCCATAGCTAGGGTTGTAAAAATAAATCGGAGAACTGGCCCAGACCAGTTGGTTTGGTTCGGCTTGGGCCAAGATCCGTTCCTCCATTTTAAAAACTAGTCATAACCAATTGGTCTCAATTTTATGATTTTTAGGATCGAACCAGTTTGCATATTTATATATTTTTAATTAATTTTTAATATTATATAGAATATTTTTTATACTATATAGAATATTTATAAATTATAATTATATATGAAATAATGTTATATTATAATTTATAACATAAAATTTTAATGTTAAACATGAGCATTTATTTGACCATATGTTTTAAATAAAATATATATTAATTACATTTTATGGCTTAATAAATTCTCAACATATTCATTTTGATAAATATATTAGTATATTAATTAGTATATTATCACTAACATATAGTAATAGTACTATACCAATAGTATTACTATATACTAGGGGTGTACAAGAACGGCTAGACCGACCTCCAGATTTAGGAACTAGCTGAAACCAATGAAGAACGGGTTGGTAGGTAGTGGGAATTTGATGAAATTGATATCAGCCAGTTCTGTCCCCGTTTGAACCAAGTTCAAACCATCAAACCAGCTGATATATATATATATATTAAGTGAAACTGCATCTTTTTACACATACCGTTGAGAAAAAAAAAATTAAAATGAAAAGATGTCGTTTAAACCAAACGACGTCATTTGGAATTAGGGTTTGAAAAAATCCTTCCCCTCAATCTTCTTCTCATTTCTCTCTTTCACTTTCTCACTCCTGACCTTCTCTGTTTCTCAATCCTATCTCTCTCTCTCTCTCACGTAGCACAACTGTGACCTCTATTTCCTTCGCAAGTTCCTCTTCGTACACTCCAGAGAAAGATTTCATGGCGGACAGTAGGTGTTTGTGAATCTTGGTGAACAGAAAGATTTCCTTTGAAAGTTCCTCTATTTCCTCTTTCTTTCTCTTCGTAAGTTCCTCCTCGACTTTTGTCAATCAATGGTGTTTGTGAATCTATGATGATTACGTTCAAGTGCTGAGTTGGAGTAGGTAACCCATTACGATTTCATGGCGGACAGTAGGCACATTCGTTGACGTTCTCTCCATTCTCTCTCTCATCGAACCACCGACGACACTGGCAAACTAATCGGATTTACACCAAGACCAACGTTGACGATTTTCTCCCCCTTCACTGGCTGGTTTAGGTTGCGATTTAGACATTTTCTCTTTATTGGTGCGGTTTCGGTTTTGGACCCAAACAGCACCGATACCTTCAATTTTCAGCCCTATTATATACTAATAGTATTAATGTATTACTAATATTTATATATATTAATATATATTTAAAACCAGAAAATCAGACTGAACTGGACCAAAACTAATAAAATTAGAAGTACAAGTTTAGGAGGCTAACGGGTCCTAAAATTTATCTAAAATTGAACCAAACCGGACCCGTTACACCCCTACCTATAGCATTCATTGTTGTGGGTTGAGATGATTGTGAAGAAAACTAAAGGAAGGCAAGAAGTTGACAGCCTTGTTCTTTGGAGAAGGGAAATTGAGGAGTGGTATTTGAATTTATGGTTGCTTCATCAAGGCCAGTGGAAGAAAAAGAAACCTAATTTAAAGAAGAAGTTTTGGTTCTTGTATTCTGACGAAATCCAAGTGGGTAACCATGCGACTTGTAGCACGTTTCAACTGTGTGTCCAGTGAGGCAACAATGGGTACAAACAGGCTTAGACCGTTGCTTAGGATAATGCTTGTTGTTTGATCCAGGAGAAACTATATTCGTGTTGCGTAAATCAGCTGATTTAGTCATCACAAAGGCTCCTAGAACTTTTCGTTGTTTTTCTTCTTGCAAAGTGAGAGACAACACCCTATCAATGGATGGCATTAGATCCATTAATAGGATTTACCCTCGAAGATGTGTAAATGAATCATTTAACTCAATAAAAAATTGAATAACATATTCCTTTTCATGCTGATTAATCAATCTTTAAAGCCCCACAAGAACACCCAAGGTTATAAGAACAACTTGGAATTGGTTTTACAGTAGAAAATTCATCCCACACAGCTTTCAATCTTGTGTAATAAGAACTCACAAAAGATTGATCTTGAGTTAAAGAAGCAATATCTTTTTTTGAGTTGAAATAGGCTATAATCATTACCTTGAGTGAATCGAGTCTTCAAGTTTCTCCAAACTTCTTTAGCAATTGAGGTACTAATGTAACAACTCAATCCTAAGATTAGGTCATAAAATAAGTATTATGTATTTTTCTTATAAACAATATTATTATTATTATTATTATCATTATTATTATTATCATCAGATTTTACATTTTCAGTTTAATAAGATTATTATCATTTTATTTTTAGTATTTTATTATGACCCAATTTTGTATAGCCAATAGAATTTTGTTTGAATTTAAACTTTATTCTCTCTATATCCACCCGTAAGCCTCATTTTTATCTGCAAATCTCTTCTTAGTTTTTCCTCCGGGTTGACCATCGAAACCAACTCTAAAATCCTATCAGCATACGTTTCTTTCTCCTATATGAAAATCCCACGAAGACTCTCTAAAATAAACACAAAAACCTCCAAGCCATACGTCTCTCAGTGTTTTATTTGCAAGTGTTCTAATGGAAAACCAATTCAATTTATAATCAGTTTCTCCACCCTGCACGTCTTGACTCCCAAGCACATTGCACGTCTCTATTCCTCTAGGTTTCCTTTAGATTCTCAATCACCTATATATATATATATATATATATATATATATATATGTATGTATATTCGGTTATCTCCTACATGAAGAAAACCTCCCGCCGCAGACCCCGCCATGCACGTAAACCTCCATCGCTAGCAGCTCCGAAAGTCGACCACTATGAGCTTAAATCTCCTCAGACATGCACGGATGTGGCCCTGTTTTACACTCCTCAAACAGAGCACCGCCCCGTTCATGAGAGACCAACGAGTCTCCACCAAGCCGAAGCAACTACGGACAGCCCAGAAATTTGCCGTCGCCAACCATCGTAAGCCAACGGCCAGCCGCGTCTCTCCACTGTCAACAACCAAAGAGGCCCCATGCGTTAGCATTGCCCAGCCCCACATAAAGCAGAAAACTTGGCCACCTCCCCTCTCTCCGTCCCGTAGCCTCGCCACCCGAAGCCAACTCTACACACGGCATCCCCTGTTTTAGCCCCTCAAAACAGAGCATGGCTCCTCCACGCATCAACCCTACACGTAAACCACCCATCAGGCACCATAGCCCAGCCTTGAACCCGCAGTGGAGCCACCGAAAACTGCCATGATTCCTTCCCCACGATGGATCCACTCGACGTCATACCACCACTGCCCAGAACACGCCGACCACCACAAACCCGTTGCACCAACTCCATCACAGAAACCAGTCGCGTCACCACCCATCTCTCTCCCTCTCTCGGCATCACATCACCACAGAGAAGCCACCCAGAGCCGCCGTACCCTGCAGCTTCCTCTCTCAGCGAGTCCATCGCAGAAACTTCTCCCTCTCACAGTGAGTTTTCGCTCGACCCTCCTCTGCCGTAAGCCTTAGTTGCATTTATTTTTCCTTTTATTTTCCCATGCTAGTGAATGTCGACTACTCTCATATTAAGTTTCTTTTAGGTTTTAGTTTTAGTAAGTGCAGATATTGATAAGATTACGTATATGCCCTTTTTAATCTAGTATCTTGAAGGATTGTTTTAAGAATAAATTACTTTATAAACTTACACTTAAGTATATGTTAATATTTCAAGTTGAGTTTAATTGTTTTAAATAAATATATTAATCAAGGTTCATTTTTATAAAGAAGTGTTTAAAGAATTTGAAATATATGTTCAAGTCTAATTTTGAGCCTAATATTTTAGTTAATATTTACTTTGCCAATTTAATAGAATTTAATAAAAATTTTATGTTATATTTTAAATAGAAAAAAATTAAGGAATTTTAAACTATATTATTTAGTATTAATTTTACAATTAAATTTCAACAGTAAATAGTAAGTGTTTAATCGTTTATTTTTAAATACTTTAAATCTATGGTATGAAATGAACCTCTAATGTTTTTATAATAGATTTTGATATATTTATGCTATTGAAGTTGTAAATTTTTAAAATAAAAAAATATGTTAAGAGTATTAAAATGATATTAGTATTTATTAGATTTCTTTTTAAACTAAATAATTATGTTAATCATGGGAAAGTAAATCTATTTTTTAAGAATTGAAGTTTATGACTTATTTAAAATAGCCAAAGTGTTTTACTAAAGTATAATACGTTATTAGTATTTAAGTAATTTAAAATATCAGGATTTATTGATTATAGTGTTAAACAAACGATTTATTTGACTATCTTCTAGATTATGAATTTAATTAAGTAGATTATTAGTACATGTTAGTTTTAGACAGATTTTGTAATAGTTAAATATTATGTATAGGCAACGAGCTACGAAATGATATTCAAGAAGAAACACAGCAAGATAAGTAATTTGATCACAAATTAGAATCATCACAATTCAGCTTATATATGTTATTATTAGTGCCAGTTCTTTGACAGCCATTTTTATGTACCACTCATGTCATATGCAAACATGTCATCCAACATAGCATACGATCATGTCATTCCGCATCATGTTCAGATTCAAAAATTATAATTATGTATGTATTATGTCATGCATCTCATGGGCATAGTAAGCTATCTTAAGTTCAAGTGCAAGATAATATCAGATCAGTTAATCAGATGGCCATTCAGATGCATGGTACCAATGCAATTCAGTTTCAGGGTGAATGTGAAAGACACAAACTCAAGCGTGGTCCATCATAGTATGCTAGAATACTATCAGTGGCTCCCCTTGCTACAGCGGAACGTGGGGCTGGTGCACAACCTCGCACACAGGGTTAAGTGTGTTGGCCAATCAGTTCAATCAAATCAGTCAGATCAGTCAGTTAATACAGATAAATCAGTCATGCATAGCATGTGCACCAGTATGAACAGTCATAATTTTAAACTCTCAGCATGAAAACTTTTATGAAAACCTTATGTTTAATATGTTAATGTTGTGATGGATTTCTTACTGAGTATTCAACTCATTTTAGTTTGTTTTTATGTTTTTAACCACCCAGGTGAGGATGATGATTACGAGCAGGCAGATCAGGATTAGAATGATCAGTTGTTTTAGTTTTGGATTTTCTAGAATAAAATTGACTTTTACGACATAATTTTTATTCAGTTATTCGTTTAAGTTTTTGAAGACATTTTTTATCAAACAAAGTTTTATGAAATAAGTCCTAATTTCATTTATTAAAAAAATTGAGATCTCTTACCGGGTTTCTTTTATAAAAAATACGTGATACTCCTAGCCTACGGGAAATGAGGTGTTACAACTAATAACACTGTTAGCAACTTCTTTGGTAAGAGAATTAAGAATCCATGGAAGGACCATATTGTTACAACAAAACCATAAAGATACAAGGGATCAGATTAAGGGACTGTTTGAATTCATAACTCATCTCAACTCATTTCATCTTCATCATCACAAATTTTCTAAATCTCACACAAAATATAATAAACAATTTAACTTTTTCAAATCCCAAACCAACTTTCCCAAATTCCTACACAAAATATAATAAATAATTTAACTTTTTCAAATCCCAAACCAACTTTCCCAAATTTTTATATAAAATATAATAAACAATTCAACTTTTTCAAATCTTAAAATAATAATAATATTAAAAAATATTATTCTAAAAATATTATTTTCTATTATTCACAAACCATCTCAACTCATCTCTAAATCCAAACGGCCCCAAATCCACAAGCCAAGAGAAAGTTTCATCCACAAAACCTGTTTTGTTCTTAGCATTGAGAGTTGTCAACATTGATATGCTCTGTGTAGTAATTCTCACCATTTAATGGTTGAGAAACTAAAATAGAATAGGGAATCTTGATTGAGAGAGAAAATGGTTTGTATTGTATTACTTGATAGCCAAAGTACATATGTCGGGTCACTTATATACATAAATTAGTAATTCAAGAAAATATAACTAACTAAGCAAACTGTATTTTGTATATTACATGTGTAGTTTATATGGCAGCCAGACTTATGTGTAGTTTATTTGGTGTTAATGTAAGTTCTCCATTTTCTTAATTTTTTTATTATTATTTAGAGCAATTACATCTTTCATCTATAAATTACCGCCTATTTTTTATTTTGCATTCTGAATTAACAAAAGTTTTAATTTACACCCTTAATTATCTATATTTTCAATTTAATCACCTCATTGATTAAGCCCCGATCATTGAGATTATATATGTCACATGACCATATTTTCTTTCTTATTAATCGAGGATGCAAGATGATATATAAATACAAGTAGTTTAACATTTAAATTGAAATTTTAACTAGTTTGAGGAATAAATGTGAAAAACAAACCATATTTAATTTGTGCGTAAAAATTATGATTTCTCCTTTTTATTTTAGTTTTTTAATTAAACGGTATGATAATATATATATATGCTTTTTTGTATATATATATATATATATATATATATATATATATATATATATATATATATATATATGCTTTTTCGGGGGCAAGTTTGAGATCATGTCCATGCTTAATTTTCAGAAGAATATATATATATATATATATATATATATATATATATATATATATATATATATTTGTTAACGGTGACTCAAAAAGAAAAATCATGTCTAATATTATATATAGCTAGTCACATTAGATTTAATTAGTATTTTCAATTCTGAACATGCATACAACCTAAGCAAAAACAATGGACAATCCAAAGAACGAGAAGAGAGAGAGAGAGAGAGAGAGCACGATAAATATTTCAAACATAGTAAATAATCGATCATAATTTGTTAAGAAACTGCGATCGATTATGTGAAGTTCTTTCTCACCAAATGCATGCTAAATTAAATCTCGCCATCCCAAAGCTCTGAAAGATTCTTGTAAGGGCCTTCATCAGAGATAAATTCAATTCCGGGGAATCCTTTCCGTTGTGGAATATGGCTTATCTTCTGTAACTCCTCTGGGCTTAATTTCCAGTCAAATATGTCTAGGTTTTCTTTTATTCTCTCCTTGTTGAAGCTTTTCACAAGCACACTGACGCCTTGCTCATATACCCATCTTAATGAAATCTTCATATGACAATAAATTACCACGCATCAATATGCTAAGTATATTAGTATTAAATTTTTTATATTTATGAAGTTCAAATTTAAAATAAAAAACAATAACCAAGTGGGTAGTGGTATCTTACATCTCTTTTATTACTGTTTTATTATCTATTTTTTTTGTTTATTTTACTATTTGAATTTGAATTAAAAATCTTCGAACTTGACATTTTTGTATAAATAGTTAATTTTTATAAAATTAAATTTATTTTTAATTAAATTACATGATTATATTATTTGATTGAAGTTATTTCCTTTTAATTTATGTAAGAAGATCATATTTTAAAATTTTTAGTCAAGACTTAAAAAAAGTAAAAGAAAAAAAATTGTTGAATAATAAAATAATAAAAAAAATGTATAAGGGTATTATTAGCTAACTAAATATGTCCAAAAGACTTTTCAAAATCCCAAGAAAGAACGAGATATGAAAAGGAAAAGACGAAGAAGAAGATAATATAATAATATTATTACCTGAGCAACTGATTTTCCTCTAGCATAAGCAATCTCTTTTAGCACCTCACATTCCATTACCCAGTTTGTTCCCCAAAGTGTTCCTTTGGCTCCCAAGGGAGAGTACGCTGTCACATGTATACCCCTGTCCTCACAAAACTCTCTCAGGCTTTTCTGTTGCCAAAGCGGGTTCATCTCCACCTTACAAATATAAAGCATGCAGGAGATGAACATGATGATTACATTCTGCATCCCGCAAACTTGAAGATCCAACTTTTTTGAGCAGTAGTACTAATAGAAAAGGATTTGAAATTGATGGAAAAACAAAAAAAAAAAACACAAGAAAATAAAGAAAAACCACCAACTTGATTGACGGCTGGAGGGATCTTTGCTGTGGCAAGTAGGGTTTGAAGCTTCTTTATGGAGAAGTTGCTTACACCGATGGATTTAGCCAAACCAAGCTTTTGACAGTTTTCCATAGCTTCCCATACAGATTTGAGATCTATAGGAAGGAGGTCCTCCTTTTTAACAGGCAGTTCCTTTTCCCCTGGCTTCAAGCTTATGGGCCAATGAATAAGATAAAGATCTATGTACTCCAAATTTAGATTGCTGCACAAAAGATATTGATATATAACAAACAACAAGATTATTCCTCATGATTAGATGAACAGAGAGAGGGGGCAAAAGAAGAAACAAATAAACAAGAGCTAGGATAACTAGCTAGCTAGTTTTTGTTATATTAATAATAATACTCGAGTGTTTTCTGCAGTGCAGGGAGGACACAGTCGTAGTGTGCATCGCTGCACCAGAGCTTGGAAGTGATGAAGAGTTCGTCTCTGCCTCTGATTAAGCCAAGGCGCAGGGCATCGTCAATGGCTTCCCGAAGATACTGCTCGGACTGGTATAGAGCAGCCGTATCAAAGTGGCGGTATCCCAGTCTGATGGCATGAAGGAAGGTTTCTCTCATGGTTTCAGAGGAGCCGCCGAAAGGGTATTCGGCCGTGCCAAAGCCCAGAAGTGGAATGCTCTTGCCGCTTGATGAGTCCAAAAGGAACTCTGGAATGCTGCTCCCAACCATGATTTTTCTGAAAATCTTATCGTGTGATGTTCGGCCCGTTCCTCTAGTCCGCCACGCGCGACTTTATAATATATAGGCAGAAATTAGCCTAAAAAATACATCACGGGACAATGAATCAATGATTCTATTACTTCGTTCTGTAGATCACTCCGCCCACACACGTGACTAGTATTTTATACTTGGAGTATTAGTACAATTATGTATAGTGTATGTGGCTCATATTTCTTTTGAAAAAGACTAGAGTCTGATCATCATTGAAAAATTATATTTTTCACGTAGATTTTATATTTATTTATTTTTTTTAAAGTATGTGATAATTGTACAATATGCGATGATAAATATCATTTCTCTTTATATTTTCAAGAACTTCTTGTTGTGGATGTGTTTCACTGCCATCACCTTACGATCACCTGCAACCAAAGAGTAGAAAGCTGGTGGGTCCAAGGGGACGCCTCCGATGTCTAAGTCAGTAATTTATTTAGCTAATAATAACAAACCATTCGACCCCTTACTTACCTGAGTCTATTTCTTTATATAGAACTCCATGAGTTAACTTTATTCCTTCATCAGATAATGATTATCCTTTATTTAAATTCAAATTTAAAGATGATGATTCATCTTTTAGCAAATTTGAAGGGTAATCTCTTTTATCTTCTGCCACCAACTAAATAGTTATCTAGTCGGTATTGGTTATGAGCTGGGTTCCCTTGGTATGGGTCTGGCTTCTCGGTGATGATATAGACTTTGGTCACAAGTAGGGGCCCAGGTCTACCTTAGGGGCTAACGGGTCGGGATGCCCTCTCCACTTCTCATCCATGCATGATACGACTTTGGACGTTTAAAAAAGAAAAAGAAAAAGTAGTGTGGTTGCACGTACGTGATTAATTCTTAATATTTAATAAGTAGTAAAATCTACTTAGAGCATTGTTAATGGCCTAGCCATTGCAAGTCTAAATTTTGACTAAAATTAGAATTTTTGGCTAAAGTCCAAACCAATAGAGATAGTGATCCACATTGGACTAGTCATCCTAAAGCCAAAATAATAATATAATATTATATATTTTAATAATAAATTTTTAATTATTAATTTTTTAAATATTTTTCAAATACACTCTATATATTAATTAATAATTTAATTAATAAAGAAAATATAACTTGACCCGACTGGAAACAATTAAAACTTTATTTCTACCAACAATTCATAAAATAATACCAACATGTTTCACCAGCAACATTGAAAGTCTATACCAGTTTCCACCAACTTCAGCAAAACAGTTCATAAAAACAAAACATCTATACAGAGTAGTTCATTTAGCAACATTTCCAACATTTCCAAGTTTAGCAAAACATTTGAGTCTATACAAAACATCTGCTGGACATAAAAACAGCAGCAACATTTCCAACTTCAGATTTCAGTCAAACACAAAAACAAAACATTTCCAACTTCAACTAGTTACAAGTCACTTCTACAGCCAGTTACACACCTCCGTAAGGTGTCGAAGGAGACTCCACTAGTATTTGCAATTATTGGTTTCTTCTCTCTGTAGAAACTTGCAACAAGGAATGTTTTAATATTTCTTTTTCAGCCGTAAATGTCAAACTAGTTTCACAATGAAACAAATCTCTTTGGAGATAAAAGGCAAAATAGTTTACAATATTACCATTCTCCAAGAAAAAAGAACAGGTTAAAAAGACCACCTTGGAAAAACCATCCAAAATTCACCTCATTAACAAATCATGACTATCAAACCAAATGGTCAATTATTCAGTCATCTGAATTATTGCAATATGTCTGCCAATTGTTCATAGTCATCTGGATTATTTGATAAATTGACATTGCCAATATTAGTTTATCGTGTGATTCTTGACTTTTGAGGCCTAAGTCATTGATAAACAACCAAAAGAAACAAAGACAATAGCAAATCCATTGATGAATACCCATACCTTGTGGTCCAGAACGTAGCCAATTTTGTGTCACATTGGAGGTACTCCACTCGTAGCCACTTTGTGGGGTTTCTCCAAAAAAATACATTCTAATCCCACAATGAGTTTTGGTTATCTTTATGGGGACATCAATAGCCCCACTCTCCTTGCACGCCTTAATCACCAAACCAAAGGTTGCAACCTTTTCCAAAAGATGGCCTGCAACCTTTGGTTTGGTGATCAGGCGTGCAAGGAGAGTGGGATTATTGATGTCTTCTTCCAACAATTGTCTCACGGTATTATGTCGAAGACTAATATGTCTTGATTTTTCATTATATTACTTGCCATAAACTCTTATCAATGTGGCTTGACTATCACAATGTAAGGAAATAGAAGCCATTGGACTTGGCCACATTGGCAAGTCTATTAAGAGGTTTCTCAACCATTCAGCCTCTTTTCCAGCAGCTCCTAAAGCCACTAATTCAGACTCCATAGTTGAGTAAGTTATAAAAGTTTGTTTCTTGGATCCCCATGAGATGGTTGCGCCACCAAAGGTGAACACCCACCCATTTGTGGATTTAGATCCATCATCCACACAATTCCAGCTAGCGTCACTAAAATCCTCAATTACAGATGGATATCCTCCATAATATAGAGCACATGACTTTGCCTCGTTTATTTTGTAGATGAGATGAGATGAGTTGAGATTAAAATTAAAAAATTGAATAAAAAATTGTTAGAATATATATTTGTAATATTATTTTTGTTTTGAGATTTGAAAATTTTGAATTATTTATTTTATTTTGTATTGAAATTTGAGAAAGTTGTAATGATTAGATGAGATGATATGAGTTAAGAAGTTTTCTGAAAACAAACGATGCCTTAGTTCCTTTTAAATAACCCAATATAATGGAAATTCCTTTCCAATGTTCCACGCTTGGACAACTTGTGTCTACTCAATTTGCCCATGGCAAAAGCTATGTCTAGATGTGTGCAATGCATTGCATACATTAGACTTCCAATAACACTAGAATATTCTAATTGTGATACACATCAATATTTATTTGTCCCAAGCTTCAAAGCAGGGTTATATGGAACACGAGATGTTTTTTCAAGTAAATGATTAAATTTACTCAGAATTTTATCAATATAATGACTTTGTGATATAGCATATGCATTATCATTCCTATATATTTTAATACCAATTATGGTATTAGCAACACCCAAGTCTTTCATATCAAAATAAGTGACAGGAAAGAGTTTGTATCTTTAATGCATGAGCTATTATCACTGGAAATCATCATATCATCTACATATATGCATATTATCACAAAATGATTATTGCCTACTTTAGAATAAATGCATCTGTCAATTTCATTCAAACGAAAACCACTAGAAAGAACCACATTATCAAATCTTTCATGCCATTGTTTGGGAGATTGTTTTAAACCATACAAAGATTTGACTAATTTACAAACCTTGTTTTCATGACCCGGAACAATGAAACCCTCTAGTTGCTCTATATAGACTTTTTCATCCAAATAGCCATTCAGGAATGCGGTTTTCATATCCATTTGATGAATTTCAAGATTAAATATAGAGGCCAAAGATATCAATGTTCTAATAGAAGAAATCCTAGCTACAGGAGCATATATATCAAAATAATCAATGCCCTTGGACTGTCTAAACCCTTTGGCTACTAGTCTAGCCTTATATTTAACAATGGATTCATTAGTTTTTAATTTTCTCTTGAAAATCCACTTTCATCCTATGGGTTTAGAACCGGAAGGCAAATCTACAAGGATCCATGTCTTATTTAACATTATAGACTCCATTTCATCATCAATTGCCTCCTTCCAAAAAGTAGCATCCCTATATTTCAATGCTTCTTGTAAAGTAAAAGGTCATTTTCCAAGTTATAACATAAACAAAACTCTTGCAAGATTATTTTAGAATTTCCCTCTACGAGGTAAGTTATAAAATTAGGACTGAAACCTTTTTCTCTTATTATTCTCTTGGATTTTCTAATTTTGGAATTCTTTTCATTTTTAGGAAAAACTTTTTCACGAGTGCTATCTTTATAGAAAGTGTTACCTCTAAGAGCATTAGTGACTGTAGTGGGATCCGACTGAGCACTATTCGAAGAATTATTGTTCAGAACTTTTTCTTTTCTATTCTAATGGGAGAGGAAGCTTCAAATAGAAGACGTTTTTTTTTAAGGGGGGCTACCCTCTATCGGCGTTGAGTGCAGATGGGGGAGGGGGAGGGAGAGGGAGCTTTGGGCTTCGTGTGTCTTGCAGATGGGGGAGGGAGGGGGAGAAAGAAGGAGGGGGAGATGTTTTGAGGTGTATGTGGCTGTAATGAAAATTTGTATAGAATGCCTACGTGTCATTATTTTATTAGTGGGTGTGAAAATGGGTTTCAAACCCATCCGGCCTGAAGCTTTTTCCTAAGAAATAACCGCATGCCAAGTCTGCCATGCACGGAGCTGACCCATCATTTAGAAGTGATTTTTCCACCCAAATTGAGATTTAAATATAACTCAATTCGTATTAAGACATACAGTTTGTAGTACATACAAGTCCTAAGAGCATTGGCCAATGGCTCCAAATTTTGACTAAAATTAGAGCTTTTGGCTAAAGTTCAAACCAATAGAAAATTTTGTCATAATGAAAAAGAGTCAACAAAATAAACAGAAGCATTATTCTTTATTAAATTAAGTCTAAACATTCCATCAATAGCGTATCCTTTGCCCACAAACATGCCAATCTTTGTCAATACAAATTTATCAGACTCAACTATAAACTTATAGCCATGTTTGGACAAAAGACCGCCAGAAACCAAATTCTTACGAATTTCTGGTGCATGAAATACATAAAGTAAAGTAACTATTTTGCCAGAAGTAAACTTCAACTCGATGGTGCCTTTTCTAACTACTTTTGTGGTAGAAGAATTTCTCATGTAAAGTTCAATCTCTTCACCAGTCTTCTCATATTTCTTGAAGAGATTTTTGTCTCCAAAAATATGACGAGTTGCACCGGTATCGACCCACCAACAAGAAGAATTGAATACCATATTAACTTCAAACACTTCAACAATGAGATTCTCTTCAATATTGTTTACTTGCTCTTGCTTCTTTCAAAGTCTTTGATGCAGTGTCCCTTCTTTTTACAGAAATGACAAGTTCCTTTCTTTTTGAAATTTCTCTTACTCTATTTGTTAAGAACATGAGTATCAATTCTAGGTTTCTTTCCTTTCTTGTTGTCTGTTTCAACAACATGAATTGACTTATTCATTTAAGTACATTTTATCTCGCAACTTTGACTCCTCTTCAATTTGGAGTTTTCTTTGAAGACCCTTAAGAGTAAAATCATCTCCCTTTCTCTTCAAAAGCTTACAGTAATCCTTCCAAGTTGGAGGTAATTTGGCAATAATAGCACCCACTTAAAGTTTCTCATCAATAGGAATACCATCAGAAATAATTTGTTGAACAATAAGTTGTAAATCATGCACTTGATCAAGTATAGGCTTATCATCTACGATTTTAAAATCGAAATAATTACTAACAAGATATCATCCCATATGTCCTTTGAATCTTTCTTTGGTGCGTACATATCGAACAAAGGATTAGTGAGAGTGTTGAGAATATTCCCACGGCATATTTAATTATCATCATCCCATTTATTCTTCACTGCAGTTTCATTTTCCTACGGATCTTGAGTTGTAGGAAGAACTGGATAAGAAATATCTAGCACATACCATACTTTCAAAGTGGTAAGTAAGAATTCAACTTTTTCCTTCCAACGTCTGTAATTGTTTCCATCAAACCGATCCAACTTTGAAAGATCTTGTGGTACAATGGTCAAAGAAGTGATCGAGGGATTTGAAGAAAAAGAAGCCATAATATTTTGTCTAAGAACTGTTCAAAAAATAAGAATAGCAAACAGAGATTTTTGATGATATACAGTGAGGCAATTGTTAATCTATCTCTTAGACAAATATTGTCTCCCACTCATATAGAGTTCTGCAAAATAGAATCTGGTAATACTGTCCTCAAGATACAATTGTTTATATAGTGTGTAGAGATTTTCAAATTCTGAACACTAAACCATAGAACGAATAGATGCAATAGCAGCAGTTGCAATGTTTCAATTTGAACTTAAATGAAACAGTTACTATCTGAAGAGGTGTAGAAATAACTGTAATTGATAGTTAACAATAATTGTCAAAAAAGAAGAAAGAACACATCATTTTGTTTAAGTAAAAAATTTCGTCACTTGCGACGATGCATACGTGCATCTAAAGCGTCAATGCGTCTAAGTGTCGTGTGCGCAATTAGTACTTTACACTGGGTGACACTACTATTGTGTGTCTACCCTTGTGTTCCATTTTATGTATAGTGAAACTCATTCACTTATAAACCACTAAAAGTTTTTTTGTCTTTTCAATGTGGGATATTTGAAATAATCCAACACTCTATACATCGGCTTTTTATAATATTTTCAAAACACCATTTTTAATGGAGGATATTTTTGTAAAACTAAATTGTAAAACATTTGCATGATCTATATCATTACTCTTCATTATTTTGAGAAAATTTTAACTAGTACTAATCTTCTAACCCTCACTCAAATTGTGGGATCAGAGTATGCTAAATCACTTCATCTCCCCCTCTTCATGGGTGAAAATGACTCAGTCTTCCTCGTTAGGTGGATATCTCTCTTGTTGATAAAATTCAAGTTTAATTTATAGATGATGCTTCAAAGGGCAACCTGAGTCTAGCTGGTTGTGGAGGGATTATAGGACTCCACGATTGTTCTTTTATTCATGATCTTCTTATCTCTTAGGGTTATGGGACTAATATATTTGCTAAAGTCACTCCCTTAAGCCATGGTTTATTAATTCTATGCTATTAGGTAATAAGCTTGCATTGTCTAGTAATTGAAACTGATTTAGTGTAGATTGCCTTGAAGATACTGTGACTTGTAGGATGGAGTTTCATTCTCTTTTCACACACCAATTGTGACATTAGGCTTGTGTATAGGGAAGGAAATCAAATGGCTATTAATGGATTGGTTAATCTTGGCGATTTCGGACTTACTCATGCTACCTTTTCTTCCATTGATCGAACTCTCCTCTAAATTTGTTGGTCACTTTTTTTTGGACAGATTTGGGATACCATGCTTGCTTCTAACACTAATATTTTTTATTAATCTTTTATATAACACACTCTTATTGTTGTATTGATTGTTGTTAGCACTTGGCATTGTTATCTTAGATTTTAGTTTCTTTTTTTCTTTTTTTTTTAAAGGAAAGATTGCTCTTATTCATACTAGAAAATCAAAGAATGAATATATGAAGGAATGTCCTCCAATAAAATGCTCTCCTTAAAGGGTTTAAGTGCATTGTTTGCAAGTGCATGGGCCACAACATTAATATTTCTAGGAATGTATTTAATAGACCAATGAGACATCTTGCCCAATAGATTTTTCACATCTCTAATAATCAACCCTGCTAAGCTCCATTTCTCTGTAGAACTATTGATGTCATTCACCTCTGACTATGCATCACCCTCGAGAATCACTTTCTGCAATCCTAACTCTTGGCATAGAATCAAAGCTTTAAGTACAGCATGGGATTCACCCATCTTGCCCAATTTTGAACTATAACTCTCACTCCCACTTTGCAATGTACTTTATCAATGGTTGCATCCTAATAGATCTTGAAGGTATTGAAAGGAGGTGCACTCCATTGTTGCTCAGCTGGGACATTAAGAGCTTCTCCACAGGCAATTTCTTCATAACATCCTTGTATTCAATAACAGCTTGGTGGGCCAATTGTACCACTTTACATGGAGGCAAAAAGTTTTCCACAAAAACAAAACTATTCCTTCTCCAACACAATTGATAAGCTATGGCTGCCAATTCTTCAATTTCCTCTTCATTGAGGATAGGAATAGATATGACAACACTTCCTGGAAAGGTTTCTCTATAACAGCCCATTTTGAAACATTTTAGAACAAGATCCTCATAAATCCTTAGTAGAGATACAAGACCATAGCGCATGAGTAACAGTTTGTTGATCTATGCTACACACTAGACAATTTGGAGAGTTTAAAATCTTCCTCTTGAATAGATTCAACATTGTAGGCAAAGACTCGTAACATGCTCTCCAAAGAAAAACCTTAACTACATTAGGGGCCTGCAACTTCCAAATCTTAGACTAAAGCCCTGTGGTAGAGGAACTCCTGGAAGATTGACACTTTTTGCTTTCTTGAACTTCTCCTAACAAGTGATAAGCACTTCTAACTGAGAGTTTTCCATCACCTATGCATCTCCAAGTGAGCCTATCTAGGGCATTACAAAGACTAATGAGGAATTATGCTAATCAACTCTACTTCTTCCTCTGAAAATACTTCTTTTAGCAAAGATACCTTCCATTCATTACAATTAGTGTCAATTAAAGTTTTAACTAGAGAATTATCCTCCAAAATTCTCACTGGTGATTGAATTTTGAAGGAAGTTGGTCAAGGGATCTACTTGTCATGACATATCTTTACAAACTCACCATTTCCAAACTTCCAAATTAGGCCATCTCTAAGTAATTACTTAGCTACCATAAAACTTCTCCATAAGAAAGATGCATTACTGCCCAACTTGCCATTCAGAAAGTCTGATCTATAAAGTACTTTGCCTTGAGAACTCTAGCTGCCAAAGAGTAAGGAGGTTGAATAATCCTCCATCCTTGCTTAGCTAGTAGGACTACATTGAAATTTTCAAAGTCTCAAAACCCAAGTCCACTTGCCAATTTAGCCTTGCCTTGTTGCTGCCATGACAATAAGTGAGCCTTAGATCTGTCTTCCCTTTTCCCCCCACCAAAACTTCTGCATATATCCATTGATCTCATTCCAAATGGTCTTTGGAATCTTGAAGATACCCATACTGTATGTTGGGATAACCTAAATAACTGACTTGAGAATGACTTCTTTGCCAGTCTGAGATAAGAACCTTACTTTCCAGGTATTCATTTTGCTCTTGATTCTGTCCAGTATAGGCCTGAAAGCAATTAATTTTTGTTTTCTCACATAAGAAGGAAGACCCAAATATTTCTCATAAGACTTGGATACTCTCAACCCTACAGTAGAAATGATGGACTCCTTTGCATCTTGTCTTGTATTCTTGCTGAAAAAGGTTGAAGTCTTGTCTAGGTTTAATCTTTGACCTGAGGCTATTTCATATGAATTCAAAAACTTGAATACCCTACTCCATTCCAATGGATTAGCCTTGCAAAAAAGAAGGCTATCATCTGCAAAAACTAAATGGTTAACAAGCAAAGATCCTCGAACAAAAGGAAAGCTAGAAGTGTGACCTTTCTTCTCAGCTTTATCCAACATATGACTTAACACTTCTGAGCATAGGATACAAAGATAAGGGGAAAGAATGTCCCCTTGTCTTAAGCCTCTAGAGGGTGAGAATTCTTATTGCGGTGTTCCATTAATCAAAATTGAATATCTTACAGTGCTCACACACTGCATGATAAGCTCAACCCATAGCCTATCAAAACCCATCCTCATTATAATAGCTTCAAAAAAATACCATTACACTCTATCATATGCCATGCTCATGTCTAATTTAAGTGTGATGTATTCCTCTTTCTTCTCCCTCATTCTGTGTTGCATAAAGTGCATAGCTTTGTAGGCCACTATAATATTATCAGAGATTAATCTTCCTGGAATGAAGGCACTTTGAGAAAGAAAAATAATATCAGGAAGAATTGCTTCAATCTGTTGGCAAGTACTTTAGCAATGATCTTGTAGAATACATTGCACAGACTTATAGGCTGAAAGTTAAAGACTAGACTTGGATCATTCATCTTAGGAATTAAGGCAATAAAAGTCTCATTAAAACACTTAAGTCCCTTTCTTGACAATAAAATGTCTTTAACTGCAGCAACCACCTCAATAACCAATGTACACCAATGATCTTGATAAAACCTAGCTGAGAAACCATTTGGGCCTGGAGAACTCAATGAGTTCATCTCAAATATGGCACATTTGATTTCCATAGTAGTGAACTCCTTTAACAACTTCTTATTCATATTTGCATTGACAATAGGGCCAAAATCCTCTAGAATCTCTTCTATCCCAACTGGCTGTGAAGTTTTAAACAAGTCCTGGTAGAACTCTTGGAATAACCCACTCACCTCCTCCTGTCTTCTTGTATACTGACCCCTATCATTTGAGATCCTAGGGGCAGGAAATGACTTGAAAATGAAGCGATACCACCGGGAAAGTCAGAAATCCACGTGCAAACTGAGGTACGAGGAACGTGGATTTGCAAGTGAGTTGTCCATGGAGGAACATCAAAGTATAGTGGGAGAAAGGTGTGGAAAATGGGACTCTGAAGGTGAACAGAGGAGTTGATGTAATGAGGCCTTCAAGTGGTGTTCCGTCCGTCGCAAACAAAAGTGACCGACGGCACAAACAGGAGGTGGAAGCACCGAGAATGTATTTGGCGAAGTGGGTTTTCTATTTCTGGGTTTCGTTGAAGTGGAGAAGAACAGGTGGGGGGAAAAAGCTTGGGGGGAAATAAACTTATTTGTGTGTTTTGGTGCCCCACAATGAATCTCGATGTAAATTACAGCGTCGCAACAAGTTAAAACTTTTCCAGAGCACAAATTCGCTGCTGAAACGGAAACAATCATTGCAAAAAACTATTTAAGTGAAGTCCAGGACAAAAATCGAAGTTTGGTGTTAAAAACGTGCGGCAACTTGAAAATCATTGAAAATAATGTCCATTTGCAGCAATTTTTTTTTTGTAGCAATTTAGAAATCGCCGAGAAAGGACTTTTTTCTTATAGTGATGGTTTCATTTAAATTTTGAAGCAAAAAATTGTGTAGGCATGCTAACATTCGAATGGATGATGAAAGTGTATTTTTTTGGTTTCTTTAACTTGAATCATGTATATTGAGCAGAAGCAAGAAATAAGTCTGATTTCTTATCTCTTTAGTTTAAATAAATGTTGACATTGTATAGGCATGTTGGACTTGCATAAGGAAACATGTTCGTAGATCACTTGTATATCTTAGAAGTTTTATAAGATACAATTATGACATTGCAAATCTTATCAAGCAGTTTGGGTGCTTAAAATCACTAGAAAAAATACAAAACTTGCTCAAATAATGGAAAAGTGTTATAATTTATCATGCAACTGAAATTTTATAAGTGTCATTACATGCTTGCTTGTAGCTACCAACTTTTCTCACTTTTACACACTAATTTGCAAGAGATGCTAAAGTGGATCTAATTTGTTAATTTTTTTGTTCTGTAGAAGATATTTAAGTTTTGTTATCACTTCATTTTACAACCCTATTAAAGTTATAAAGAGCATTTCCGATCAAGTTCTTGGAGTAAGAGAATAGAACATGAAGCAATCTACAAGTGACCAACTTACTATTGTGACACTCCATCGAAGCTAAAGACCTCAGGCAATCCAAAAAGTTTCAAGAGACTATGATTAAAGAGATATTGAAATTTCTTTGAATGGGTTGACATGGACATGCCACAAATCCCTTGTTGTAGAGGACTTTGGTTACAAGACTTTGGAGGTAGCTCAAAGAAAAAAAATGAAAAGATCAAAACTGAAATTGTAGGATGGAAGAAGCAAAATTGAAGAAGTATTCTTCCAAGTGATGTATAAAATTGAATTTATTTTTAATTAAATTACATGATTATATTAGTTGATTTAATTTATTTTTGTCTAAACTATGCAAGAAGGTCATGTTCTGGAATTTTTAATCCAAATTTAAAGAGAAAAATTAAAAAAAAAAATAGTTCGGTAGTAAAACAGTAGTAAAGTAGGTATAAGTGTATCATTATCCATATATTTATATGTGTAGAAATTAGTGATAGAAAATAAAATATAATATAGAAGAAGATGGAGAAGAGAGAAAGAGGGAAAGAAACTTTGAGGGCTACATCTTTGCTTTCTGAATTGTTGTTGAATACAAGCCATACATCTCTATTTATAAAAAAAATACATTGAAATAAGATAGGTAAATATCTTAAATATTATGAAAATCAAATCAAGATTTGATATTATCTTCAACATCTTCCCTCAAACTCAATGTGGAAAACTTTGGAATCTTGAGTTTGAAATTTAAAAGTAGTATTCATATCCATTAATTAATCGTCATAAGATGATGATGTTGGTGATGAAGTGGTTGGCAACTGGAACATCAAATCTGGAGATGTTACCACAATGGGCTATATATGGCCTTCGTAAACTATTGGACCAAAATTGTCCAAAATTGGATCTAAAGTTTCAAACAATGCTCATAACAAATCAAAATCTAATAAAAAAAAATGTTACACAGCTAATGGAGATATTCCAAATACATTGATTTGAGACGACACATAATTGAACAACGAATAAAATTTTGTAAGATATAAAGTTAGCGGAAAAATAAATATTTCACAGGATCGAGTCTAGCGTTAGCCAAGTGCTCTAATACCATGATAGAAAATAAAATATAATATAAAAGAATATGAAGAAAAGAGAAAGAGGGAAAGAGAATTTGAAGGCTACATCTTTACTTTCTCAATTGTTGTTGAAAACAAGACATACATCCTTATTTATAGAAAGATCACATTGAAATAATGTAAAATAAATATCTTAAACACTATAAAAGTCAAGTCAAGATAATATCTTTACCAATTAGCTTTAGAAATCCATCAAAAGGCAATGCTTCTATTACTTAATGATGGTCTCCCCACCCCCAAGATAATTAAATATGTGTTATGTGTGTCAACAATTTTTTATCACACCGTACGTCCATGTAAAGACTAATTTCAGGGCATATTAGGAACTCCACCATACATTCCCATCATTAAAAAAAAAAAAAACAACA
This sequence comes from Cyclocarya paliurus, assembly GCA_029856935.1. Taxonomy (NCBI): domain Eukaryota; kingdom Viridiplantae; phylum Streptophyta; class Magnoliopsida; order Fagales; family Juglandaceae; genus Cyclocarya; species Cyclocarya paliurus. The sequence goes on from CM056956.1 coordinate 19,972,947, forward strand.
ACAACACCACTTTTGTGGAATCTCTCAAGGTATGCAAACGGCCGGATGTTTGCCGGCTCTCCCTCGATTATAAATTAGGCAGTCGCTCAAGTAAGGGATGTAAATAAATCAGTCTGTTCGATAGCCTACTCGGTATTTGCTTGTTAAATTCGAATCGAACTTGACTCGTGAAGAAAAAAAAAACTCGTCTGTGAGAGCAAATATCCACTCAATTAGTAAATGACATATACTCAACAAAACTCGATTCAACTAAAACTCGTTAAGACCCACTTGTTTATACTCGAGTTGACTCGTTAGCTTGACTTGATTAAAACTCATTCATATATTGATAAATATATACAAACATATATGTATATATTAGCTAATAATATAAGTATAACACTTTTATAATTAAATATATAATATATAACCTAATTGCTTATGTATATAGATTGAATATACTTCATAGTTATATTTTATAATTTGTACAATAATTATTCAATAAGTTTTAATAATTTCATATATTAGTATGTAGGAAATATATATTATTAATATATTATTTGTATATATTAATAATTTATGTAGTTATATAATATATTGTTATTATGGATAATTACTTATCAAAAAAAATATTGTTATTATGGATAAATATCAACTAGTCAAATATTAATTATTTATAAATTTTTAAAATCTTATAATTCAATGGAAGTTCTACTTGTTAGTTGTACAAACTTAATATTTTATTTTTTATCTACGTAATTTTTTAATTTTATTAAAAAAAAAAAGTTCGAGCTAGCTCGACTCAAGCTCGTTTTTGGGACAAGCTCGAATATTTTGAATCAAGCCGAGCTCAACAAACTCAAGATTGGCTCGACTCTGCTCGATTACAGCACTACACTCAAGGGCCAAGACCCTTTGTGAAAAAAGGCCCCCAAAAAATCTTATGCAAAATCTTTTAAATGGCAAAGAGAAAGTTCCAATTAGAGGAACTACAAGTAGTAAGAGGAAATTTAAAATAATGACCCCCCAGCTTGATTTCAAATAAAGGATAAGGTAGTTACAAGGCCCCAAGGGGACCACTTTGTTGCTTTATATATGTCCAAAGACTATCACTCTAAGAGGTACACAAATATTGCCTTTTGTTCTACAAACAGTATCAGGCGATTCTCTTAACTTAGGCATCGAAAGTGTTTCTACACTTTTGAACCCATTTTTCCCTTCTTGTTGTAGGTTGCAAGTGACCAGGAGCATGAAACACGTCCATAACACTATCAAAGTTTCATCAAAAGTGTGTTTGGTGTGTCAATAAAAAAATTCACAAATAGATTTATTTTTCTTGAATATTTTTGTTTACGAGTCGATGCAGAAAACATACTATTCACACCGCTTACATAGCAAGATTTCATTTGCAAGAGATTTGATTTTTATATTTTCTCTTATAAATCAAGTCATGACAAGTCAACCATGTAGAGAGCATGCCCTTCGCACCGACTTGCAAATTAATATTTTTAATTCTCTATTCTCTCCCTCGTTATTGCTCTCTTTTTGTACTTGCTGCTCAATTGGCACTACAATGTATAGTTCTATCTCATTCTCCATCTCCCTATTGCTCTCTTAGGATTCATTTGGCAACACAACTATTCTTAAATATTCTCAGATATTTCCTTCTCAAATATCATTAAACACAAAACACTTTTTAATTTCAAATTTTAAAATTTTTCATTTAATTATTACAACTTTCACAAACAAAACATAAAAAATAATACACGTTTTTCAAATTTCAAAACAAAGATAATATTGAAAAATTCGATGTAAACAATATTTTAATTTTATAATATTTTATTCAAAAAATTTTCTCTCATTTCTCAAAACAAAATAAAATATCTTAACTCAAACAATTTTGCTACTATTCACAGTTGTAATGAGATATTCTAAATATCATTTCTATGCAATTAGAATTAAATTCTCTATAACATAATTGGCTTTTTGCAATATATCGGTCCTATAATTAATTTGAACATTTATGACACAGAAATATAGAATGCAACACATACAACAAGGTATTAAAGGTAAAGGTAAACGTATTATATAACTAAATATATATTGTTGTAGTAACATCCTGTGACAGCGTTTGTAGTCCAACGGTTAGGATAATTGCCTTCCAAGCAATAGACCCGGGTTCGACTCCCGGCAGACGCATTTTTGTTTCTTTTTTACAACAAAAACTGCCGTCTTAAAAAAGAGTAACGACGTCATTCCAAGCACCGCCCCCACCGAAGAGATATTTAACGCGGGAAAAGTTAAACAAACCACAGCCTCGGAGCGCACGTTTTCGTCAAACACGTTTGCCGTTAAAGACAAAAAAACGTGAGGGCTTCCTTCATTCGTGTGGTTGAGACGCTCTTCTTCCAACTCTAATACATAATCTCCACCGCACGTTGGCCCACTCGCACATAGCTCCCGACCACATTTCATGGCCGGCACGAGCGCCTCCTCCTTCACTCCACACGTAATCGGATCCACCGTCTTCGAACTTTCCAGAATTAACCGCACCGCAGCTCCGGTTTTGGTCCGGATCTCTGCCAAGGCCAATGGATCCCCCACCTGCGACGACGCCCTTGCCGAGGGTCCCTCTTGCATATTCGTTGGCCCTATCGAGACCGCCAGCCAAGAAACCCTAGAAGCTCTTTATCGTCAAGTAGGTTACGGTGGTTCTCTTGATTTCTTAGTAACTTAATTTTTTTTATCACTGAGTCTGGTTGTGTTTGGTTGCCGAGAAAATGTTAAGGAAATGAATTTCAATCTTTTCATATAATTAGCGATTTATTTGGTTCATGATTCCTCATACCTGCTAATGTTATTTTCAATTTAATTCCTGCGAATTTCATTTTTTTTGTGGTTCTTGGTTTCGCTGTGAAGGTCAAATGCTGAATTTGCCTGTAATTGATGTAGGCACGGGACGCTTATTACAGCGGTGAACCTTTGATAGTTGATGACATGTTTGATAGAGTAGAGGCAAGTTTCATTCGCCTTTCTAGTCAATTTGAACTGAATTCATTTGGTCTATACACTGCTCTTATGTGGTTAATAATTATAACAGTTAAAGCTACGGTGGTATCGTTCGAAATCCATTATCAAGTACCCTCGTTGTAGTCTTAGGCGGCAATCAACATATGCAGATGCAGAGGTAATTCTCCATAGAATCATTTATTCATGTTTGTGAATCTTGCATTATTTTTTTACTGCACGTCTCTACTTTTTACTCCTAAGTAAATATTGAATGGTGTCAATATTATTCCTCCTGTATGGTTCTAGGAAAGTAAAAGGGAATTTATTTCCAAAGGGGCTGTAATGACCTTGTATTTTCTGTTTTGGCTGACAAAAAGAAAATTATTTTCCTTTGATGATTTGCTATGACCCATCTGGTCAATAGGAAACTGAGTTTTTATACGGTAACATATACGATATATTGGCTGGGATAATTTAGTTTGGTTGGTGCTTAGGCCCTTGGGTTTTCTCCCACTTGAATATTCCGTGACATGGTTGTAGGACAGGAAGATCTATCACAGGTTTTTGCGTTAGCGAGCATATGGATCCTGTTTCTTGCATTTGGCAGTTCAGCATGTATGGTGCCTATAATATACACAGTTGGCCTAGCTTATCAAGATGCATACAGTTCAGGATCTTTTTACAGCAGTCAAGCACCTGTATTGGAATTTCTTGCCACGTTGAATGGCATTCTTTTTATGGCAGTGGGTTCTGTGATTGGCTACCCAATTGCGTCAGCTTCAGGTAATATATTATAAGGTGTAGATCCTTGCATAAAAATTCCGGGAAAATAAAAGGCATTTTAGTACACCTGAATATTAGAGCTTTCTAGTGGGGACATTAATTATTTGGCTTTATGGATCAAACCTAGAATTTGGATAAGAATACCTTCAATTTGGTTCTTGCTATTGCTGCAAATGTTATCATTACTTACGCATCCATTTCCACAGTTAAAGTGCTACAAGGCCTTTGGAGGAATGATTTGGTAGCACTTAAAGGGGCATGCCCAAATTGCGGGGAGGAGGTCAGTCTATCACATGTTGTATTATGCAAAGTTCCCTGAGGTTTTTTGTTTTAATTTTCTTTTCCCTATAATCTATATTTATCTTGTCCATTCTATGTTTCAGCTTGCATTTATACACTTTCAATAACTTTATTAGCATTTTCCTGCAGGTGTTTGCATTTGTGAGACCAGACCAGTGCAATAAGAGTCCCCATAGAGCTGATTGTCATGTTTGTGGTTCCTTGTTAGAATTCCGCATCAAGGTTGAGGTAATCTAAATTGCTTCTATTTCTTGCTGTAAAAACTTAATGCAGCACAAAACTGAATTTTTATCTTGTTGAGCAGCTAATGAAAAACTGATAATTAAGATGACAATCTTCATATTGAAGAGGATTCTCTCTTTAACAAGTTAAAGAAAGTCAGATAAAGAACCTCAGAGTAATTGTTATTTCTTCTATGTCCTGTGCTCAGTTCTGGAAGTTGTGTTTCTAAGCTCATACGGTTCAAATACTTGTATAAAAAGAAGGTTCATACAGTTCAAATGCTATGCACTGTCAGATCTCGGTGTTGAAACTGTCTTCATAAGCTATTGCTATTTTAGCGGTTTACATATGCTAGTGATCTATTTTTACTATCTAGCAGAGGGACACAAAAAAGGATTTTTCTTTTATCGGTTTAAATGATACCATGATCTATTGGTGTACCTGTTTTGCTTCATGTGGACGTCGTCTGTATTGACCATCCCTTGTCTCGTATATTCATTTATTGTGCAGCAATCAGCTTCAAGATTTGGTAGAGGTTGGGTTTATGGCCGCATATACCTGGTACGAAGACGCAGAAACCGGCAGAGTTGGCTCTAAGATCTCTAACTGGTGGATTTGGTCTCCGGAGAATTGTATAAATAGCACTGGTCATAACTCCTTTTCTTTTTTAGGGTGTGGCATGGTGGCGATAATCCTAACAAAAATTCATTTGCTACAAGTCAATAGCTAGAATTTTTGTATTTTAGAATAAAGAATAAGACGACTCCTATTTATATTTGGTTCTTGAAGTGCCCACAAGATTGTTAAATACTGTACGTATTTAGATTTGAGGAGCGGATTGATTGATGTGTTCAGCTGTTGGTATTTGGATCAATTTTTCCTTTTGACGAATGTTATAACATCCGAATTAAAATGGGAAAAAAAGAAATGGCTGTTTCAGAGTCCAAGGAATTCAAAATTACAGTAATCACGAGATTGTTCAATCAGGAATTGGGCATAGTTCAGAGTCCAAGGAATTCAAATTGTTCAATCTATCGAGCCATTGGAAACTTGAAAGCCGACCTGCAAATGCTCCTCCGTTTTTTAGCCGGCTACCCTCAGGAACCAAAACAAAATTCGGATTTGCAGCAATGTCGAAACAAAACAAAAAAGAAGATAAAACAAGGGGGAGGTAGGAACGTAAGAAAAGGAAACATACATACAATTGACAGAAGACCATCACAAATTTCAAGACAAACCAATAAAACAAGCCCGGTCTGAACTTGAAACTAGTAGACCTTGTACTTGCAAAAACACAAGCCACATTAGGAAATATCATGTGCTGAGAGAGAGAGAGAGAGCACATTTCACAGTAAAACCACTACAATTTTCTCGAGTACTGTTTTCGGTTTTATAATCATCAATTGTGGGCCAAAAAATGCAATACCCAATGAGATGTTAATGAAGCAATGCTTAAATGTTGTAATCAACAGTAGAATGCAAATTATATAAGTCAATGAGAATTTTCTCCTTGTTCTCAGGGCACAAGCCACAGTGTCTTATGTAAACTAGTCAGACTGATCATACATCACTCGTGACACAGAAGTGGTAGCTGAATCGATGGTAGCTAGCCAATCAGAAGTGCCCCAAGCTGTATACAAGAATCCAAGCAAGCTGAAAACAGAATGGAGAGAGAATTGTCAGGCATGGATGTGGAAGATCCTCCTCTCCCTCTTTTGAGAGAGAGCGAGAGAGAGAGAGAGAGAGAGAGATCTTGAAGTACCAGAAAGAGAGTAATGGAAGCAAAAAGTCCTTCCTGGAGGAGGGCTCCATGACCACCAAAATCTTCTTCGTCAATCTTTAGAATCATTGCATAATAACCATATATAATCCCAGAGGAAATCAAAAGGAATCTGCAAACCCCAAATTATCACATAAATTTCTTCAATGATATGATCAATGGAAGTATAATTAAATGTCAGTTATGTCGATCATAAGAGCTGGCAATACTATCCACCTCATCTGGATATACAGAGGCCATTGTTTGCTTCAGTCGAGATCTTTCACAGAAAGTGGTTGAGAAGAAAGGGCATCCAACTCAAATCAAAGTTGGGGAATATTAATTAATCCATATAATCTGGATATACAGAGATATTTTTTTATTTTTTACTTTGGATCATCAGACATAGGGAGATACTAGAAGGACACAAGTTGAAACTTCAGTTCTCAGCAGTGTCCACACGGTACTAAAATGAATTTTTTTTCCTTTTAGGGAAAGCTTAAACTGCAAGAAGTGACAGTTTCCACATTTTATGGCATTTCCCATATTTCAAGAGCTCAGGTTATCAACTGTCAAACTCAGAAAGTCAACCCTTGAAAACAAAAATGTGATTCCGGAACTCCAGAAGACATTTCTCCAGAAAGTGGAGCAAACCACCACTTCCATTATACACCAAGCATGTGTTGTAGAACAAACTTCACCTAAAAGGAAACAACTCCGTGATATTGGAGGTCTAGAGTCAACCTCCAAAATCTAACAAGCGGCAAACTATATAGAAGATTCAATGACATTGGAGGCCTAGAGTCTAGAGCACACTGTATTTTGTAGAAAACACTGAAAGCTAACGTCCAAGCCACTCACCAGATAAGGTCTTGTGGACAGAAAATGTTGAACAGATTTCCAAACTGCAATTCTTTTCTTTTTTTTTGGCTCAGTAAAACACAAATTCACATTTAAAGCACATGTAGTTCCAATTTCCTAAATGAATATCTAAATTTGCCTCCTCGCTGTTTAATACGTAAATTATGATTCGCATTGAAAGTTCCTATAAAACCATTCTGTCTCCACTGCAATGATGGCGTGAAAATGGGGATAGAGTGTAGGTTGGCAGAACAGCAAGTGAACTTCTTAACAAGAGTACCATCCCAACCCTTCAAAACCTCATGCAGATGATCAAGTCCATGGAAGCAAACAGCTAATGTGGAGGGAAACCACTAATTCCACAACAGAAACAGGCAATCATTTACCATAAATCCATAACTCAAGCACACGATCTGGTTAGGACATTATTGAGTCAGTTTCAAGATTCCTCAAAGCCTTTGCTTGAAAGGGTACACCAAGATAGCTTTATGCATACAAAGTTCACGTAAATCCTATATGTGCCAAGTTGACAACAAACTTCAATTATTCCCAATTCTATACATCCATCTACTGAAAAGCGCAGTTTTAACTACAAGTAAGTCTTCTGTTATATCATACATACCATTTTTTTTATTGGCACCGGGTGTCCGGGAACAGCATCCCGACTAATCTGTAGTTAATGTTGTTTATGATACATAAATTATTATGTTTGAGATAAATTTTTAACCTCTAAATGTCCATCCAACACCATCAACACGAAATTCATAAAAGCTTACAGAATATATAAGTTTCTCTTTGCCTGTGAAACTTTGCTTAGATCAAAATTAATGAATGGTTGTATCTAAAGACGTAATTCATATGGCTGTGTTAAACATCGCAACCCAACCCCTGAGTGGGGCAAAATAATGAAATGTCGCTGAATGTTCACGAAATGTAAGAAGTCAACTCTTGTAATGTGAAGCTTCTCCAACACAGAATGCCTGAGCTCTATCTTGAATTATGACAAAATCTGACTCATCCACTGCATGATACACATGCACCAAAAATTTAGGAAAAAAAAAAGTGAATCAACACTGGTGGCCAAATATACCCAGAGATTTCTGCCCAGGATCCAGATGTCCCTTTCAGGGACTTTTGCATAATGAACAAGGCCGATAGAAAATCCTCCTATCTATCATCAAGGTTAAATATGATACACATAGCTACGAACAACAAAATAATATCCAATGGATATGTCATCCACAAGAAGATATTCTTCGCAACAAACAAAATGAGGGTACGGCAGGTTTGTCTATTGGAGTAAAATCCAATGAAAATGTTAAGAAATTGCTATTGAGTCTTTTATTCTTTTAAAATTGATATCAATAACACAAACTTGAAACAAGATTCCATCCAAAGAATGAAAACAAGCTTTACCTATATGAACTAGTGAGCTGAAAAGGGGGGGAAATGAAAAAGAAAGGAAGAACTGTAATATAAACGAAGAGGTAGCTGCCATTTTTCTAATAAATAAAACAGCTTAAGAAAGTGCAAAAGCATCAACTTACATGACCAGCCATATACCCCCAACTAAAGGTACAGCACCCCATAGTAGCCCACAAACAAGGGCCACCACTTGTCGAATCCAATGTAATACGTCTCCCAATTGATCCTGCGAGCAAATGGAGAGCAAAAAAGCTAAATCATCGAATTCTAAACTCAAAGTTACCATATGCGCATCGCCACACCAACTCAACTATAAAACTAGGTAGCAAATAGTGATCTATATCTGTATCTGAAAGTGGAATGGTGGGATAAGTTGCCCATGGAGCAAGCCGAAGCTATGAAGTTGTTCTAGCAGTTTCCCGATCACTGAATTCTCGTTTTCCTATGCTCAAACACTTGAACGTGTGCTTTTTATATTAAATCAAATAAAATTTTGAAAGCCAATTTCAAAAAAGAAGAACGTAAATGCTGATGCTGCCTTTGCAAGCCGAAAAACACATCGTAGAAAAGAATCACACAACTCGGAATCTTACACCAAATAGAGGCTTTAATTTGTTGTATAAGAAAAAAACAGTAGGATTTCAAGGTTTCATTCAAAGTAAAATACCTTGTCCCAGGAGGCTTCCGGATCCAACAACTTGGCGAATTTGAACGGTGACAAGTGACCGTTCTGGTGTTGCGGTTGAACATTGAATTTGACCGATTTCCCTTCTTTCATTCCGATATAAATTTATTAAAAAACACACACAAATAGAAGAGGTCAAATTCCAAAGTTTCAAAAGGGCTTTGATACGGATTATCAGTAATTTGATGGTTCTTGGCTTCAAGCTTTGCGACTCAGCGCGGCAAGGGTGAGAATTCGGAGCAAGTTAGGGTTTTGCAATTGGCGTAGAAACAGAGCGAAAAAAGGAGCACTGAACCGTGGAAAGGAATGGTGGAAGCTGATAAAATAAAATAAATAGGAAGAAAAGGCTGTTTGGATCTCTAGAGTAGGGACTTGATGAGAGAGTTCGTGATTTGTAAAAATTGGAGTTGCACTGGACTGCACGTGTTCCACTCTTCCCTGTAATTGGCAGCCCGACATGGAGCAGTTCAGAATTTTTTACTCGTTTTATTAAGCGAAATTTTCTGTTCAATGTTTTCTTATTATAATTTTTTTTTATAAAAAACTAATTAAATAATAAGTTGGAATTTTTTTTTGTTTAAAAAAAAAGAGATTTTATGAGTAAAATCGTGTTTGAATAAAAATTAAATCATAAAATTCATTTAACTATTATTTGTCTCCGTTCTGAAAAGAGTGGAGAAAATCACAAATAATTTTTTTTTTTAAAAAAAGTATTTAAATTTTATATGGGGATTAGTGTCCTAAACGGATTGCTCAAAAAATTATCGAAAACTCTATTTGCAGTTGAATTTGCGCACCCCGTCTGCACCTGATGACATGCAATGAGTTTAATAAAACAGTTCCTCTTTGAAACAGACGGTTTGGTTTTAGGGGATAAACAGCCTCCAATCACAACAAGACACGTTGATTGTTTCATAAAAAGTAAAATACACCATTTTCCATCTGATTACACCCCATGCCTTTTCACTTTCCCTCTGATTTCACTATTCAGATTTCACTCGTCGTGCACATTTGCCTCTAAGACCCGTGCAGTGAACTTCTCCTCCATCGTCGTGAGCCATCACTTTCCTCCATCGCCGTTCGATCCAGAGCTATCACCGTCGCCAAGCTCAGAGCCATCACTTTGCCCCATCCCCCCTTGCTCTGTCACCCCGTATTTTCCTCTGTCATCCCCCCTGATAATTTACTCCATAATCAAAACAAGCACTGCTAAGCTTAAAATTCATCACCCAAACACTGCCATAATTAAAACAAGCTCAAAATAATCAAGGAACTGATCGGGATGAAGTTAATGGCAAAAAAATTCCAAAAATCATAGATCAGAAAATCATACCTGCAAAATATGGGGTTGCGAAATTAGTCCGTCAATGGGGCTCCTCAAATCAGCCCGTCGCGGCTTGACATTCGCTAGGTAAGCTCAGGGTGGAAGACGAAAGGGACGGAACGAAGGGTGGTGGAAGACGAAGGAAACTGAAGGAAGACGAGTTCTTCTTTTGAGCTTTTGATCGTCTATTGGGTGGATGCAGAAGAGGTAAATTTGATGCCATACGTGGAGGGTTATTATTGGGGGCTGTTATATTGGGGGAACAGACCGACCGGCTTGAAGGTATTCCCTTAATAAAACGGTGCGAATTACGCTTGGTGGGAGACAAAACTAAAGACTAGGATATGTTTGAAAAAAGTGTTTTACTTAAAATTCTCATCTTCATCTCATCTCATTTCTACACTTTTTCAAATCCCCATACAAAATATAATAAATAATTCACATTTTTCAAATTCCAATATAACTTTTTCAAATTCCAATTCAACTTTTTCAAATCTCAAAATTAAAAAATAATATTTTAAACTTTAAAACAAAACACAAAATTCTCATCTCACCCCAAGCATAACCTAAATTGAAATGGTGTGTTTCACCCTTCTCCTTCTTTCCCTTCTCTCAGAAGCTCTTCTCTTTCGTCTCATTCCTCCCATAGCTTCTGCAAGCCAAAAATTACAATTCATCCGATGAGATCACAGTTTGTGAGTGATGCCACCAGCTGTGAGCTTTTCTGACAAGTTCAACATCTGAAGTTTGCCCTCCACCTTGAGAGTAACCTAGCATTATTTTCCAAAAAGGAAGCAGGCTCACTCAACACCTTCACTTCCAATCACTTCCAAAATCCAACAAATTGGCCAACAATGAATTACAAGTAGGCCTATTAATAGCATCATCGGGAATTCAGGTGGATACGAAAACATCCATGAACGTCAAAATCCAGGTTGAAGAAAATATTGAGATGAGAACCGAACTTTTTCCTGAGACATGGGTACTGACGATGCCAAGTTGAAAATTTGTTCTAAGTTTTACTTATTTGTTTTGAGAGATGAGATGAGATGAGATTAAAGTTAAAAAGTTGAATAAAATATTGTTAGAATATATTTTTTAATATTATAATTATTTTAGGATTTGAAAAAATAGAATTGTTTATTTTATTTTATATGAAAATTTGAGAAAATTATAATAATAGAAGGAGAAATTTTCAAAATTTTTAAAATTTTAAATTTTAGATTATGTTTGGAAGGTAAGATGAGAATTTTGTGTTTTGTTTTAAAGTTTAAAATATTATTTTTTAGTTTTGAGATTTGAAAAAGTTAAATTGAAATTTGAAAAAGTTGTATTGGGATTTGAAAAAGTTGAATTATTTATTATATTTTATATAGGAATTTGAAAAGATTGTAATGATGAGATGAGATGAGATGAGAATTTTATTGAAGATGAAACTTCCAAACATAATTTAATCCCGAAAACAAATTAGGCCTACTAATACATCAAAACCTTAAAAGTAACGGACATATTTTACACAAAAGATCATCAAAGGCCTCGTTTTGACAACTCCGAAGCCCAGATCCAAAGTGCTTGGACGTGTCGGTGCAAGAGAGATGTGCCCAGACGTGTCGATGGCGAAGACGAGAAGGGGCTGGTTATCATTCTTGGTTTGTGCACTGAGCGGGAAAGGGAAGCTTCACTACTACAGTTAACTTCCTCTCCTTAATTCAGTTTCATTTTTTTTTCTTCAAATTTACTAATTACCCTACCAGCTCAGTAGGGGGTGCGTGAATTTGACTACCCGTAGTATAATTGATTGACCTACCGAGTTAGAACTAAATGCCTGTTTCTCTAGACTTAACAGCCTAATCACTTCAGTGTCTTTTGTGACGTCAAATTAGCCCAACTAATATCATTGCACTATCAAATTTTTTAATAAAATAATTAATGCGATACTTTTATACAATTAAACCTCATTAAACTATTTTATTTCATCTTATTATTATAATTTTTTAAAATTTTTATATAAAATATAATAAATAATTTAATTTTTTTAAATTTTAAAATAAAAATTATATTCTAATAATTTTTATTTAACTTTCAATAAAATATTTCATCTCATCTATATAACCAAACGAGATCTAACAATTAAAATAGTAACGTTAGATAGAAATTTTAAATAAATAAATCTTATATAGACTAATATATAAATCTTAAATAGATAAACCTTAAATACAAATCTTAATAGTGTGATTCATTTTTTTTCAAAAAAAATACATAAAATTTATCTATTTAATACTTTTACATAGCATTAGTCAACATGAGATAACCATACTTTTAACTTATAATGTATTTATAACTTTATATTAAAAAAAAAAATCTTATAGGAGAGGTTTGGATAAAAAAAAAAAAACTAATCTTATCTCATTTAAACATTATAATTTTTTTAAACTTTTAAATAAAATACAATAAAAAATTTTAACATTTCAAATTTCAAAAAAATAATAATATAAAAAATTAATATTTTATTTAACTCTCAAATTTCATTCAAACTAACTATCAAATACTCTTTTACATTTATAATTTTATATTCTTCGTCACCTTTCTCTCATCGTCGTTTCATGACTTTCGTCTTCGAGTTTCCCATATTCGGAAATTTCTCACGCACCCACGCACTCTCTCTGTCAAATCCTCCGTTGGCCTTTTCCGATCTTCGAATTAGGGAATAGAGTGGAGAGAGATGGGTAGCCCTAAGAAGCACCAGAGTAAGGGCTTCTTCGCTGCCGTGAGCTCTGGTTTGTCCATCTTCGGCAACGCCATGCATCGATCCGTCAACGGGTATTTGCGTTTCTTTGTAATCCAATCCTTCTCTCTAATTCAACTATACTAGTAGACGTTTGTACGTTATGATTAATTTTTTTATGGCTCATTTTTCTTTCTCTCAGACGTTTAATTTGGTATTTCGGAACCTTAATTGTTTTTCCTTCGCATGCTCCTCGTAACTTGTGTGTAATCAATATGAGCTCTTTTTTTTTTTTTTTTTAAAGTGTTCGAGGGTGATCGTAATCTATGGTTCTTACACTAAGGATTATTGTGGTTTGTATGCTCGTGATGCAAATGACTTCTATGATTTTGATTTGATACTGTCAAAGTAAGCTGAATTTGTGTATGAGATAAGAATTACTTCTTCTGATTACTTAAAAGTGTTCCGTGTTTGTTAAATGTGTGGTGAAATAGAAAAATGGATTTTGATGCACGTCCCATTGAGCTGAATCTGGGTATAATATTCGGGATTAGTTATGTTGTAAAGTTAAACCGAAAGTGTCTGGCGTCTGGGCATTTGTTACTTTCAAGGGTGATATTTAGGGTGCGTTTGGTTGTTGAAATGAGTTGAGTTGAGTTGAGTTTAGATAATAAAATATTGTTAAAATATTATTTTTGAATATTTTTATTGTTTTGAAATTTGAAAAAGTTGAATTGTTTATTATATTTTGTATTGAGATTTGAAAAAGTTGTAATGATGAGTGAGATGAGATGAGTTTGGTTAAGGAACCAAACGAAGCCAATTATCTTCTTGGTTACGAGAGAGCCTCGTGGCCCATTGATTGTGTACCAATACCTCTGGTATGCTTAGACTTGATCTGCTTCAAAGGTGCTATTATGAATGAGAAATACGTGCCTGATCTTCATTCTATGCTTGGTTAGGAGCGATCATGTTGAGATCTTGGCTCATTTGTGTTAATATTGTATTGGTTCTAGCTTGCTTGGTTATGAAGGGGTAGAAGTGATAAATCCAGAGGGTGGCAAAGAAGATGAAGAGGAGGAAGCTCAGAGAGGAAGATTGAAACCAGAGGTGTTCTTCCTTTCTTGTCCACTCCAACACTCTGTTCTCTCATGTTAAGTGGGTTCCTTTGGTGGATGGGTTTTTTGGTCTCACGTTTCCTTTTATATTTTTAATGGCTGAATTATCTTGATTTTCGGTTACATCTACGTTCAGACTGTAATGACCAGGCGCCATCTCTTGGTCAAGAAGCTTTGAACGTATTGGAGAATCAGTTTATCATAGATATTGAGATGGCATTGTAACTTTGTTTCTTGTTTGGTACCCCACAGTCAATGTGGATGACATGTTTGCGTGACCTTAGGAAGCTATTCCTACTCATGATAGGTATGCATCCCTCCCTCAGTTACATTTTTCAACGTTTAGCTTGTCTTCATACTCAAATAACATAGCTTCATGGCTTCTATATTAGAAAATGAGACTATTCCTGTTCCTCTTTGCCGTTTAAACTTCAGTGAGCGATTGGGAAACAGAGGAGTATGAGAGAGAGAGAGAGAGAGATGCGAATGGGTTTTCAATTTTTCAGGGAAAGGAAGCGATGAGGTCTTTGGATTAAACCGTACGTCGCAGTCTCGCAGAGTTTATTTAGAAGTTACAATTTGGGGCAATGAATGTTTACTTGAAACGGTGAATAAATTTGTCCGACTCTTGTTATAAATTCGATATTTTATTGCATTCTATCACTGTCTCTTGCGGTTTTGCTGCCAAATCAGACTTTTGAACTCCACTTTTATATATTTATATAGATATATGAAAACTTTGGTGAGTTTTTTCTTATTTGTATTAGTTATTTTACACTGATATGTGAGATTATTATTTTTTGTCTCCATTAATGCTGATAGTTTGAGACTGCTGTTTTGCATCAAAGGATAGAGACAGCTACTGGAAAATGATGCACAAATATATAGGCTCAGACGTCACATCAACGGTCACACTTCCTGCCTTTATTTTTGATCCTATGACTATGCTTCAGAAAATGGCAGAGGTTTGTGATTTTTTTTCTTTTTGCAGAATTATTCTGTTAGTATGTGTACTTCTTGTGTTGTGTCATTTACAAACTGTGCAATGCCTGTGACAGTTAATGGAGTTCGCCTACTTGTTGGATCAGGCAGACGAATTTGAGGATCCTTATATATGGTTGGTTCATGCCTGTGAGTATCCTTTTTCATTGATATTTCACTTTGCATGTGGAAGCAGTGCCTGATGATGGATGGTGTTTTTGCCACTGATTGCAGCATCATGGGCTATCTGTCTACTATGCCTATCAACGAACCTGGAAGCCTTTTAATCCTATTCGTGGGGAAACTTATGAATTGAGTAATCATGGAGGGATTACATTTGTGGCAGAGCAGGCGAGTTGTAAGGGACTTAATTATTCTTCAGACTTCTATCTAGTTTCTTTCTTTCTGATGCATGCTTAATTTTAAAAGATGCTAATCTCAAACGCATCCACAACACCCCCCCCCCCAAAAAAAAAAAGAGGCTCCAGTGGCATATGTACCTTATTCAACCCTCCTCTATCCCTTTTTCATACTGTCGAGTTTTCAATATTCTGTTGTCTGTGTATTGAATTTTTGACCTTGTATTCCCTTTTCAGGCGAGTCACCATCCTCCGATGAGTGCTGGTCACGCTGAAAACGAGCATTTTACTTATGATGTGACATCAAAGCTAAAGACTAAATTTTTAGGAAATGCTCTTGATGTTTACCCTGTTGGAAGGTAATACTTGTTTGGTTATTCTCCATTAATTGTTACATCTTCTTCTGAATTCGTTATGTCATCTAAGTTGTACAGACACCCTTATTGTTTATATCAGAATCAAAAGTGGCTCTAGTATATGGTCTGATGAATAATGAGCCGCCTGGAGCTCGTGTAGCAGGTTGCTGCATTTAGTTAAAACTTTGTGGAAGTCAAAGGATCTTGTGTTTGTTTTTTTTTTTTTTTCATGCTAGTCCCTTGTAATCTAACTGTAAAGTGAGGCTTCATGGTTTCAACTGTTGTATAACATGTTCTTGTCTAACATAATCTAGTAAGTTGTGAAAACTGTAGGTTTCTGTAGCAATTTTAAATAGATAATAGCCATCCATCACGCATCATTTTTATATTTGGTCCAGTGTTGTCAAAAGCGGGCTTAAGCTCAAAGCGGCAAGGCCAAAACGCTCTGCTTATCAGAAGCAAAGCGCATTTACAAAAGCGTGCTTGTAGTGAGAGCTTAAAGTGCAAAAAGGCATGCTTTCATAATTAAAATATATATAAAATATCATTTCAAGACCTAGAAAATGATGTAAACAAGTATTCTTCAGTATGTAGATGATATTGAAGATCATTTACATACCATAGCTCCACATATATGTCATATGTTCTGTATATGCTTTGAACTCAATATAATAGTCCAAATTGGCTCTCTATATGGAATGGTATTTGATTGCTTATGTTAGTATAGAAGTTAATGTCTCAGACGTGGCAATCAGTGAAGCTGCCACATGTTTTTTATTAACGTTGACGGACGAAAACATTACAAAGGATCCTCTTTCTAATTAAATCATAAGTCATACCACATGCGACGGTTAATTCTCAAATTTTTTTTTATAGTATCTTAACCTAAGTACCGCATAGCACAAGGGTGTTTGACCAAAATTTCCTAAATCTATGTATTTAGTTGATTACTTGATTTTCGTGTTGCAATTGAGTTAATATGCTATATATTTTACCATCTAGCTTTCTAAACCTTTTTTTTTATTGTATCTTGTGGGTTTTTTGTTGTTATACATTAATTTTTAAAATATGCACTTTACTTCAATCAGGCATGCGCTTGCGCTTTGCACCTAGGCTCTAGACAGCGTTTGCTTAAGTGTGCCTAGCACTTTTAACAACACTGATTTGGCCACTCATATCTCAATGGAAACATCTGGTTGGCTTTCTCCCAAAAATCTATTTATGTTATTTCTAAAATCCCCTCCAAAAAGACGAAGAAATAACGTTCATCATTATGTTATTCTTTTTTTCTTCAGGATGAAAATCCTTTAATATTAACATACCATATTGTTCGCAGAACACGTGTCACTCTTAAAAGGGATGGTGTGGTCTTAGATTTGGTGCCACCTCCAACAAAGGTTAATAATCTGATTTTTGGCCATTCGTGGGTTGATTCACCAGGGGAGATGATTATGACAAATTTGACTACGGGAGAAAAAGCTGTTCTATACTTTCAGCCATGTGGTTGGTTTGGGTATTCCACATATCCCTTCATATTTTTGTTTCTGTGAATTGCACTGTTCCTTGTATTCATATCTTTAATTCTTGAGTGTTGTAATTGATCTATAAGTCATTCAAGTTGGTGGCATTCTTACCTGTGGAATTTTTAACCTGAGATTGAGATGAAGATGGTCACATGGGAGATATGTTTGATTTCTCCTACCACATGTTTTCTCTTAATTCTGTTATTTGCTACATTCTTGTTACTTTGCAAGGTAGAATTGGAACAATAAATTCAATTACACCTGTACATCTCGATCAATTTAAAGGTCCCCCCACGTAAAATATTAATAAAATTCTCAAAGTAGTTCCTGCAACTATCACGGAAATTGTTTTTGATTTGTTCCATTCCCTGTGTCCTAAAGTGTTTTGGAGTGTATGGTTCTGGTTATATTGCCAGGACGTGTCCTAAGCTTTTGGTTTTGTAATTGCTGTTAGACCTGTAGTTGTGTCTAGGACTCTGCTGCTTGTGATAAATCGTATAGTCAACTAGAGTTCTTCTCTTTGGGCGGGGGTATTGCTCCCATTGTTCTTGTTCTGGCTTCCTGGTTTTGGTACATCATGCTTATCAAAAATATCTGGCACAGGAATTGTACTATCTCTATTACAATTTTTGTTTGTCGCAGAGCTGGTCGATATGAAGTGGATGGGTACATGTATAATGCTGCTGAGGAGCCAAAAGTATTGATGACTGGGAAATGGAATGAATCAATGAGTTATCAACCGTGTGACATGGAAGGGGAGCCTCTTACAGGCACAGAACTAAAAGAGGTTATTCCTGGACCTAGCTTCACTTATATCTAATTTTCAGTTTGTAAAATATTTTCAATATTATAGAAGGCACCTGATGGGCTTAACAATAGAACGTTAGATTATTGAGCACAAGTGAAAGCGTGAGTGGAAGTAGGAGCTGCAATTTTGGAGGATCTTATGATCCGATGTGCATATACACAGATGCACATATTTTTGGTATTTGTACTTTTGTTAAAAATAAATATAGCGTTCTCTTGACATCAATTGGCTCAGTTCACTGTGTCAGATGTGACATTTTCATGCTTAGGCTGCTAGGGGAAGCCTGATTTGTTACATAGCTTAGAAAGACTGGAATGCAAGATTTATTACTTAACAAATGGGGTAAACTTTACTGAGCAAGTGCTCACTAATTTTTTATCTTCGTAAACTTCTTTAGGAAGTCTTGGTCTCTTAGGCCTCGTTTGTTTTTGGAGATGAGATGAAAACTTTTGAAATGAGATGAATTGTTTATTTTATTTTGTATTGAAATTTGAAAAAGTTGTAATGATTAGGTGAGAGAAGATGAGATGAATTTGAAAAAGTTGAATTGTTTATTTTATTTTGTATTGAAATTGGGAAAAATGTAATGATGAAATTGAGATGAGATGAGAGTTTTCTGAAAACAAACCAGGCCTTAGACTTGCCTTCTGCTTTGTCATAGAGATATGCAACAAGAGGAAGATGATAAGGCCTTCAATCATTTATTATGCTACAAGAGGATCATAAGGCCTTAATGGCACATTTTTGTAGCCTAAAAACTCCTAGTCTGGTTGATTCAAAGTCACAAGTTTTAAGATAAGAGTACAAGAAAATTAGAATTATCTTCTCCTTTTAAACACCAAGGTGATTTTCCCAGTTGAACTAGCTGACGCATTTTAGATAGTAAAACACTGTTGGTTCCCAGACTAGTTATTGGCAGCTGCCCTTTTCCTTTTTTTTCCCACAGGTTTGGCATCTTGCTGATGTTCCAGAGAATGAGAAATTTCAACACGTATTTTGCGCATAAGATAAACAGCTTTGAGACTGCTCCTAGGAAGTTGTTGGCATCAGATTCTTGGTTGCGGCCTGATAGATATGCACTTGAGAGGGGTGATCTATCCAAAGCTGGAGCAGAAAAGAGCAGGTTCCCCCCCCCCCCCCCCCCTCTTCAACAAAGAGTTGCTTTAAATTTCCTGGAGGAAAGGAGATCGACATGACGCAATAAATGCTTTTTTTTATTATATAATAATGATGGTTTTCAAGGTTGTCATTGTTATTCTAGTATTTTGAAACGGATAAGAATTAACCAATTTCAAATCAATATTTTTATGGAATAAGAACATATATACAGAAGTATGTTGCAAATTGTTTCAACTTTCAATAGATTTTTTGTTACTTCTCACGTAGTCCCCACCAGAAAATTATATTTCTCGAGGTTGATTCTTCCTTCGAAAATTTACATTGTGAGTTTGACCCTTCTTTCAGTTTGGAGGAGAGGCAGCGAGCTGAAAAGAGAAACCGAGAGGCCAAGGGACATCAGTTTGCACCAAGATGGTTTGATCGAACTGATGAAGTTACATCCACGCCCTGGGGTGATTTGGAAGTCTACCAATACAATGGTAAATACACGGAACACCGGGGTGCTGTAGATAGCTCAGAAAGCGTGGATGAGATTGATGGTAGATCAGTAGAGTTCAACCCATGGCAATATGGTAATTTGAGTACTGCATAATGAGCTACTTCTTGTTCTATATTTGGTTGGGGAATTCTGCAGTTAGTTGGTGGAACAATTTCTGGTGTGAGATTGTAATCCATTATTTCTTACTCATTGATCCTAGTAAGTTCAGTTTCAGTTACAGGAATATGGAGTTATTCCACCTTTTATAGAAGCCCTTCTTTTTCTAGTAAAAGATTTGTTAGCTGTTATTGTTCATCTAGTTGGGATTCCACGAGTGTGTCGAGATGATGAGTAAAATTTTTCATTTACGAAAGATGCTTGACCCTATTGAGCAATTGAAACTGCCCGTCTGCCCATAGCGGAGAGGGTTTCCCCCCCATTTTTGTCCTTGCAATCGCCCCAAATAAAAATAGTAACTCCCAAATATCAAACAGAAATATAGCAAAAACCATCGAAACCAAAAAAGTTAACCATATCAACGCATCACAGATATACAATGTATATCTTAAAACATTTGAGATGGACAATGAAATGTGTCAAGTTACATCTTAATAGAGTTTTACAGTCTAACATACCATGATTTACTTATCCAAACATTAAAATCTTACCGTCCAAATTTCAATGATTTAGCTTTGTTTGGTTACCAAATCAAACTCAACTCATCTCACTTATTATTACAACTTTTTCAAATTTCAATACAAAATATAATAAACAATTCAACTTTTTTAAATCTCAAAACAATAATAATATTAAAAAATAATATTCTAACAATATTTTATTATCTAAACTCAACTGAACTCAACTGAACTCACTTCAATATCCAAATGCATCTTTCTTTAGGAGTTTGACCATAATCTACCTATCCAAATAGATAAGTGCTAGAGACACAAAGAGATTACATAAAAGAAAACTCACAAAGTGACATGACTTTGTGTGATCCGTTAGATTTACTTTACGGTAAAAATAACTTTACAATCTAATGTATCACATCAAGTCATGTCATTTTATAGATTTACTTTTATATAATCTTTTTGTAACTAAAATATTTCCCATCCAAAAATATTTTTTAAGGCCCCATCAAGTTCGGCATGAGCAAAAATTCTCTCATTTATATATATATATATATATATAAATAAATCGAAATGACTTTATATACCTATGAATTATATAAGTAAGAAATCGGGATACAATTCAAAAGACAATAATGTATGTTTCTTATTAGAGAATTACTAAGTTTAGAAAGAGAATTATTACAAAAAAGGTTTAAAAAACCTGCGTAATTTGACGTAGTATCTCATATCTACTTTACAATAAATAGAGACTAACATGCCGATCAAGTATAAAACAAATTTTCACAATTCATTTTGTGGAGTAAGCATTTAGCTTGGGATTTTTGAAATCAAACATGGATGGCCTGATATGGCAGGGATGTGGCCTCCTACTATCTATATATAACGGTTTGGGAAAAAATACCGTTAGAAATAATTGTCCGGGGAAGGTTTTTGCTGGCTTAATGAAGGTAAATTCATTCACCTGTCTCACTAACAGTTGAGAATGCAAGACAACATGCATGGTTTTGCCCTCCCAAGTCCCAACATCTCATAGGGTATCTGTGTTTTTTTTTAATCATTGCATGCGTGACTGTGCATGGGCCTGCAGCTTAATTGGGTCTTGGCAGCTGTGCATGTGCTCTTTTTTGCATTAATGACGTTTTTCTTTCGGTGTTTTAATTATTAATTCCTATTATTTGTATACGTAGATTGGATGAGTAGGTCTAGTTTGTTTTCGAAGATAAGATGAGATGAGATAAAAATTTTTGAGATGAGATGAATTGTTTATTTTATTTTGTATTGAAATTTGAAAAAATTGTAATAATTAGGTGAGAGAAGATGAGATGAATTTGAAAAAGTTGAATTGTTTATTTTATTTTGTATTAGAATTAGAAAAAGTGTAATGATAAAATTGAGATGAGATGAGATGAGATGAGATGTTTTCCGAAAACAAACGAGACCGAAGACAGATAGTAGAATTGATGACACCATTTGAAAATGATCAAATTCAAGAGTCCTAACGTTGTTGTCTTCATTTTTCTAAGGGGATTTATTTTCGTTATTCAATGCCCTGGTCATACATCGAGACAGAGTTACTTTAAACTAGAGTCTCCTAGCAAGCATGTGCTCTCTGTATCAATGTTGTTACTTTTATATTTTAAATTTAAATTAATATTATTTTTAATAAAGTGTACTTTCTGACCAATCATATTAAATAGATGTACAAATTAATGCACACAATTGCTTGTAATTAGATTTTTTTTTTTTTACTTATTTTCTGTTATCTTTTCATTTACGACAATAATAGGCTTACTACTTTCTATCACTCATTTACTACTCATTTTATTTTTTTAATTTTTTTTAATTTTTATTTAATAGTTAAAGAAATGACTATTAGTAAAGTTGTATATTTTTTTAATGATTAAAAATGTTAAAAAAATACTTAAAAAATAATTATTATAATTTTAAATACTCTGTAGAATAGTAAAAAAGTAATAAGTCTATTATTATTCTACTTATTATTTGTACTGATCTATAACGAAGCTCGAGTGAGAGAGAGAACCTGATGGTCAAATTGGGCAAGTTGATAACTTTATTATTGATGCCTTTGAATTTATGATACTTGGGTACTGAATGCGGAATATACCGTCTCAGATTCTTGCTAAAACAACTAGCTAGGTACCCACATTTGGGGCCTAAAAATATTTTTCAAAATAATATATATATATTTTTTATATCTGGGGTAATTGTTGCAAATAATACCTAATATAATTATGTTTGGATAGTAAGTTATTCTCATATATTTTATAAATAATAAAAAAAAATATTAATAAATATGTGAAAAATATTAATAAAATAATAAATAATAATAAGGTCTCACGAGAATACTCCTCAATACCAGACTAGGTATTAATCATTAACATGCAAAAGTACATTCAAACAAGGTGAATAATTTATTTGAAGACATTGTTAAGATCCAAAGAGTTTGTTCTTTTTTCACTTGTCTTTTCTATCTCTTGTATTTTTCTTTTTCACCCCATGCATCTCCCACCTCCACTCTTCTGAGTTTAAACGTGATCACCTCTTTCTGCTTTCCGTTTTTCCTTTTCCGTTTTTTTTTTTCTTATTGTCTAAAGACTGGAGTTTCAAAAATCAATCAATGCTCGAACATCCATCGTTAAAAAGGTATAAATAACAAGCTGTAGGAACATTGACTTTCCGCTAATCTAGTCTCATCTGTCATTATCAACCCCCACTCTTTTTAACAAAAAACCAAAAAAACAATGCATTCTTATTTCTCTACTCTCTCCTCCTCAACCACCAACCATCTCTTTGGCCACCATAAAAATTCTTGAAGACTTTAATTTCGGTTTGAATATAATAATATTTTAATTAATTTCATCTCATCATTATAATTTTTTTAAATTCTTATATAAAATATAATAAACTATTAAACATTTTCAAATCTCAAAATAATAATAATATTAAAAAATAATATTCTAACAATATTTTATTCAACTTCCAACTTTTATTTCAACTCATTTCATCTTAACTTACTACTCAAATTATACCTTAAACTCGTTTGAATTGCAAGATGATCTCATCCCACCTCGTCACGTCTTATCTTATCTTAACATCAAAATATTATAAACACAAAAATAAATTCAATTTCAAATTTTTAAAATTTTCATTTAATCATTACGTAATCATTATAACTTTTCAAAAATTAAAAAAAAAACAATTCAACTTTTTCAAATTTCAAAATAAAAATTATATTAAAAAATTATATTATAATAATATTTTAACTTTATAATATTTTTATTTAATTTTTTTCTCTCATTTCCTAAAATCTCATAAAACATCTTAACTCAAAATCTCAAAAAACATCTTAACTCAAATTTTTTTGCTACTATTTACAAACTATTTTACTATTATTCACAAATTATTTTACTACTATTCATAAATTCTTCATTTTATCTCATCTCAACATCTGAATGAGGCCTTAGGTCTTGTTTAGGAACACAAACAATCTCATATCGTCTTATTTTATCTTAAAATTTTTCATAATTTTATTCTCAAACAAAAACACTTTTTTTATTTCAAAACTTCAACTTTTTCATCAAATCATTACCTAATCATTACAAATTTCTTAAATTTTCAGAAAAAAAAAAAGATTCAACCTTTTCAAGTTCAAAAAAAAAAAAGTTAAAAATATTTTAACAGTATTTTAATTTTATAATTTTTTATTTAATTTTTTTTTTCTCTTCTTCCTAAAATCCAATAAAATACCTTAATTCAAATCATTTCACTACTATTCACATATTTCTCATCTCATAATTTCATTCTCTAAATGAGGCCTTAGATTAATTTTACTTCCCTCAACCAATTTCATATCTCGAATCTTCGATATGGTATCTTAGAATGTAAAGCAAATAACTAAATTGATATCTTTTCATTTATTTAGACCTTTTTAAGACAAATGATAATTTAATACGCTCAACATCGATTTTTAATGGATTGATCAGCTTTGTATCCTTAAATGTAAAATGAATGCCCCAATGTCTAGTCCATGCAGCTCATCATGATCACCCATTTTAGATCAACTCGCCATGACTTATCATGATGATCTCTAATTTGCCAAAGGAATATCAACCATATTATATTGATCATGCAATTGATTCAAATCTGGAAATCAAATAGTTCGTCGATCGGTCGATATACAAATCATTTCAGTCAGAATATATTAATAGGCATGCATGCATAAGATTACAAGCAGGGCATAACGTATCTGCGCTTTACTCAGGCACCTAATTTACAGGTAGGATGAAGAATCTGCTGCCACCTTTTACCTTTTCAAATCATTGCATTAGCTAGGATGAGAAATTAAATCTACATCGATAATGATTGTTTTAGAGTTTTCTTTTTCTAATTTTATATATTTATTTAAAATTCTTCATGCTGCTAGTACGTCTGTGTTAAAAGAGTTAACTCTCAACCAACTCATCCATTGTCATAGCAATATATCGATCTCACTTAGCATTGAAGACTGGGATCTGAATATAATTGTCACTTTTACGTCAAGAAATCTCCTTATATAAGTTACCGGTTACGTGAACTTCAAACTCCCTCCTAACTTTTTCTTTTTTCTTTTTCCTTTTTCCTTTTTTTTTCTTTTAATTTCAAATGCTTCCAAACTTCTAATCTTGGAGCTTGATCACTTGACAAACCATATATAATTAGGGTTATGACTCCCAAGTGGATCGAGGATTTTAGGGTTCCAAAGGGTTTGGGCTTTAGATCAATAACAAAAAGATAATAAAATTCTCTGCCTAGCTAAGAATATAACGTGATCAGTTTGATTTCAGCTTGTGTGGGTGTCTAATTGATTTTTTTTTTTTTTTTTGGTTGGGGGGTGGGGGGGAATTAGTTTACAGAGGGAAAGAAGCATGATTTTTTTTAATAATATAATGAGTAATATTAGATACAATTTTAAAGTGAGTATATTTCTTGTACTTCTTTAAAAAAATATACATAACTTTTTTTTAATATATATGTCCGATATTTGTCTATTTTTTTAAAAAAGAGTGCGTGAAATTATTTGGACAATATAAGATTACAAATATCATTTCTCATTATACAAATACAACTTTTTTTTAATAATAGATCATGCATTAATCTAAATTAGGATAGAGGGTCCCAAAAATACTTTTGGACAAACTAATTAATGGTTCAGACTCATGTTTCTGGTTGTGTTAACGAAAAAATCATTCGAATTGGCCATATTGGATATGTGGTTTGAGGTTGCAATCTTAAAAGGAGCACTATAGTCCCCTATTTTAAAGAAGTTGGAGATTTTTACTTTCCTTTCTTGTAGATCCTTAATTAAGAAAAAAACATTATCAGATATATAATAAGATCAAATAATCTAGATTGTTTGTAACAAAATATATAAGATCACATGCATAAAATATTGACGTATAATCCATGCGTATTCAGTGGTTATTGAATGAGAAATCTAAGAAATCTGAAACTTAAAAACTTAGATTGATTTACCTTAATTATTATGTAAATTTGTATATGCAAAGAACATTGATTGCCTTACAGATTTCTATACAATATTCTTATTCAATTGGGGAGAGAGAGAGAGAGAGAGAGAGAGAGATGCCGGCCCCTTTCCAGTCAGCTTAAGCTGGATCTCGGTATACAAGAATGTTGAGAACAAGATGGAGGTGGGGCAGGGCAGGGGCATTCCATGGCCATCTATGAGCTGGGGCCATCTGCACTACTCTCGTATTCTTATGCATGCATGTTCTTGTAATCGAATCGGATCACACATTTTTGTTTGGCTGCGGCTACTTTTGTCCATAACCTACAAAACTCACTCCCTTTTTCCAGCCTTCTTGGGGTTGCATCCTCTCTCTCTCTCTCTCTCTCGTGGCCCAGCTAGCTTTCAAAGGCAACCCATACATTCCAGCTAAAGCTAGTCATGTGCCATAGTGTCCTAACAGGTTTTTCAGGCAATATTCACGTTGTTAACAACGTGATCACTCCTCACTCAATCCCACACATGATTCAGCTACGTACGCTACCTCTTTTTTCTTATTCTTTTCTATTAAACCTACTAATTACCAGCTATGATCATTAATTGGTTTCATTACTAACAAATGTTTTAATTTTATTTTTCATAAGTCCTTAAAAAAACGATATTTATAGTTTTAAGATGTGCAAATCACATAATCTCTTTTAAAAAGTGAGTAAATATAAAAATTACATAAAAAAAATTATTTTTTAATTATGAACTCTATTTTTTTAAAAAATTAAGTGCATAAAACTTACATATTTTAAAACTGTATTTACCATTACTCGTGTCGTATAATTATACAAGCATACGAGAACCATTCTAAAAATAGTAAAAATGGGTATAAGAGTCTGCATTTGGGTTGAGGTTAATTTCATGTGCGACTTTGTTTTCTCTTTCTGGGAAATTTCATGTGTACGTACCAACCTACTGCTACAGCATTTAATTAGTTGAACTAACGAAACATAGAGTTGCTAAGGTTAGTTCATTGGCCGTTGATGCATCCAACCATTCGACGTATTTGGTCACCGGTCAGCGGCTTGGTTAATTATGAATATTACAATCCAAGTGGCAAACCAATGAGACTTACCATTTGCACCTCTGTGGATTCCCAATTGGCGGCCGACTTTCCTTTCATCATGGGGGATTTGCATCTTTCCCGTTTGTTGCCGCCCCCTCTCACTTATCCTTTCAAAAATCTTATTTTAATTGCATGCAAGACGAATTTTGAAAATCTGTTACATTAATTAATTATTAAAATAATTACAATATCTTTTTTCTATTTTGTGATTATACTTATTCATCTATTCTTATTACTATACCCAACCTATTCATAACCAAATTAATTGAAGTTTAGAAAAATAAATTATGTTATTTATTAGTTAATTAGTACTGTCTAAACAAATTATTTATTATAAAAGTTGCTAAATTTATTAAAGAACCAAATATAAATATTATTTTATTCTTAAATCGGTATATAAAGTGTACCTTTCATATTATTAAAATTGTAATATTTAAATTTTAAAATTTATCTTCTAAATCAAATTATGTTATGTAAGTACTATATTAGGTGTGCAGATTGAATATAATTTTTTTACTCTTTACAACTTAACATATTTTGTGTATTACAAGTTTTTTTCTTTTAGTTTAAAATTAAATATAATGATTTTTTAAGGAAAATTGTCATCATTCATTCATCAGATAAACTTATATTTATGACTGGATACATTCTAGGATATTTCCGTATCAAACATGACATAAAAAACCAATATAATGAATTTGAAACTCCAACAGTACATTATTTCCTTTTATAATTGGTATGATCTTCACTATTGCTAATATTCTCTACAGACAAACGTCTAAGAGACAACACTCTCTGCCTAACTAGAAACTCAATCTCAACTTTTATAGAAAGAGATGACTCAACCTCTACAGAAAAACGTTCGAGAGACAATTTTTTTTTAATTAACAATAAGGAAACTAAAAAGGAAAATAGTATAATAGATGCGAAAAAAATGGATTACAATTTAGACCAATTTTGATAGATTTTGAAATTTGTGATGGCCTGTGAAGACAACACACTTGTTTTTTTTCAACCACAAATATCATATCTGAAAGATTTGATGGTGGCAAGTTCGATGATTTGGTCCGTATGTTGAGAAGAGCTGCTAGAAGGGGTGGCGCTTGAGAACCACGCGTGGTGATTTTTATAAAACTACTACTTTCCTTTAAACGATTTTCGACCTATGAATCTGCTTGTGCTGCGTGTGTCTTTCAAAAATTATTGAAAAACTATAAATCTATCTTTTTTTACTTTAAATAAAGCAAAAAAAAAATTAAGCAAAAAAAAAATCTTAATAAATAAGATGGATAAATGAAGAAAGGAGACAGGAGAAGAGGATCTTCTCCTCCCCTTCTGGCGAAAATCAAATTTAGAATTTTTAATTTTTTATTAATATGGTATTTAAGAATCATGAAAACTAATGATGTCTCTTTATCATTTTATAATATGTGGAGGATATTATCCATATTTGAGATTTTAATTTAAAAACAATAATATCTTTTTTATAAATTTGTATTAAAATTATGAAATAATTATGTTAATTACATTTCCCTTTCAACCACAACATAGTCCAACTCCAACCTATTCTCTACACCTAGTGTACGTAACTACCGCTTGCTAAACGAACGGCGAGATAAATAGAAGCTTGCGTCGTGGAGAGTACAGACCCATTCAGGATCCGCCACGTGTTAATGTAACAGCTCCCCACCAACCACGTCTCTAGTTCGGTTATTGACATCTTGAAGTACAAGAAAAAAAAACCAAACAACCTTGAACACAGACACATTACACAGTCTCACCGTGTTCCTCTCACCCGCTCTTCTAGTCCGACACGTGTCAAACTCACCTTGTTCCTCTCGCTAATTATTTTCTCATTTATTTTTCACTGATATAAATTATTCCACCATGGGGCCCACCACTCGTCGCGGTCCCACCACAAACTCCACGTCCCTTATCTCCCCCCGTCCCAGCCAGATCCCAACGTCGTTTACTATCTTGGCTCACCAGCCACGTTTCTCATTGCCGTCAACGTTATCTCTAACGGAGATTCCCTCGCTCTCGGTTCAAAAAGATTTCAAAACTCCCCGGGATAATACCGAGGAAAAAGCGGCCAATAGTAACCTTTCCTTTTTCCGCTTTGATTGAACTCGATCCTACGTGGCCGAAGTTCGCTAGAAACAGAGCGCCATATAATATCCATATAACAAATATTATACGTACCAAACTCTGAAAAATAAAATGTCCTCAACATGCTTATCGGGATAACTGCTTCAATACAATTCTACATTCAGCTAAATGACGAATATGTCCCTCTCCGTCTGGATCCCGTCATTTTAATTAATTAATTTTTTTTACATATTCTTATTTGAAAAAGTAAATTTATATATATTCAAATATATAATTGTTTAAAATTTACATAGTTAATCCCAATTTGAGCATATTAGCGTGAAAAACTGATAGATTGACGAGGGACATTCTGGAAATTTTGATACAGATTTAAGAGTACTATATATTTTTTAATATATTTAGTAGGAAACATAATATTTAATTTTCTATAAAATATAGGTGTCCTTTAAGGCTCCTAGATCTGTTTGCCACGTGATGGTAACTGCATTTTTTTTTTTTTTTCGCAAGTGAATAAAAGGAAACACAGACAGTACGTTTTTTCGCACGTGATGGTAACTGCTTCTTACTCTGTCAGTTATGTGCGGGTAACTTCGTCAGTCAGTAACTTCGTCAGCCGTTCCTAACTTAACACAAATATTGATGACAAAAAATGCAATAATCTTATATTTATTTTCCTTGATTTGGATAAATAAAAATATAAAAAAATGCCCCTATTTTTCTTTTTCTTAATATATTTTTTTCTTTTTAGATATATTCATGTTTTTAATCTTTGATTTATACGGATGTTATCTTTAATTTTAAAAATATAATAATGATGTAGAAATTATTTATCTATGTGACCCAACGTTTTTCTCGATCGTGTGGAGGACACGCGACCATAGGATTAAAAGAGTCCCCGCGTGTGAAGATCTTGACGCACTTAAAAACACTGGTGGGTCACCCAATCGCGGAGAACCGGTCTTTAGGTGGTTTGCATCACCTGCTATAGCCGGTAACTCCACAGGCCATCACCGATAGGTCCGGTCATGGGGGGTCAATGGTATAAGAACTGGGGTTTAAGCAAAAGGTTGGGTGGTTTTCAGAGGGTTTTGGCGATCACAGAGAGAGAGAGAGAGAGAGAGAGAGAGAGAGAGAGAGAATGGGTATCGTTTAAAAACTCTGTTCCGTGAAATTATGGGGTAGGAATTGAGGGAATGCTATTGTGTGATGTAAAGAAAATTCTGATTCATTCGTTCATTTCGCCGATAATTCGCCGATCTTACATTTGCCTGCAAATTCTTGCGTTTCGCCGGAATTTCGGTTTTGCTGAAAAAAGTTACCAACTTCAAAGGAAAATTTTGGTCTAGAGGTGAGCATGTCGAATTCTCGTGGATTTTGTCTTACAGATTTCTTGAAAGTTCGGATTTTTCTTTTTTCCTTGTGGGTTTTATTGTAAAGACGAGTCTTTTTTCTTGAACAGTGTGTTTGGAATTTAAGAAATCATGCGAAATGAACAAGAAACTTCTAATTTTAAGCGCACTTCTACCGCAGAACTTTGATACTCCAAAATGTCATTTTTTTTTCTTTAACAATATTTTATCAGTCAAATGGATTCCTCGTTTTGAATTTTATATGACTTTTGTCCTAATTCTCCTTAAACTTTGCTATTTTATGTTTTAAGTCATTTTTGTCCCCAGTTCAGACTTTGATGGTTTCGATCTGATTTTGGATTTCTTTTATCATCTCAGATTTTTTTTTTTTTTGAAAATTTAAAAATTCTATCTTAAATCATCTAGTTTCTCTTTTTCATTGTTTTTGGGTAAGTTTTTTTTTTTGTGTTTATTGTTTCTACGAGATCGAACTTTACTAGGGGTTTAGATCTATTTGAATTTTATTTGGTTTGAATTGTATCCATTCTATTCCTTACGTCCTTTTCTTTCTTTCTTTCTTTTTTTTTTCTTTTTTTTTTCTGGGTCCTTATATCTGTCAAATTACTTGTTTGGATGATTCTGCTTAGGCCCTCTACATCAGGGTTTTGTTGTGGTTTATGACTTTTTTTTTTTCCTTGGGTCTTGAAATGAAAGGTAAAATCCTCGAAATGTTTCTGTGGAATTTACAGAAACTGAGAAGGGATTTGTGGGGGCATAATTCTTTTTTTTTTTTTTTTAAACTAATTCCTCTTATATGCTATTCACGTCTTAACAGTTACCATTATCGTTTTTTAATACTTGATTTATTTTATTTTTTATTTTTTGCCGAATATTTGTCGTGTTGGTTTACTAGGCGAATTGTGGACTTGGATTTTTATGTGCATGTTGTTTTTTGCAAGATCATGTGGATCTGTTGGAAGTTATAGAATTGCATCTTTGCACCTAGTTCTTCTTTTTTTGCTTCTTTTCATGGCAGTTGTAAAGTAATTTTCCCTGGTCCAATTCTGGGAATTTTATTGGTTTTCGTTGCCTGGAATCAGGGCCTCGAAAATGAATTGGAGCCGCAATGGAATGGAAACTCATTAGATTGCAAATAGCAGAATCATTTACACATTGAAAGCAAGGAATCTTAGTAGTTGTTATGGAACTGGGTTTTTTATACAATTTTCCCCAAACAAATGCATGCATTGGCGTTTTATAGGGAACGGTCTTTCTATATTTTCCTGGTTTTTATTAGATTGAGATAGTTTAGGTTGTTTACATATTGAAGGATTGACGTCTTAGATCGGTATATGACTCTTTGCCCCTTCCTGGATCTTTGCCCACACTGTGAAGTTTGTATTGATCATTCTTATGTTATTGTTTTACATTCAATCTAGACAACAAATCAATAAACTGATCACTTGCTATCGTCCATCATCAGGCTTTATCTTTAATTCTTTGAGCCTGAACTACTGGTGAAGTGCACAATTGTCTAAAATGGATCCAAGATTGCTGCTTCGCTGTGTCTGATGCATTCTTCTATGTTATGATTTCTGAGATATGGTGTTGCTTAAGAGGTTAGACTATGGGTTCAATGGTTATCAGGTGCCTCCTATGCCTCGAGCTGCCAGATCAGCTAGGGTAAATATCTAGATATTTTTTGATAAGTAGCTAGGATAAATATATTCTGATATACTAGTTGTTGCCAATTGATGCTGTTTATCTATTCTTTTTGTCTGCAATGCTGAACCATATGATTGATATTGTTTTTTTGCTTTTTTATTTCAGAGGAGGGTTACATTTAAAAAGAGAGCGGAAGACAATCAAATGCATGCTTTTGACTTATTGGCCACCGTAGCTGGTGAGATGTTGTTCGAGAGAGAGAGTTCACCCGCATCTAGTAATGCATCAAAAGGAAATGATCCCTGTGCATGTGTTCAAAACATGTGGGAGAATCAAGATAAACTAGTTAAAATTGAACCTAGTTATCAAGGAATTAGTGATAGGAGAGTCTTAGCCTCTGAGCTTGTCCAACAAGCTGATGATCAAAAGTACGGCTCCGTGGAATCCCTATTTCCTCAGAATGATGGCCATTCAGGATTTGCTTCTATAGTAACCATCGATTGCTCAGAGAGCTTCGTTGATCAGAAGTTGGTTAATGGAAAAAACAAGAATGACACAGGAAGTTTTGCTAGCAAATTAGATCTGGGTGTCTCTGGTTACAGGGAGTCTGGTGTTTGTAAATTAGATTGTGAAACTAAAATAATGATAAAAGATGAGCTGCACAATAATGGGAAGGTGCCTATTGTCACTGGGACTGATAAGTGCAGTTTGGAGGATCCAGAGGTTTGGGATGGGAAACCTCCTGCACTAGTCAGTTCAGATAGTAGTGTCAAGGTGCCTTTGTGTGGTGACCACATTCCCCGTAGCTCTTTTCCCGCTAGTCGGGATGATGTAAAAATAGTTAGTAGAGATGATGACGAAAACTCCTCTGGGTGCACTCACCCTAGCACGATAACAAAGTCCATAAGACCGGTATCACGCATTGGAGATCGAAGAATAAGGAAGATTTTAGCTTCAAAGCATTGGAAGGTATCTACAAAATTGAAGGACGATACACTGTCGAACACTGGTAAGTTGGTACTTTATTCAGTAGGTGGATTTTTCAGTATTTTGATTCCTTGTCTAGTGTGATTTATGAGGTTGCTGACTACTGTGATCCATTGTTTTAAGTTTGAAATTGTTTTCATGTTTCTAGACGGGGATTTCAAGCACATTTGCCGTAATAGGAGGGGCTATTACAAACGCCAAAGATCTCAAATGAATATTCCTTTTAAGAAGAGGAAGATTTTTGAGCGTAGCTCAGTATCAAATCTTAACCGATTGTTTACTTATGAGGGAAAATCGGATTCACCCAATAAGGGCATCAGTGGAGATGCTTCTGGTTCATGCGTAAAGATTCATGGAGGTCCTTTCTGAACCGCTTGCTTTCCTTTTTGAATTAAACTTCTTATTAGTATGTCCGATTTTGTTGCTCTCTTTATTTCTTTACCTAATATTGAAATCATTATGCAGCCACAGGAACATCATCCTCTGTAGTTCGTCAACACACTTCAATTCAATCTAGGGATTCTTATGGTATGAGAATTTGACAAAGTAACTTGAATATCTTCTTCTCTTGGGCTTTTGATTTCTGACATTGAAGAATTACTTATGCTATTATGTGTTTTCTTTTACTCAGTGAAGCTTAGGATCAAGTCTTTCAGGGTGCCAGAGCTTTTTATTGAAATGCCTGAAACTGCCACCGTTGGTTCTTTGAAGGTATATGACTTTGATTCTGATAACATTGTTAAGAATACTGTGTAGCTACTGTGAAGTCTGGACATTGTTTTTTAGGAGGCCAATATCACATGCAGAAACACATGTTCTGCATCTTCATTGCAATTAATGATATGGTGCAACTGAAGAATTGAAAATATATGTATGTTTGCACTAATTATCATGAGTAATAGGTCTCACGCATCAAGTGGTTGGTTTTTAGTGTGTATTCTGATGTGGTGTAAATGTTCTTTAGAGGACTGTTATGGAGGCAGTGACTGCCATACTTGGAGGTGGATTACATGTTGGCGTACTTCTTCGCGGGAAGAAGATTAGAGATGACAATAAAACTCTACTGCAGACGGGAATTTCTCATGATTACCCTCTAGATGCTTTGGGTTTTGCCCTGGAGCCTAACCCTTCACAAAATCCCCCATCTATATGCCCCAGAGATTCTTCCTGTATGGTTCCTTGTGACACTCCTCAGCCTCTAACAAGGTAATTTGAATCCACTCTTTCCTGTTTAGAGCTAGTCCTTTTATAGTCAGTCTCCTTCCACTCAATCTTTTAGCTTGCTAGTTGTGCATTTAATTTGTTTTGTTCAACAGAATCTTGAGTCGCTTGCTGATTTTTAAAGTTATTCATTCTAAATTGTTAGATGAAATAATATCTGCCTTACCGGAGTTCTTTTCCAGAAAGTGAAAGAGATCAAATTGAATGGAAAACTTTATTTTGTTAATTAACTTTCATTTTAGAATCAGTATGTGCTGCAACTGAGTCCAATTAATTAGTACAATGCTTTGAGATTTGTGTTAGTTTTTGTGGTTTGCAGCAAATTGGATGTGATTGTGCTGTTATTTTTTCTTTTGAAAATTACTCCAAAGCTTGTTTTTTTATCCAACAAGTTTTATTAGTGAGAATTAAGTTCTACATATTGGATAATCTGGTGGTTAGATTAATCTTAGGGTTTCTTCCAGAGCCAACATAGATAATTGGTTGCACTCAGCTTATGTTGCAATTTCCTTTTTGCAGCTATCCACCAGATTCAACTGTTGCTCATCAGGGCACTTGCCATTCCTCTCCTGAGCCTCACTTGGCCAATCTTGGCAACTTCATCGAAAGTGATCATGATTCAGCACCTTCTCCCACTGACACATCAGTTGACAAAAGTACAACAGATTCTAAAGCTTTGGTTGCTGTACCAGAAATGAATGTTGAGGCATTAGCTGTGGTTCCAGTTCACAGGAAATCAAAGCGATCTGAGATTGCACAGCGCCGAATCCGTCGACCCTTTTCTGTTACTGAAGTGGAAGCACTGGTTCAAGCAGTTGAGAAACTTGGAACAGGAAGGTATGTTGAGGATAACACAGCCAAAAAGCTATAAGCCGATGTTGGAGCTTCAGTCAACCTGGATTTGTTATTTGTTAACCATTAAATTGGCTTGTGCATGATGCTGAATAGAATTTTATTTTCCCCGCCTTGCTTTTGGATGCATGGAACTTGGATATATTTTTAGCAGCTGGTTTGATTCTGTGCATATATCATAAATGGCCTTCTACTGCATTATGAAGTTTTAAAAATGGTCCTCTTAATTTGCAGGTGGCGTGATGTTAAGCTGCTAGCTTTTGATAATGCAAAACATCGAACTTATGTGGATTTGAAGGTAACGAATCTGTTTTGTTACATTTTTTGGGGGGCCGGGGGGAATACTTGGCACGGTACATTTGTATATTTCTTTCAATGTTTTACCTCACCAGTAGTTTTACTCATCCTGCTGGCTCAAATTTATGGAAGTTTGTTTTTCTAAATGCATTTTTGTTGAATTTGTGACTCATTTTGATGAGGATGTTTGCTTGCTCCATGACCATAGCTCTTAAAAAAAAGTTCACTTCATGACCTGGGCCCCTCCAGAGCACGTAGTTTAATCTGTTCAGGTAAATGCTTGCTTGTATAACAGGCTATGATGAAATAGACTTGAGCTTTATTGGTTTCTGTAGCTTTTCGTATTAAGAAACTACTCTCTTAAGGAATCTCTCTAATTCTATTATTACACGACTACGCTTGTGTACTTTCCTAACATGCATTGCATTTTTTTTTTTTAATCCTAAAACGTCCTTTATCAAATGTCATAATTCCCACTTTGTTCTTTTCTTTGTCATGTTATATTGGAAGAAAAAGAGCGGCAATTGTTTTCTTTTGTATCCTTTTGCCTTTTGGGTAGATAGCTTTACGTGTTGGAATGGGATCCATGTGGTTTGGTTGTGATATTGTTTTGGGGTTTGCACAGGATAAGTGGAAAACACTGGTGCACACGGCAAGAATATCCCCTCAACAAAGGAGAGGAGAGCCCGTTCCCCAGGAGCTCTTGGACAGGGTCCTAACTGCTCATGCCTTCTGGTCCAAACAGCAAGCCAGACAACAGCTCAAACAACATGCAGAGACTTGCCTTCTCATCTGAAGGTCTTTAGAAACAGAAGAGTTGGGAAGCACATTTAGAAGAAACAAAGAAAATGATGGGTTTAGAAAGGATATGTCTAGGTGTCTCTAATTGTTCTTTTTTTATTTTGTTTATGATTATGTAAAAATCAATGACAAGGAAGAAAAAATACAAGTCTTAAGAAATGTATGTGATGATACTTGTCGCTCTCCGGCCACGCTTCTTTTCCTGCTTGGAGAGGAGTCTTGGCACTTTGTAAATGGTTGAAAGAATAAGAGCTTGCTAACCCATCTGTTTCCACGCCAATATGTTGGTATTTTCTCATCTTTTCATTTTTTCCCCCCCATTTTTATCAGTTCATCATTGTATTGGCAGGTTGAAGAAGGCAAAAAATAAAAAGGAGGAGAATCTAAGATGTAGTTATAGCTTGTTTCATTTCCTTTATCTGATACAGATTCTATGAGTTTTAATTAAATGTGATTGAGAATTTGGTATTTATTTGTCATGCTAAAGATGGTAATATAAACATCATTGTGGGTCAAAATATAAGTTTTAGGATAAGCAGAACAGTTTCAACATCAAAGAACTTCCCATTTTAAGTTCTCAAACTAATCTCCTAACTTCTAAATAAAAAAGCCTTCTTCTTCATGCCAACTAAAAATCTCATAACATCATTAGACGTAAATTATACATCTAAATAAAAAAGATAAAGTTTTTATAAGTTTCAAGCTCTCTTTAAATTCTTTATACGATATTTCAACGCAGAGTGGCTCCATTTGGATGCAAGAAGTATTTCATCTCATTATTATAATTTTTTCAAATTTTCACACAAAATATAATAAATAATTCAATTTTTTTAAATCTCAAAACAATAATAATATTAAAAAAATAATATTTTAACAATATAATTTTTAATTTTCATCTCATCTCAACTCACTATCTAAATCCTACCGTGAGAAATAGTTTGAGAGTTTGATAAGATTAAAAAATAAATATCGTAAAACTCATTTCACATGAAAATATCTTATATACACGTACACTAGATCTGAAATTTAACTTCAGATAACAATATTATCACTTAAAGATTCTTTCGGTATATATTCTTGGGTGTAAATGGGAAGGGAAGAATATTCTTTTTATTGGCATTTGAATAATTGAGCCGAAAGCTCACCGTCCACGTGTCATTTTCCAAATGGGGGATAAAAAATGCTACTATTGTTACGTCCTTATCTTTGAAAAATGTATTTTTTTTTATTCATGCTTACATATATTATTGAAAAATAAATGTGGAGTAATGCCTATGTGGCTATAAATAGATGGGATATCTCTTTCCACATTTTAATACCTATTTTTGAGGGATAAATATAATATAAATGAATGGCTATGAGATTTTGATGACTATTTTTTTTTTCTTCAGAATTAAAATGAGGGCTCAAATGTTTTGATCCATAACCTTATAAACATATATATATATATATATATATATATATATATATATATATTTTAAAAAAAAGTGTGTTTATATGTGGTTGCAATTTCATAGAATTACTTTTTATTTGTGGTTGAAATCTCATTTTATATACCGTAGACCTTTTGGGTGATGTGGTGGGAAGGAAAGATGCGATTAAATAAAAAGAGTATATTTTCTGAACGAGCTCCGATTCTATCCATATTTATTTTTGTCCTAATCTCCCAATATTATTTATTTTTCTTAGAAACATTGGTACATGAATCCATATCTTAAATCTGTTTTCGTCGGCAGTGACACTTACGTCTCGTTTGGATAGTAAGGTGAGATAAAATATTTTTAAATAAATTAAATAAATTATTATTAAATTATTATTTTTTAATATTATTATTATTTTAAAATTTGAAAAAATTAAATTATTTATTATATTTTGTGTGAGAATTTAAAAAATTAGAATAATGAGATGAGATAAAATCGTTTTAGTATCTAAATAGAGCCTTAGGGTGTTGAAGATTAAAAAAAGATTATTTATGGGCCAATAATTATTTAGATAAAATCAACAAAAAGAGAGAAAATAAAGTTTGATATTGAATTCGGTGAATCTTTACAACCAAGTCCTTTTAAGGGATGTAGTGTGTGCACTTTGGGATCGCCTACTTGTCGATGGGCTTATTGGTTTGGGCTTTGAGCCTTAATTAGCACCTAAGGTGTTGTCACGTTTGTCTTAATGTTAAGATAGGCTCTTTCAGGGTAGCCCATATTAAGATTTGAGAAAGTTAACCCAGCTGTGTAACCAGCCCGATTGACTTTATAGGCCTAGTTCTCACCGAGACACTCCTCCAAACACGTGGGGAAGGCCGAAGTAATTCAACCCCAGATTTATGATTTATCCCATTCTTTTCTCTCCCCGTTATTGGTCACTCTCACTCACAAAATGCACAATCGGTGTCAAGAGTCTAATGGCCCGATGGTCATGGCATACGGCCCGGTTCTTCGAATGAAAATTTTAGATTCGAAACCTCCCGTCCCCGTTGTAGAAAAAAAATTGCACAATCAGTGCACACCATCGATTCACTTAACACTTTCCTATGTCCTTACCCATTCACTTAACATTCTGCATTTGCCTAAATCAATTAGAATACAACTTTTCAAAATTTCATACAAAAAAGTGTACTCCTAGGTTCACATTTTTCTTTTTAGCACCTTCAAAATGGAACTTTGTCTGTGCTTGAAGTATAATTATAATACCTTAACAAAATAATTTTTTCCAATTTTTTTTTTTTGCGATATATCGTACGTGAAAATCTATCCCAAAATCTGGACCACAAAAAAACTAACAAGGGAGATTTGATTATCATAAAAAAGGCATCTACAGTGGTCTTTGACTCGTATGCTTAACAAATATTTATATCCTACTTACATTAATTTTGGAAGAAAATTTGATAATGTATTTTACTTTATTAATTTCTTTGGTATTGTGTTCGGACTATTTTTCGGTGATTAGTGGGTCACTTATCTCTTGTTTCTGTCTCTTTAGAAAGCAGTAGAATTTTCTCGCATGCCCAGGAAAAAAGCCTCACTTTTACGACCCGTGTCAAGCTCAAGCAGTTCCGGGGCTTGGAATTAAGACCAACAGTACTCATTCATGATTTTGGAGTTGCAAATAAAATAAATAATATACTAGTCTACTACTTGAAATGACGCATTTTGACTGATTTCAAGCGTCGACGCACAGATCGTGACAATGGGCCCAATTTTTTTTTTTTTAAAAAGAAAATAATCTCTTGCCACGTAGTGATTATATAAAATTAATTTTATAAATTAATATAATTTATCAAATTATAAAATTATTTTTATTATAAAATAAATATGACAAATTACATAAAATTATATTAATTTATATATTACTTTTATTATTCAACTTTTCATGTTGAAGTATAGACAGCATAGGCCGCCTCGTGCTAATTTGGAGAGAGAGAGAGAGAGAGAGTCAGAGAAAAAGAAGAAGAAAAATCGTAAAAAAAGCACCATCGGGGTATGTTGTTAGTGGTGGTTCAGGTCCTCTGTTTTCTGTTCAACCAAAGATGGATCTGGTGGCGGTAGGAGCTGTTAGGTTTCATCAGGTGCATGCATTGCCGTCAAAGCTTTTTAACTTAAATTTACAGCCCCATGATTTTGTCCCACAGGAA
Source organism: Cyclocarya paliurus (assembly GCA_029856935.1). Taxonomy (NCBI): domain Eukaryota; kingdom Viridiplantae; phylum Streptophyta; class Magnoliopsida; order Fagales; family Juglandaceae; genus Cyclocarya; species Cyclocarya paliurus. Next base: position 20,012,943 of record CM056956.1, read on the forward strand.
ATTTGCATCCAACTATATACCAGTCTTTGATGGTGTGAACCCCAAGCTAAAGGTCAACAAACAAACAAACATTTAAGGAATAACATTTTTATTTGCTATCAATTTTATCATTCTTTAGTCGTTTTTTTTTATCATTCTTTAGTCCCCCTCCCACTTTGCCCCTAGTGCAGTGTTTTTTAAATATTAAGAAAAAAATACACTTCCAAAGTGGGGACACTTTGGAGTGCAAAGTAGCATTTTTTAAAACAAAAACACTTTTACACTAGGGATAAAGTGGGAATACTAAATTATAAATTATATAATATGACATAAAGTTGAAGAATGAGTATGCCCGCTTTGGATTGTAATATCTCGGTAAACACCATAAATATTTTTTAATCTTAAATTTTTAATTTTTTTTATTTAATCATTATAATTTTTTTAAATCTAGAACAAAATATAAAATATTATTTAATTTTTTCAAATAAAAATATATATATTAAAAAATTATATTATGATAATATTTTAATTTTATAGTTTTTCTCTCTTATTTTTTATAATTCTATAAAATATATTAAGTTAAAATATTTTACTATTATTAATAAATTATTTTATTACTATTTATGGATTATTTCATGTCAGTTGGCTATCCAAAATAGACGAACAATAGCAACCGGAGAAGGGAAATGTCACTTAAAGCATGGCAAGACAGCTGGACGAGAGGGAAGTCGACAAATAAAAACTGATAGCGATTCCCATTACGGAGAAATGGATTAGGTATTATTATTTTTAATAATAATGGATTAGGTATTTAGTTTCGAATCACAATGTTCAACTAAAAGCGGTGGGGCCCCACCTTAATTTCTCTCATCATCTACTTTAAGCTAGCAGGTGTGAACATTTTAAAAAATAAAACAAAATAATGAATTAAGGAATCTGTTTTTCATGGTCGCAACATCATCTATTCAACTTTATTAATTACAGGATACCGACATTACTCCTTAAAAAAATTAGAGAAACATTTTGACATTGTTAATACATTGGACTCTGTTTTCCAAAGAACAAAAAAAATACACTTTCAAATCTAATCCATTCCAACTGCTACCTAATTTTATGACAACATTTGATCAAATCATCTGGTAAAACTGACTTGTCCATAAAAGTGAAATATCGAGCAAATGCTCTTTTTTTAAAAAATAAAAATAAAAAAATCGTTCCCACTTTCTGACCACTTGACATTATATCATGTCCTCAATTTGGCAGCCTTGACATGCAAGTAAGTAATAAGTAATTAACCAAAAGTCAAAGTTCAAGAGATTGAGAAAAATAACACAAAAAGGCTAATGGAGTTTAAAATGATTTAATAATCCAACGGTCCATGCCAATCACACTGAATAAAATTAGGAAATGAAGACATGAGAGACGTGATACAATTATAATTTTTGAATGGGTCGAAGTCGAATCCATAAAATAAATTGAATAAAACAGTTTCTTGTCGAACAAGATGAGAATCATAGAGTACTTTTTGCTCTAAGGTGGATAATTGGATCATTCAACCTTTTTTTGGTAATTAGTTTAGAGTAATAAGAGATACAAATTCTCTTTAATAAGTCTACTTTAAATAGAGTATCTTTATAAAGAGAAATATTTTAGTTGTGAATAAATTTTATAAAAATAAATTCATAAATTTACATTATGTGATATGATATGTTATATTGTAAAATTATTTTTATTGTGAATGAGATTTAACGTATCATATGAATCCATGTAGTTTGTAGGTTTACTTTTAGAGAAATTCTATATAAAAGCCGTACATCACACACCTCCATCTAATAAACTCGTAATTTGTCATTTTGCCCTCCTATTTAAACACACATTTTTAACTATTTACACATATATTAAAATTTCTCTTATTTACACATATATGTGGTGTAAAGCTTATTTATAAATGTTTTCTTATTATTATTATTATTATTTTTATGAAATCTCTTTTATTTTTACAAAAGAATAATGTTAGGGTGCACAATAAATATGTACACTAGTATAAATAGATTTTTCTTTTTCTTTTAAAATTTTTTATAACATTCTAACTATTAAAAAATATATAAATTTATTAATAATACTCACTTTCTTAATTATTAAAAAGAAAAAAATAATTAAAATATATGAATAATGACATTTAAGCCTCGTTTGTTTTCAGAGATGAGATGAGATGAGATAAGATTAAAATTGAAAAGTTGAATAAAATATTTTTAGAATATATTTTTTAATATTATATTTGTATTGAAATTTAAAAAAATTGAATTGTTTATTTTATTTTATATAAAGATTTAAAAAAATTATAATAATAAAATAAAAATTTTTCAAAATTTTTAAAATTTTAAATTTTAAATTTTGATGTTGAAAACAAACCCGGCCTTAAGTGTGATGCTATTTTCGTTTATTTTAGACTATGTTTAGATAGTGAGAAGTGTTGTGAAAAAATAATAATAAAATATTGAATAATAGTAAAAAATAAGTAAAAAATAAATAAAAAGTAATAAATAGTAAAAAAAGTAGATAAAAAATAATAATAAAATAAAAAATAATAATAAGAATGTTTGAGAGTAGTTAAGATGATCTCGTTACTTTAGTCAAGCCATCCGTGCGAAGATTATTCAGAGTCCTCTGACGAGTCTTTTTCGCTGACAGACCAATCAATCAGTTTTCGCCGGTGAAATTACACCACAAATGCCTCTAGAGAGGAGTTTGACTAATATTCATCCTATACTCATTCAATCGTTCTTCGAGTTTTCGTGAACCAAACAATTATCTTCTTTAATTCTTCTGTTCTCGGAGAGTTGTGTCCCTCTATCTAATATCTTCCATCTTGGTTCTAGTATCTTTCTTTTCCACGTCTGACTGTTCTCTGCGACCCTACCCAAAAAAAATTGATCTCCAAGGTTCTCTTCTTCCTCCCCCCACCCCTCCTCTTTTATTTTCCTTGTGTCTCTATCTTCTTCATCATTTGAGCTTTCTCGTTTTGTTTTGTTTTGAACTGCTCTGCTTTAGTTTAGATGCACCCCACCTAGTATTTGGTCTGATTTATGTAGTTTAATGTTTAGTTGCTATAAGATTCTTCTTGAGACATAAAAGATCAGACCGTGAGACTTCTTAATTGGTTTTTCTTACAAATGATTATGGATCAACGCTTTGCTGGGTTCCCTGATTTCGTAAATGGTGTGATGGTCGATGAGTATGACCATACCATCTCACCGAACTCCTACCAATACTCAGATCTTCTTAACGAGTACACATTCACTGCACCATCCCCGGACCTTAACTTTCTCGAAAGTCCATATCCTCAACCTGATCTGGGCACCACTGCTTCCTTTTGGCCGATTCACATGGGACCCGGGGGAGAGCCTGATATTCCGTCAGCTGCTCCTGCTGCTAGTAGCTTCAGCCCGCCGTCTATGGCTACGAGTCTTGGGGTAGGCGAGTCCTCGGACGAAAGCGAGTACTCGGAAACGGTTCTCAAGTTCATGAGCCACATACTTATGGAAGAGAACATAGAGGACAAGCCCTGCATGTTTTTCGACCCTTTGGGTCTCCAAGTTACCGAGAAATCGTTCTATGATGCTCTCGGTAAGAAATACCCTCCGTCGCCACCTTGTATCAAAGGCAACGCCGAGAGTCCTGATCATGATGCTTTTTATAGCAGTAGTGGTGATACCAATGGTTCTACTAGCACTAGCACCGATCCTCAATGGCTCAATGATTATATTGAGGAGTACAATTCCTCTATTTCACTGCCGAATTTGCAATCCATTAATAGTGGATCAATATGTTTGGAAAATCCATCGAATGGTGTGACTGATAAGAGTGGTGATGGGACGAAGCTTTTGGGTTCAAACCTTCTAACTGATGGTGAATATCTGTTGCAATTTCGGAGAGGTTTAGAGGAAGGTAGTAAGTTCCTTCCTGGGGGTAATCCATTGGCTCTTGATTTCAAAAGCAGCATGGTGTCACCAGTGTGGAAGGGACAGAACCACAAGGTGGAGAAAGGTGAGGGGGAGAGTTCACCGGATGTGTCAAGAGGAAAGAAGAATCGTGCGAGGGTAGATATTGAATCAGAAGAAGAAGGGAGGAGTAATAAGCAGTCTGCGATTTATGTGGAGGAGACTCAGGAGAGGGAATTATTAGAGGTCTTCGAGCAAACACTTTCTGCTATATGCAATAAAAATGAACCCCAGGAGAATATAGCAAGGAAGGCCTTGCAGCCAACACAAGGAGCAGCTAATGGTGGGAAGAGTAGTCGAGCTAAGAAACAGAGCAAGAAGACGGAGACGGTTGATCTGAACACTCTTTTGATTCTATGCGCACAAGCTGTCTCAGCGGGTGACAATGAAACAGCAAATCAGTTACTCAAACAGGTTAGGAAGAACTCTTCCCCTCTTGGTGATGGGTCTCAGAGATTGGCCCATTTCTTTGCTAATGGCCTTGAGGCACGCTTGGCTGGCACTGGTTCCGGCATTCAACTCTTCTATACTTCCTTAGTTTCCAGGAAGATCTCAGCTCCTGAAATATTGAGCGCTTACAAACTTCATCTTTCAGTCTGTCCTTTCAAGAGGATCTCGATGATCTTTACTAACATGATGATTTTCAAAGTGGCAGAGAAAGCAACAACTCTTCATGTGATAGACTTCGGTATTGGGTATGGTTTGCAAATTGCCCTTCTGATCCAGAAGCTCTCACAAAGACCCGGTGGACCACCCAAGCTACGGATTACAGGGATAGAGCTTCCCCAGCCCGGATTGCGCCCAGCAGAGAGACTCGAGGAGACCGGTCGTCGGTTGGCAAAGTACTGCGAGCAGTACAATGTTCCTTTCGAGTACCATGGCATAGCATCACAAAACTGGGAAACTATCCGAATCGAGGACCTCAAGATTGACAGGAATGAGATGGTTGCTGTGAACTGTCTGTACCGGTTTAAGAATCTTCTTGACGAGACAGTGGAAGTAGAGACCAGTCCAAGGAATGCAGTATTGAACTTAGTCAGGAGGATAAATCCCGACATCTTTGTCCATTCTATTGTCAATGGAGCCTACAATGCTCCCTTCTTTGTCCCACGGTTTCGAGAGGCACTCTTCCACTTCTCTGCATTGTACGACATATTTGATGTTACACTGCCCCGTGGAAACCAATTGGAGAGGTTGATGTTCGAGAGAGAGTTCTATGGGAGGGAGGCCATGAACGTCATAGCATGTGAGGACCTACAGAGGGTTGAGAGGCCGGAGACGTACAAGCAGTGGCAAGTCCGTACCATGAGGGCCGGTTTCAGGCTACTTCCGTTGGATCAAGAGCTCGTGAATGGGTTCAGATCGAGGATGAAGGAATGGTACCACAAGGATTTTGTACTTGATGAAGACAACCACTGGATGCTTCAGGGATGGAAGGGCCGGATTGTCTTTGCCTGTTCTTGTTGGGTGCCGGTTTAGAAATCTTGCACCGGGATGTTTGTGAAAACTGTAGGGAAGATGAAGATCCATCTGTTATATGAATTAGTTTGCTTCATATATTTTATTTGTAATATCAGAACTATAATATGCTTCGGTAATGAAAACCGTAATTTCTAGTTATCGCAATCTTCTATCCAAACAAAAGATCGCAATCTTCGGTAATGCTTCGGTAATGTTTATTTTAGGACAGCCATATATATATATATATAAAGATCATGTCTTGCTAATTATAAGTTTTGATCTACAAAGAGAAGGAAAGAAAGAAAAATCAACATCAACCATGCTTAATGTACTCAATGCTCCTTGAATGACCAGTACAAATGATCGTCAGTAAGTGCGGAAAATAAATGAAAAGAAGTCATCAGATAGTGAAAACAGAGGATTTGGGTATCGGAAGGTATGACATGAGTGTAAAATACTAAATAAATTGATGGTAAAAAGAATGATACGATGATACGAAATATCTAATTTTTAATAAAAATAATTTTTTTATCACATCAAATCATATTAATTTATAAATTTATTTTTATATTTTTTACATAAAAAAAAAACAACAAAGTGATATTCATAAACTACGAAAAAGAAAATAGTAAAATAACATACCCATTTTTGGCATGTTCATCTTTTTTTTTTCTACTCATTATTTCCCATACTACATTTGGAGAGGAATCCAGATTGGTTAGCCCAGACCTGGGCCGTTACTTATAACCAAAGCCTGCATCATTATCGAGAAACCCAGCTTAATGTTAAGAGAATCCATCCCATAGTCAATACTGACTGGATAACTATCCAACAGTGACAAATGATAGAAATGACTATCATTTAAATTTATTAAGAGATGAACCCTCATCTCTAAATTTAAATTCTAATAAAGGATAACCATTATCAGATAAGAGAATAAAGATAACTCATAGAACTTTATATAAGGAAAGAACTCAGGTATGCAAAAGGGGGCAAACTCATTGGTATTATTAAAATTATCTTCAGTGATTTAGGTATTGGAGGTGTTCTCTCGAACTCCTAAGCCCTTTACTCTTTGGTTGCAGGTGATCGTGAGGTGATGGCAGTGAAACATGTTTATAACAACATTTATTTTTATTTTCTTTAGTTTTGTTCTTCTTAAACTATTTGAATTTTTTCACTTATCATCCATACATCACATATTTAATAAGAAAAAAAATTAAAAAGTCACATATATTGTGATGAGTAGATTTTTATCTTTATCTTTTTTCTTTTTCGATGAGCAGATAACAAGAAAAATTATAAAAAGAGAAGCACATGTTTTGGTTCAAAAGTCATGCACCCTTCTTTAATGTTGTTTTCAAAATCTTTGGGGGCCCGGGGGTCCGTAAATATATAAATATATATATGATGATGAACTGGATTGACATTAGAGTAAGTAATGATTTTAATACTCCATAAGCCATGAACTCTTTTATTGTGAATGGGTAATTTTAGGCTATGTTTATATAATGAAAATATTTTATCTCATCTCATTTTATTTTATCATTATAATTTTTTAAAATTTTTTAAATCACAATTGATCAATTTTATCGGTCTAAGTAGCATTTTCTGTTATATTGAAAGACAAACGCTTATTTGTATTCAGTTATTTATTATGAAAATAATTATTTTTTATTTTATTCTCTTTATAAATAATTCGTTATTAATAATCATTTTCTTGTAATATTATAGCCTACAAAGAATACATACATTATGTTCTCGCTTTCACAAAATACCTACTTTATATGCAAAAATAGAACCAAAACGGAGAAATTACTAAGCATATCATAAATTAATTAATAGTGTATGATCATCTAATTCCGTCTGGAGATGTTTATATGGTCATTTTCTCATTACTTATCATGTGCTCAACTAAGAAAAGTCTCAATTAAAATAAAATAAATGTTTGAATTGAGATAAAATTAAAAAATAAACTTCATACTTTTCACCTACATATGTAAAAGAAAGTTTGGATATTCAAAATAAGAAAAATTAAATTATCTATTAAAATTTAATAAGTATTATAAGAGTCACAGCATATGTCTGTCTTTAATCTTTATGCTCTAAAATTCATACAAATACTCTGAGAAATATAGATCCGACATCATCATAGAACCATTGAAAAACACTTTCACTTCCTTTTTTATTTTTATTTTTATTTTTTTTACAACAACAAAACATTTGGTCAATTGTTGTTTTTATTACACAAAAAATGCCTTTGGTTATTGGAATTAGAATATATTGTAACACTGCATTAATTTGCTAAGTACTTATTATTCTCTCAATTTTTTCCTTCACATCTAATCACATTAGAGGAAAGAATAGTGTTATATATTTATAATTTTATTTGTAATTTTACTTACAAAACTCACTTGATCAATTTTTTTTTTCAAATTTCAAATCTCATATTTTTTGCGTATCAATAACTAACACAAGCACATGCATATTATTATGTGAGCAAAAATAATAAATGCAAATATCATTTGAATAATTCTACTTTACCTATTCAATTTGTTGCTTTATTTTGACATTTTATGTATTTGAATTTTTTGTTTACTTAATAGTTAAGGAAGTGACTGTTAGTGTATTCATATTTTTTTCTATTTTTTTAAAAATATTTTAAAATAATAAAAAAATTAAAATTAAAAAATTAAATTTTTTTTTTTTTTTTTTTTTTTTATCTAACTGTAATATCCAGCGGTGCTACTCTGACCGCTCATAACATTTTTCTAGAGAAAATATATCTTCCTCCGTGGGTAACGCCAAGATGTTGACCCATTACACCGGAAAAACCAGAAACAGAGAATGGCAAAAAGAAAAAGAAAACCAAAACGAAAAGGAAGTACAGTAAGACCAATTCAACTCAGGACAGTCGCGTGATATAAGACTGAAGGCTAACCTTAATTATGATAAGATAATATAATTGATAGATTAAAATATAAGCTAATCTATGGAGACTTGTTCCCCAAGATATACAGGCATTAGGGACCGAAAGAGTGGCTTGGCTCCCAAGCATTTCGAAGAATCGGTAGCCTTCAAAAGTCACCGGCGGCGCGCGTCACATGGTTTGACCATCTGAAAGCCACCAGGCGAAAAGTACAGGTGTCAGGTGTGGTCGTGTTTCTCTACGTTTGGAGACGCACCACCGCACGCTTTTTGTGTCATATGAGCATCCGGGACCACGATGTTTTTGCGGGCCTACCACGTTGTGACTCTCGTAACCTAGGCCTTGTTTGCAAATGTCATGAGTCTGTCTCATGAACCATTTTCTACGGACACGAATATTGACTCTTTGAATAATCATGCCTATAAATTTAGAAGACTGGTTCCTTATCTCTAATTCTGGTCTGCCATAATCATAAAATATTGTTTTTGGATCTCATTTTATAACATTTCCATTAACTGTGGATGCATGCATGTGATACTACCTGTTTCTTTTTAAAGGAAATTTATTATTTTCACCTCAAAATTATCATTGAGACTATTTTAATAAATTCAGATGATTTGGTTATACAAAAAAAGAATCTTTTACCAAATTAATTAGAGAAGAATTCTACTTTCTAAGTTAAGGTGTGATGTGTTATTAAAATTTAGAAATATGATATTTGCAGTTATAGATTGTGTATATAATGTGCATTCCTTTTTAAAAAAGTGATTAAATCTAGAATTTATATTTTTTTTAATTGTAGTTCCACTTTTTTTTCATTAGAATTGCGTGAAATTTATATATTTACTGTATCTGATGTTATTCTTAAATATTTATGAACGATACTGTTAAATTGTAAAAAAGAGTTTAAATATATTAAAAAAAAGAGCTAACAATTGTTGATTAACCATATTTATTTTCTCAAAATATATTTATCTTTTACATATTCAAATTTATAGACCGACAAGCTTGGATGCAAATTTCATCCCTACAGCAAAATTTCACAAAAAAAAAAAAAAAAAAAAAAAAAAAGAAAAAAGAAAAAAGAAAAAAGAAAAAAGAAAAAAGAAAAAAGAAAAAAAAAGGTTCAGAGTAGAGAAGATTGGTTGAGCCCGTTGACGAGTCAAATGCAAACACTCGATATTGAAAGTGAGTAGATCGCAGACCTATCAGGGAATTGAACCTGGCAGACTGCATGTTCCCATGGGGTCTCAGCAACCTCACCCATCCTCTCATTCCTGTGCCACCTCCCGAGCGTTCTTCGAAATTTCCGAAAGGTTTACTGCTTGCTTGGTGCGTGTATATATATATATATATATAAGAGGAACCGTATCCAGAGGATTCGACTTGACTCCAACACAGTGAGTGCGTCTCTGCACTGAGTAAAGCTATTCTCTTTTCAGTCTCGGTCCCATCTGATCGTTGTCTGCTCGTCTATTGCTTCCCGCGGGAAAAACAAAAAACTTGATGGGTATCTAAGGTTCTTGAATTTTGCTTCTTTTTCTCGTGTCATCCCCTTTTTCTTCCTTTGATCTTTGGCTTTTTTTTTTGCGTAAATTTTATTTTTATTTTGTTGGATGTTCACGGTTCTGATAAATTCTTGTTTTTGATCTGATTTAGGTAGTTTAATGCTTAATTAGTCCCGGATTCGCCTTATTAGTCGTAACCCTGCAAGTCCCCATGGATCAAAGCTTTCATGGTTCGCCCAATTTCATACATGTCGATGACCTTACTGATTTCAATCAGCACCCAAATCTTCTAAACGACTACGCTTTCAATGTACCCTCCCCGGACCTTACCTTCCTCGAAAGTCCTCTTCTTATACCTGACACGGAATCCACTGGTTTCGCTCCACCGATGTCATCAGGCTCTGCGGTGGAGGCATATGCTCCGTCCGCTGCTGCTGGAAGCTTGAGCCCAGCGTCTGTGATTACGAGTCCAGGGGGGAGCTCCTCCTCCGATGACATTGAGTTCTCGGAAACGGTTCTGAAGTTCATGAACCAGATACTTATGGAGGAGAACATAGAGGAAAAACCCTCCATGTTTTACGACCCCCTGGGTCTCCAAAGTACCGAGAAATCGTTCTATGATGCTCTCGGTCAGGAATACCCTCCTCCCAATCAGCACCGACTCGTCGAGAGTCCTGATGATGTTTTTTCTGGTCGTAGTAGTGATTACGGTACTAATAGCAGTACCAGGCCCAGCACAGATCCTCAGTGGCTCGGTGATATTGTGGAGTACAAGTCATCTTTTCCCCAAGCTACTCTTCCTGGTGAGTATGTTTTCCAACCCAATTCGCAGACCAATGACGGATCACAGTTTTTGGTCAGTTCGTCGAACACTCTGTCTAATACTGGTGATGGGGTGGAGCTTTCGGCTCAGAACATTTTTACCGGCACTGAAACTATGTTGCAATTTAGGAGAGGGTTAGAGGAAGCTAGTAAGTTCCTTCCTGGTGGTAATGAGTTGGGTGTTGACATGAATAGTAGCATGGTGCAACCACAGTGGAAGGGAGATGATCATAAGGTGGAGAAGGGTCAGATGAAGAATTCCCTGGATGGGTCTAGGGGAAGGAAGAATCATGAGAGGGAAGCTATAGATATGGAAGAAGGGAGGAGTAATAAGCAATCCGCGATTTATGTGGACAATGATGAAATTTCGGAGATATTCGATAAGGTGTTGCTTTCTACTGATGGACTTTCTTTGCTATGTTGTAATGGTACTCAACCCCCGAAAAATGAAGCAACGACAACCTTGCAGAGAAATGAGCAGCCACATGGAGGTAATGGTGGTGGGAAGAGTCGTGCAAAGAAACAGGGAAAGACGAAGGATACAGTTGATTTGAGGAGTCTCTTGATTTTATGTGCACAAGCTGTTTCGACAGGTGACAACAGAACTGCTAACGAGTTACTGAAGCAGATTAGGCAGCACTCTTCCCCTTATGGTGATGGGGGTCAGAGGTTGGCCCATTTCATGGCTAATGGCCTTGAGGCACGCCTGGCTGGTACTGGCACTGGAACTCAAATTTTTTATAGTTCTTTAACCTCCAAGAAGATATCAGCTTATGAAATGTTGAAAGCTTACAACATGCTCCTTTCAGCCTGCCCTTTCAAGAAGGTCTCTCTATACTTCTCTAACAAAATGATTTATAAGTTATCAGAGAAAGCAACAAGCATTCATATCATAGACTTTGGTGTTGGATATGGTTTCCAGTGGCCAATTCTCATCCACAAACTCTCTAAAAGGCCTGGTGGACCTCCCAAGCTACGTATTACCGGGATAGATTGCCCGCTACCTGGATTCCGGCCAACAGAGAGAATTGAGGAGACTGGTCATCGCTTGGCGAAGTATTGTGAGCGGTTCAATGTTCCTTTTGAGTACCATGCCATAGCTTCACAGAAATGGGAGACTATCCAAATTGAGGACCTCAAGATTGATAGGAATGAGATGCTTGCTGTGAACTGTACGAACCGGTTTAAGAACTTGCTTGATGAGACGGATGAAGAGACCAGTCCGCGGAATGCGGTTTTGAACTTAATCAGGAGGATGAATCCTGATGTTTTTGTCCATTCAATTGTTAATGGAGCATACAATGCCCCCTTCTTTGTCACAAGGTTCCGAGAGGTGCTCTTCCACTTCTCTGCATTGTATGATGCATTGGAGGTTAATATAAAACATGAAAGCCAGGAGAGGTTGATGTTTGAGAGAGAGTTCTATGGGAGGGAGGCTATGAATGCTATAGCATGTGAGGGCTTACAGAGGGTTGAGAGGCCGGAGACATACAAGCAGTGGCACGGCCGTACTACGAGGGCCGGTTTCAAGCCGCTCCCGTTGAACCAAGAGCTCGTGAACATGTTCAAGTCTATAACGATGGAATCGTACCACAAGGACTTTGTACTTGATGAAGACAACCGCTGGTTGCTTCTGGGATGGAAGGGCCGGATTGTCTATGCTTGTTCTTGTTGGGTGCGGGCTTAGGCATCTTGCGCTGGATGTTTTTGAAAGCTCATAATCGAGGGAGGGCTCAGCCGGCAATGAAACATTAGGTTGTGTGCAAGGGATCATCTTCGTTCTAGTTTTAGTGTTATCCTCTCTGTGTTGTAACTTCACTTTTTATGTACCAAACTATCCATGTATGCTTACATTCTTCAACTATCTACATGTGTTTGTATAATATGTTGGATGCTTAATAGCAGCGGTAAAAGAATAGAACTTTTCTCTGTTTGACAATTCAAAATTTCATATGAATTGAACAGATAACATAAACTCGACTCATTTTCTTCAAAAAATTAAAAAAACGGATAATGTGGACCATGAAACACAGTTCCTACGTAATGAAAAAACTGAGAACTATCAAACAATACACAGCTCCTACCTAATGCAAAAACCTCATGTGGACCAGCTTTTCGCAAAGAGGTTATCTAAAGGGTGTCATAAAGGCAAAGATGATGAAAGATGCAGAAATTGCGCACAAAAAGGGAAGACGACATGAGATGCAGAAATCAGATCTGCAGAAAATGGTTACATGTTATTCATGGCCATCTCTCCACTTCGCTGTTAACCAAATGAAATAGGATCGGTCTACATTCATAACGCCCTTAATCTGGGCATGTGCAGATATTGGAAAAATAATATCCATGAAAAGTTGCACTACAGCAGGAATTGACGCTTCCTGGGAAACGATTACATGAATAAGTAGTCACTTGAAAATCGAAATGCTTTCGTATTTCTAATAGATACGAAACCTCAATCCATTTTGTGCACTTATCTACGGCGGCAATTGATTCAAAGACTTGTCCTTGTGCAGTTGGTCCCGTCTAGAGTTGGCCACCTGTTTAGATTTAGATTTCTTATCTTATTGGAATTTCACATACTTTTTTGACCAAGTAAAATATATCAACAAAGATTGGAATTTGATTTAATTATAAATAAGATAATAACCCAAAGCTTTCCCATCTCTAATCATTTCATGGGAGAAAGATGACAGATATCTACCATATGCAGAAAATACAATAGAAATGGTGATGATAATAATATTGATTTGTTTTTTTGGCTAAGAGGATGGCATCTCATGACTCCTTGGCAGTAATATTAAAAACTAAAAACCATGGAATTATCTCTAGAGACACCTTGGTAGTTACAAATAAAAACATCCAAAACCAAGGCATCATAAAACTTATTTATGTCCTATAGCAATCACAAACTAAGAAAAAGGTTACAAAAACTTACAGACTATAGCAAACTGGAAACCCAACCCGATCCATGTTCATTAGACTTCTAACTTCTCGATTAGCTGAATGAAAGCTGTCGTACTTTTCCGTTACTCCCCGTGCTCCGTTCTTAGTTAACCAGTTTGTAACCTGGTTTGCCTCTCTAAACACGTGGCAACATTCAATGTGAAGAGAACCCCTTATCTTTGTTGTCCTTTTCCATGCCTTTTTAACTTTATGAGGAATTTTATTTTTCTCTTTTATCCAATTCGCAATAAAAAATGAATCTATTTCAACTTCCAGCTGACTAATGCTTAAATATATGCACAGATTTAAGCCATCAAGTAAAGCATTTACCTCTGTTATTGTGTTAGTTCTCACTATAAAAGATTGAGAATGCAACAATAAACGATCTTTGTCATTCCTAATTATCCCCCTCCACCACATTGCTCCGGGTTTCCTAAGCTATTTTTATCTACATTTAACTTTGAATACTGTTATATCTCTAAACGAATTATATAAAAATAATATCACAAATTGATATGGTTTCATATGATCCGTTAGATCTACTTTATAATACAAATAATTTTATAATCTGACAAACCATATCAAGTTATATCAATTTATGAGATTGTTATTTTCAAAAAAAAAAAAAAAAAATTTATGCGATTATTTTTGTGTAATCCCTTTGTGGCTAGAGTATTTCCCTTTTAACTTTAGTTTCCCTCTTTTGGTTTCATTCACATCAAAATTACTCTTCAAGATTGTAAGGATAAAATGATATTTATACATCTATGACTCTTTTACAATTTATTTTATAACTTATTTTGTCTTTATTTTATAATTTATAAAGAAAAAATGAAATTATGAGGCCTAAAATAATTGTAAAAGAATTATGAACTATTTATTTTTAGACCAAAAGGAGTGGCTTGTCTGCCAAGCGTCTCGATGAACCGGTGGAGTGATAAAGTCTCTCTCTGACCATGTTATTGAAGAGTCTCACTAATTTTTCAAGGGTTGGGTGTTTTTGGTTAGATTATCTAATAACATAACTGTAAATGTAGAAATTGGTTAGGATTAGATGACTAAATGATAATACTTATCTTATCATTATAAGTTTGAATTTGGATGAATGTAAAATAATTGTTGACTTTATTTTTAAACAACATTGATTTTATCTAGAAGTCCTTAAGGTTGTTTAGATAAGTCAGTCATGTGAAATTCGAATTCAAAAAAGATTTGCAATTATCCAGAATAGAAATTGAACACAGATCAGTAACCATAGTGAAGAGTTATTGTGAAATGTCAGCAATTCGTTAGAAACGCTCTCGCGACTGTCTCTGCCTGTAAGCAGAATCCTACTTCAATTAGGACTCTTTCCAGATCTAATATTTAAAGGAATTCGGTTTCATAACTCAAAAATGAGTTTTTTTAAGGATTATTGAGATATTGTTCGTGTGCTTATGAAGGAAAAATTCTATTGAGGATTTTCACTTGAATTTTTATCTCTCTTTAAAGTGTGATCATGCTCCAAAGTGTGGATGATCGTGTGATTGGATTTCACTCTCTAGAGATCTAGGAGAAAAAGCAATATTTGAAGATCACCAGAAGTTCTAGCTGCTACCGTGGTAAAGGACAAACGGGTCGTTTGTCTAGGCAAGTAAGAGAGTCAATTTGCAAAAGTTATGTAATTGATAAGTACTTGTAATTGATTTTTAAATAATAAAATTGACTTTCCAGGGTTTGGCTGCCTGTAAAGTTTTACCTTTAAAGAGTTCTTTAAAGGGTTTCATTTCGAAACCAATCATTGTGTTAAACAAAGTGATTAATTTTTTTTCAAGTATTTGATTTATTTAATCATCATACTATTGAGATCTAATCAATTTGTTCAAGTATATTGGTAGATAATAAACAGGGGCACATTGGGAATTTTAATTGGCATCAGAGCGTGGTTTACTCATCCGAATGTGATCCGTACCCCTACAATATGTCATCATTGACTCCCCCACCACACTTCAATGGTGAAAATTATGCATACTGGAAAGTATGCATGCGAGCTTTTCTCAAATCATTGGATGATCGAGTACGGTATTCCGTTGAAAAAGGATAGACTAAACCTGAAAAAAGTATTGATGATTGGACAAAAGATGAGAGCAGTAATAGTAATTGGAATAGTAAAGGACTGAATGCTATATTCATGGCTGTATCTCTGGAAGAATTTAAGCAAATCTCAATGTGTGAGGCAGCTAAAGTAGCATGAGATATTCTAGAAGTCACACATGAAGGAACAAAAACTGTGAAAAATTCAAAATTACAATTGTTAACCTCTAAGTTTGAAGAGATTAAGATGTTGGAAGATGAAATTTTTTATGAGTTTTATGCTAAACTTAATGACATTGTTAATTCCAGATTTAATCTCAGAGAAAAAGTCGAAGATTCAAGAATTGTGAAGAAGATTCTAAGGTCTTTATCTAAAAGATTTCGACCTAAAGTTACTGCTATTGAAGAAAGTAAAGACTTGGATGTAATAAAAGTAGAAGAACTGGTCAGATCTTTACAAACATATGAGTCTTTATTATCTCAAGCAAGAAAAGGTAAGTCCATTGACTTAAAAACTATAAAGGAAAATCATGAGAATTCTTCTGATGAAGAAAGTCTAAATAATGAGGAAATAGCTCTCATTGCTAGAAAGTTCAGAAAATTCATGTTTAATAAAAGGGATAGTGGAAAACAAAAATGAGGTAAATAATTTTTTGCTAAGAAAAATGAATCTAAAAATTGGAATAAAGACAAAACTAAAATACAGGACAAGATGAAGTGTTATGAATGTTCAGGGTATGGTCATATAAGAATTGAATGCCCTAATTTCAGGAAAAGTAAAGGAAAAGCATTGAATGTCACACTGAGTGACAGTTTTGATTCTGAAAATTTATCTTCTGATAATGAAAAATCTTTTATGATTTTTTCCTCTATTTTGAATGATTTTACTGAGGTTGAACTAACCAAAACTGAAAGTGAAAGTGTTTCTAGTGATTCGGATGTAACATTTGTTGAAGCAGATTAGGATCTTAGCATACAAGAAGCATATAATGATGTATGTGAAGAAATAGTCAAATTAAAAAAACTCAATAAGAAGCTGTACAATAGATTTACTACTGTGGAAAGTAAGAAAAACAATCTCTCAGAGGCACTAAAACTCGCTGATATTGAGGTATCAAGATTAAATGATCAAAAGGATACACTAGAAAAAGAATTGGAAAAATTTCAAGAGTGCAAGCAAAAAACAGCAACACAAATCTTAGAAGAGATGTTGAGATTTCAGAAGGTAAGTAATGATAGAACTGGCCTGGGATATACAATTTCAAAAGGGAAAGAAAAACTAGCCTCATCATCTGCTGCCACTACCTCTAAAGGTATAGTTTTTGTTAAAGTAAGTGAAGGTGAAAATGATCAAAATCATTATTTATCTAAACCAATATATTCAAAAAATCTACATGATAAATCTACCACAAAAATAGTGAAAGGTAAATACGAGGATCAATTTATTCCTACTTGTCATAAATGTGGAGTTGTTGGTCATATTAGACCACACTGTTATAACTTTTACCAAGTGCATAAAATGAAAAGTGAAAGAAATACAAAAAGGAGAAGGAAGAGTTTTGAGAATCAAGTTGATGAGATGAATCAACAAATCAACTTCTTAAGTATTAAGTTTGGTGAATTAACAGATTTTTGCTTCCAAAATAGAGATGAGAGCTTTCAAAGCAATGTGAATGAAAAGAACAAATTAAAACTCAAGGTAAAATGGGTGAATAAAGAAGATGCCGTGTGCCTTCTTACACACATAACACTAAGATCAATGGAAGACTGCCTATGGTACCTGGACAATACTTGTTCAAGACACATGTCTGGAGATAAAACTTTATTCAAGAAGGTTGAACCAACAGCTGGAGGTACAGTGACCTTTGGAAATGAGAGCAAGGCTGTTGTAGAAGGAAAATGAAGTATTGAAATACCTGGTTTACTTGTTCTACATAATGTTTTGTTTGTTAATGGTTTTAAGACTAATTTACTTAGCATTAGTCAGTTTTGTGATGATAATCTCTTTGTGCAGTTTTCGAAAGATGAGTATAATGCATATAATCAAGCTGGAGAATGGATTTTAAAGGGCACTAGAACCTCAGATAATTGCTATGGAGTCTTTTCAAGCTTAAGATTGAAGTGTCATAGAACCTTACTCGATGGGGCTGAATTATAACATCAACGTCTTAGACACATAAATTTTAGAGATCTATAAAAAATATCAAAAAGAGAAGTTGTAAATGAGCTATCCAAAGCCATCAAAGCCAAGAAAATAGTGTGTGGAGCATGTCAAGGAGGAAAGCAAACTAAAGCTCAACATCAGAAAATTACACACATACTTACCTCTCGGCCACTTGAGTTGCTGCATATGGACTTGATGGATCCAACACAAATCGAGAGTTTTGGTGGAAAGAAATATATTATGGTGATTGTGGATGACTTCTCAAGATTTACATGGACTATTTTATTGGGAGAAAAATCTGAAAGCTTTGATCTTGCTAAACAACTATTCAAGAAACTACAAAATGAAAAGGAATTTTCTATTTCTAGAATATGTAGTGATTATGGTAAAAAATCTGAAAATACTAATTTCACTAATTTTTGTGATGAGCAAGGTATACATCAAGAATTTTTTGCACCCATTACCCCACAACAAAATAGGGTGGTGGAAAGAAAAAATAGAGCAATTCAAGAAATGACTCGAACCATGTTGAGCAACAAGAAGATGTCATTATACTTTTGGGGAGAAGCTGTAAATACAACAAATCACATCTTGAATCGAGTAATTCTAAGATTAGGCACCAAACATACACCTTATGGTTTGTGGAAAAATAAAAAATCCACGGTAAAATATTTTAGAGTTTTTGGGAGCAAATGTTATATCTTGAGAGACCGAGAAAACACTCATAAATTTGAAAGCGAAAGTGATAAAAGAGTGTTTCTAGGATATTTTTCAAATAGTAAGGCCTATATAGTTTATAACTTACGTACAAAAACTATTATGGAATCAATTAATATTGTTGTGGATGATATTTCAACCGAGACCACCATGAAGGAATTTGAAAGTATGAAGGAATTGCTACAAGCTGTTGAAGTAGACTCTGAAGAGCAAGTTGAAGAAAATCATATAGAAAAAATACCACAAAACTCACAAGACAAAGAACCTTCTTCGAGAGTTACTCAAAATCATCCAAGGGAGAATATTTTTGGTGATCTAGATGAATGTACGAGACTTAGAAAAAGAGTACTAAATCAAGTTTCTTTTGTGTACTATTTGTCCCATGAAAGTTGAAGAAGCATTGAATGATGAAAGTTGGGTTAATGCAATGCATGAAGAATTTCATCAATTCACAGAAATGATGTGTGGGAGTTAGTGCCTAGACCAGAAAATTACAATATTATTGGGACTAAGTGGATCTTCAATAACAAGTCCAATGAATATGGCACCATTGTGAGGAATAAAGCAAGGCTGGTTACATACAAGTAGAAGGGATTGATTTTGATGAAACATTTGCCCATGTGACTCGTTTGGAATCTATCTGCATTCTATTTGCACTTGCATGCCATCTAAACTTTAAATTATATCAAATGGATGTCAAGAGTGCTTTTCTAAATTGACTATTACATGAAGAGGTATATGTTGAACAACCTAAAGGGTTTACTAATCATCTCTATCTTGATTATGTGTACAGGTTAAAGAAGACCCTCTATGGATTAAAACAAACCCCTCGTGCTTGGTATGAAATGTTGATAGCTTATTTACTTGAGCATGATTTCATTAGAGGACAAGCTGATATGACTCTTTTCATAAGAAGATCAGGTAAACAATTCTTAATTGCTGAAATCTATGTTGATGATATTGTCTTTGGAGCAACACTTGAGGCTCTTGCATATGATTTTGCAAATGAAATGAAATTTTGAAATGAGCATGATTGGTGAGCTAAATTTTTTCTTGGGTATTCAAGTAAAACAAAGTAAAGAATGAATTTTTATCTCACAATCTAAGTATGCAAGAGACCTTGTTAAAAAGTTTGGAATGGAAGGAAAAAGGAATACTCGAACTCCTATGAACACTTCAGTAAAAATCAGCAATGATTCGCACGTAAAAATATTGATCCCACTCTTTATAGAAGCATGATAGGAAGTCTATTATATATCACAACAAGTAGATCTGATATAGCTTTTAGTGTTGGTATATATGCTAGATTTCAAACTAATTCTAAAGAATCTCATCTTACAGCAGTAAAAAGAATCCTAACATATCTTAATGCCACTGTTGATTATGGGATAAGGTATTAAAAAAACACTAATTTAACTCATGTTGGATATTCTGATGCTGATTGGGCTGAGAATGTTGATGATAGGAAAAGTACTATGGATGGATGTTTTTATATAGGTGGTAATCTTGTGACTTGGATGAGCAAAAAACAAAATTCAATTTCTTTATCTACTGCTGAAGCCGAATACATAGCTGCAAGGAGTTACTGTACATAGCTTTATGGATAAAAAAATGCTTGATGACTATGGTTTTTCTCAAGATACTATGATAATTCTAGTGCTATAAGTATTTCAAAAAATCCTGTTCAGCACTCTAGAACCAAGCACATTGACATTCGACATCACTTTATAAAAGACTTGGTTGAGTTTAAAATAGTATCCTTGGAACATATCCCTATTGAACATCAATTGGCTGACTTGTTTACTAAACCTTTAGATGGTCTAAGGTTTGAGTTTTTAAGAAAAACCATTGATATATGTGATATTAAGTAAGTAGTACCTTATCTTATTAGGTTAGAATTGTGTGTTTTGCTTTTTGTTTTATTTAAAAAATTATATATATAAAAACAAAATTTTCTGTTTTCATTTTTTTAATTTCAAATAAAGAAAATACTTTAAAATTTTTTTTTTTGGTACATGTTTGATAAATCAAAGTTTGAGTATGTGGAATTACTTGAAAAATTTTTGAATTTTTTTACACTGATTCTCCTTTGTGCAGTACACTCACTTTATGCATACTAACCCTATGGATCATCTTGGAAAAGTTCATTTACAAAAGTACTGTGAGGAACTTGTATGATTTTATAATTAAAATTCACAGTGGTTATTAAGATGCTCATAAAAGAGGGAGTTCATGCATTGAATTGACTAATATTAGTTGAACTTAGTACATTAATAACAAGCTCTCCCCTGGCCAAACACAAAGAGTTGATCCATATTGAAAAAATCGGTATTAAATTGTGGAAAAGGACAAATACCCTATACAGATCTACCCTTTTAAAGTTTTTATAGATAGAATATGGAAAAAGATGTGTAACAAACATGAATACAAAAAGGGGGTTGTACAAACCAGTGTTTGGAGGAGATACTCATGTATCTAGGCCCTAACATAAAGTTTGACTTTTAAAGGTAAGTAACAAACTCTTGTGAGCATTAATAAAAATAAAAGGGCAAAATATCCATGAATAGAGGTCTCAAAAATATATTGAAGAAAGAAGGTTGAAAAGTGCTATGATATAAGGGTACTCACTCACACATTCACATAAATTTCGACATCGATGATCTTATGAGGAGTAAACATTCATAGTGATTGTTACAAATAATAATGTGTAAATGATCAGTTTTTTTTTTGGAACACACTATGGTTAAACTAAGATTTTTTTTAAGCATGTTGCTAGTCTCATTATTCATTTTTTTAATAAAAAAAAATCTGTCTTTTTATATATACTATAGTAATTTTTTCTTTTACATATTCTCATAATTTTAAAAAAATATATATAAATTGAAATAAATAAAATATTTTGTTGGGTATTTTTTTCTCATTCTGGGGACTCTAAGTTTTTAACTTAAGTCCTAGTGGGACTCTCTGACTTACGGCATGCGCATAGGGCTTAGTCACTTACGCCTCGTTTGTTTTCGTAGATGAGATGAGATGAGATGAGATTTTTTGAGATATGTGTAAATAGTATTGAGATATGTTGAGTATAGATGAGATAAGATGAGATATGTGTTTGTTTATAGAAATGATATGAGATTAGTTTGACTTTTAAAAAAATATTTATTGTGATGGGACCCACAACTAATTATATTATTTTATTCTGCTGAAACGATGTGAAGCCGGTGCTGTTGGTGCAGGAATGCGTGCTGTTGGTGCAAGAACAGTCATTTGTGATTTCATAAAGCTATTCGGCGTGTGCCTGGACAACTACTAGTAGTTTTGGTCAATTTTTTTTTCTTTTTTTTTTCATTGCTTTGTTTAGCATGCATACGCTACACCTTCACAACATCATTGTGACCATCTACTTAGCCTCGCCACAACTATGGACGCATTGTTGCAACTCACCCACGCCGCATGCCCAGCAGCACGTTGCAACCACAACTTGCACCATTCCATGCAGTACCTTCGCACAACAACAACGCATACACAACCACCAGCCATGCATGTTGCACCACCTAGCACCACCACCATGCACTGCAACTCAACCTCTCCGTCATCCAAGACCAGCAACTGCACCTGCAAACCGTTAGCCTGCAGCTTTCCACCGTCCGAAGCTTCCTCCTCCTCCTCTGTTTTTCTACACCAAAACAGAGCAATTAAGCCGTCGCATGTTTCCTCCTCCTCGAACTACCTTCATCCTTGCACCGCTGCGGAGCCATGAAGCCGAAGCTTGGATAGCATCACCACTACCTCCGTCTCCCCCTCTCGCTCAACATTCTCTTCCCTGCCTCACGGTTGCGCTCTCTCGACTCCATCTATCTCTCCCATTAGAGCTGGCCTCACACACAGAAATAAAGAAGCCTGGAAAGAAAAGGCTAGACGAAAAAGGATTTTCGGTTGGGAAAGAAAATGATACGCATGTTGGGTAAGAAAGAAAAAAGAAAAAAAAAGACATGCGGCCAGCTTTCCGTAAAAGGAGGAAGACGGAAACACAAAAAAATAAAAAAGGAAGAAGAAGAAAATGAAAACACAGTGACGCATGGAGCAAAAGAAATAAAAAAAGAAAGAGAATGAGAGACGAGAAGTAACTCACGTGGAAGACTGGGCAAAAGTGCAAAAGTGATGCGATCGAAGCTACACAAGAGGCTCCACCACCGATGGATTAAAGGGTTTTAACATCAGGGTTTTTTATTTGCACAGTTTCTGCAGCATGGTACAGAGATGGGATCGAATAGCCTCTAAAAATGGGATACTTCAATTAGACAGAAGATTTGCACGAAAATGTGAAGAAAGAAATGAGGGTTTTTGTTATCCAGTGTAACGCGAGAGAGACGAGAGAGATGAGGCAGACTTTTTCTGTTTCCGTTAGTGCTTTGAGATGAACAGTACATAATAAGTTGAGATCGAGTGAGATGAAAACTAGTGGGTACAAAACTGTGTTTGTTTTGATAAAAAATCTGATCGTATGAAAACTTTTGAGATGCTTTCAAAGTTTTTGGTTTTCTTTCGGAAAGCAAACGAGGCCTTAAGTGACCTATGATGTCCTTTTAAGTCACAACACGCCCAACTGAGTTTGTGGTCCCTCATCTCGTGCGATATAGTAGCCCAGGGCACAATCACTTTTCTTTCTCACCTAAATCACTCTCACCCACAACATTCTCCTTATTTTTCTAAATACCCTGGACTTTCGACCTCTCATCCTTTCGGTTTCGTGCATCTTGACCCCGAAATAAACTTATTTCTTCATCAAGGTAAGGATTCTTTCTAAATCAAACTCTTCTTTCTCTCTAAACTAGGGTTCGACATTCATTGATGGAGATTGGGTTATGAAATTTGGTTATGAGAAATTTGGAGATTTTTTTGTTAAACTGAGTAGACATTGTCACAATTGATCGTTTGAGAGTAGATTATACATGTATTGAGGCATACTTTTTGTGGGCAATATGACTATCACTCTCGTGTTTAACCCAGTGCACACCACGTGTTTGTGTTTTTTCCTAAATCAAATCATATTTTCAATTTCTCTACACTTGATGTGGATACCGCACATGCATTGTTAGCATATAAGAATGATTGGTACAACTAAGAAGTTGCAACAAATCTGAGTAGATTGAAAATATCATGATTGTCACAGTCATCTGAATTCTTCAAATCTAACATTGAGTATTTCTATTGACATTGTGATGCAGATGAGATTCAAAGAAAGAGCATAAAAGAAGAAAATTGCTGAATCCTTAGATGAGGATGAATATGGACCCTAACCAGCACAGCTAGGGGGACCTTCAGACTCTTTGCCCCCTTCACTCGCAACAGGACCATCCAATGCCATGTTTGAATGCTTCATATCAGTTGAAGCTAAGACTGCATATAAAAGTACGTTCTCCAAAAGATCTGTTTTGGGTGAACGTGAGGTAGGTATAAATGATTTCCCTAAGTATGACTTTCAACTCATTCGTCGCATTTTCAATGAACGAGGTTGGGAAAAACTCACTTACCCCTCTCCCACACCTTGTGTTGAAGTTGTTCGTGAATTTTATTCCAACATAACTCACTTCAATCTTGAGGATCACAGCATTGTTTCGATTGTTCAAGGAACTCAAATAGAAATATCTCCTACTATTCTTAGAGAGCTGTTCAATCTTTCTGAGGTAGAAGCACCATTGTACCTGTGGCTCAAGTTCTTGAACAAATCACTCTTTTGTCACAAAAAATTGATACATTTACTACTAAATGGGAAGCAAGCTTGGCCAAGTTAGAGTAGCAACTAGCCGCTGTCAGATCTGACTGTATTCAAGCCAATGATCGACTAGTTCAACTATCATTGGACATGCAAGAAGTGGTTGATCAGGTTGCAAGTTTAGATGAAGATCAATAGAATTTCATGACTGATTGAAGACGAATAGAGGGAGAAAGAATTGAGGGGGAGCAGCAACATCAGAGGGGGAGAACAACTACAATAGTAGAAAACTATCATGTTATGTTTTTTTTTACTCTTTCATGTTTTTGTTTTTTGGTACAATTTGATATGTCCTTATGTTTTGCTTTAATTGGGATGAAAGACTAGAGTTCACTTAACTAGTACTTGAAACATGATTGTTTTCTTTATTTATAAATCAGTTTAGTGAACCACAATTTTTGAGAATTTTTTCTGTCTTTTCTTGGTCTGTTGTTAACAGAGAATTTACATTCATCAAAATGTCTTCGTTACCAATCCGCCAAAGGGGGAGATTATAAATGCTGAATTGGCTAGGATTAGATGACTAAATGATAATGCTTATTTTATCATTATAAGTTGAATTTGGATGAATGTAAAATAATTGTTGACTTTATCTTTAAATAACATTGAGTTTATCTAGAAGTCCTTAACGTTGTTTAGATAAGTCAGTCATGTGATATTCAAATCCAAAAAATATCTGCAATTATCCAGAACAGAAACTGAGCACAGATAAGTAATCCTAGTGAAGAGTTGTCGTGAAATGTCAACAATCCGTCAGGAAATGCTCTCGCGACTGTCTCTGCCTGTCAGCAGAATCCTACTTCAACTGAGACTCTTTCCAGATCTAATATTTAAAAGAATTCGGCTTTATAACTCAGAAATGAGTTTTTTTAAGGATTATTGAGATACTGTTCGTGTGCTTATGAAGGAAAAATTCTATTGAGGATTTTCACTTGAATTTTCATCTCTCCTTAAAGTGTGATCGTGCTCCAAAGGGAGGATCGTGTGATTGGACTTTAGCCCCTAGAGTTCTAGGAGGAAAGTCAATATTTGAAGATCGCCAAAGGTTCTGGTTGCTACTACGGTAGAAGACAAACGTGTCGTTTATATAGGTAAGTAAGAGAGTCAAGTTACAAAATTTTTATAATTGATGAGTATTTGTAATTGATTTTCAAATAATAAAATTGACTTTCCTAGATTTTGCTGCCTCGTAGGGTTTTACCTTTAAAGAGTTCTTTAAAGGGTTTCTTTCAAAATCAATCATTGTGTTAAATAAAGTAATTAATTAATTTTTAAATATTTGATTTATTTAATCATCATACTATTGAGATCTAACCAATTTATTCTAATATATTGATAGATAATAAATAGGGATACATTGGAAATTTGAATAATCATAAACATTATCGACGAAACATTATTATTGAGTGCAGGAATAGTCTTCCCAGAATGAGGTCAAACCCTCCGGATTCGCATAATCTGTTTCAGAAGACTATCGAGGCCCTAGACCACAGGAGTTTGGACTCCAACCTGAGTTTCTTTGAGCGTTACAACGGCCACCTTTAAGCTCTTCCTCTTAATATTATGACAAACAGCTGAGTGTCCCTCTGAGCTTGAGCTATCCTCTTCAGTTTCAGTTCTTCCCTTTCTCTTCCATATCTCACCCTTC
Organism: Cyclocarya paliurus; assembly: GCA_029856935.1. Lineage (NCBI taxonomy): Eukaryota > Viridiplantae > Streptophyta > Magnoliopsida > Fagales > Juglandaceae > Cyclocarya > Cyclocarya paliurus. The sequence continues at coordinate 20,038,964 of CM056956.1, forward strand.
TCTGCTACTTAGTCACATTGCAGAAATGGATATCTATAAAGGTTCTTGATTTTCACCCCCTTCTTTATTTTTTATTTCCTTTCGTTCTTCTCTAGCTTCATCTTCTGATCCTTTTATTCATGCTTTAGATAAACACATCCTAGTATATTATCTGCTTTAGGTAGTCTACCGTTTAGTTTCTTCTCTGTATATGGTTGTGAATCCAAGCTTTTCTGGATTACCCAACTTCGTAAAAGATATCATGGTCCCTGGCCATACAGTCTTACCCAATTCCAATTACTCCCGGGACCTTTATTTCATTGGAAATGCATTTCCTCCACCTGCTCTTCCCCCGGCGGCAGAGCCATATGCTCCATCCGCTGCTGCTGGTAGCTTGAGGCCGACGTCTATGGGTGCGAGTCCTCCCTCGGACTCATCCTCGGACGAAAGCGAGTACTCGGAAACGGTTCTCAAGTTCATGACCCAGATACTTATGGAAGATAACATAGAGGACAAGCCCTGCATGTTTTTCTATCCTTTGGGTCTGCAAATCACCGAGAAATCGTTATATGATGCTCTCGGTAAGAAATATCCTCCTTCTCCCAATCAATACAAGCCGCCATCTTATATCAATCATAATCCTGATACTAAAAATGGGAGTCACAATGGTCCCAAAAGTAATTTTACAAACACTGATCCTCAGTGGCTTGGTCATCTTGGGGAGTACAACTCCTCTTTTTCACAAGCTACTCTCCCTGGTCAGTATGTTTACCAGCCTGATTTGCCGTCCAATAGGGAGTCACAGCCTTTCGCCAATCCGTCGAATGGTGTGTCTACTACCATTGGTGATGGGCTAGAGCTTTTGACTCGTAACTTTTTTACTGATACTGAATCTATGTTACAATTTAGGAGAGGGTTAGAAGAAGCTAGTAAGTTCCTTCCTAAGAGTAATCAGATGGTTGTTGATTTTGAGAGAAGCAATATTAGACATAGATACAACCCCGGAAGTTTCAGCAAGGTGTCACAACAGTGGGAGGGAGAGGGTCAAAAGGTGGAGAAGAGTGAGAGGGGAAATTTGCTGATTGGTTCTAGGGAAAGGAAGAATCATGAGAGGGAAGATGTAGGTTTAGAAGAAGGGAGGATTAATAAGCAGCCCGGAAGTTTCAGCAAGGTGTCACAACAGTGCGAGGGAGAGGGTCAAAAGGTGGAGAAGAGTGAGAGGGGAAATTTGCCGATTGGTTCTAGGGGAAGGAAGAATCATGAGAGGGAAGATGTAGGTTTAGAAGAAGGGAGGATTAATAAGCAGCCCGGTTTCTGCAGAAGAGAATGAATTATCCGACTTGTTCGATAAGGTTTTGATTAGGGAGTGACAATAAGGTCGAGCAGAATGAAGCAAGCAGTGCCTCACATACATATCAACAGCCACAAGAAGCTAATGGTGGTAAGAAACGCACAAAGAAACAGAGAAAGAAGAAGGATACAGATGATTTGAGGACTCTTTTGAATCTATGTGCACAAGCTGTTTCAGCAGGTGACAATAGAACTGCTAATGAGTTACTAAAGCAGATTAAGGAGCACTCATCCCCTTTGGGTGATGGGTCTCAGAGGTTGGCCCATTTCTTTGCTAATGGCCTTGAGGCACGCTTGGCTGGTACTGGCACTGGAACTCAGATTTTTTACACAGCTTTAGTCTCTAAGAAGATCTCAACTTATGAAATACTAAATTCTTATAAAGTTCATCTTTCTGTCTGCCCTTTCAAGAGGATCTCAGTATTCTTTGCTGACCAAATGATTTATTAAGTAGCAGAGAAAGCAACAACAAGTCTTCATATAATAGACTTTGGTATCCAATATGGTTTCCAGTGGCCAATTCTGATACAGAAACTCTCTAAAAGATCTGGTGGACCTACCAAACTACGGATTACAGGAATAGAGCTTCCCCAACCTGGATTCCGTCCAACAGAGACACTCGAGGAGACTGGTCGTCGCTTGGGAAAGTATTGTGAGCGGTTTAATGTTCCTTTCGAGTATCATGTCATTGCATCACAGAACTGGGAGACTATCCAAATTGAGGACCTCAAGATTGACAGGAATGAGATGCTTGCTGTGAACTGTTTGTACCGGTTTAAAAACTTGCTTGATGAGACATTTGAAGTAGAGACCAGTCCTCGGAATGCAGTTTTGAACTTAATCAGGAGGATGAATCCCAATATTTTTGTATATTCAGATTGTAATGGAGCCTACAATGCTCCCTTCTTTGTCACAAGGTTCCGAGAGGCACTCTTCCACTTCTCTGCGCTGTATGACATATTTGAAGTTACACTACCCCGGGAAAACAAAGAGAGGTTGTTGTTTGAGAGAGAGTTCTATGGGAGGGAGCAATGAATGTCATAGCATCCGAGGGCTTGGAGAGGGTTGAGCGGCCGGAGACATACAGGCAGTGGCAAGTCCGGACAATAAGGGCTGGTTTCAGGCAACTTCCGTTGGACAAGGACATTGTGAACATATTAAGGTCTAAGTTGAAGGAATGGCACCACAAGGATTTTGTACTTGATGAAGACAACCACTGGATGCTTCAGGGTTGGAAGGGTCGGATTGTCTATGCTTCCTCTTGCTGGGTGCCGGCTTAGAAATCTTGCACCGGGATGTTTGTGAAATATCAAATGCTGAGCCGGAGATCCTACTTTTAATCAAGTACTTCGCAAATGATAATTCTCGTACAATTTTGAATGTCTTCCTCTCTTGCAAGTTTACCATGCAACCATATCAACAATTGAGCGTAGTTTTAAAAAATATGTATATTTTTATAATTTATAAATTATTATTTGAAGTTATTGCATAGATGTTTATACAGAGAACCTCAACTTGGTTATAAATTATCTTAGAAAAATTTTATATTTCCAAAATTAATTCAGTACTCGACTGTAAAGTAGTACTATGTTTTGCTTAATACCTCTGGAAAATGCCTGTGTTGGTAGTGATGATACAAACGAATGCTTGCCTAATGCCTATTTTTTGGTTATGGGATGCATTCTGGGTTGGGGATTGCCGCACTGATTTTTGTAGAAACTATTTAGATTCAAGTTAGTGCATTGGCAAAGGACATCTAGCACGCTGAAATTCTTTCTAGAATGAAGAGATTTTGAAGTGCTGCCTCATACAGCCTGCTCACCAGTCACCTGTATTGGATGTTGCCACATAACTACAACCAACTCTGCCACCACCAATTAAGAAATATAATCACCACTTCCCAACTTTCCTTTTCCTTTTCCTTTGTGATAGCCTCTTTCTATCATGGTGTGGTTTCAAATCGTGTCTATCCCCTTGTGCCGCAACATATGCTCACCAAGTCTCTAATTATAACATCCAGGCTCAATAATTCAAGGGTTAGAATATTAATAATTTTTATTTGGTTTAAATTATATTTAATAGTCCATATTAAATAAGCTCACGAATGATAAATTATTGAAATTGATTAGGAGTTTTAATTATGTTCAATAACTAGGTTAAATCTCATTTATTATTTATTGAATGAGTTAGACTCTTTTTAGAATTTAAAGATCGATCATTAGAAATTCATTTCAATTTAAAATCATTACTGATTGAAGTCCCTTACGCAGTCTTAGTCACTTCCAATCCTACATTGAATGAACTACTAGATCATATTTTTAAATTCAAACTCTCTTCTTAGATAATCACGACTGAGTGTTTAATAGATAGTGTCATTACATGTATTCACTAAGTCCAACTCAAACTCGTTAGCACATTCTTCCAAATCTCTCTATAAATATCTCCATTTTATGTGTTATTTAGAAGAAGCCATAAACCTCCAAAAGTGCAGCGGCCAAGCCCAAGATACCCAGTCTAACACCGTGATCAATTTTGTATTGAAAATTTTATAAATCAACAGTAAAGGTAAGTAGCTTGATCATAAATTAGGATTATCATACATTAGCTAGTTTATATATATAAATATATATATATATATATATATATATATAAATTATCAAAGCCAATTTTTTGAAGCTAGTATTTATGTACCACGCATGTTATGATATTTGCAAGCATGTCATTTATTATGTTTCATTCGGTATATTATAGTTATGTTTGTATTATTCATCTCGTGCATTGCACGTTACATAAGATAAGTAAGCTTTTATAAGATCACATGTAAGATAAACTCATAACAGTTAATCAGATGACCATTCAGATGCATGGTACTAATGCAGTTTCAAGGTGGACGTGCAAGCTATGGATTCAAGCATGGTCTACCGTAGTATGCCAGAGTACTGAACAATCGACTTCCTTTGCTGCAGCAGGGGAAGTTAGTGCACAACCTTACACACAAGATTAAGTGTGTTGGTCAGCCAGATAAGTCATATCAATCAGTTAATTCAGATAAATCAATCATACATAACATAAGCATCAATATACTCAGTCATGTATTGTTAAGTATGTTTACGTTAGGGGTGTTACCCTCCCCATACGGGGCAGGGTAGTCCCCACCCCGCCCCTGCCCCCGTATGGACGAGGGAGAAGATTTTCTCCCCTTCCCTCACCCCTGGAGTGCAGGGGTGGGGTACCCCGTCCTGGACAATTGGGTGCGGGTGCGCGGGGGGGGGGGGGGGGGAGGGCCAGAAACGGTTTCTGGACCATTTTCGCTAAAATGGGCCTAAAATGGCCCAGAACTGTTCTGGGCCATTTTGGGCCCATAAAATTAGAAGTTAAAAAAAAAAGAGAGTTAAAAACCAGATTAAAAAAAAAGTTATATGAATAAAAATAATATATATATGATACTAATTTAGAGCAAATGAAGTATTAATACATATTACTAGTCTACTACCTAATAAATAATAATAATAATTAAGCTATTACAAAATTGAAAGGCTAAACAATTACAAAATCACAATTTACAAATATAAAAGTGTCCAAGTGACGTTGTATCAGTGTTACAAATCATTGAATACATAATTGAGATTTGAGACTTGAGCACATATTCATATTGCAGTAGAGGTAGACGTCGTCTGACTTTGAGTCGTCTCATGTGTTGCTACAACAATAAAAGGGGGTTAACTTTTCTAACATATGACACGTTCATGTAAAATAACAAGAGACAAATCTTAATGTTAATTTTTTGAAAAATCATAAAAATATAACTATATATAAAAATATATCTCGATAATTTGCTATATAAATGCAGAAATAACATTCTAAAAATATAACTTAACATCGCTTTCAAATTTATGACGACAATGTTTCATTGATAGATATTTGTCCATTATAGTTTTTGCAAAGAAATATTTAGAATTTGTTTTCTTCATAAAAACTATGAAGTGTCTTTTAGAATCTTATCTTTTATTCTAGTATGTCAGTTAATTTATCAAGTTTATGTAAAATCTAGATATTTTGGTGTCACATTAAGTATATAATACTACAATTGAGATTTTAAATAAACTTTTTCTTGCTCGATGAAATCTAGGGGACAAAACTTCTCAATTATCTTTCATATAAATCATCAAAATTAAATAATTTTCTTGAGTTTATTTCACTCAGAGTTCCATATTAAGAAGCCTTTTTTAAGGAAGAGGATGAGACTCTAATTTTATTGATAAACCCTCACTTATGACAGATGAATACTTTATACAAAAAAAGTAAGGCGGTTTCAACATCTTAAATTCCAAAACTAGGCTCTTAAGAAAAAAGAAAACCATTATTAGGAACGAAACAAAAATGAAGATAGAAGAAGAAGCTAAGAATGCCAGAATTAAGGCTCGAAGTTGGGAATACCTGCATGGTCCAAAGCAAAAAGTCCAACCATATGTCTGTGAAGTTCAAAAATAGAAGAGAAACTTATAGTGTTGCCCAAAGCTCCATGATTAGCAAGACTATCTACTAAAGTGTTCCCTTTTTTGTAAACATGAGTAATGTTAAAAGAAAAGAAATGATTGAAATGTAAGATATTATTCCAAAGATTAGCATATTTCCAGGGGGGATGAGAATTCTTATTAAACCAATTCACCACAAGTAGAGAATCAGTTTTCACAAGAAGGCCATGAACACTCAATTGATAGCACAAAGCAAGCCCAATTTTTAAAGCAAACAACTTTGCAAAAGTGTTAGTACCCATACTAAGATAGCAAGAAAAATCAGCAAATAAAGAGCAATCATGGGACTGAAGAAACCTTTCCACAACCAGTAGACCCTGGATTACCTTTAGAGGCACCATCGATGTTAAGCTTGAGAGATCTTCGAGAAGGGGCTAACCAACAAACAAGGATGGGTCTTTTCTCCGTATGGTAGTTGGGGGAATGTGTAGATGATGAAGGAAAGAAATATTAGTAGAGGATACCAGAGAATAAGGCTTAATGAGAGAATTAAGGTCTCTTAACCACTTATTAATTTTATAAATGATAGTGGCAGTAGGAGTGTAAGAGTCCTCAAAATGAGATTTATTTCTAGCAAGCCATATGGGTGCGTGTAGCCAAAGATACTTGAGAAATGTTGTCATACCTCTTTGGAAAGCTTACAATTGGAGAAGACATCATCAGAGGTACCATCATTCCTCTTTGTGCAGTTATTGCATTTAGAAGCCATATGGATCCCACAATGTTGGATCCTGTCATCAAAAGGAACTTCATTAAACCATAACTTCCAAAGAAAAACATAAATCTTAATAGAAAGAGTTTTATTTCAAATGAATGGGGTTAAAGAAAAGGTAGGGTAGTGCTCCCTAAGAAAACTCTAGGCAGATTTGGAGGAAAAGATGCCATCTTTTTTGTGCTTCCAAATAAGGATATCAGGGCCTTTTTTTATAGGGAAGAGATTGACCTCATTGACAAGGGGTTGGCCACTGAAGTTGTGGATCAAATTAAGGTTCCAACCATTTTGAGAACAAACATCTTTGATTTGTAAACAGGGAACCAACCATAGAAATAATGAAAACTTTTTGTATAAGAGAACCATTGCTTGCCCAATTCTCATGCCAGAAATTAATAAAGGGGTTAATTACACTTTGCCTCCTTCAACTATCACCCAATTCACAATGTGTCCCCGATACTATTGATTAAATTAAAATAGACCCTCTTAGTTTCAAAACATCCCAATCCCCCATTTCGTCTACAATGAGCGTTAAATCGAATGGAAGACTCACCCACGTGTTTCTCACATGCTAATCCTTCAATGTAAAGATAAAATTACCCCTCAATTCATTGGCTTCCATTTCTCCAAACTGAACTTCATATCTAAAAATCTCTAAATCCAAAATTCGAAAACCCTAACTCGGAAACCACTGACCATTGATCGATTGTTGTTCACATTGTTGTTTCGTTCGTCTTCACGCCAATCTGAGTGGCTTCATCAAACATTTTCGTTCATTTTCATCTAGTTGGTATCTGTCTTCTTCACGCAGTGGGTGTTGCAAAGGTGAGTCCATCTCGAAATGACTCCGTCTTTGTCTTCATTGAATTTGTATGTTTTTCGTGTGAAACTGAGTAATTTGGAATGACAAATGTTTCGATTTTACGAATATCCGTGTCCAATGTTGCACGTGAGTGGGTCTAATGTTGTATGCTTCCTAATATGATGCTAGTGCATTGTTGAGTGGCATTAGTTGTCCCAGTTTGAGAACACAATAACATGGGGGTGTTGTTGTTGTCGGGTTGTAATAGAGGGACCACAGAGGTGCTCTGTGGTCCCTTGCATAGGAAAAGACACAAATTTATCTGTTTGGTCTAATAATTTACTTTTGTTTACTTTATGGTTAGTCTAATAATTGACTACGGTTCATGACTAATTTAATAGACAATATTTTGTAGGATGGCTACGAGCAATTTGTTATTTCAAGTCCATCATGGTGACATAATTAATAGGCGGCAGAATGAGGAATATGTTGGGAGTAAGACTGATGTATACCATGAACCATATGATGAGGATCAGCTATTATGGATTAAGATACAGTCAATTGTGATAAAGTATGGTTACTATCCAGGTGACCTAGTCTACTATAGACACCCTGGCTTGGGATGCACAATAGTTTTAAATTACTTACATCTAACCATGATGTGCTGTCTATGGTGGTTGCACTTTAGGGTCATTTGTATCTTGTGTCTCATTTTTGAACTTCAGTGTACCAGTCTTTTTTGCATGATCATCACGTCGAGGAGGATGTGAGTGATGATGAGGAGGAAGCAGAAGCACATTTCCTTAGACTTAATGATCCATTTTGGAAATAAGTGTTGAGTAGTGAGGATGAGTTGTATGACATTGATGTCAACATAGTAAGAACATCGAGGTCAAAGCCTGCACAACCAATGAGTAAAGGTGTTGAGTCTCAAGTGACAGTCAATGATAAAGAGCCACAATCTTTCTCAGATGCTGCGGATGAGTTAGATGAAGGGAGGAATCAGGGCAAAAGTGGTCCAAAGTAGCCAGAGGAGGATGACATAGATATAAAATACTCTTCTATTTTCTTATTTATTATTTTAGTGCTCATTTTTTAGAACCTGCTAAACAGTACTTGCTTTCACAATTAGCAAGTAAGTTATCTGATATGACACCAAGTGACGTCCTTCAATCTCCTGTCCATAGTGGCGACGAAGGATATCGTGATTTTAAGTTCCCTGAGTTTCAAGCTGTTGACTTGAAAAAACTAAAGATATCTGTTGGAATGAAATTTGGATCTACAGCACATATTAGAGAGACAATAAGAAGGTTGAACCTAAATATAGGCAAGTCCATAAAATTTGCAAAGAATGATGGGGCTAGGGTTACTTTTGTCTGCAATACTTCTAAATGTCCTTACTAGGTTTATGGGTCTTGGATTAGAGGGCAACAAGCTTTCTAGATAAAATCTATAAATCCAAGACATGATTGTAGCAGGAGTTATAAGAACTTCATTGTCACATCATTCTGAGTTGCAGATAAGATGATGCCACTGTTTATAAGCCAACCTAATGTGCTTATCAATGCACTTGCTGATGAGATTAAGAGAAAGTGGGGAGTGGAAGTTTCTAAAATGAAGTTGTATCTTGCTTGAGTGAAGGCTCAGTTTACTTTATTTGGCAGCCATAGAGGTATTCTAAGGTATGAGACTATTGTGAGATCCTGAAACAAAAGAACCAAGGTAGTTGTTTATTAATTAGGGTGGAACGAATAGCTCCTGAGTTACCTTCTATTTTTTAAAAGATGTACGTAGGATTGACAGCCTGTAGAGAGGGTTTTAAGGCTAGTTGTAGACTATTAACTGGTTTGGACGGTTGTTTCTTAAAATGACCATTTAAGAGACAGCTCCTATGTGCTCTTGGTAGGGATGCAAATGATAACATGTACCCCATTGCCATGGCCATTGTGGAGGCAGAGTTAAAAGATAGTTGGGGATGGTTTATTGAGACACTTATATCTGATCTTGGACAGCAACCTAAAGGCGGGTGGACATTTATTAGTGACAGACAAAAGATAATTTTCTAAATCTTTCAATATATTCTATTAACTAAAACCTATTAAATGAGCCACTCATTGAATATTTTTTTCTAGAGTTTAAAGCCAACAATGGAGGAGTTGGTGCCTTACAATGACATCCGTATTTGTGTCAGGCATTTATATGCCAATTTTCGAGATGCTGGCCATAGGGGTGTGGTTTTGAAAGAGAAATTGTGGTAGGTAGCCACAACAAACATCAAGAGGGATTTTGAGAGAGCTATGGAGGAACTGAAAGCTCTCAATTAGCCTGCATATGACTACATAAAGGTCATAGACCCATCGCAACGGTTTAGAGCATGGTTTAACACATTTTCAAAGTCTGACTTGGTAGTGAATAATCTTAGTGAATATTTCAACGCGTATATTTTGCAAGCACGGGATAAGCCAATTGTGACTATGGTGGAGATCATATGGAAGAAACTGATGGGACAATATCAGTTGAAAAGGGAAGCAATTGGTAAATGAGAGAATACAATCACACATTGGATAGTTGCGAAGCTTGAACTTATGCATGACCTACCCATCTATTCTACTCCAACGTATGCAGAATGTGGTTAGTTTGAAGTTAACAATGCTAATAGGCAATATGTGGTTGATTTGGAAAAGATGACTTGTTCATGTTTGAGATGTGACATGACAGGTATTCTATACCCGCATGCATACACATGTATTGTGTATTCTGACCAAAACCCTAAGGGATATGTGCATCATCACTATAGTGTGGAGATGTGGAGGGTAGCATATGAGCCTTTAATTTACCTTATGCCTAGTAAAGATCAATGACTCACTACCACATACGAGAAACCCACTGCTCCTGAGGTTAGGAAACAATCCGGGAGGCCAAAGAAATATCAAAAAAGAAATGAGGACGATCAACAAGGAGCAAACAAGTTGAGGAAAACTGGTGTGCATATGACCTGTTCGAGATGTAATCAAGTTGGTCACAACAGAAGAAAATATTAGCATGGGAATGCATGCACACCCTCATTCACTCCTACAGCAGAATTTCAAGTTTCTTCATTTTCAGATGAACAAGTTAGTGGCTACTTCTTCTTTCTTTACTATACAGTATTCATTTACATATTACTTGAAAATGTTGTGAATGCTAATTTATATTTAAATGTAATACTAGGTCATCTCACGACCTCCAATCTCAGAGCCTTTATAGCCAACAACCCAATCTATGCAAATTGAACATACTCCATTGTTGTCGCCTTCGCAGGCAGCATGGCAAACAAGTTCAATAGTATAGACTCCCCTATTAGGGACTTCGTAGGCAGCATGACAAACAAGTCAGGCAAGCCAAACTAATCAACTACAAGCCAATGTGGGTCGTGTAAAGATGTTTGTTGAACGACCACCTAGAAGGCGGTCTGCAAGACTTTGGGGCCACCACTCATAGACTAGTACATGTAGACCCGTGTTTGTGAACTTAGACGTCGATACAAGCAATCCAGCACAAGGAAGATTGTGTTCTTGGAGTAATCCTGGAAGGGGAGGCATGCAATTCAAAGTTGGTCAACTTCCACCCAACACCCAAGTGCCTCTTGCCAAGGCTAATACATTAGTGCAAAAAGGGAAGGGTGTAGAGTCATCTTCACGTATAGAGAGGATGAATGAAGATAAAAAGGAGAAACGGAAGCGACCAAACTGGCAATATTGACTTACTGTTGTAAATGTGTAGTTGGGTTTAATGACATTACTGTTATTGGAAAACTTTTGTTATAATAGTCCATAGCTTACATTTTTGGTTTTATGGTGTTATGGTGACATTCCAATTGAAGGATTTTGATATGTAGGGTGACATTATTATTAATCATTATCAACACAGTAAGTTATTGCCACAAAATTCACTCTATAAATGAATTACATACAATAAATGATGTCCAATGCAACAATCAAATTCAAAATAACAACCACAGTCAATATACATCCAAAAAATTATATTAACCAATCCTATGCTATCATCAAGTAATGGTGACCTTCATCAGCATGATGAGACATTTTCATGCAGATAACAACAACAACCAGAACAATTACAATGACACTACACCATATGCAGTTATTGTATTTCTTACACAAGTCTTTAGATTTTTCTTTCTCCTTATACAAAAACTCTTGGACATGCTTCATGAGTTTCCTCTCCATCACTAAGTTAGCCTTTAATTCCATAGATTTTTTGTTTAACTCATTACATAACTCTTGGATATGCTCCCTATGCTCCTTCTCCATCACTAAGTTAGCCTTCAATTCGGACTTCTTAATCTTGAAATCATGACTCCGTATCCGGAGTCTATCTCGTAGCTGGCTAATGACATCTCCACATGTGAAGCAAAAATATCATCTACCCAATCAAAAATTGTACAAAACCTGTCTCCACCTCATGTTGACAACTAGGAGTCCAATATGGGTATCTCCAGAACTTCGTTTTGTAATTATTATTCGTAGTTGACACTCTCTTAGATGTGCCCGCAGATTGCAATGGCAAAATGGGCCATCCAGTGGTGCTTTATCACTCTAGCTTGTGCTAAATGAACCAGTGAACATATTTCACAACCTGTTGAAATATGTCAGGATTATGAGTACAAAAAGGAAACAGTCGAAAGAGAGGTTGATGAGCCAAAAACTTTTTGCTCTATAGAATTGAATCGATATTATTCTTTACAAACTACTACAGTTTTATACAAAAGGAGAAAATAATCCTAACAAACTAAACTGGAACATTGTCTAAGCATGGTATCGAATCAATATTATGGTAAATAAACTGGAACATTGTTGTGCTACAATGTACAGTCATTTATAGCATTCTTGAGCTACAATAAACTCGAATAATTTTTTCACCTACTAATGTACAATTATTTATAGCATTCTTGAGCTACATCAAGGCGGGAGATTTATTGGTAATGCAAGTAATGGATTTATTACGTGGAAAAATCATTGAGGTACCTGCGATGGAGAAAACAATTTGAATGAGAGCTCTACCAAAAAACTCCTCTGCAATGGAGTCGCCGACAGCTCGAAGGGGACTCCGACGTCGTGGTTGGCAGCTCATACCATGGTTCTAGGGTTCGTCATCGCCCACCTTCTCTACAGTTTGCCCCAAGTTATTTTTCCAACACACCTAATGACTTTAAGTCAGACGTTTTTCACTTTGAAACAAAACCCTTTTTGGACATTAATAAAACGAGTCGTTTTGGCCATGGAGTTTGGAGATTTTTGGATATGAAGTTCAGTTTGGAGAAATGGAAGCAGATGGAGTGAGGGGTGATTTTGTCTTTGCATTGAAGGACTAGCATGTGAGAAGCACATAGGTGAGTCTTTCGTTCGATTTAATGCTCATTGTAGACCGAATGAGGGGATTGTGACGTTTTGAAAGTAAGGGAGTCCACTTTGATGCAATCAATAGTTTCAGGGGCACATTATGAATTGCGTGATAGTTGGAGGGAGCAAAGTGTAATTAACCCTTAATAGAGCCATAATGAATATTCCATTGACTCTTGTTGTAAATGGCTTTCTAGGAACAAGAGACGTAGGCTTTGGTAGAAATAAGATTCAAGGAGGGGCCATCATTCATATATTTTTGGTAAAGAAAGTTAGCCCAATGAGAGTTTGAGTTAACGAATGTCCAAGCCAATTTACAGTGAAGATCATCAACAATATCATGTAGATTTCTAATACCAAGACCACCTTTTTGTTATCTCAAGAAATTCAATGTTTCTTATTGTTACCATTAATGTCACTCGAGAAGAAATTAACAAAGGCTTTGTGAATGGAATCAATGACTTTTTTGGGAAGGTTGAGGACCGAAAGGATATGAATAGAAACAAAGGAGCCTAATTTTGTAAAATAAAAGACTTTGGGATACAAATTAATAAGTTTGTTATTTCTTGTAAACTTAACTTTAATATAATTCAGGAGGGGCCACAACATAGATAATAGATAATATATAGAAAATTATAAAAAGTTTTGGGGCTATAGAAAAAGACAATTGCAGAGGCAGAGACATTTATATGTATATAGGAGTTTTAGAAACTTTTGGAGAGCATATGGAAATTATGAATTTTTTGGTGGCCGGGGGTGCCATTTTCTATATATATAGAAATATGAAAAAAAATTTGGGAGGTATTTTGAATTTGAAAAAAAAAATCTTAGGGAGCTTAAAGTGGTTCCGCCATTGTTTGCAAAGCAAACTGAGTCAAGTTTGTAACTTTGCAGACAATGACTGGAGAGGCTTCTCCTCCTCCCCTTCTTGCCTGTTTACTTTACCAACATTCGACTTACCCCTTTTTCTTTGCATTTATAAAAAGAAAAAAAAGAAAAAGAACTAAAATTTTCATAATAATCCTTTCAATGGCTTCTCACTGAACCCCTAATGCATGCCTCATTCTCTTCAATTTGTGGAAATGTTAGTTATGATTCTAAAGGTTAAAGACTTATCTAGACTAGTATCTAACACTAGTTCTGTGACTTTTGGATCAATCGCTGAGTTTTTAATAATTGGTATTAGAGTAGGGATCATATCACAAGCTTAAGTCACATTGGGGGCAACGTATAGGTTGTATTAAAATACCTTGATACCCTATTATATGAGCATGATGTTAAGTCATCGAATATTAATGGATGAGCGAAGCCACCAAAAGGGAAGGGACTACTATTAGATCAATGTCGAAAGAGTAGGCTCCAAGGCTTTTGGATGAATGGCTGGGTCTTTAACAAAAAAACGCTTATAGTTGCACTAGATGCCATGGTTTCAAGGGTCGATTGACTAGGTTGGAATTTGATTTGGCCTCATTTACCCATTAAACTGAAACTTTAGTACTTTATGGTGTTGTGGATCCCTTCGTTGAGCAAAGGTGGCATTGAGTGTTCTAGGTCCAAAGTATGCCTTTTCTCATAGTACATGTTCACTCTTGGATTTCGATCATATTCCATTTCTTGTCTGGTAAGGGAGGTTTTATTCTTAATTCTTAGTTTGACACTAGCATAGTTGAAATGAAAGCATGGAGGATCCTCATGTGCTCTTGCAGGTTGTTGTGGGCTTGTGGCCCATAAGGAGGTCAAATCTAGTATGTCTTGTCTGTAATGTTGCACATTTGAAGTGAGTTTTATTTATCCTTTAAATTTTCTATAGAAGTAATAACTTGAAATGTGACATCACGGGAAATTGGGGTAACAAATTTTAGAACGAAGATGATGCAGGGGGGATCCATGTCTTATAATATTGAGTTGGCAGATTTCATGTTGATAGCACTGGTCTATCTTGAATTGGGGTGATATTGCACACACGCTTGTATTTTGATCATAATTTTGGCTATGGGTATTAAAATTGTGCATATGACCTGAATTTGTAAAACTCTTTTTGGCACATACGTCATGCTCACATGCTATGCTTGGTGGTCCCCGATTTGACCTTGAAATCAGCCATTTTTCCCTCCGAATCATTGATTTAAGTTATTTTTTTCTTTTTATTTTAATGTTTCGTTGTCACTTTTAGAGATGATTCTTTTTTCGACTCAAGCCAAATTTTTGGCAAGATACTTATTTTCTTTTATTTTTATGCAATAATTGAGATTTTGCCTTTTCAGACAAAATTATCAAAATTTCGTATTTTCTTTGCTATTTAAGCCTGGCTTATGGACTTCAATAACCAGTTTTTGATTGTTTCCCAATATTTTTCTCTTCATTTTGCATCCTTCTCTAGTTTCTATTGATTAACTAGCCGTCATAATAATTATTATTCTGCCTGACATTAGAAGAATAGCTAGTATTATTGTTTTGATATAGTTGGATCAAGATTGAGGATAGGATAGTAGTACTTCGTCATGTGGATGCCATGAAATACATGACTGGAAACACGACTAGCTAGGGTTATTAATGTTATTACGTTTTTAACTTTGAAACTATCATTTATTTGTCTATCAAATTAATTGAGTTATTATTTTATCCTCCAAATGGTCACTTCTTTTGTAGTTTATCCACTCCTTTTTATGATTTTATAAAAGAAATTCATGTATTTGAGAGTGTAATATGTACTTGAGATTGCTAGTATATATAATTAATTTAAGCGATCGTATGTAATTGTCATGGATCATGTAGAAAAAGGATCACTAGTCGTTAATACCTATCAACCGACTAATCTCATTAGCCTTTGGCTAACAATAGTACTCATTGGCACTTAATTACGTACATACGCGAAAATTAACGCACAACTGACCAAATGCATGCCAAAAGTCATGAGATCCGATTACTTCTCCATGTTTCCTGTTCATTTGTGCTATCAATTAATTTGTTAAATTATTATTAGTATATAATTTTGTGAATATTTAAAAATAGGATAAAACTACAAACCGTTCGGGTGTGGTTTTAACTTTTACTCCTGCCATTAAAGTTGTAACACGTAGTAGACTAATTGAAGTTACAGTGGAATCACATTCATTCTACCCTCTCTCTTCTCCCTTCCAAAAATTTGGTTCTGATTCCTCTGTTGCTGATTTTGTAGTTGCTGCATGTGTTGTCGTTGTAATTGATGTTTCTGTTGGGGATTGAAAAAGATTTGATTGAACCCTTTAACACCACCATAGCCATTGTCCATGACCGAATCTTGTGGCATGGATCGAGCAAAGTTTATGAAATGGGTCGCTCATGGTATTCCTATTGACCTCGTGGGGTATACATTTGTGAGGATTCGATCACAGGCCCGGTAAATTATGACAGATATATTGCCATTCGAGATCCTGGTCACTTAATTTCTGCTATATTTCGGGGTGGTGCCAGATGTTGCTGAGCGTGCACGGGAGCCGATGGGATCGATCAACAGCACCACCCAGTCACGAAGCACGGGACACTTGAGACTTCATCTTCGTAGACCTGTTCCTAACCAGGTTGATATTCAGAAAGATGCACAGTTGGGAGATCCTGGAGTATCGGTTGGTGAGGCATTCACACAGGCCAAGGCATTGCACACATCTATTCGTGAGGAGATGGCTAACATATTGCGTGCAGAGATCGGCAAACACACATCAGCGGTAATCGATGCAGTTCGTACTGCCATGTTTGAGTTATGAACAGAGTATAATGCTAGCATCTCTAGGTTATGTATGAGGATTAATGTTAGCATCTTTGAGTTACATACAGAGATTCATGTCATTATTGTTACTCAGGTCATGCTCAATACTCTACTGACATAGGTAGAGACACGCTTAGCTACAGTCGAG
This sequence comes from Cyclocarya paliurus, assembly GCA_029856935.1. Taxonomy (NCBI): domain Eukaryota; kingdom Viridiplantae; phylum Streptophyta; class Magnoliopsida; order Fagales; family Juglandaceae; genus Cyclocarya; species Cyclocarya paliurus. The sequence continues at coordinate 20,055,634 of CM056956.1, forward strand.
GATGTATGTAGAGAGTCGGGATCATAGTAATACTTTTTATCTTATATTTATATTTTTTTTTGTTTTTGGTATGGACAATATAATCTGGTGTTTTGTAAGTTTGATTTAATTATAAATTAAATCTTTTTTGTCTTTTCTAGATTAACTATTGATTTATATTATGTGGTGTATGGATGATAAGTAGAACAACTCAATTAGTTTAACAAGAATAAATTTAAACTAAAATTAAAAAATAATAAAATAATAAAAAATAATTTTAAAATATGTAAAGTAGCATTCCTCTAATCATCGTTTGAACACTTTATTTTATGTTCAAACATTGATTAACTTACCATTCGAACGGTATAGTAATATGTTTGAACGGTAAGTCAATGTCCTACCAAAATTTATTGATTTAACCGGCTAATTTACTGTTTGATCATAAATAATATCTGTTCGAACACTGTTTAACCTTAAAAGTTTGAACCTTTTGTTTGTTCGAACGTTAAGTCAATGTCCCGCTAATTTTTTTTACAAAACGCCCAAATTAACGTTCGATCATATATAATTTTTGTTCAAATGCTCATTTTAGTCTATTTGAACATTTTTTCTGGATATTCGAACGGTTATCTTATTAGGGATAAAATTTTTCGTTCCACAATAATCTATTGAATGTGTTCGAATATTGGCAAAGACCTTCCGTCATTTTTTTTAGAATAAAATTTAAAATTCATATCTACATCTCATCTTTTAGGACGTTTTCAATTCATTCCAAAGAAAAATCGTCCCATTAATAGCTCCTTTTTGTTGTAATGACATGACTGGAAACACGACTAGCTAGGGTACCGTTATTGTTATTACGCTTTTAACTTTGAAACTATCATTTATTTGGCTATCAAATTAATTGAGTTATTATTTTATCTTCCAAATGGTCACTTCTTTTGTAGTTTGTCCACTCCTTTTCATGATTATTTTATAAAAGAAATTCATGTATTTGAGAGTGCAAGTACTTGAGATTGCTGGTATATATAATTAATTTAAGCGATCGTATGTAATTGTCATGGATCATGTAGAAAAAGGATCACTAGTCGTTAATACCTATCAATCGACTAATCTCATAGCCTTTGGCCAACAATAATCATGGCGCGCACTTAATTACGTACATACGCGAAAATTAACGCTCGACTGACCAAATGCATGCCAAAAGTCATGAGATCCGATTACTTCTCCATGTAATTTCCTGTTCATTTGTGGTAAGCAGCCTTTCCGGGAGAAACCCTTTGAATTTCATGTGATCATGATTTATATCGCACACTGATCTCAAGCTGGCCTCTTTTAACTATATATATATATATATATATGGTTTTTGGTCTTTGCTTGGTGAGTTTGTTTGAAGGTTTTTACTTTTTTCATGTCTGATTTTTCGACAAATGGGATGCTTTTTATTGATCTATGTGGAATTCTCATGTATCATATATGTTATCACGGTATTCCTCTGCTATAAATAAAGTTCTTTTAATAAAACTAGAAAGGAACCACTCTTAAAGATGTGATCCGTCTGTTTTATAATATATATATATTTATATTTATAGTTCTACTCCACTTCCATTAACTGATCCACTCCTTTAATTTCTTCTATACCAATAATATTGGTTGAAGCCAGGCCTTTTAATTTTTGTTGACCTGGGTTAATTGGATGTGATGCCTTGGAGAAAACAGATGGCCTTTTCTCAGTGGAGGGATGGCGTCCTTAGTTAATCCCAGCTTAATAATAATAATACTGAGATGATGCCAGCTTGATGACTTGTGTACTTTTTAGACTTTTTGAACCAGCTAGCTAGCTAGGGGTGAAGAAACATTAATATATATGCAAGTAATTACTAAAATCATTCCGTTGAAACATGTTAATTTGATTACTCATAGAGAGCTAGCTAGCATGCAGCCGCCCACTACTGTTTATCATTTATTAATAAATTTGGTTAATTTGCACGTGTATCCCTAAATGTCAAAGCCATGTCTAAGGTGCATGGTGCAGTACTTTGGCCGGCATGCATGTTCATCATTTCAAACATTCGCATATACTCGCTCGGTTTGTCGTTTCATACATGGGGGGATCGAGTCAGACGTTGGGCATGATCTGGTTTTCTAATTGACTGATGAAATTCATGATCCTCCTGATCTTGGTCAGATTCTTTGACAATGTGATTGAAGCACAAAACAACTTCTTGCGCGCACCAATTAACCTTTCGCACACCAAGTGGCCAACATGTTGTTTAGAAAAAACTAAACCCGATGACGGGTTTAATTGGTGGAATTATTCAGGTAATTAATTTATTGGTCGGGCCAGATTTAGTTTTGTCTTCATGTTATGCCGAGATGTTATGGGCACGCAACTTTGTCGTTTAACTTTAAGGTTGTATTTAGATGTTGAGTTGAATCTAATTGAGTTGAGTTCTTTATAAATAGTAATGAGTTAAATAGTGAAGGGAGTTATGTGGAACCTATCTAAATTGAGTTTAAAGTGTGTTTGGATGTTAAGATGAGTTTAGTACTTTTTATCAAAAATTGAAAAAAATTGTAGGTCTTACGTATAAAGATGTTTTAAGTTCAAAAAAGTTGTGAGTCCCATGTGTAAGAAGGTTTTGAGTTTGAATGAGTTTAATAATTTGAGAATTAGGTACTTGGATGTTAGACTCTCGACTTAAAATTGGACTAAACTCAACTACTCAGCTGAGTTCAGGAACCAAACGCAGCTTAATTCGATCTATTTAATTAAACATACTAAACTAATCCTCAACCAAAAAATTAAGGCTTGGTTTGGTTACACATGAGTTCAAACTATCTCATCTCATATCATTATTACAATTTTTTTAAATTTTCACACAAAATATAATAAACAATTTAAAATTTTCAAATCTTAATACAAAAATAATATTAAAAAATAATATTCTAATAATATTTTATTTAACTTTCAACTTTTATCACATCTCATATCATCTTATCTCATTTATGTAAAAAAAATAAAAACTTTATGTGCAGTTAATTTTACGTACTCTTTGTACATTCTACTAATATGATTGACTACGTCACTTTTTAAATATAAAATAATTTTTTTGGCTAATCACATTAGTGCAGTGCGCAAGGAGCACGCAAAAGTGACATTATGTAGCATAACTCAAAAGAAAAAATAGTTTACATTCTAACAAATATAAAACATTAATCAATCCTGATGAATATAGAATTTTGGTCATGTACATATATACCTGAACCAGATATTAATTAATTGGTGGCAATGAATTAGATGGATTACCTATGAATTAAGGATGTAGAACCGTCCTCTAGATACCAATCATACCATGGCTAGCTGGCAAAATTCGGGGCAAAGTTGGATTCACACACACACACATATAAAAATATATATATATATATATATATATATATATATATATATATCATGTGGACATCAAATCTCGTTCCTTATGCAGGGTGTGCTTGTAAGCCATTTAAAGTAAGTGAGTTGATATATATGTCAACGTATTTGGTATGAGGTTGATTTTCTTATGGAAAATTGGTGCCAATGAAACGAAGGAGAAACTAGGTCCTTTCACAGTCAAATCTGCTGATCTTCGACTTCAACGTCTCCAATGTCTCATTCGCAGCTCCTTCCTCGATCGGGTCCGGCCTCAACCTGTTTTCCGTTTTTTTTTTTGGAGTCCCTTTTACTTTCAGATGAAAGGAATCTTCTCTGGCTGGCCAAAATGCCAAATAAACTTACATTTTTTTCTCTGAAAAGAGCCATGGAACATTCTTCCTAGCTTATACCAAAAGCAAACGGCCTCGTTTTATTTTGTCCAGTGAAGAAATAATTGGTGGTCGGCCAGTCTGTGCCAATCCAAAGTTGAAAGGTACTAGACCATCGTTTGGATACCAAAATCTCATCAATAGTACCATACAGTACTACTCTGTATAATTTTCAAAGCATGGATCGAGCTTTGTTCCTATGAATCCATATCATGATTAACTATATATCCCGGCCATGGCCACTATATTCCATTAATTTAAATTTAGTGAATAGAAAATACGTACATATCCAATTAATTTAAAATTTCCATTCTTTTTATAAGTTTTCCCAGCACATTTTGTTTTTTTAACTTTCTCAACATATGCATGCACGCGATCTATAACTTTAGAATATTATATATATAAATAGCTAATTTTGATCTGATCTCTTCATTCAAGCAAAGTTTATGAAGTTTGAAAATCAATTTAAGTTGCTTAGCCAAAGTTTTGGAGACTGAAATATTAATCATGCTAATATATATTACAATAATTATTAAAGGTTCTAATTTTTGTATAATGCACCAAAACATGCTAACTAAATTACATATATAAAGCTGGATTTTTTCATATAATAAACCTAGCTTTACGGATAATTATCTCAAAAGTTTAATATATAAGAAGAAAGAGATCAATTTAGTCATTTGATTATTTGCGCCTTATAGCTAGAATCAGTACCATATATATAAATATATATATATATATATATATATATATATATATATATTATATCACATGAGGGCTTTCATGTTATATAGAGCAGTACTACTATGCCGCCTGGGATGTCCACTTTGTGTGCCCCTAGTGTAATTTGTAATTTTTTTTTCATTTTATTTCAAATAGTTTTTAAACATATTTTAAATATTTTTTAAAAATAAAATAAAAATACTAATACATTAATTATAGTAACTTTCTTAATTTTTAAGAAAAAAATTAAATATATGAGCTAACAAAATGAAGAGGCATATATATACTACTATTGATCTTAAATATGCTTGTTGCCAACTCAATGCATGGGACGTGCATGCGTTAGCTAGTCAGGAATAAATTAGTCAGTCACGTATATTATAATTGGTTGCACAAGTACTCCAAAATACATATATTAAAATTAGTTTGTTTTTGTCTCCTGCTTGTTTATGATCTTATTATTATAAGTTTTTATATACATATTATATTTTATAATTATTCAATCAAAATGATAACTTAAAAACTTTAATCACTTGTGAACATGAACATGATCATGATCAGCAAAAACCAGCATTGATTGATTCTTACAATATGATAGCGAAAGAAAGTATATAAAAATTAAACAGGAACTCTAGCCGTCGCATGGTATTCGTGTACGCCTCCTAACTCAAAAATGACTTGGTTTTAACCTCTAGTTTTAGACGTAATGAGTTGGTGTGGATGTTCTGACTTAAATTCACCTTTCTGCAAATATTATATAATATTCAGCTAGGCACTAGGACTTACTGTTCTGTCTGTACGTACGTACAAGCTAAAACGATGTTCTGTTGCAGTCAATTTTGGTGGACGACTCATGTCTTATTAAAGAAGCTAGAGATTTGCTCCTAAGAGCAAGAGCACATGCACTGGCGGCCATATCCTCAGGTTTCTCTGAGGTATGGCGTTCTGATCTTTTGTTTCTTTAACTTATTGATTGTGCTTTCTATAAATTAGCATGTTATTCATGCAATACATGCATGAGTTTTGAGTTATATCACATATGATCTTGATCTCATTACTCGCAGTCTAATTCGGTCGTTTTATAACTTTGATCTCTCCTTTATTTGAAGGTCCTATTCCTGATCTACCATATAAAATAGGTCTCTAAAACCACCATTGTTCAATAGAGGATAGGGTTGTTCCTCAACCTCAAAGTTTTACTTTCTGATGCAATCGAACTGTTGCAGTTAGGATCGATCTTTAGACATAGAAACGTACAAAGTAATGAACTTAATTAACATCCTTTCATTCTTATTATATTTCCTTCTGGTTTTTCCAACTTAAATCTTCATTTGCAGTTTATGGTGTTTTTGCAGGCAGATATATATCTAATATTCAAATATAGTCCTCGTTCTTCTGAGTTTATATGAATCTGTATTCTGTCAAGTCTATATTTTGCCCATTTGTTTTTTCCTGAGGCTATATTTTGCCAATTTATTGAAACTCCTTAAATAATAGTTCCATGGCTGATCTTTCTTTTATTCTTCCCACTGAACAGGCCCTAGTGAATTTATATCTACCTTCAAACATGAGCTCAACTTTAGGGCGTCATTCAGAACAAAGCGACTCTCCCGTTTTGAACTACATAAGCCAGATTCTTATGGAAGAAGGCCTGGAGAGTGCGACCTGCAGGTTCCCTGATGCTGCTCTTCAAGCTGCTGAAAAACCCTTTTATGATGTACTCGGTGAGAAATATCCATCCTTAATCAATCAAATCCCTTCCCATCAAAATAGAGTGAGCACAGTGAACAAGTGTAATTGCTTTTGCAATTATTATGGTTGCAAGAGCATTGTCCATGCTAACAAAGCTATTGAATCCAGCTTGATTTGTGATCTTTCTCAGCAGAAGTCCTCTTGTGTTCAAGCTCCTCCTGGTGAATTCACCTTCCAGTCCAACTTCCAATCCAACTCCCTGTCCTGTTTGCAGTCAATTAGCCTTCCAAGCAACTTTGGAAATAACATTAATGGCTCTGCCCCTCCTCTATGTACACCCCTAGCTCCAGGTTCTAGGGGGAGCCAATTGTTTCTGCAACCTAAAGATGTGATAAAGGAAACATGGGGATTTCTTCCACATGGCCGTAAGCATGATACGAGTTTCGAGAACAACAGATTATTCCCTCTAGAGCTCATGGAAAAAAATCCAGAACCAGTGGTGGATGCAGCGGAGAAAGGTAAGATGGATCACTCACCAGGTGGAATGGAATGGAAAGAAATGATCACCAGTTCTATTATCAACTCGAGTGTCAAGTCAAGAAGGAGAAATAAGCATTTGGCACTAAATAACGAGGCACCTAAGCGATCAGAGATGTTTGAAAAACTACTGATATTTAGCAGTACTGAAGAAGATGAGTTTGAAACCTGTACTCTTGAAGCCTTAATGCAAAATGGACGAGGAACGATGTTACATCAGGGTGGAAAACAGAAGGGAGCCAGAAATGGCAGCACTACCGGCAAGAAAGAACGGGCGAATAAAAGGGATTTGGTTGACCTGAGGAGTCTCCTCAAGCACTGTGCAGAAGCAGTGGGAGGCAACGATCTCAAGGGAGCAAATGAACTACTATCGCAGATTAGACAGCATTCTTCTCCTTCCGGTGACGGCTCCCAGAGGCTGGCCCATTACTTTGCTAACGCTCTTGAGGCACGCTTGGTTGGCAGTGGAAGCGAGGTATATGCAGCTCTCGCTGCTAAAAAGATATCCTCTCTTTATATTTTCAAAGCTTGCAGGTTATTGATTTCAGCTTGCCCCTTCATGAGGATGTCCACTTTCTTTGCAACCCAAACGATCATGGACCTATCAAAGAAAGCAACTAAGCTCCATATTATTCATTTCGGTATTCTTTATGGTTTCCAATGGCCTGACCTTATCCAGAATCTCTCCGAAAGACCTGGTGGGCCTCCCGTGCTGCGCATTACTGGTATAGACTTTCCCCAACCTGGTTCCAGGCCAGCAGCGAGGATTGAGGAAACAGGGCGTCGCTTAGCAAGTTATTGTGAGAGATTTAAAGTCCCTTTCGAATACAAAGCCATAGCACAGAAATGGGAAACTATCCAGTTGGGAGACCTCAAGATTAACAGAGATGAGGTGATAGTCGTCAACTGTTTATACAAGTTTAGGTACTTGCAGGATGAGACAGTAGTATTGAGCAGTCATCGTGACACTGTTTTGAAGTTGATTAAGATGATAAAACCAGATGTTTTTATCCATGGAATCGTTAATGGATCCTATAATGCTCCATTTTTCACGTCACGGTTCCGGGAGGCACTGCACTACTTTTCTGCATTATTCGATATGCTTGATGCCAATTTACGCCGAGAAGATCAGGACAGGATGGTGTTTGAGCAAGAGATATATGGGAAAGAGGTCTTGAACGTCATAGCGTGTGAAGGAGAAAAGAGGGTTGAAAGGCCAGAGACATATAAGCAATGGCAGGTTCGGAATCTGAGAGCTGGGTTGAGGCAACTTCCATTGAACCAGGACATCATGAAGAAAGTGGAGACGCAAGTGAAGCTGTGTTACCACAAGGATTTCTTAGTGGATGAAGATAGACATTGGATGCTACAGGGATGGAAAGGTCGAATCCTCTGTGCTCTCTCCTGTTGGAAAACTGCCTAACATGTTTTTTTTTTCCCTCCTTTCAGGGATCCTATTAATCTGTCTTCGAGTTTTCTTTGTATAATAACAAGTCTGTTTGTGTCATTGCACTGTGACATCTTGATCAATGGATTGGCCATTTTCTTTGGTTCGTACTACGTGCCCGTAGGACGTTGCTCTGGCTCAATCCCTAAAGACTTTCATCATAGCAAGAACGTGTAGTTATTGACGCTTTGTGTTATATACACAGGTTTTTCTTTTTTCGTATGCTGCGTTATAATACGAGAGTTCTATTTTATCTACAATGGGTTCTGGAGTACTTTGATTCTTTAGCAGTCTCTGAATTATAAGGTCAACTTCAAAACCACCGTCAGTATAGCTAGTTTTCGATCGCGCAAGTCTCAAAAATTACGATAAGCAATGGGGAAAAAAAAGGAAATATAATTTCAAACGGATGACTGATCAGCGTTAAAATTTTAAATTTTTTTAAATAATGAATACTTTTATATATGAAAATAAAGTAAAATAATAATACTAGATACAATTATGTATTATACAAATATCGTATATTTTTTTTAAAAAAATTGAAATTCATCCTCAAAAAATTAATTTTTTTCATATTAAGATTATATATATATATCTTTTTTTTTTTTTTTTTTAAAAGGAAGTTTGCCTATTTTATAAGTGCAAATATCTTTTCAAAGATTAATGCAGGGGAGAAATGGAGTACTCGGATGGTGGGGAAGCCTCTTTTGTTTCCAAGTCACATCCATCTAGCTAGATGGGATGAATACGGTCCATTTTAAGTAATGTATTTTTGAAAATTTGGAAAACTTTTAATAAATGTGAGTCCATTACTAGAAATTGCTGATGATGTAGGCCAGCAGCCATCCACTGTGTCAAAAGCATAATCATTGGAGATTATTTTCCGGTTTTTGGAGGCTGTACAGTACCATACGTTAATGGTCATAACGTCAATATCCAGTTTCAAAAGCGGATCCTATGGTAGGGAACCTGGATAAGGTCAAAAAGAGGTCCATATACGAGTTTTCTTTCCTTCGATCTGTTTTCTTTCGGTTCGATTTGGCCAGCATATATAATTGGTCATCTTTCATACAGTGGATCAGGACATGACTTACTCTTGTCGAGAAATTCGTCGATGGACCTGATCCATCTGCCACGCCACAATCTCTTGGCTTTTCCGACCAGCATTCACAAAGAAAGTAAGGTAATTTATTAGAGTTACGCAAATCTCGCACATATACTCACTTCCCGCATCATTAATTTAGTCGTAGTGTTCAGTTGTAATTTTGTTAGTTTATTTTAGTTATTTATTTAGTAGAAATAGGTTCTTGGATTTAATATCCATTGTGTCCCATACTCAATCTCTCTTGAGAAAATTGAGATGGCCTGTTAGTTCTGGTTTACAGAACGCTTTTTCTGGTTTGAGAAAGTTTTAGAAGTTAAGACAATGTCCGCCACAAAGTAATTTGTGTGTGGGGAAGCTCCAGAACTGCTGCGTAGATTGACTTAAGGTTATTGTTTTTCCATGTACTGATCAGTCAACATTTGTAACTTCGGATCATTAATGAAATGAGATTATTTCCTTCAAAAAAAAAAAATACTCACTTCCCGCATCGGCAACATCGAATGGAAAGCTGTATAGTTTCTTGATTGATATTACCGTTTACACTTTCATTCTCAAACCCACCATTCATGGGATTTTGTTCCTTACTTTGTATTATAAATTTACATTTAAATAATGAAGAAATAATAGAGTTTTTATGTTCAATACCGCCTCTGGTTTCTTAACATGGTATCAGAGACATCCAATCCTCTCGTTCATTTTATTCTCTGCCATCCACCATGTATGCAACCACTTCCAATCATCGGGAGCATTCTCCATACCTTTTTCACTCATCAGACCATCCAGGTGCCATTCTCGTCTCCACACCACTCAGTGGAGACAACTATTTCACATGGAAGCGAGTCATGAAAATGGCTCTCAATGCCAAGCAGAAAGTCAGTTCGTCAATGGCACTCTTTTCGCACCAACCAATCCTTCCGAGCTCTCCCTTTGGGAGCATTGCAATGACATGGTTTTGTCCTAGCTCCTCAATGCCATTAGTAAGTCCCTTATCTCCAGTATTATCTACTGCAACAACCCTCGAGAGGTATGGCTTGATCTTGAAGCTCGGTTTTCTCAAAGTCCCAACCCTCATATCTTCAAACTAAAATGTGATGTCAGTTTGCTAACACAAGCAAGTATGTCAATTACTACTTATTATGACACCATAAAATCTTATTGGGATGAATTAGCAAATCTCATATCACTCCCTGAATGCACTCGTGGTGCCACAAAATTCCTTCAACAACATCAAAAAACTGAACGCATTTTCAATTCCTAATGGGGTTCAACAATTCTTACGCCTCCATACGCAATCAGATACTTGCCATGGACAAACTCCCTAATGTCAGCAAAGTTTACTCCATTCTCAATCAAGAAGAAAGCCAACGGCTCCTTCACCTTCAACCTCCAACCGGCTCCATCGCCATGGCTGCCCATCATCTTGGATACTCTTCCCATTTTACAAAGTCAAAGGGACATCGATGTGGTCGACCCAAGTGTGAGCATTGCAGCAATCTCGGTCATTGGAAGGATACATGTAATAAATTGATCCGTTATCCTCCCAATTGGGATCATTCTCATGGCACTCAATGCACTCATAATGGAAAATTAGGGTCCTCTCACATTGTCACCAATGCCACGAACGTTCCAAGTTCAAGTGCTCTTACTAAGAGTTTCATTTCTAGCCTCACTGCTGCTTAATATCGTCAGTTGTGGGCTTACTCACTCTATCCACACCTGTATCGGCCAATTTTGTTTGTATTGTTTCTTCATTATCTTGTAAATCCCCTTTCCGTCCACCACCTTTGAATGGGTAATTGATAGTGGTGCCAATGAACATATGGCTTCATTATCTTCTATTTTACACAATTCTCAACCTATTGGTCATGCTAATCCTATTCAACTTCCCACAGGTGAGATTGTTCCCATCATTCACATTGGTTGTGTTCACATATCTAAAAATTTATCCTTGGATAATGTCCTCTACGTTCTTGATTTTAATTTTAGTCTCCTCTCCATTAGCAAACTAACCCAATATTTGAATTGTGTTGCCCTATTTTTTCCTACATTTTGTGTCTTCCAGGACCTACACATGAGGAATCTGACTGGAATGGGTGAACTTCACAATAGACTCCACTACTACAAACCCATCCACCCTAATGTTTCCGCCACGTTTCATACTCACCACACCATCCCTTCCTCTTTATGGAATCAACGGTTAGGCCACCCCTTGTTTTCATGTTTGAATAAGGTCATAAATTTGTCTAGTAGCCCTTTTCATTGTGATGTTTGTGCTTGGGGAAAACAACTAGATTCTCATTTCAAACAAATTGCAATAAAAGTGATTTTTCCTTTAATCTTATTTATTTGACATTTGGGGTGGTTATCATACTCCTTCCACATATGGAGCATATATTATTTTTTAACTATAGTGGATGATTTTTCACGTACCACATGGATATATCTTATGCATTTTAAATTTGAAACTTTCACATACCTTCAACATTTTCTTGCCTTAGTACAAAATCAATTTTAAACTTCCATTCGTCACATTCGCGCCAATAATGACCAAGAATTCCTATCTCACAACATGCAACATTTTTTCTCCCAATTCAAGATCATTCATGAACGTACTTGTGTTGACACCTCACAACAAAATAGTGTTGCCGAACATAAGCATCGCCATCTTCTCAATGTTGCCCAATGCTTGTGTTTCCAAGCTAACCCTCCAATCTCTTTTTCGGGAGAATGTATCCTCATTGCTACTTATCTCATCAACTGAAGCCCAACCCACCCTAGACAACAAATCTCCATACGAACTCTTATACCACAAACCTTCCTCTTATGCTCATCTCCATGTCTTTGGGTGTCTCTACTATGCTAAAACCCCTCGCTCCAACCATGATAAATTTTCCCTTAGAGCTATCAAATGTACTTTCTTAGGCTATCCTTATGGTCACAAAGCCTATCGTGTTTATGACCTTCATACTAATTGCATCTTCGTTTCTCGTGATGTAACCTTTGTTAAATCTAAATTTCGCTTCCAACATCACTCTCTTGCTGCCCCCTCCCCCCATCCCCTCTTATTTCCATTTCTCTTCTGGACGTCCCAATCCCCCATTCTCTTATCACTTTTCCCACTCCCCACCCCACTACCCCGCATCTCATACTCCTGCTATTCCCTCACCATCTCTCGATCTTTCCCCAATCACACAACCACCCTTGTCTCGTCCTAAGCTCACACTTAGACGTCCTTAATACCTCAATGAATATATCTATCCTCTCTTGCCCCATGAGTCCAACGAAATCCCTCTTCCGATTGCTCCTCACCAAGTAATCCTCATTCTCTCACATGTTTTCTTTCCTATACTCGTTTAACTCTAAACATTTAGCTTTTCTCTCAACTTTGTTACAGTAGGATGAACCCACGAGCTACTCTCAGGCCATGCAACATTCTCACTGGCGTGATGCCATGGCTTCTGAAATTCAAGCCTTGGAAGCCAATAACACTTGGACTCTTCAATCATTACCTCACGGAAAAAAATTCATTGATTGCAAATGGGTCTTCAATACTAAACTCAAGGCCGATGGCTCTATTGAGAGATACAAGGCCTACAAGGTGCGTTTGGATGTTAAATTGAGTTGAGTTGAGTTGAATTTAGATGATAAAATATTGTTAGAATATTATTTTTTAATATTATTATTGCTTTGAGAATTGAAAAAATTGAATTGTTTATTATATTTTGTGTTGAAATTTTAAAAAAAAATTGTAATGATGAGTGAGATGAGTTGAGTTTGGTTTGGTAACCAAACGTAGCCCGCCAAAGGGTACACTCAGGTTTAAGGCCTTGATTATCACGATACCTTTGCTCCCGTGGCCAAACTTGTCACAATCCAATGTGTCCTCGTTATTGCTGTTGCATGCCAATGGTTAATACACCAACTTAACGTTCACAATGCCTTCCTTCATGCGAACTAGACGAATAAGTCTACATGACTCTTCCTCCGGGATATTCTCCAAAGGGGGAGAACTGGGTTTGCTGGCTGAACAAGTCCCTTTATAGACTTAAGCAAGCCTCTCGGAATTGGTTTTCTAAACTTTCCTCAGTTATTCAGTTGGCTGGTTTTACTCAATCCCATGCCGATCACTCTCTATTTACTCATTCTCATGGTTCCTCTTTTACCATAATACTTGTCTACGTCGATGATATTCTTTTTGCAGGTAATGATTCACAAGCAATCTTCACATTCAAGCAATTTTTATCTCAGAAGTTTCATATCAAGGATCTTGGCACCCTCAAATATTTCGTTCACTCCCCTGATGGCTTTTTTCTTAACCAATGGAAGTATGCTCTCAACATCTTGGCTCTCATCCGACATCTTTTCCAATGGAGCAACATATCAAATTCACTGATCAAAATGGTGCCCTCTTGTACAATCCTAGTTGCTATCATCGCCTTGATTTATCTCACCATCACTCAGCCTCACAAAGTTTATGTCATCAATATCCTCAGCCAGTTCATGCATCAACCTCGCAAGCCTTACTATGATGTTGATGTTTGTGTCCTCCGCTATATCAAGTTTTGTGTTACATATGACAATTACGATGAAAAGTACGTAAAGAGAAGAAAGCAAGAAAAACCACAGATTTAACGTGGTTCGACAGTATGCCTATATCCACAGGAGCGGGGGTTGAATTTTTACTAATTGTCAAAGTAGGGTTACATCATATGTATTTATACTAACTCTAGTCATTCCACTTCACTCCGCTCGGTACGCTATGCTCCCCTCACTACACTCTGCTTCACTTCCAACATCAGCATGCTTCCTCTATATATGTGTTTCACTCAATATGAGCCACATACTACAACATCAAGTCTTCTCTAGGCGCTGGTATCTTCCTCCCATCAATCTCTGATTTCCAAATCCATGTGTACACCGACTTCGATTGGGTGATTTGCCCCACTACACATCGCTCAACTATTGGTTACTTTATTCAATTTGGTGCTAGTCCCATTTCTTGGAAAACCAAGAAACAAATTACTGTCTCCCGATCATCGATGAGTACCACGCCATGGCCACCACCACTTGTGAACTAATTTGGTTAAAAACATTACTTCATGATCTTCATGTCCTTCACTCTCAGCCCATGCACCTCTATTGTGATAATCAAGTTGCTCTCCATATCGCCGAAAATTCAATTTTTCATGAACGCACCAAACTCATTGAGATTGACTACCATCTTGTTCGTGAAAAACTCCGAGATCATATCCTCACCACTACTAATGCTCCTTCAGCACATCAGCTTGCTGACATTTTTACAAAGCTTTCGGATGTGAACAATTTCATTACATACTTGGCAAGTTGGGCATTTCAAACTTTCATACTCCAACTTGAGGGGGATTTTTAGAGTTATGCGAATCTTGACATATACCCACTTCCTATTCAGCAACATCTCATGTATAGCTATATAGTTTCTTGATTGATATTACCGTTTATACTTTCCTTCTTAAACCCACCATCCATGTGATTTTGCTCCTTTCTTAGTATTATAAATTTACATGTAAACAATGAAGAAATAACAGAGTTTTTATGTTCAATACCATGTCTCTAGTTTCTTAACATAATTGGTGCTGAAGATTGTTCGATAGGGATTCCTTTGACAGTCAAGTTAGATTATTTTTCTTTTATCTGATTTGAGCCTTTTTTTTATGAGTAATACTACTAGACATAGTCATAAAAAATAAAAAAAAAATAAAAAAATTTATGTGCGTCTTAAATTTACCTATATTTTTTAAAAAGAGGATGCAAAAACTGCACAATCTAAAATTACAAATATAATTTCTCATACCCAAAATCGTAAAAGTGTTTGAGAATTATGGACGTGGTAGTTGTGATTTTTGAGCCGTTTATAACACCCCTGATATTTTGGGACCTTCTTTGGTGCTATGTGTGCTCGTGCTTGTTGGGCTTGAATCAAATGGGCTCTCCTTTCGATGGGCCACTTCAAATTTGGGCCTAAGTTTATGCCCTACGCATAGGCTAGTAGATCAATTAAAGTTATCTTCAATTGCGAACAGATAATAAAGACAGATCCCAGTCACTATTATATAACTCCATTAATAAATGTTTCTTCTTAAAAATAAAATTACAACGTATTGATTAGGGGTTGGTCACCAAGACTCACCCGGCCCGGCCGCACAATCTGCACGTCCCGCTAGGGGTTCCTCCCTCCTGTATGCTTTCTTCTCTCGCCCTCTATATGCTCCTCCTTCCTCTCTCTCTCTCATTTCTTCTTTCCTAGCCTATCTTCTTTCTTCCCTTGATGCGTGGATTTGAGCAATTAATTGTGGGGGTCTATGAAAGATAAAAGAGATTTGACCTGAGGTAGAGGTGGTTTGCTTTGATGTTGGCTTGATCTGGATTTTATTTCAGGGAAAGAAAAATTAATCAAGGGTTATTTTAGTGTTGGTTTACTTGGATGCAGGTCCATCCATCCGTTCAATGAAAAGGGGCGGAGGTAGACAAGTGCAGGGAAAGGCCAGGCCCAAAAATAGCAGTAGCACCCACTAGAAAGGGGCAGGGTGCGAGGACAAAATTACTTGCACATGATCATTCATATTTTACAAGTAAAGACGTTCATGAGTGATGGTATTGTTGTTTAATATCTTCTTTGTTGAAGTATGTCTCTTTAACTCTTGGTGGCCCAAAGGTTGAATAGTAAGGCGCAACCTTTTTCTGTGCATTCACATTTGAAAAGATAGGTTTTGAAGTTTCATCTCACATAAAATTCTCATCCCATCCCATCCCATCTCATCATTATAATTTTTTCAAATCTCCATATAAACTATAATAAACAATTAAATTTTTTCAAATTTTAATACAACTTTTTCAAATCTTAATTAAACTTTTTCAAATCTCAAAATTAAAAAATAATATTTTAAATTTTAAAACAAAACATAAAATTCTCATCTCACCCATTAAACCTATAATGTAGTCAATGTCGTATCGATCGGGATGCTTGTCTTTTTTTCCGATGTTTAGGATATATACGATTAAAATTATGTTATATTTCTTTATTTTGACTATATAAATATATATTTTTAATTTTTTAATTTTTTTTATTTTACTTATTGATTAAGAAAGTAATGTATTGATATATTTTTTTATTTTTTAAAAATATTTAAATATGTCAAAAAATGTAAAGAAGAAAAAAGAATAAAAGAATAAAAAGTAAAACTTATACTTTAGAAAATTAATTTTTATAAAATTGAATTTGTTTTTAATTAAATTACTTGATTATATTAACTGATTGAATTTATTTTTTTTAAAATTATATAAGAAGATCTATTCAGAAATTTTTAATCTAAATTTAAAGATTAAAAAAATAAATAATAAAATAATAAAAATTAAAGTATAAAGATACCATTACATTTCACGACAGACTAATCTCGATTCTCGGACGGTCCGATGGTGACTGGAGCCTGGAGGTAGCGCGGGCAGAGATTGATAAACTAATTATAAGGTGTCGGCTGAATTTATATAACTTTTACACAGTACGGATCCCACTATTATTAACCTCTCATGCTCAACCGGTAAGCTAGGCAGACTAATTAATTAACATTGCTTAGGATTTTCGATCAGGTTTTTAAGGTGAATTCCGTTCAAACTAATTCTATTTAGAAAGTATAATTCTATTTTAAAGTCGATACGTAATACGTAGAGTATATCATCTATATTAATTAAATTGTAAGATTTTATTTATAATATCTAAATTTTAAAATTTATCTTTTAAATTAGATTATATCATTTAAATATTTAACTAAATGTGTTTTATAAAAAAAATTTGAAAATAAAAATTTTCTTTTAAAATTAGGACCACAACTGCAATATGTACCATGTTAAAATTTAAAATAAAATTAAAAAATCTAAGAAAAGTACGGGGAAAAAAACACAAAATTGAAAGGTGATCGATAACAATGATAAGCACACTTATGCAGGCGTGTATATTTATATATATAATATATATTTGAAATGATCTCGATATTTACGGAATGTTTAGATAATGTTTATGCAGTAGGTTGAGATAAGATGAATGGAGATGAAAGTTAAATAAAATAATATTATAATATTATTTTTTAATATTATTATTATTTTTAAATTTAAAAAAATTATAATAATTAAATTAAATGAATTAGAATGACTTTTGTATTTGAGCAGTGCTACACAGCGTAGCAAGAGAAGGGTCTGATAAGACCAAATAATTTTTTATTTTTTTTATTTATTTTTTTATACCTTTAAATATTTTTTCTTTAAAAAAAATTTATAACATCATCAAAAAATATTTTCTTTATTACTAAGTTAAAATAAAAATAAAAATTATCGAAACCAATTGGACAAACTGTCGGTGAGAGTAGCAATTTTGTTTGTATTTAAATCGGGCCAATTGATACAATGATACGCAGGAAGGTTCCTAGAACTAGAAGATGGTGTTGGTGGGGGCAGCCACGTATGAGAAAATTCTAGAGGATTTTAAAAGTATGTTGGGAAAGGGAAAGGGAAAGGGAAAGATTCATGCTACATGGGATGAATTTGGTCCAATGTATGGGTCTATAAAGCAGATTATGTCGATAAAACGAATCTTTCAGTAATTAATGTTAATTTTGGAGGCCTCAGTCAATGGGTAGAGCTGGATGTAGCCGCCATCAAATGTGCCAAAAACATTTCAATCATCCGGGGGCCTGTGTTTGCTGGCAAATCGATACAATTTTTACTTTTCAAGTGTGCTAGTCTCGATCATGCAAACAAGCGACTTTCTCTGCTTGGTAGGGCCTTGTAAACTTGTCCTATTTTCTTTGTTTCTCTTTTCTTTCATTCAAATTCTCCAATTTTTAAAGTCAAGCAGATTGTGGACAATTCAGTGCATGTTTTCGTCTCAAAACGTAAAAACAAAAGTGTAGTAATAAAAAAGTTATGTTTGCACTTTGCAGGTTGGTGTTCAGGAGTCTTATTTATCCTGTTAACACGAAATAATTTAATTTTTCAAGAGAAATTTATAATTAGATTTATTTAAAAATCAAATTTTATCGTATTTTCTTTTTGTTAAATAATCTTAAATTTTGTCATATTAATAATGTGAAGGATACACTTACTATACTCTAACTTATGAGTAGAATAATTATTGTTGTGATTAATTTTATTCTGTCTCACATATTGTGAAGTATATATAAAATATTAAAAATATATTACATCCCCTCCAATTATATTTATTTTCATGGCCTACCTCCTCTCTCTCTACTATAGTTGACAATCCCTACTCCTACCTCTCAACCCTAGGCCATCTAGACTATCTAGTATGTACCATTGTACTAATTTAATCATATTAAACTCAACAGTCCCGCTTCTAAGCGGTTGGGCTGTTTTTTGAAATAAAATAGCCTTTCTTTACAATACTGCCAGATCAGGAATCATACAAAAATATCAATAGTCTCAACCATACACAAATCCCTCTCATCTGTTTTAGATCTTGTGACCCTTAACCCACTCTCCTCTCTCGCATCCTCAATGTCTACAGTATCTGATTTTACTTCAAATCCCAACTCAGTGCAACCCAATTTCCCTTCATTCTCAAGCTCCACGCGAGAAGAGAGGGGTCCCTCTTCCAAAGCTCCCATTGACAGACCTCAAAGTCTCCAAATAATTACACAAACCCAGTTACTAAATTTCAACAAATGGAAGGAAATAAATCCTCCTAATAACCAAAAGTCAACAAAAATCAACTTGAAATCTGCTTCTCAAATTTGTTCAACATGAAAACAACCCAAATTATTATGAAGATCAGCTAAAATGAAAGGGGAAAAAAAAATTCTACCACGCGAGGCATTACCATTCCCATATTCCTAAAATCTGAGACCAACAAATTGAGAGGGATAAGAATTTTATTTGCTTCTTGAATTTGTTCAAGATGAAAACACCTGAATTGTGAAAAATCTGATATTTACACAACCATAAATAGCATAGGAAAAACCTGATATTTACATAATACACTTGTGATTTTCTCTTCTACATTTTAGCAGACACCTTGAATGCACATCGTGTTCTCCATCACAACAACTCTTATGTGTTTCCATCATTCTTTTCCTTGATACAAACAGCCACTCTTTTGAAAATTTTTTTCTAATCCATCAAAATAGAGAACATAGAAATTTTTCAGGTCTCCCATTTTTAGGCATGAATTTTTTGGATTTTGCTCTCATGCAATTCCAAGCAGCAAAAACCCTTGATATTGTATTTGTTTTCTTTGTATTTGACTCATTAATCTTGAGATTTCATCTCATGTGCAGCGTTGAGCACCCTGGGGACAATGACAGAGGAGATTTAATTGCGGTCGAAGATGGAGCAGCCGCCTGAGGAGAATGAGCAAACTGGAGGAGTCACTACCGGAGAGGTGGGAGATGAGACCGATGGAGATATCTTTTAGGACGAGGTAGGAGACGAGCTTTTTTGTAAAGAGAGAAACGAGTGTGAAGGGATAAATGAGTGGAGGTTGAGATGCACAACATTTCCATGATAATTGTGGTGGGATGCCTACATGTCACTTAATTATTAGTGGGCTGTTAATTGAGTAATATCAGATGGATCGATACTAAAATTTTCTCTAAACTCAATTGAGACAACCTCTACTTTCTCCATTGGGCTTAGCTTGTTCTTACCTCAAGGACAAAGCCTTTTTGGCTATGTTGGTGGCTTGACGACACCGTCTCCTGCAATGATATCAAATTCTTCCTTTCAAACAATTCTAAACTATCCTTTTGCAAAATGTTTAAGTTGGGATAAAAAAATAAATTAAATTTTTAGGCTACGTTTAAATATTGAAATTATCTTAAATGATTTGTAGATAGTTGTAAAAAAATAAAAAATAATAATAAAAATTATTAAATAATTTATAAATAATAATAAATAACAATGCGATAATCTTAGATTACCTCACTAACCAAACACACCTTAACCTACTCAAGCAAGCAGTGCTAACGAAATTGGTTCATGCAACTTAAATGCTTGCCATGATATACAATTATCAAGAAAGCAATAGCCGAGCAGTTCTATCATGACCCAATAACTCCACTCAACTTTAACGAGAACCCACTTGCAGTCCGTGAAGGGGAACTTGGCCGGTAAGTAAACTGGATTCAGATTTCAGCGGGCGTCTTGGTTGAAGTCAAAGCTGATATTAATTTGGATATTATTAGTCAAATCCGACAACACAAACTATTTGCCTTGAACCAACAAACACTTTCCCAGCTGAAACGCACGCTTACACGACTCCATAGTATTTGCGTTTGGATGTGAATTGATTTGAGTTGAAAGTTGGAAATTAAATAAAATATTATTAAAATATTATTTTTAAATATTATTATTATTTAAAAATTTAAAAATTTTAAATTATTTATTATATTTTATATTGAAATTAAAAAAAATTATAATAATTAGATAAAATGAGTTGAGATGAATTTGAAATCTAAATCTAAAAATAATACAATAATTTGACTGAAAAATGATGAATCGCGACAGGTTTAGAGCATTAGTATTGGATTGGCCAAATGCATTTTCAAATTTTAGCCAATATCATACTTTTTTATATTTGCATATTCTATTTAAATTCAATCCCCAAATTGGATTAGCCATTTACTCTCTCTATAATAATAAAATATTATTAAATTAATAATTTTGTTATTTAATTTTTTTATATCACATTTTATAATTCTATCAATTTAATATTAATAATAATTATATTCTAATTAAATTAATATTAAAAAAATCATATTTTTAAAAGTCATTTAATGCTAATAACAAAAAATATTTGATTAAACTCATCAAAAACTCTATCTAAATTTCTTAATTACAAATCAAATAATATTTTTATTGAAATGAGAAATTAATATTTTAATGTTTGCTTGGAGTGAGAAATTATTATTTTAACTTTTGGTAAATCAATTTGGTTTTTCAAATTTAGCTAATCAATGTAGCTAACATCTAAATTATTTTAGAGATGTCCAATCTAATGTGAGAATTTTTTAGCAAATATTATCTAAAATTTGATTAATCTTTAATTTTAACCAAGCCAATACTAATCCTCTTCAACCAAATGCTCAAATTTTAAATATCTTTTTACATTTGGATTAGATGTATCACAATACTAATTGTGAGAATTTTTATTTGAGCAAAGTGAGAAATTAATATTTTAAAATCAATTGATCTTTAATCACTATTCTAATTTTTTTAATCCAAGCATCTAAATAACTAAATCCTCTTAGTGGCATAAGGAAAGCTAACCCATAAAGTAAGAATCAAAGGTTTCCTGTAACTCTAATATACTTTACAATCTTCTTCTTTTTGTACATTTTTCTAGGATTGAATTAATGCAGCATGATAGCCATAGGGCACTGAAGAGGGGCATTTACTTTTTCTGGGCCGAGAAAGGACAACTCCAACTTCTTCATCACCATCGTTAACAAATCCCGCGTTCACATCATCCACAAACTTGGTCAAATGTCTTGCGGATCAAGATACTGCCAAGTGTACAACGCCACGACTTGTTCCACTTGGCTCCAATATACTTAACATGATTCTCGGTCACTGATGAAAAGTGCTGGCGGCGGAATTTGTCTGGAATCCAGTGTGTTTCCTAGAAGGTTCAAATCCAAGAGAAAGATGATTCTTTTATCTTCGTTTAATAGGAGCCCATCATCCCCTAGTACCTCTATACCTTCAGATATTCTTTATTCCATTACCTCGATTCCTCTTAGGCGCTCTCTTTTCGTCTCCGACCAAAAGAAGAATCATACTTCAGACCGCCGGAATATCTCATTTCTGTAGGTACTTGGCTTTCCTGCCAGTGACGGTCAGTAGTTTAGCTTAATCTTTCATTGTTTATGGATGCCATTGTTGGAGGATTTCCTGGATCCATGAATGGATTCATATTCAGCCCGGGCTCGGTTCCACTTCGTTTAAATGAAAATCTTGTAAATGGGTTTAAAGTCAGCCATGGATTTGTTGATCCGCCTTTCCTTTCAACCGATCCTCCACACGATCCAAGTGATTCAAGTCCATCTTCGGGCACGAGCTCGGAGGGAGATTCACCGGACAGTGGTGATTTCCCCAATGTTTTTTTCAAGTACTTGAACGAGATGCTCATGGAAGAAGACCTGGAGACTAAACCCTGCATGTTGCAGGACTGTCTGGCCCTCCAGGCTGCTGAGAAATCATTCTACGAAGCGCTTGTTCAGGAGTCTCCTCCATCCTCTAATCGACGTCCCGCTGGTTTCGAACAGCGCCCAGATGATAGTTTTGCTGGGGGAAGCAGTGTTGAGAGCAGTAACAGCCCTGCTGCTGACAACTCGGTGGAGTCCAAATGCGTTTGTGATCAGGGGGAATCCGAATCCTCTTGTGTAAGTCACCGGCCGGTTTCATTCGGAGAGATAGAGCCAGTTAGGACGGCTAAGGGTGGGAGAACAATCAACTCCCTTCCAAATGGAAATCGTGAAATCTTTGATCTGGAGAGCACCCGATCAGCACCTGCAGAGCAAACAAGAGGTGTGGCGGCCATGGCAGAGAAGAATCGGAGGAACCCCTCACCAAATGGATCCAGGGAAAAGAAAAACCATCATCGGGAGGACAGTCAGGACTATCTAGAAGAAGGGAGAAGCAACAAGCATTCAGCGGTTTATGCTGGAGACTCGGAGTCACTTGAGATGTATGACGACGTATTGCTTTGTCGTGGTGTTGGTGTTGAGTCTTCATCATGTGGTCTTCCTGAATCTACAGGAAATGGAGGAAGCAGAAGATTTCAGCATGGTGGAAATAGGAGCAGTGGAGAGAATAGCAAAACAACCCGCTCGAAGAAGGAAGGCAACAAGGGGGAAGTAGTAGATTTATGGACCCTGCTAACACAGTGTGCACATACTGTGGCGAGCGGTGACCAAAGAACTGCAAACGAACTGCTCAAGCAAATCAGGCAACACTCTTCTCCCTTTGGAGACGGAACCCAGAGACTATCCCATTACTTCGCAAACGCCCTCGAGGTGCGGTTGGCGGGTACCAGGACACCTGTTTACACACCCCTTTTGAGCAATGGGACATCAGCAGCTGATATCTTGAAAGCTTACCAGGTATATGTCACAGCATGCCCTTTCAAAAGGATGTCAAATTTCTTTGCCAATCGAACAATTAGGAAACTGGTGCTATCCCAGAAAGCAACAAGAGTGCATATCATTGATTTCGGCATTCTCTATGGTTTCCAATGGCCCTGTCTCATCCAACGTCTCTCTGAAAGACCTGGTGGCCCTCCCAAGCTTCGTATAACTGGGATTGAGCTTCCCCAACCGGGTTTTCGGCCAGCCGAAAGGGTTGAAGAGACAGGGCGTCGCTTGGAAAACTATTGCAAGAGATTCAATGTCCCTTTTGAATACAGTGTCATTGCACAAAAATGGGAAACCATTCAACTTGAGGATCTCAAGATTGACAGGGATGAATTAGTGATTGTTAACTGTTTGTACCGGTTGAGGAACCTGCCGGATGAAACATTGGCAATAAACAGTCCTCGGGACTCTGTTCTAAACTTGATCAAGAGAATAAACCCGGATTTGTTCGTCCATGGGGTTATTAATGGAACGTACAATGCACCCTTCTTCGCCACACGGTTCCGGGAGGCGCTCTTCCACTTCTCTGCACTTTTTGATATGTTTGATGCGAACGTTGCCCGTGAAGAGGAGCAGAGGTTCGTGTTTGAGAAAGAGATATTTGGAAGGGATGCCATGAATGTCCTAGCGTGTGAAGGTTTGGAAAGGGTTGAAAGGCCAGAGACATACAAGCAGTGGCAGGTCCGGAATCTGAGGGCCGGCTTAAGGCAGCTTCCCTTGGACCAGGACGTCTTGCAGAGAGTGAAGCGGGCAGTGAAATCGGAGTATCATAAGGATTTTGTGGTGGACGTGGATGGCCACTGGATGCTGCAGGGGTGGAAGGGGCGGATTATCTATGCTCTTTCTTGTTGGAGACCTGCTTAGAAGTTCAGAATAGTAAATGTTGAGGCAAGGTTTTGATTGTCTAGTGGCATAGTCACTTCAGATTAGATTTGCCAATTTGGATGTAAAAGCACTGGTGTTTGATAATTTGATTAGCTCCGAGGAGCTAAGATATGCCTAGGGAGTTTTATTGCGTAGCAATTGCAGTCACTTGTAGAGTTCGAATTTGATCGTGGTATGGTTCATTGTTCATAAACCAACCTTTCTTTAATTTCCCATGTTTGAATACAGGAGAAATTTAGATTTTAAAGTTGAATACAGAAAAGATTTATTTGTAAACATGTTCTATTAGCATAAAGAACACAGCATTGATAAGTATAGTTGCTGCTCATCTCTCGACAAACCAGGTTGCCATCTATATTGAGTCAAGTAGCAGCCGCCAAGTTCATTTGGTCAAAATCCCAAGAAAACTAAAAATTGCCCCAAAGCCATCTTTGAAAAGCCACCCACTAGAGTGTCATAATCCTAAACAAAATCAAAATTATACGCTACAGGCTTGGGGTGGGCGAGAGCGTGATAAGATTTTAGCACTAAAGAGGCAATTAAGAAATAGAAAAGGCAAACAGGTTGCCATATTGAGTCAAGTAGCACCAAGTTCATTTGGTCAAAATCCCAAGAAGACTAGAAATTGCCTCAAAGCCATCTTGTAAAGCCACCCACTAGAGTGTCATAATCCGAAACAAAATCAAAATTATATACTACCGCCAGGGGGCGGGGTAGGCGAGAGGGTGATAAAATTTAAGCACTAAAAAGGCAATTAAGAAATAGAAAAGGCAAACAGGTAAAATTCATCTCTATCTAAATATTTTACTGTAGCCAATAGCGAAAGACTAGAATTATTAAATGAAATTATTACCTAAACATTACATACTAGAACCCAGAAAGGCCTGACAAGAGCCTACGATTCTTCATTCCGGGTATGCTCTATAAAGTCTGCCCCGCTTCCCCTAGTTATGGAGTTCAGACTTGCTCTCTTGAGTGCAGGACTCTAGCTAGTCAAAAGGCAAACATAAACGAAATCATACTTTCTAAAACTATTAACTGGCTAACAAAACTGGTATCAATAACACAATAAGAGACAATAGATTCAAGTTTTCAGATATCAAAGAGAAATTGACACAATTGTGTATAAGATCATCTAATATAATCACCCTCTTTTGTTTTGACCCCTCGATGGTCTAAGAACACTCCAATCAATTGTTTTATCCTTTGGCTTCTTGAAGGAGCCTTTACTGTTATTTGGCGATGATTGTCGACTACCTTGAACATCTTTTGGTAACTTATTCGGGTTTTTTGTATCATACACTACTTCAGGTTGCTTTCTTTTAAGATCTCCATTAGCCTGGCAATTTGATTTTTCAATGTTTGAGCACCCTGCTCCATCAGTTGAGGATTCATCTTCTCTGTAAAACGCAAACAGAAGGAAAAATATTAGATGTCTCATCAGTACAAAAGAGTATATCAGAAAAAACGTTTTCCTCTGAGAATGCAGGCAAGCACCTAGTTGTGTACACGTGTGGTAAGTTAAATGCATACCAACTGCATTCTGAACGCACAAGTTAACCCTCCATTACAGCAGTTGGAACCGCCATTTGAGTCCAAAACCCATTGGCCACATGGTCCTAACATTTTATATAAAGATCCCTCATATTCTCTTACCCATGTTTAATTTTTCATGTTCAATTCACAAATTTCTCAACTTAACTAGTCTGTAGGTAAAATAACCAGCACTAAAATTTTCCCTGTATCATTGTTAGAAGTAGGCCTGTGCAAAAACCCCGTTAGACCGATCAACCTGTCTCACCTGACCAGATCCGTCCGACAAATTACAGTTTGACTTCAATGTCGGGTTGAACCCGATAAATGATTGGGCAGACCGACTCTTAACATTCTTCAAGTGTTCACTCTTAAAAACCCTAGGGCAGCCAACTTCTCTTTTTGTTCTAAAGGCCATTGTGCAGAAACGAAATGTAGCCGACCCACGCCAGGAATTTCTAAACAAAAGAGCAAAAACACAGATCCATTTCTGAAAATGAAAGAAGCTTTTATTAATGTAGCCAACCAACCCAAATCTGCTAAGTGACTCAAATGCACAGAAAGTTGGAAAAGGATGGGCGTCGTGCTGATGCTAACAACGGAGGCGGACTGGTGGGTGGCACGGGAGAGCTGATTGATGAGGGAGAGTAGACAAGTGTTGTACTCTATGAGCCTGGTGGATGGACTCCGCCTCGAGCTCACCGAGCTGCGAGCAGAGCCTCTCCTCCGCCTCCTCAGCGACTCTGTGCCTCTCCCAAGCCTTTTGTAACTCCTTCCTCATCTGCTCCTCCCTCTCCTGGCTCTTCCTCAACTCCCTCTCCAGCTCTTTGTTCCTCTTCCTCAGCTTCGCCTCCTCCTCTTCGCTCTTCATCCGAACTGTAATGCCCACCATTTCTCCTTCCCTTTCTATCTTCTCTTTCCCAAGGCCAGAAACTCAAAAGTGACTAGCAACGTATTCTCTTTCCCAAGGTTCTAGTGCGCGTATTTGGTTTCAACCCGACCCGAACATTGCAGGTCGGGTTGGTCTGGACATGGTATGCTGACAGGTCGGATCGGGGAAAAAATCAATACGGGTTGGACGGTGTGCAGCCCTAGTAGAAGGTATTGCATTCTTCAAGTGAATAAGATGTGGTAAAACGAGACACATCCTTAATTATTTTCAGACCTACAAACCAGTAAACTTTAAATGTGATTTCACAAAAAACAGACAGATAATATGCAGAAAACTAAAATTCCTAAAATACAACAAGCTGAGCATTCTCAAGGGGGAAAAAACCGCATATGCCACAATTTCCAACTCCATTGCAAACAAAAGCTATTATTTGGTATTGAAAAAAATTTCCCAGTATAAAGGGTTGTCTGATAATTCACTTCACCCAGTCATTCAAATATTTTATCAAAATCAATCAACAATCCCAAATTCCCTAAACAAAGCCTTATGCCCTCCTCCTCAAGTAAGAACTATTGAGTGCCATCTTAGCTGTGGTATGCTTTTTATAAATTACTTTTTATTGGTAAGTTCAGTTCTTTTCAGTGTGGCCCTACCATAGAAAATTCCAATATTCATATTCTGGTGTTTAATACATAAACTCAATGGTAGGCCAATTGCAGCATGCAGCGATGACAGTGATATCATTTTTCATGACAATAATCTCTCAAGTTAAAAAATGGGTAGTTTAAAAGCAGCTCAATATATCATCTACAAAATGTGTTAGGAACTAGGCAAAACTAGGACATGGGATAATTTGGAAAGTCAACCCACCGAAAAGATAGTCCTCCATTTTTACCGTCAAAAGAAGTGGCAGACACTGTGTTTTCAGCTGCTTCAGTCAGTTTCTACCATGACAAGGCATTGAATGAGGAGAACAGAAGCCAAAGGGAAGTACAGTAGGTGAATAATCAATGGAAAAATTTTCATGGTCACTTGACCCTTATACTCACATCAATAGAAGGATTAAAACTTTGAAATGACATGCGGCCTTTAATTGTGCCAGGATGAGGATCACCTTCGATTATAACCACACTGCAAGTATGCAGACAGCCATCCATGAAAAACAAGTCAAAACATGGACAAAAGCATGTCAGAAAGGTTCGCACCAATTCTACTATACACAGAAATATAATATCATCAAGATGATATTTGTACAATATGAAGCTGTTCAAATGCACAATAGGCACCTACTTTACTGATTACTATTGTACATGTTACTGATAAATTATTTTCTTCATTACTATTGTTTTATTGATTAAAAAAAAAAAAAACATCTTTTGTGTAACAATCTTCAACCATTTTTTAACAGTAAGCTGATCTCTCTTTTCTGTAACATGAGATGGTTACTAGATAGACATGGCCATGGCCTAATATATATTAGCAGTGCTGTAATATATTTGCAGATGATTTCAAGAATATCACTGTAAAATTGACTTTAAAAGGCTTTCAAGGGAGATCATATTAGAGCAACATCAAGGAACCAATTCGTATTGTCATTCTACACCAGCCACAAAGACAACCAATATAGCACATGTGAACTCTACTTCAAGAACCACCAAGGGTGGTGGCATGTCCTTGGGTTACTACCAAGTGGTTTGACATGTACTTGGTCCTGGTTCGAATCCAAATATGAATTCACCTTAGACTATCGGTATTAGCCACCTAAGGATTCACTAAATTCCCTAGTGAGGCTAGAGTCTAAGCTAGGGATCAAACTCGACTCAAAGAAGCACCTACGGTTTCCCGCCGTGTAGGCCCCTCTTATCCGGTTACCAGCGGGTAAGGTGCTACTATAGTCACGCCCAAGTAGGGAAGCCACCTTTGGTTGCGCCCTCCTACCCTTTTTATTTAGAAAAACAAGAACTCTACTTCAAAAGGCTACAATTGGTTCTAATGCTGATAAGTACATTTGTGCAACAAATTCCAGATGGTGAAGTAAATTCATACACCAGCATTGTTGTCTAATTATATACACGAGAATTTCTTGTTGGCAAATAACTACCAAGTGTATTTTTTGGCAAAAAACTGGGGATTGAAAAATGAGAACATGCTCATTTTTACCTGTTTCCCCATTCTCCTGCTTGATGGCTAAATTAGTGACATGCCATTATAATTTTATCAACAAAAATAGCTATAGCAAACTCTTGAGAACTAGTGGTGATGGTGATGGGATACATAGACACTCATGGTGTGTAACTAACAAGAAAAGGATAAACAGGTGATGCTGAACTGACATAAGCTAAAACTGCTAAGGAGATTTAACTGTAAAACTGCTAAGGAGATTTAACTGAAAATCAATGCTCTCATCAAACCCACTAGGATGTAAAGACTATCCAATTAAATTCCATCCACACTGATCTGCGGGTTTGTTAATGGTAGCGGAGCATAAAGTTGATTCACATCCTTTGTATGGCCTTCAACAACTTATCCTATACTAATTCTCCAATCTCACAATCTAACATGTCACAGCCCGCAACATATCCAGTGGAAAAGCTCAACTTGTACCCTACGATGTGGTCAAGAATTATGGCTACATTGATAGAATCATCCCTCCTCCCTCACCATCTACTTCTCCTGACTCTCTTCTTTTTCAACTGATAATCCAGAATGCTTATTTTGGGTCCAGCAAGGCCAAATCATCTTAGCATTCTAACTACCTCCTGTTCCAAAAACATCTTAGCTCAAGTTGTTAGGCCTTGTTTGGTTTGGTAGATCTCATCTAATCATTATAACTTTCCCAAATCCCCATATAAAATATAATAAACAATTCAAAATTTTCAAATCTCAAAACAAAAATAATATTTTAACAATATTTTATTCAACTTTCATCTCATCTTATCTCATCTGTGTAACCAAACCAGGCCAAATGTTCTCCTCCAGCTCTCAAGCTCAAGCCATGCAAATCCTAAATAAAATGGGTGAAAACCCTAACCCGCTGACCATTTTCAAAAGGTGAAAAACCATATTTTTAAATCCTCTGCAACTGGTCCACCTTTTCATATTTTGAAACAATTTCCTACCTTTAGCTGGTTTAAGTTCTAATTTTAATTCCTTAATAACATCAGTAACTGCCCGGGTGGATCCAATCTCATTAGAGGACCTATCTAGTTATTTATTATAGCTCATGAAATGAGACTTGAGCAGCACAATGTTAGAACAAATATGGCAAATCTGTTCAGCAAATCTGGCAACACGCAACAACCCCAACCACGGTCATGGTTCTTGAGAAAAGGGTGGCCATCACAACTCAGGAAATTTTTCCCGTGTTGCTTCTCAAGCTGGTGGAAGCTCCCAAGGAAAGAAGCACGGTCATGGTGGCTCTAAATCTACTCCATTCTACCTACTGGTGGATCTGTCAAGCCACAATGTTTTTTTTTTTTTTTTTTTTTATAGGTAAATGATTATATTATATTAATATGAATAGGCATAGCGTAACTACATAGTGGGGTATACAAGAGATAACACCTATTTAGGAGGAAGAAATAGAAATAAGAAAATCATAAAAATCAAGGCCATTGAAATCTACAGCTTTGGCCCAAAGAAACATAGTTCTAATAAAGAGTAATCTAATCTCGTCCAATAAACGTCCCTGTTTTCGAACGTCTGGTCATTTTGTTCCTGCCAAATGCACCATAGAATACAGATTGGAACCATCTTCCACACAACTGAGATTTGTGGAATACCGCCGAGGTTTGACCAACATGCCAGAAGTTTGACCACTGTAGCAGGCATAATGCAGACTAGCTCTACCCATTTGAATACATCAACCCATAACGCTCAAGCAATCTCACAATGTAGTAGAAGATGGTCCACAGTCTCACCACTTTGTTACACATACAACACCATTCCACCACAATCACCCCGCATTTCTGCGTTTCCAAGACACAATGTTAAATATGCCATTGGTGGATGTTGGCTTTATCTCTCTGCTCCTTTGGATAAGTATTCTCTTTATCAGACGTTGATCAATAATTGCTTCATTACTGGTACACAAAACAAGGATCCTAAAGAACAACATTAAGGGGAGCAGCTTGACACGTAAAATGACATTGACCTCTGGCTTTAGGGTTAAATATATCTGAATTGCATCAAATACAAATTGTGAAGGCCCTGGAGTCGTTAGACAAAGGGCTTTCAACTTGAAGCAAACGGTTCTTTCCCACTGAGAGTAAATTACAAAATAATAAATAAATAAATCATACTCCAAAGAGATAGCTTATGCACAGGAGCCAAAAGTTGCTCGAATATCAGTCTTCAGAGTAACCACTCGATATCAAGCAACCGTCAAGTAACCACGTAATATTACACAGACAAGAAATCAAGTAATCAATCAATAATTATACTTTTACACTCATGCTAAGATATGCCGGAGGGCAGTCGATATTAACTTAAAAAACTCGGAAATTACACGTGGAATAAAATTTCAAGAAACGAAATAACACTACAACTTTGTAGACTTCATAGTAATTGAAAGGGAAAATATGAACAAAAGAAAAATACCACTTTCGATTAATGGTACTAGGAGAACAGAAATTCCCATCGGATTTGAACTCTTCCTCTTTCTTCTTATTTTCCTCTCTCGAAGCCGCCCTTTGCATGAACTATTCAAAAGAAGAAGAGAATACCCCGTAAGATAGCGCAAGCTTACGGGCTCGAAATTTGTAGCAGATGTGCCAAAAATTACATAATTACCGTAGAAGTTCAAGAAAGCCCCAGTTCAAATCTCAAACGGAATATATCTAGATTTTGCACACAGAAGCTAGCAAGAACTATCAATAATGGAAATAAGAGAAAGTTTGTATTTTTTGTGTCACCTTCAGGTTTTTCAGAGTGCTAGAAAGTTCCCGCTTGGCCATTTAAGCGTCCGGGTTTCAACCAAGCTCAAAGAAAAACTTTAACCAATCTCTCAGTCTCTGTCCCTCGGACCTCTCTCGGCGCAAGAAAGAAACAACAACGGAGGGAAGTTTGAGGAGGAATCCCCCTTAATTAGGCTGTATTGGGTCTAGTGTAGGCCCATTTCGACCCAACTCGAAACTCCACATTAATTCATGAGTGTGCACTACAGGCGGCCCACAGTTGGCTTATTTCACCTCTAATTGGCCCAACTAAGATTTAAACTAATGCCTCTAATGGGCTTGATGAAAACGTAGCAATCGGCCCGACCTTAACTTTACTGGGCCAACCAATAGACACTGTTGTCCCAATTTTTCTAGACAGTCCTCTTTACCTATAAAAAGCCAGAGCCACCTTTTCAAACCGCTACGGGATTTCACTGCACTCAGCCTGCATTGGTGAGCAGGCAATTTGGCAAAACCTTCCCAATACCTCGATTGTCTATCACAATCTCAAAGGTTCTAAGCAGTTTTTTTTTTATCCTTTTTATGATCTAAACCCCAACTTTGCTTTCTTATATATTGAAACAATCGGATATAATCAGCTTTTACTTCTGTATGCTACACTGTCGATTTCTTTTCTGGGTTTTCTGTTTTTACTTTTAATCTTAATTTTTTTTGGTGGGGAAGTTTTCCTTTTTGTATGGGATTGGATTGGCAATGGAATGGATCTATATGGTTGATGGGATCTTCATCACGAGCTTAAACTTTATGTCTTTTATTAGTTTTGGTTCGGATTGGTTATTATTTAAATTGGGTTTTGTGTTTTTCATTGTCTAATTTTTTGTTTTTTGTTTTGGATTTTTCAGGCTCAAGGAAGTATTATAGTGGCTTGGGAACTTCTCAGGCCCAGTAATGATGGTATCTAAATTACCCATGCTTGTATTCTTTGTGATTTATGTTTGCTGGATTGATCTCTTGAAGAAAGAGAAGGGAAAAAAAAAACATGGTGGAATCCGAAATGGATTTTTATTTTATTCATTGTATATTGGTCAATCCAACCGATTAGCATTAATGCAAACAAAGGAAAAGAAAATAGTAACCCTTTGCATATATGTCTTGTGGAATAAGTAAGATTTCAGCTTTGGGATGGTTTGGTAATAGCAACAGTTGGTAGGTGGCAATTGATTGGCTTATATATCTTCTCTCTCTAACTTCTCGATTTTATATGTTGCTTCTAGCTCAGGTTTTGATTTCAAATCTGATCAGTTGTTCTGATGTTAAAGGCTTTCCAAGACGTCCGTAGTTCAACCTTTCAACAGAGTTATCGTTGTTACCCTGTCTCTTTCATTGATAAGGTTTGAGAATTACCTCTTGACAAAGTTTACTTACTTTTCTATAAGAAATTCCGTTGTTCAAGCAGGAAATGGTAGAATCATCGCTGTCGGACTTGAACCAAATATACAACATTATATTCCAATTATAGAATCTGTTGAAATAGGTAGTTTGATTTGTAAGCTAGCCAGCTTGCATTGTTCACCGTGTGATATTTATAATAAGACATATAACAGAAGAAAATACCGGTTTGTATCCATAATTAGTGTGAGAATTGTGACATTAGTTGGTGCAGATACTCTTTTGTTAGTCCCTTGATTGTTTCTAAGTTTCTGATTCCAGACTTCTTATTTTCTGAATTTTTGCAGTCACATCTGGAAAAGGGTGATAAAAGTACGTCTACTGCTTGCCCAATTCTGTGATGATATCCCTAGTCTCTATATATATATATATATATATATATGTATATGTATATAGACACACACACTCGA
Source organism: Cyclocarya paliurus (assembly GCA_029856935.1). Lineage (NCBI taxonomy): Eukaryota > Viridiplantae > Streptophyta > Magnoliopsida > Fagales > Juglandaceae > Cyclocarya > Cyclocarya paliurus. Next base: position 20,089,162 of record CM056956.1, read on the forward strand.
AGTTGTTTTTTTTTTTATTGGCACCGGGTTCCTAGAACAACATCCTGACTAATCCCGGGGTGCACAGGCCCTCAGCATGGAGTTTCCCGCAAGTGCATTTCGGGTAATTCAAGGGAAAAATTCTCCAGTCCGATGGCCCTTAGAAATTGTTTGCATCTATGGGGATTTGAACTTTAAACCTAGGGGGAGCATACCCCTAAGCCCAAGCCCTTTACCACTTGAGCCAACCCCTAGGGGTTTAATACACACACTCAAAGTTGTGGTAGTTCTTAAGGCTTAAAAATTACTAATGGGATTTCTTTTTGCTTCCAGTAATTATGCCTCCCTCAGCTCTTGATCGCCTAGGTAAGTGAAAAAACTATTTCAAACCTTGCCTTGTTTTTATTTCCTTCTGCTGATGCAAGCTGGGTTTGCCTTTAAGGGAGTCTGCCTTTTATTCAGGAAGCGTCAACATTTGATTTTTTTTCCTCCAGCATATTTACGCATAGAATACCCTATGTTATTTGAGCTTAGCAATCTTTCTGCTGGACGAGTTACTCATTGTGGAGTCCTAGAATTTGTTGCTGATGAAGGACTGATATATTTACCATACTGGGTATGCCTTTTTATCTCTTTTATTCTTTGAAAAAGTGCTGTGGTTCTACTCGGGATTTGCTTCTTACCATGACCTTTTCTTTTTATACTGTTAGATGATGGAAAACATGCTCCTTCAAGAGGGACAGATAGTGCAAGTGAAGAATGCCAGCCTAGCAAAGGGAACATATGTGAAGCTGCAGCCACACACCAAGGACTTCTTAGATATCTCCAACCCCAAAGCAATGTTAGTCAATTAATTTCCACTTTCATCTGTGCCTTAGCAATGGCCTTGATCTCTACACTCACATATGCACACGAGCACTTATATTTATATCTTAGTGATCTTATCCCTATGTTCATTTGCAGCTTGGAAACTTCTTTAAGGAGCTACTCTTGTTTGACCACTGGTGATACTATCATGGTTGCTTATAACAATAAGAAGTATTACATTGATATAGTTGAAACAAAACCCTCTTCCGCAGTCAGTATTATTGAAACTGACTGTGAGGTTGACTTTGCCCCTCCTCTTGATTATAAAGAACCTGAAAAACCGGCACCATCAGCTCTGTTGAAAAAGACACGCCTAGAAGGTTCTTTGCCTCCTTTTTCTCCCTTTTTTGACATTTGCACACTAGGTTTGATCTGCATTTCTTACTCATTTTTTTTCTAATGCAATGTTAGATCAAGAAGAGCCAGCCAGAAAGATACCCAAGTTCAGCCCATTCACTGGTTTTGGCAGACGTTTGGATGGGAAACCCTCAACCCAACCAGTTGCAGCTTCTTCTCCCAAGCTTAAGCAACATCAACCAGAGGCTCACAATGGAACCGAGGATTCTAAGTCATCTAAGCCTGCCTCGCAACAACCTGCTGGAAAGCTTGTGTTTGGTTCAAATGTCAACCAACCACAAAAGGCAGCACCAAAAGTATGTCTTTTGTCTTGTGATAGAGTAGCCCTTATTTTATTTCATATCTATCTGTTGCTTATTTATTGCGAAACTGGGCTAAACATGATCTCTTTCATTTTGACTTCTGTAATGTCAGGTTGCCCCAGAGAACAACAGTCAAGAGCAGCCTCAAAAGGTGGAAGAGCCAAAGTTTCAAGCATTCACAGGGAAAAAGTATTCTCTGAAAGGCTAATCGTAATGAAGCTTTTCCACACTTGTCACAACAGATAGGAGATAAAATCTGGCCAGTTTGGAAATGGAATATCCTAAATTCCTAACCCAGTAGGTCTCCTGCATTTGCTTCTTTTCATGACTCGTGTTCATATGAACAAAAAATTATTGCTCTGGAGTTGAGATGGACTCTGATGATTCAAATATTATGTGCATACTGTATAGAAGACTAGAGGCTATTTTATATTAAGCATTTATTGATTTTGACTAATTGAATGTCTTTAACATGGTGAGGATTCTTTACTTTGTCTAATGCACAAACCAAAGCTGACAGACATACGACGAGTCGCTTGTAGTTGAACACGACTTGAGCTTCGCAGTGTCGCACATAATTGCCACGATAAGGACTAGAGCCTACTGAAAATAACGTTGTAATAAAATCTGGTCAACCGAGAGGCTCCAACGTCACCATGTTTCCAAACCAAGACCAAGCAAATCACTCAAAGGCACCACCAACCTTCCAAAGCAGGCAGAGCACCAACCAAACAGCTCTCCAACGGCACAACGTTTCCTAAACGAGATTTATGAACTTTGCACCGAAACTTCTACTTGTTTCTTTGCTTTTCTTGTATAAATGTATAATTGTATATATGGGCAGTACGTACGTAAAAGACTTCTTTTTCTAGCAGAGTAATAAAATGATAATACCATCAGTTCGTTAGTTTCTTTAGTGCCTTGCTATGCAATGTACAACACGTTTGTCACTTGAATTTGTTCAAGAAATGTTCGCATCCGAGCATCATCTTTAGTAAGTTTGCAACTACAACCCCCATGAGCAAGGGCCATGGCTGCCTGATTGACCTGCTTGTGGATATTACTTATAATAGTTCTTACCCCAGTGCAAATATTTGAACTGGAACGCATTCTGCTTATGGATATGAATTTGAGGAGAATGTGAGGGGAGGGTTAGGAAAAGACCCTGTAATTGGAAACTATGCCAAGATATCCCAAATCAATCGGTTTCGATATATTCTCGTTGTGGCTGTAGAATTGATAGATAAGCATTAAAAAATAAGAAGTGTTCGGTTCACGAATAGATTTCACAAAAACAAGTTCATAAAATGAGGCAACTAGATGTAATATATAGGATCTACTTATATGTTTCAAAATCTTTTGCAAGGTAATGTATCAAAATAAGCTACCTTAATTTGTGAACGTATTTTTATGAAATCTTTTTACGGAACAAATATTTGTCTTAATAGATCGTCTCGTCTACCAGAAGTGTGGACTATGAGTAGTTACCACATAGCTGGAGAACACGTAATTGGTTGTCATTCCTGTGTAAACTACAGAAGGATGAATACAAAATACATTATACAGTCGGCGGAACTTCAACTCCACAGACCTCCGCACCCTTGGCCCCCCTCTATCCTGTTTCTCTCCCCTCTAGTTCTTCCCCCCTCCCATTTTTTTTTTCTTTTGTCATCAGATTTGCAGCTTTTTACTCGGTGTCAACGCACATGCAGTTCAGTGTTTATGTTTCATGCATCGTATACTCTCTTCCCTACAATCTTATCAGGAAAAAAAATAATGACACAATTTACGCCCTCAAACTATAAAGTGGTTTACAATTGAACACTCCACTCTATTAAAATTGACAAACCATTGACTCAAACTTAAGCATCACTCTCGTCTAACACATGCCATAGGCCCATAGATGGATAAAACATTCATAAAACAGGGTTCTTGACACAATTTTAACATCTGAATCTTAACGGAGAGCGCATATATATTACCACATTTTGTTAATTTAGTATCTAATGTTTTATCAATAAAATTCAAGTGTTGTCCTCTTCTTTTTTTTTTTTTTTTTTTTTAAAAAAATGGAGTGTGTTAGTCTCGATAGGTCGAGATGACACGTATAAAACATCCTGCAGTCGGGGTGCAAACTGTATTTTTCCCATCTTACCATATTGAAATGTATTTGCCAAGTAAAGTCAGATTGTCTAGAGTAACATGGTTTGGGGATGGAGATGTATAGAATGAGAGACATGTTAAAGATAGTCCACTACCAGACCAAGAAGTCTTACAGCAACCAAAAGCAACCGAGATAAATGTGCAGTTGGAGTTTCGATATTACAATGGCAAACTTGCTTTGGAAAGGGCTGTAGCATAAAATAGTACATTAAAAAAAAAGGTACCAAGGACATTGCCTAGATGGAAATTGCCCAACCTTATTGCAAGGACATAAAAGCTAAGCCTGCACATATGTCTCAATTGCAACCTTTCCAGAATAGCTAACACTCTCAGACTTCTCTTCAGCTTCCCAGAGCTCTGGCAATGCTTCTCTAATGTTATGTATGCTCTCCAGTGCATAATCCACGCCTCGACTGCGGTGAGGAGTGCCCACCTACAGCCATTTACATAAAATTAGATTAGAATCATATTCTATGCACAAGCACTGTCACAATAACCCCGATAGAGGATTTTACCAACACAGTGTGAAGGCCCACGCGTTTCCCAGCTTGTATATTACGAAGGCTATCATCAAAAAATAACTGCAAAACCAAGAAGTTATAATGTTAATAAAAAAAAATGGCGGAACAAAATGCAGCAGAGTTATAGATCATGGTGAGAAAAAAATGGTGAAAATCATTATCAGGTAGGCTGCTTTTGGTCAGAAAGTTTTTTTTTTTTATCTACAAGCAAGGTAAAAGCCCAAGTATACAGGACATATACAGAAAGTATTAATGCTTCATTATATTTACTTTATCAGATAACCACTTATGGCCAGAAAGATGCCAAAAAAGAAAAAGAAAAAAGGGCTAATGCAGCGGCAGATTCAATATGGCACCACCATTGTCCACGTAAGTGGATTAATATTCTTACTGTTCTTTGAGGGTCGATGTTGGCCATCTTGAAAACTTCATCATATGCCTGTTCAAATGGTTTGCAGACAACTGGGGTCCTTGGAAGTTCCAAACTAGCATTAGGATGGCTCATATACTCATTAATGTCAAAAGCTTCAGTACTTGGTCTTGGGTCTCCATCCTTGTCATCCGCTTCAACAGGAAACCCCTTTTTGTCAGTTGGATTTAGAGTTTCAAAGGATATGATCCCTTCAAAGCACTCCTCCAATCCAAGCCTGCTAAGCGCTCTAACAGTATGGGCCTTGTCTGAATTCGTAAAAATCTACACAAAAAGACCATACATCAACATGAGGAGAAAGCGTCAGCGCTAGCCACTCTCTAAACAACCCAACCCCGGATCCTACATAAAGGAGCACTCTGTATGTATATAATGAGAGGAAGAAACTTACAACTTTCCGAATTGGCAGGCTAAGCAAAAGACCCCTCAGAACAGGGTCAGGTTTTAGCATATGGTAGGGCAATCTCCCATGAACATAACTGTAAAATAGGAAGCATGAGATGAAAAGACTAATGTTTTACATCAAAAGACAGTTTGTGGAAACCAGGAGTTTGTACCTATGGAAGTCATCATATTCAAAGTTGTAGCCAATAGCCTGAAGAGAAGAAAGATCATCATAGTGGATTCATTATCAAACTGCTCTAAATCGTCTATTCTCAGAAACAAGTTGTGAAATAGAATACCAGATAATACCTTGAGACCAGCCATTGTTGTTCCATAATCCTTGTACAACGCAAGACATAATTGGGGAACCTTATTCTCCTCTATGCCAAGTTTTTGAAGCATGTATTCTATGATAGGCCATTTGGAGGGGTTATGAACATATGATTTTCATTATATATAAAATAATTAGAATCATTTATCTGTTTTCTAAATTAACCCAACAATAATAGAAATGATAGAATGAGTTAAAAATTACTTCTTTGAAATAAAAAAGGTCATGCTTTACCTTGGATGTTCTTGGTGATTTGTGCCGACAAACCAGAGCTAAGAGGATAAAGAGTGTCATCCAGATCTGAAATTAGATATATCTAGTTGTTATGATTTCCAATATGGCAAGTTTCAGAACCAAAAGGAAGTTGTAAATCAAGGCTTACCAAATACAAGACACTCGTATTTTGGCTTCAAAGCTTGTTCGTGCTGATCCTCATTTTCCATTCTGTTCTCGAAGGCTTCAAATTTAAAAAATCGCATAAGCATTAATGTAGGAACTAAACCAAATAATGTTACAAATATAACTGAAGCACGAACTTTGTATCTTAACTCCATTTACATTACCTAAATAAAATTATTCTGAAAATAAGAGAAAGATAGAAATAGTTTATAATAAAAAGAGCCATTGCTCGAAGAAGAAAAAAAGCAATAAGAGGAAACTCTACAATTTATGTGTGTGTGCCGAAGAAGAAGAAGAAGAAGACGTAGACTTCAAAATTCACACAACTCAAAAATGCAAGATTGGGCTTGTATATTTATTAAATAGAAAACCAAGGACTTGACATTGACTAAAGTAATCAGATCCACATTAGAAGAGAAGAATTTGACCCAATGTTCCAACATCGAACGGAGAAGAATGACATCTCAAATTCAGAAAACTAAACACCCTCTTCCAAAACAACATCTAAACGCTCAGAAACTCTAAGCATCAACAGCCCAAAACCTAAAAAACACTGTTATATAAAACAAGACACGGGAGGTTCGAATCATAAAAAAAAGGGCAAGTATTCAACCATCTACTTCAGGAGAGAAAACCGCACGTATGAACGGAAAGGAAATAAGCACTGATAAATAAAATATCACCGAAAATCACTAGCCAGATAAACTCATCAAACAGAACAGATCGCAGTTCAAACTACTAGGCATTTAACCCTCACATTACTGGAAACAGCTACGAAAATAAGTGAAACGAATTCTTTTGAAAAGAAAAAAGAAAAAAATCCAAGGAGAGCAAGAATTTACCAGATCAAAAGTGGCCGACAGATGAGAGAGAGAGAGAGGATGAATGTAGTAGAGTCGATGGCTTTAAATAAGAAACCAGAGAAGCGTTGGGTGAAAAGTAGAGGCAGAAGAGGCAACAGATTTTTTGACCAAGTATTCCATGGACCTATTAGAGTATGACTGGTCACACACCCGCGTGAGTTTTTGTCGTGTCATTTCTCGTATTTGATTTCCCATATATGTTTTCCGCATAAATTGGATACCATACGGCCGGGGAACAAGGTTGGCAACTTGGCCACGTCCCCACAGCCTGAGGCAACGCGGCGTGGAAACGGAAAAGTTTTCAAATTTGATTTTTTACTTGTAATTAAAATCAGCAATGACGTCTTTAATATTTTTCCAAATGCAAAATGTTTTCAACTTTTAAATTTAAAGTCAAACTTGAATTCACACGAACGGTTGGGATAGTATGAGAATTCACACGAATGATTTATGATGCAATCTAAAGTTGAACTACTGATCTTGTACAAAATTCCGATTGAAAACGGTTGCTATGGAACACTTATCTCACCTTATAGAAGGGGAAATACTATAATTTTTGGGTCACAAAAGAGAGAATAAATTGTGATGATATTCCATGGCGTGGGACAAAAATATAATTTCACTACTTATTTGTAAATCTTCATGTTATTGTGTCTGAAGACTCTGAACCTTTACCAAATCTTCGAGATTCCATTGAGTTAATTCGGGAAGATTCTATCGTTCACTTTTACAAAATTTTTAATCTCATCTTATTTCATATCATTTAATTATTATAATTTTTTAAAATTCTTATATAAAATAAAACAAACAATTCAACTTTTTTAAATTTTAAAATAAAAATAATATCAAAAAAATATATTTTAATAATATTTTATTCAACTTTCAACTTTTATCTTAATTCATCTCCTTTTATATGTGAAAACAAACGAGGCCGCATTTCCATTTCTTACACATCTGAGTGGAATATAATATTTTGAGGAGAAATATCTTAATCACAAAGAGATCTCACAGAAATAAACCTATAAACTGATATGATGATTTAATGTGGTACGTTAGATTATAAAAAATATATATATATATATATTGTAAAATAAATATAACATATCATATAAAACCATTTTAATTTGTAAGTATATAATCGATTAGTACTGTTTATCCAGATTCTAGTTTGGGAACCAGTATACCCAGATCGGAACTCAAGTTAGCCTAAGTTAGATTCGGGCCGGAAACTGGAGGTTCCCGATTAAACCTGGATTTTTTTTAAATTTTTTGAAAAGTAATAGCAGGAAAAAAGAGACGGAAGAAGAAGAGACTAACTAGAATAAATTATATTTCTAAGAGAAAGCAGCATTTAGAAATGTAAAAGTTGGCCCTTGAAAACTTGGAAGAGTCTTTGGGAGTTGGGATAAAGCAATTAAAATACATAAAGCTCCATCTCTATCATCATCTGCTGCTGCACTACTACAAGCAGAAGTTGCAGAACCCACAACGAAGACAGAAAAATGTACGTGGTTTCTGTGTTCGTTCGAAATTTTGAACTAACGTGGAAGATCTGGAATTGATTTTTGTTTGCGGATTGAACGCACAACGAAAAAAAACCCGGATACCGGATTTAAAGCCGGATTCTGAATTTTAAATCTAGTATCCGGTCTGAATGTTTCCGAGTATTGTTATGCGGGTACCAACCCGTAACCAGAACCCAATCCGGATGCACAGCCTTGATAAATCGATAAAAAATTTTATCAAGATGATGAACATGATTTCTTTACCGAAGTTATTTGAAGTTTCAACGTGTTCAGGCACGGTACTTGGTAATTCCAAGTAATGATTAATTCATACCGATCTAGTAGTACTACATGAATATATACTATTATATTTCACGAGGATCTCGTGTTAATTTACTAGCAATAAAAAATTTAATTAATTAATTAAAAAATTAAGAGACCACGTGATGATCACATTCAAAGATACATATACAGCTATATTATATGCTGAAATGCTTAAACAGATATTCTACTTTATTCGGACGATATTATCCACACAAACTCTATTGTATTCAAATGCTAGGCTTTTACAGGTGTCTCGATTGTATTATTGTTTCTTGGATAAACGATGCTTCCTGACTGATCTTCATCAATGTCTTCCCAGAGCACAGGCAATGCTTCTTTAATATTGTGTATGCTTTCTAAAGCATAATCTGCACCATCTACTCGTTGAGATGCTCCCACCTATATATATACATACATATATTACATTCGATATAGTGATCAGAATAATGTAATTAGTAGGTTTACATTCAGATCATGTACTAATAATTAATGGCTTACCAGAACGGTGTCAAGGCCCATAAGCTTCCCAGTTTGTATGTTTCGGATACTGTCATCGAAGAAGAGCTGAAAATGGAAGAAAAGCATGCAAGAAGATATGCATCAATATTACCATATATGAAACATATTCTTTAAGGAAAACTACACCCTGCAATCCTCAAATTATGGAGATTTTACATTTTACGTGCGTCCAAAATTATCAAAACTGACACATTACACTCGCAAACTATAAAAAATTGATACGTACGTACTTTGCCAGCATGTCAAGGAAAATGCTTACAATACATGATGTCTTCTGTTGTCTATTTATTTGGGTTCTTTTATCAATCCTTTCTTTGATGATCAATGATTCAATACCTCATAATTTAAAATACAGAGCGTTTGATTTCTTACTGTTCTTTGAGGATTGATGTTGGCTTTATTGAATGCAAGTTCAAATGCATTTTCGAATGGTTTGCAGATGATTGGAGTCTTCGGAAGCTCCGACTCAGCATTCTTGGATTGATCAGCAGGAACGTCAATGATATTATGGCATTCATTGATCATGATCTTCTCGTTGGTGGTCGGGTTCAGAGTCTCAAAGCATACAATCGCGTCGAAACACTCATCCAATCCAAGCTTGCTGAGAGCTTTGGCCACATGGGCCTTATCCGCATTTGAGAAAATCTACACATTTGAACAGTCAAAAGACATTTGTCACAGGAAATTAAGCTCAATGCATGCTAATCTATCAAAGTTTTTTCTTCATTAATGTATCGATCGGCCAGAAAGATAGCCAAGTACTTACAACTTTCCGAATAGGCAAGCTAAGCAACAAACTCCTCAGAACATGGTCAGGTTTTAGTATTTCGTAGGGTAATCTCCCATGAACAAAACTGCAAAATGGGAATCATGGGATGTCTGAGCTTAACTTAATTTTTCATATAGGATACAGAAGTAAAAAAGGAAAGGTGGAAATTTCCAAGTTGGTACCTATGATAGTCATCAGAATCGAAGTTGTAACCAATTGCCTGGAAAGGGAATATAATTAATATATAGAATAATGCAACTGTTTGAGAAAATCTTCTTCTTTTTGAAAAGAGGAGAATAAGATCACTATATATATATATACCTTTAGACCCGCCAGTGTTGTTCCATAATTCTTGTACAGTACATGATTCATCTCAGGGACTTGCGTTTCCTCTACGCCAAGTTTCTGAACCATGTAATCTGTAGAGGGTAATTCAAAGAACAGGGTGCAGTGTAATGTAAGAATATGATTAAAGATAAATGAATTGCAAACGCAACAGGAATTAGAGAATATTAATGAATGCATTCAGTAGTAATAACCTTCAATATTCTTGGTGCATGCTTTCGACAAACCAGAACTCAGGGGATAAAGAGTGTCGTCAAGATCTGCAAGCAACGCATTAATATTTACCCGTTAATTAAGTGAGGTTTGTATGCCCCAGATTATTCACTCGGGGAAAAAAAATCAAAAGAAAAAAACATGAGGGTTCCAAAGGATCCAAGCAAGGAAGAAAGCTTACCAAAGAGAAGACACTCGTACTTTGCCATTAGGTCCCGCTGGTACTCGTCCTTATGTTCCATGTCAATCTATAAATTAACTAAGAAAACCCAGTGTCAGTGATCATTTTAAGGAAACCAACATAAAAAATAAAATAAAATGAGAGGAGCGGAGAGAATACATGAAGTATAATATATTTTGGAGAAGAGGGATAGTACCAGAGAGAGAGAGAGAGAGAGAGATGCAAAGGTCGACTGAGGAAGGAGATTGGACAAAGAAGGTGGAGATGTTGGGTTTATATCGAGAAGATGTTTGTGCAAAATGGAAACCAAGAGGAAAGTCACATGATATTCTTCCTCATTGGTTCTAACCTCTCTAGAAGCAGTCTCCCCACCCCCAAGTCAACACTCAACAAAGACCAACACCCAAAATAAGTCTTTTTTTTTTATATATATAAAGAATTTACTCATCTACCTTTTTGACTCTCTTCATAATTGAATTGAAGGCTTTGAAGCATATATTGAAATAGATAATCAAAGCCAATAATGGAGGTCAGTGTCACTGTCACATCGGTTACCACTTTAATTTATACGTACATGTTCTTCCAAGACGACATGTTATGTGTTCATATTTTGAGAACAGAAATGGTATTTGTATTTTGTCTTTTTATTTTGAGAAGAGAAATGATATTTATATTTATGAGTGTATAAATATTACATAATTTTTTTAAAAAATAAATAAATAGATATAATATTTATATAAAAAAATCTAATTTTTTAATAATAATTTTTTTCAAAATAATTATACGATATTTATATATTTTATGATTATATTTAACGTTACTTTGTGAAAATTAATTCTTTACCAAAATCATAAAGAATACGTTTTGTGTATATTTATGAGCTTATCCAACAACTTGCAATTTGGAATTGTGTCAAACAAGAGGGAAAACGATCCAATGTCATTAAATTATAACACCACGCGTTTCGACCCTTCCTTTCTTTTTCCTTTTTTGTTTTTGACTATTATATATGCCTGCCGGCACATGCTGAAGAATCTTGCAATGTTTTTGGGAGAGACTATTAAACAAACAATAGACAAACGTGATCAAAGAATCTTTGCAATATTTTAAGTTTGGCACCTGGATATTAATTAATCTATTGTTCTACTAATAACCATCCACTTATTCCAAAGACCAATATCTCTTGAAAGTTCCAATAAAATTATAGGGAATTATCCTTTTAATTGTAAAATTTTAATAAAACTATTGAAAAGTTGTTTACAAGTTGATAAACACGAGTTAGTCTACATACAATTCCTAAATAGAGAACTCTTAAAATGCTTTTAAAATTGTTACGGTGGTTATCAACGCGTTAGCTTTCTAATAAAAAGCTTCAATTTGGTGATTGTTAAAATTAAGGTGAATTTTCAACTTATTTTACGTGTTTAATTAAAATATTTTCTATAAATTTAGCAAACATAATATTTTTTTATTATCTAAAAGAGTTTCTAAATTGTTAGAAGTACCTTTCAAAGCTCTCAAAATCAAAAGCAACCAACTGACGATTCAAATTTTTATATTTCAAACTTCAAAGGCTAACAATTACCTCTTACGTGATGATAATGGGTCGATTTCGATTTGCCCAGCGATGGTGCGGATTGAATTGACATTAGTAGGGTCAAATCAAATACTCAAACTTGTTTGCACGACTAATTCAAAGTCAATAAAACATCGGGGGCTTGTTTTCTTTTCTTTTTATTGACCAAAACGGTCTTTTAGTTCTCAAATACAACACAAAAGACCAAGCTGTTAAACAAGAACGATGGATATGAAAAATTGAAAATCATGATAATACAAATTACATAGCTTGAAAACCCGTAGTGACCAAGAAAAAATGATCAGATAAACCATGGGTTTAAACAGCTTACAATGACAAGAAAAAATGTGGCACGCTGATCATCACCCTTGGATCATTCTTTATTTTTTTAAAGAAAAAATCTAAAGGTTAATGGATAATGTCACCTCATTACAGTGGGCTAAGGGTGTAATCTATAGAATTTCCCTAAAAAAACATCATAAGAGAGAATACAAGTTCATAGGATATGCCAAGGTTAATTTAACACAAGAAACGTCATTTTTTTTTTTTTTTCAATCCAGTTATACTCGAGTTTGTGGAAGGGAGGTAGCATATATTGGGAATACAGAACATGGTTTACGTGGCAAAGTTTCTGCAATCTCTTTAGTCTTCAGTGCAGTAAGATAGATAGATTCCTCCACTTCAAGTACTCCATGTGCATTAGGCACAAAAACTTGTGAATTAATAGAATTCTTTGGAGGTTTTTCTAATGCTTTTTTGTTTCAGTTGTGTAAGAACCCGAAATGAAATCACAATAAAGCTTGGATCCTTAGCCTTAAGCCCTTGAAACAGTTTAGACCACAGGATTAGAAAAGCCTCTCCTTAGTCCACCCCCGGCCCACCAAAACATTCCATGGCGGCTAGAAGTACAGAGCAGCAAGCTAGACTTTTCATTCAAAAATAGAACCTGCCATACCATTTGCTAGCTGAACTAGAGAAATCATTCAAGGGTATTCAAGGGTGAGCTGACAGTAAACCAGAATATTAAAACTACCCAAAATTCACAGCATCCACCGTTGCAATGTTAAAACTCTCTAAAAGAAAACAAATGAAAAACCACCAATGGCATCTAAAACTCCAACATATTGCTACCGCAAAGGACGTGCTACTTTCAGTTTACACACGCATCCTCCACAACCACCACTCCCACCATGCAACAAAGTCTAGCCCACCAGAAACTAATTAAACAAATAAATAAATATCAAGTATAAGTTGACAATTCAATAGCACAAAAAATAAATAAATCTGAAAGAAGAGGAAGCCTTATGTTGGAGCAAGATGACAGGTTGAATGTCATCTTGATCGTACATTAACAGGTTGAATGTACGATCAAAAGCTTTTCTCTATTCTAAGCTCATCTCAAGTTTAGAACATTAATATACATCAGAGAACATTAGAACTCGGACAAAGAGAAACTAAAATAATTTCCCATCCATCCAGCTCCAACCGACAATATATTCCTCTCCAGCCAGCAATGTTTTTTCTTACAGACCATAATATTGACATTCAGCCAGCAAAGTTAAGTATTTTACATCATAATCATAGCAACAAAATAAAAAAAGAGCTGCAGTCAAATTTCTTTTAGAGAATCGCATAAGCCATAGAAAAATGAACCAGCAAACATATAGCAACCAAAAGACAGCGATCTCTCACACCCTAGCCATCTCCAAGCTTTCTTTTCACAGCACCAAGAATTACCACTTCCCTCACCTGTAAGAGGAACCAACAAGCACTGTCCAAATTAAAACAACAGCCCCATTAAATGGAACCGATAATTATCTAATTTCTGACAAGTTTTCAGCAACCAACAGTTATATGATTAAGATTACCTCAGTAGAAGCCAACATTCAATCAATCGTCATCGTGTAAAATGTTCCTTAAAGATATCTCTACAAAAAGAATAACTGAAAACTTAGTATATAACTATAATACCAATAATTTCAATATTTATAGTCAAATACAAATTAAATTATAATGAGATGACCTGATTCTAGCTTATAGCTTTCAGCATCTACCATTACATCTCGAGTGTCATAAGCAATGGGTGGAGCCTCTTTTAGCCAATTTTGTGCGCATATAATAGCCTCAACTGTTATTGGAGATAATGAACTCCGAAAATGATCCAACACCTGACCATCAGCGCTAAAACTCGACTCAGAGTCAATAGTTGAAATGGGAACAGCCAACACAACTTTTGCTATTTGGGCAAGGATCGGAAATTTTGTTGACTTCACCTTCCACCAATTTAAAATATCAAAATTCTCATTTGGTGCTTCAATATCATCCGTCAAATACTGATCCAACTCTGACTTGCACCCAGCATTATTTTGCGATGTTCGAATCTTGTAGTACCTACTCATGAAATTCAAGAATCCTTGCTTACTAGAATTAATTGATATTGAGGAACTTTGAGGCTCAGCACCTCTTAACTCAACCCCACATACATCACCACCAAATTTAGTGTATTGGTCATATAGCCGGTCAATGACTCTCCTTAGCTTTGCTACAAGTTCAGTTGCCTGTTCGATGCCAACAACTTCTGTGAACCAAAACTCTAAAGCATCCAACTTGTATCTTGGGTCAAGCACAGTGGCTACAAATAACATTAAGTTAACTTTCTCAAAATCCATCCAATATTTTTCAAAATTCGCCTTAAATCTTTCAGCCATGCTACGCAAGAGATTATCACCACTTTCACAAAGTGCTTGCAAATGTTGATGAACCACAGAAAGTTCATGAAAATATAAATTAGAATTAGCATGTAAAGATCCAGAAATACGCAATGCTACATCATAAAATATCTTGAAAAACTTCACAATGACACGAGCATTATCCCAATCATTACAATCAGGAGGACCCAAGCCTGGTCTCCCTTGCTCATCCCCACTCAAGTGATGGACAAACTGTCCATCACTTTCTTGCAGAAGTTCAAAGGCACTTTGACACTTTTCTGCCACATCCAACATCATAGATGTTGAGGTCCACCTATTTGGAACATCAAGACAAAGATCCATACTCTGAATTTTTTGCATCTCCATACAAGACTTAAACTTATCAAACCTTGAAGGGGAAGACTTCACATATGCCACTGCATTTCGGACCTTAACAATTGATTCATTAACATCTTTTACACCTTCAATCATGATAAGAGTCAACATATGTGCACAACACCTCATGTGAATAAACTCATTGTCTAATATGGTACCCTCCTTATATTTGGTTCTCCTCCTTATATAGTCAATAGCAGTATCATTAGAGGTAGTACTGTCAACTGTGATGGTAAAGATATTATCAATGCCAAAATCAAGCAAGCATGACTCAATCACCCTTCCAATAGTCACACCTTCGTAATTAGGAACTTTGCAAAAGTTCAGAATTCTTTTATTTAAGTTCCAATCATTACCAATGAAATGGCCGGTTATACAAATATAGTTAACGTTTTGTGTTGAGGTCCACATACTAGTAGTTAGGCAAACCCTTTGACCTGATGTAGTGAACAAATTCCTTAACTTCTCCTTCTCCAGTAGGTAGAGCTTAACACAATCCCGCATCACAGTGATGCAAGAAGGGATTGGGAAGTTAGAATCAATTGTCCTCATAAAGTCCCTAAAACCTTGGCCTTCAACAAACCTAAAAGGTAACCCATCCACTATTATCATCCTAGCAATTGCCACCCTTATTTTCTTTTCAACACACTTATCAATTGCAAGACTCCCAGTGGTGCTATCTCCATCTTTCTTCAGTTCACAAATCAACTTTGATTTTGACACAGCCAAGCGATTCTGTCTAGCACGGTAGTGTTTGCAAATTGTTAAATGGTACAACATGGATGAAGTGCCTTGCTTTTTTGAATGGCATTTATACGACCTCCCACAATAATTGCAACTAGCTTTAGGGCTATTGGGATCACCATCTTTAACTCTAGTAAAATGAGCCCATGCTTTTGATTTCAATGGTGGGTGACCATAAGAAGTGCCTCGACTATCAACATCTTTCATAGAGGATTCTTCCATTATGGGAGGCATTGGGCTATCAAAATCCAGACCATAATCAGCTGCCGATGTAGTTGTACCAGCATTTACCGCACCATCACTACATTCCATTGCCTCCATCTGTGACTAAGTTCAAAGGCAATTATCAATTGTTCGATATGAAAATAAAGAATAAAGATATGACAGACTCAAAGGTATGCTATACCTTAACACAAGAGCCCCTTACTTATGTGTACTTAACTATATTTTGCGAAAAACATCTAAACATATAACCAGCTCAAAGTTTTCATGGTCCTAACATTAATAGGCATGGTGAAGAATGACATCTCAAGCAAAGACACCGAATGGAGTGCTACATTGACATCACAGCAACATTTATATTGATTCTCAGAAGCATCAAAGCAACAGCACACGATAAATTGAAACGTCAAAATTTGATCTGTAAGAAGAGAATGGAAAAAAATGCCATAAATGTATTTTGCTACGATCATGCATATCCTGAAACAATACTATACAACCCCACCCCACCTCTTCAGTAAAGGAAGGACTAAATACTAAGTAATAGAAAGATAGAATAACAATCAAAACGCCACATGCTTGTGAACTTGTCAATTCTGTCAGGTAACCTTCATCACAGCATTATCATTGCAATGACATTCCACGATCTCCTTTTCCGTTTCAAAAAGTATAAATAGTCCAAAACAGAAAAAACCAATTCAATATCCCAAACCTTTGTCAAAAACTAAGAAAACTCTCTATACAAAGAATTGAAACTAAAGAAGAAACTCCAAACACAAAAAATCATTCCTAACTCAAACTTTGGTGCCACCACCAGTATCCATACCATGAACACATAAGTCGAAGCTTGAAAAGCTACATTGGAGACCGCCATTTCCAAGAAACGGAAGTTTCTTCCAAAACACTTAAGAAGCAAACTCGATACAAACAGAGGGTTTGGTTTGTACAACCATAACCAAGAACCATAAAATGTTCCCACGTGAAACCTGTTTGCTTAAACCGAGAAAATGCCGGGGCCAAATCCTAAGAACTATAACCATTTTGGGAGTCCGAGACACACTAGACTCTTAATTTTTCAGATTTCTTTCATTATTCCTCGTTTTATTGCTATAATACAGAGCCTACCTACATGAGAGTAACGAAAATACCTTCATGCTGTGAGTGGAACTATTGCCAGTGGATCGGCTGCAACAGCAGCATCAGGACGTAGTGAAAATTTGTCTGCGAACCCAAGCAGCAAAGAACAATGTCTCTAAGAGGTCGGGAGCGAGAGTCGAGTTTCGATCAGTGAAAGCCACCACGGCGTGGAAGAGAGCGAGACGTAAACCAGAACCGAGAGAGAGAGAGAGAGCGCTAAAGCGTCAGAAATCTAGAAACCTGTATAAACAATATTCTAAACGGCATCGTTTCTGGTACAATCCGTTTCTCTCTCTCTCCCCCTCGCGGGCTCTTTTATTTTTTCGCGCGCGCTGCATTTAAGCTTGAAAGGCTTCACAAATTACATGAACGCATTCCGCATCAGAACGTAAATTCCGTCTGCCGTCCGGAATGACCGGAAGGAAACAAAATGATCGGACTAGTCCGAAATATAAATCAGAACAGAATTCAGCGAGTAATTTTACGTATAAACGAGAAGTGCATAAACACTTTAAAAAAAAATGAAATCTATTATTAAAAAATTAATTTTTTTCTTATAAATCCTATATGTTATTTACTTTTTTTAAAACAATTACGCAACAGTTACAATTCAGGATTGCAAATATTTTTTCTCTATACAAATTACTATACCGATTCCACAAATTCCGACCATTCCGAGAATAAATTCAACAGAGTGAAATTTGAAGCAAATAACGATACTCTGCAGTAATAAAATACTGCTTGAGCTTGTACAGTTTTGTCAACATGATGGAAAAATGGAGAAAAAATAATTCGTTGCATGTACAATTACAGACGATAGAACAGCCCGAGTAATCAAGCAGGGAGTACTTGAGGTTCTAGGGGTGAAGAACCATCCTCCTCCTCAGGCCTACTATTAACAGGCGTCTCCAGAGTCTTCTGATCTTCCTCTTGAAAGCCTTGCTTAAATCTATCATAATTTGTGAGCTCACTTGATTTGAATGGCCTCTCGCCCAAAACTTGAAGCAGGTCGTCTTGGTGAAGAACTTCCTTTTCGAGCAACAGCTCCGCAATTTGAGCCACTTGCACCTTGTGTTGCTCTATAAGCTGGACTGTGTGTTCGTATGCCTTGCCCACCCACTCTCGCACTTCACCATCAATAATTGCCGCGGTCTTGCTGCTGTAGGGCTTGGACATCTCCATTGTGTCATCCCTTTGAGGGAATGAAAGGAGACCCACCTTCTCGCTAAAACCATAAACAGCTACTTGTGCGTAGGTCATCTTTGTCACCTTCTCCAGATCATTTTGAGCACCCGTCGAGATCTTTCCCAACAGCACCTGCATCCAAAAGAAATATATTCCACTTCACCACCCTCTAAATTGAATGGCCCCAGGCATTACACTTGAAGTTCTGTTCATTCATGCATTTCCAATTATGTTAATTGGGAAGTGGGTTAGTTTGTGCAACATGGGGGAATATGAGGTGAACATAATTGCAAACTTTCTACAATACAGTTAAAAAAAAACATACAATCTAGTTTATAAGGCTTGGCCCCATCCAAATAGATGATAGGAGTAGCAAAACTTCAAAGTTACCTGTTCAGCTGCCCGACCACCGAGTGTCATGCATGTCATATCAAAAAGCTGCTCCTTAGTCATGAGAAGGTTTTCATTAGGAACATATTGAGCAAATCCAAGCGCTGCTGTACCACGAGGAACAATTGTTACTTTCAACAAGGGTTCAGCATGTTCTAAGAACCATCCGGCAACAGCATGACCTGATTCATGATAGGCAACAGTTCGGCGCTCCAGCTTGCTAATTACCTGCTTGCAAAAAAGGATGTCAGAAGTTCTCATGTTGATCAAGGGGAGAAGGATCAGACTGAAACTAAAAAAAAATGACAGTCTTCCCTGTTTCAAGAATATTTTCAGCATGCCAAAACTTTCAAAACAAATGTGGACCTAACAAAAGACCAAAACCACAGAAAGGGTCCAGCGCTGTGAAAAAGACCATTCAGGCATCCTATAACTAACCCTTGTCAAGAAGTAACTTATGTTTAATTTCATTTTATCTACTTGTAGTTTGGGTCAAGTTTGAGGAGCAAACCTATTGTTCTAATATTTTTCAGTCCTAAATCCTTAAAATTTGCATGTATAAGCATGTGTCTCAGAAAAACGAACAAACCAAAAGAAATACACTTTTTTATCAGTAACAAACCAAAAAAATATATAAGACATTACAATCTGAATACATTAAACTAATGAACCAAAAGACGCAACAATTGGACCTCACAAGGATAAACTGTAATGTTTCAAACCACAGGTTGGCAAATCAAATTTTAGAAGTGGTCAAATGTAGTTTCCCAGCAATTTAACATGCAGTTTTTCAGAGAACAGTTCAAGATGAACTACAACGGCTATCCACGAAGCCACCAAACAAGAATAACCCACCACCAAAAAGAATATGGTGATATAATTAAAATTTGAAACTTCCTACTTATCAAAAAGCGTTCGAAAAGTTCCCACATCATGTAACACAAGTGGCTAAAAATGAGTTACCTTATTCTTCTTCTCCAGACCACCAATGATCCTATCTATAGCTGCCTCAAAATGCTCCATTGTGACCTGTGTTCCCTCTTTCCTTGCAGCAATTAGAGCAGCTTCGTTACAGACATTTGCAATGTCTGCTCCAGCAAACCCAGGTGTGAGGGCTGCAAGCCTTTGAGAGTAATATGATGGCTCGTGATCAAGTTTAATTTTTTTCAAGTAGATCTGAAATATCTGGTCACGGCCATTAATATCAGGTTTATCAATTGTAATTTGGCGATCAAATCGGCCAGGCCTCAAAAGAGCATTGTCTAAAATATCAGGTCTATTGGTTCCAGCAAGCACAACAACTCCAGAAGTGGTTCCAAAACCATCCATTTCAACCAGCAACTGATTTAGAGTACTTTCACGCTCATCATTTGCACCTGAAAAGCCCCCACGCCCCCTTGCTCGACCAATTGCGTCAATCTCATCAATAAAAACTATACTGGGAGCACACTGCCTTGCTTCTTGAAACAAGTTTCTCACCCTAGATGGTCCAACACCAACAAACATCTCCATAAAATCAGAACCGGATATGGAGAGAAAAGGCACACCAGATTCCCCTGCAGTTGCTTTTGCTAGAAGTGTTTTTCCTGTGCCTGGGGGGCCCACCAAGAGAGCCCCTTTAGGAATCTTTGCTCCCAATTCCTCATACTTCTTAGGGTTCTTTAGGAAGTGCACAAATTCCATGATTTCTTGCTTTGCTTCATCACATCCAGCAACATCTTTGAAATAGATCTGCACCAATCGACCCCAGAATTTGAAAAAAAAAAAAAAAAAACCCAGAATGTAGTCAGTTAACTATATTCTAAGAAAGGAAAGATAAATTAGTGCAAAAACTGGATGCCAAAAGAAAACAATTACCATCAGAGAAATAGAAAGATTACCTTATTCTTGGCATTTTTATCCACTTTTGTAACATGGGCTTTTCCTATGTTAAAAATCCCACGGGCACCCTTTCCTCCACCACCACCAACGCCCAGCCCACCTTGCATTCTCCGCCCCATAAACAAAAGGGAACCCAAAAGCAAGACAGTTGGTGCAAACCTCATCAATTCTTGATACCAAACCATTTCAGACATATACGTTACAGGAACATGATCATGAGGATCTATCCCTAATGCTTCCTGGGCTTCCTCCAGCTTCTCCTCAAAAGATTCAACACTTCCAATGTTGAAATAGTATTTATACTGCCCCCCCTTTGCTTTTGCAGGGGTACCATTAATAGGTCCCTCCACAATATCATCACTTGTTTGATTGCGTGGAGAACTCCTTACATAAACTTTCGCAACTGATTTATTAGAAACAACTATATGATCCACCAAGCCTGGCTCCAGAAGCTTGTTTTTGAACTCTTGAAAACTAATCTGCTAGAAGTTAGAATATTCCAGAATGAGCAAAAGAAAACATGGTCATAATGAAAAAAAAAAGTGGGGGGGGGGGGGGGGGGGGATAATGAATATGGGAAATGTTGCAACATGGACAGAATGAGCAGAAGAAAACGAAGTCCCTTCATTACAATTACTTCTGACACGTAAACAACAATGATAAACAACAGTGAATGATTCCATTGATCTAAAACTAAATTGATAATTTCATTCACTTATTCCAATGAGAGTAATATAAAGATTGCAATTAGATAGGCAGATTCACATTGAAGAATACCCCCCCAATGCTAAGAATTCAATATGTCTCAAGCCAAATCAAGCCTAATATTAACTTGAACAAATTCATCAAAAGGGAAATAACACCTTACTTGCACCCATAAACTTTGATTCAGTTAAACATGAACAATATTTCGAAAATCATGTCAGTTTGCCCCTTTGTCCAAAACAACCATTAACTTGAATAGAAAAGCAAATACAATGGCACAAATACCTGATAAAACACCTATATCCAGGGTATTTTTATCATATTATATATTTTCGTCCCAACTATCAATTGTTAGAGGAAAAGAGGGCAAACTAACACCATTTTTTCTATGTAATGTAAATTTATTAAAAGCACAGATGGGAATAATGTAAATCTATTAGAAGTGCAGATGGGATAAGTGTGCAAATTAGCACTGAAACTTCAAAATAGCTCTGAATTGCACCCAGTTAAAGTTTATGTGTAAATGAATAAGTGATGGTAGTTTATGGGAGGAAAGTAGTATTTACCCAAAAAATATTGAATAACATATCAGAACCACACATTTTGGCTTTTTTATGATGATTAAAATCATGATTTGATAGTATATCATAATTGAATTTTGCAAGTTGACTGAAGTGAAATCAAGAATTCCACTGAAATCACTAAAAGAGATCTGCTTACCTGTTTCTGTTCACGAGAACCAAATGGTAAGGAAGAAAGAACTAGGCCAATTACAACTAAAGGAGTAATGAAATTCTGAAATTGCTTTATGAAAGCATCTTGAAAATTCCAACGATCATCCGTGTTCGAGTCATCTGAAATTAGAAGAATAATCAGGTAATCAGAATTGTTAAAGGTATTACATTTAAAAAAAAAAAAAACACACACACACACACACACACAAGTGTTAAAGGTCTATATCTAACACTCGGCAAATTAAATGAAAAGGATGCATGAAAAATTCGTACATAGAGAGAATCAAATTTTACTATTTCCAAGGTTGCAGGTAATTTAACTAAAGAAATTTCATATTTGTATTCCAATGAAGCAATCTATTAATTTGTGTGAGATGGAGTGAGTGTATATTTGGAAATAGAAAACACGGTTTGCTTAGCAAACTCTTTTCTTACAACTTTGGTAAAGTAAGACAGCCACATTCCTCCACTACAAGTATTCCATATGCATAAGAGACCAAAACTAGCAAAGTGAAAGGAATTTTCCAGGATTGTTTTAAAGTTCTTTTCTTTTCTTTTTCTCTCTTTTGTATAAGAATTCCAGCAATAAAATCAAAATAACATTGGCATGTTTAGTTTTAAACCCTTCACATGGTCTGGCCCACACAGCTAAGACAACCTTACCACAACCTGACCACACAGGAAACCCATTCCCATAGCACCTTGATGTAAAGACCAAGATAGCCTCTCCCCAGATCAAAAACGTCTGAAACAGAGGCATCTTTACTTGAAGAGAATATAAAATAAAACTAGAGTCATCTTTAAAACGTGAAATGTGAGATGAAAGCAAACCAGAATATTAAAACACATGCAGAATTCACAACATCCACCATGCAAGGCAAAAGATCCCTAAAGGAAAACAAATGAAACTCCACCAATGACATCTAGAACTCCAACATATTGCTGCAAACCACAATGGACATGTTACTTTCAGGCTTTTAGCTCAAACACGCACCCTCACTTTCAGCAGCATATTTTTTTTTTTTTTTGCATAATTTTAAGCAACATAGGGTAAATTGTATAATCATAACGAAGAAAAAAGATCCGAACAATCACAAAATCAGAAATCTCTTAAATGTCAGAGTTCTGAAACACACCGGAACACACAAACACTAATAAAACACATCTACACCAAGAATGATATCCTGCATTGTTTCACAATTCCATTACCATCATTCAATCAGCAACGGCTATGTTTAAATTGGAAATTTTCAATCCAATGATGGAAAAACGTATAAAAGAGAAAATAAAAAGTTTTCGACCTTTTGACTCCGACTTTTGCTTGTTCCCCTCAGGAATTTCCTTCTTTTCCTTCGGATAAAAGTTCTCATAATCTGCAAACGAAGAGCATTGAAATTAGCAATTCCAAATATACTTTCTTTCTTTTAGAAACAACTATTGCACATATGGTTTCAGCTAGTATTTGAGCAATAAAAGTCCTCTCGAAGTGCCAGCCAATTAGTAACAGATTAAAATTCAAAAAAAAAAAAAAAACCAATTACTTACTCTTTTTCTTTGGGGCTTCACTCGAGAAAAGCCGATGAAATCTAGGGTTGGCAAGAACGTGGTTCAAATTGGATAAATACGCCTTGGGGGCGAGCTCCCTGTGAGCTCCAACTGTAGTTGCCAAATAACCCCTCAAAAACCCAGAGCCCCCATCCACACGACCCAGATACTCATTCACACGTGACACTCGCAGAAGCTCTTCGTTCAAGATCGCCGATCTCCCTCCACCACCACCACACAACAAATTCTAGCCCACCCAAAATTAAATAAATAAATGAGACCAAAACCCCAAACAAAACTTGAAACTTTCAACGGCACCAAAAAAAACTTACTTTGGAGCGAGAAGACCGTGACAATGAACGGCCAAGTCTGGAAAATCTCATTATTTAGACGCTCTCGGAGACGGGAAAATGAGCGATATTATGGTAAAGAACCTCAAAAGATACGATTATCGAGAAGACAGTCTTGTAAATAACGTTACTATAAAACAGTATCAACACTGGGTCAGATTGAACAAATCCTCGGAGAGAGAGTTTTACAATTGCTGGCTATGGAGGTAGGCTGTATATATACCTGGAGGGTCTGTGCTCGACGCCAGATTTTCACTCGTTGCTCGGTCGCGTTCTCCGATTCGAGGAATTTGGTGGTGTCGTGAGCTCAGCAGGGACGTTGCTTAGCGTTGGTTTGGTTTTGGTTTGGTTTTTTCGGGGGATTTCATAACTTGGAAAACAAGAAACACAATAAATGTTCCAACGTAGATATTTGTTTGGCTTGCGGTCAAGTGATGGTAACGGGTCAAATTTAGGATCCAAAAAGGAATAATTGATAGTTCAAGTTTTTCGAATAAGATTTCATCACATTCATTTCATCTTATCATTATAATTTTTTAAAATTTTTATTTAAAAAATAATAAATAATTCAAATTTTTTAAATTTTAAAATAATAATAATTTTAAAAAATAATATTCTAATAATATTTTATTCAACTTTCATCTCAACTCATTTCATCTCAATTCACAATCCAAACAACACCTATCTCAAATTCTCACATAAAATATAATAGACAATTCAACTTTTCCAAATCTTAAAACAAAAATAATATTATAATAATATTTTATTTAATTTTCAACTTTCATCTTATCTCAACACATTATCTAAACATCCCCTAATATCTCTTTTGGTTATACAAATGAGATGAAATGAAAGTTAAAATTTAAATAAAATATTGTTAGAATATTATTTTTGTTTTATAATTGATAAAATTGAATTGTTTATTATATTTTATGTGAGAAATTGATAAATTTGTAATGATTAAATAAGATTTTGTGTAATCAAATGAGACCGAAAGTTTTGTATTAATTTTATCTTATATAATAAAAAATTGATATATATATATATATATAATGTGTCGCTCAACATTATAGAACAAAGAGTTATAAATATTATGGTTTTAAAAAAATTATAAATACTACAAAGTACACCTTATATATCTATATCTATTATTATTGATGATGTGTTTTGCATACCATATACTAAGTTCAATCACTTGCAAAACAAAAGAAAGGGGGCTCGACGTTGTTCTTTCCTTAGAGAATTTTCCTTAGAATGAGAGAGAAGAGTCCTATTTTTATCTAGTGTCCAACTTTTATACTAGGTATTAGGGGAGCATTCTATACTCCATGGCAGGGGAAGTATCCTGCACACAGTTGCCAAGCCGTAGTTTTTAATGCGGCGTGGCTCCCCAGGTGGCACCATCAATGCGATGTGGCTTCCTGGGTGAGGTCTTGACAGAAGGCAGTCGGTGTGGTCACTTTCCGTTCCCTTTATCAGGGAATGGAGGGTTGTTCGTGACCCTCATTCACTTGCCTACTTGGATCTTTAAATGCGAGGTGTCGTTGGAAGTGTCAGGCTCCACAAGTCTTGTATGTCCCCCTCGACAGGTTTCCTACGTTGAGACACCTTCATTCTCTTGTGCAACTCATGGGCCGGTCACAATAATGGTTCCTAAGCTCATTGAAAAGGTGCATCTCAAGCTGGGATGGATTTTAGTCTCTTGGTCAGGCCCTACCAAGAGGATGTCTATGATACGTGTATGGTAGGAATTCTTCATTTTCCAAGGATTTTTTAGCGGCACATTACCAAATGACTAACGTGCACTTGAGTGCGCTCGTCTGACTTACCACGCTTGGGTTGCGTGTGACGGCTCCCCTCCCATGCCCTTTCGTGCAACGTAAACTACAGGATTTGCACCCTGTAATTCATCCTTCTACAACGTGCGTCAGTTCTTCGCCTAGGGAAGTCCATATGACACAGAAGTTTATTTAAACCCAATCTCCTTCCACTCTTCGTCCACTTGCTTTCACTCTCTCTCAAATTTTTTGAATTCCCTACGTGTTGCTTCCTTTAATGCTTTCTTATTCTCTTTCCCCCATGCTTTCTTCTAACTAGTTCTTGTCTTTTCTTCCATGGCTCCCAAGAATGCTTTTCATCCTTCTTCCCACAATGCACGCCCTTCCTGTCCAATGGACTCTTTCAGGACCCAAGGGAGTTGGACCCCCCTTGAGGTCCATGGTGCCTCACAGTATTTCAAGGGGTATAAATGGGAATCGATCGTCACTCCTACCGATTTGAGGGAGATCCTCGTACAGGGTGCCAGACTCTGTTGCTCTAGAGATCTCGGCAACCTTATGAGGGGGCTATGTGGCATAGCCCCCAAAGATATGCGAGATACTCGTGTCGTCACCCGAGATGGAGGCTGAGGGCCAAGTTGAGGAGGTGCCGCCAGGGTCTAAGGAAGTTGAACTATCTGGCGACAAGGACTTGGAGCGCTCGTCTAGGCAAGTGTTGACAAACAACACCGTAGACGAGCTGGAGGTTCCTGTGGAGTCTACCACCAGAAGGGATGCAGAAGACGTCATGTTCCTCCCAGAAGATGCTCCTAGTCTAAACCTCGGGGATAGTGTCGTGGTGGATGAGGGCTACATAGAGGGAGTCAGAACACTTGAGGTGCCACAGGGGAATGGCATTGAGGGCAACGTTGGGGCCTCGTTTAGCCCTCTGCCTCAGAGGCCTAGTGACTCCCCCTTTCGGGAAGCCTTCTCGCCTTCCTGGCAGTTGGGATGTGCAGGATCGTCCCCTAGGGCTAGTAGGAGTGAGGCTCTGCGGGCAGAGTATGGGTTTGATAAGGCTTGAGCCGAGTCTATCCAGAAGATGGCTGACAAGCTCATGGTTTTCTTCTTTGGGGTAGGGTTCGTTCATCGGCATGGACTTTAGCTGACAACGGAAGAAGAAGAAGACCGTTCGACTTTGCCAGGAGAGTGCCAACCTTAAGTCCAACCTTGCCAAGTTGCGAGAGGAGGGTGGCTAGTACAGCCTTGAGGCCAAGCTATGTGAGGAGGCATGGGACAACTTATAGAGCCAGTTGGATCGTCGGATGGATGAGGTGGTCGAGTTATAGATGTCAGTTTGCAAGCTTTAGGATGAGATCTCGAGGCTGATGAAGCAGCACGACTCCGACACTCGGTTGTACAATTCGCTCCACGAGACTTATACTACCCTTTTCGAGTCCTGGAAGAACAAGTCGTCCCTCCTCGAATCCCAGACCAAACTGGTGAGGGATTTGGACGTTGAGGTGGTAACCGCCAAAGCTAACTCACATACACAAAACCTACAAGCAGAGGAGTTGAGAGGCTAAGTTGGTCACCTTAGAGCGCGAGCTGGTCTCCTGTGACATGGTCGTCGAGGATTTGAAGTCAGGCTTGGCCAACGTCCAGGACATAGTTCCTTGCCTATCGGAGCAGTTGTCAATGGCCAAGCTTGTCTGCAACCGAGCATAGGCCTACATCTACAAGAAGGGTATGAAAAGGCTGCGGGACCATGTGTTGGAGAATCCATAATAAGACCTGAGGTCCCTTGACTTGAGATATCTTTAACCAGACCCGATGGTGGGGTGACACAACAGCTCTATAGGCAAGGATCTGATGCCAGATGGCTTCCCAAACGACCCCCTTTTCTTTTATATTACAGGTGATTGAACCCAATATTCGATGTGCGAAACACATCATCAAAAATTATATTTCAAGGTCTATAATTTAAAAGAAGTTTTAAGAGATGTTCAACGTACTTTTCAAGATGATTCATAATGTGTATTTTTTTAAGAGATTATGATTTCATATGGCTTTAACACAGAGAAAATATGATTATTTAGAGGAAACGTGTCCATGATGACAGGATAAATTTTAGAATGTAATGAATAATTGTGATTTCATCATTGATTTGAACTGAATATGTGATGAAATATACAATCATATTCCAAACAATTTCCATATAACATTAAACATGTATTTTGTTAAGAGCATGGGTATGTAACAAGAGCGTTGTTAACGTCGTGTCTTGCATACCATTGGTCCAAGCTCCAATAACTCAGATCTTCCACAATGAGCTCTGCACAGAAAAGAATGTAATGCAACTTTGAGAGGGTAGCCTTGGGGCTGGAGAACTTCCAATGCCAAAGTTAGTAAATGCTCTTGGAGTTCATCAAATAAGTAAGTAAGTCTAAGGATCAGAGAAAATTTCCTCGTACTTGAGATCAACTATTTATACTATAAGTTTGAAAAGCAGATCATGCATGTTACTGTGAGGTCCGGGTTTCTCTTACTATTCATTTTGTCAGAGTTTTTAAATGCGGCGCGGCTCCGTGTCGGCTTCATAATTGTGGAGGGTGACCTAATTTACAGTGTCATTAATAAGGGCTGGCTCCTTGAATCAATCCAATTTATGTGAGTTATTGATGCTCTGATGTTGATATCGAAGGTCTTCTGGGTTTCCCAAGTATCTTGTGCATATTTTGTTCTCGAGGGAGGCCGCCTTTGTGTCAGGTTGAATTGTCTTATCGATTAGACGGCACCTCTCCCTAGTTGTCAGTTAGCTCCTTGCTTGAGTAAAAACCCCATTGGGATGTGTTTCTGGGCCGAGGTCCTGTGGGCCTTTCTTAAGGGAAAAATTCCTCTTACAGTTACCCCGTCAATTCTTTCCAAACAGGTCCGGGAGGAATTTCTTTTATCTGCTTTGTAGACCTGATTAAGTTCCTGGCCCGCCTAGCTGCATGTTGAGTGACCGTCTATATTCTATTCATATGTTAGTGCAACGTTAGCCACGTTTCCACATTTAATGGTGCACCTCCCCTTTTTTTGCCACTACTGTGTATTTTGCAGTCATTAATTTGCAGGTCATTTCAAGGGATACGCTTTACAGTAGTTGCGTTAATCGAGGGATCCTAGTACTTGAGTGGGACACGTGTGAGATACATGGAGTTATGACGCTTCGATAAAGGGGGACCTTCCCCTCGTCTATATATATAAGGGCTCCCCTCCAGTTGAATGGCCCATCGCTATTCTTGTTGTTGTTCTGTTATCCTGCAGTTTAATTTTCTTGCCTTTCTTTCAAAGTATTTTCGTAAATCTCTTTTTGTCATTATGGCCCCAAAGAAATCTTTGCACTTCGGTGCCCGCACGGCGACCTCTGGTGCCGCTCCGGCTATTGTCGCCCAAGACGACTCCCTTACAGATGATTTTGTCATATTTTTCTGGCGATAGATAGTTACTTCCGAGGAGTTGGAGGAATTGAAGGCGACTTATAGGATCCCTTTAAAGCTGAAGCTTGAAGTGCCTCCTCCCACCGACGGAGCGGTGGATAAGGAAGGCTATGGTACTAGAGTTGCAGTGTATCCTGCAATGTTCTCTTGTGGCCTAAGGTTGCTAGTTCCTCGGCCAGTGCGTGAAGTGCTGGCTTTCTTTAAGCTGGTGCCCGCTTAGCTCCTTCTCGTTGCATGGAGGATTTTGGTCTCTTGTTGTTTCATCTGGCGCCATGCCTTGGAGGAGACTAGGTCTAACTATCCCAACCTGACGTCCCGTGAATTCTTTATCACCCACAATTTAGTGCGGAAGGGTCGACGCATCTACAACTTCTAACTCGTTCAAGAACTAGCTTAGATAAAAGGGTGGCATAAAGTGGTGAAGGGATATAATCGCAAGTTCTTCTTTTTGCCAATCAACGGTTGGGAACATCCAGCCGGGCAAGCTGTTAGGCGGCTGTTCTTTGTCCATGCCAACTGGGGCACTGTTTCTAACGTTTCGATCCACCGCCCCAAATCAAATCCCCTTGAGAAGGCGAGACTTGGGATTGTTAGGTCCTGGGTGGCGGATCATAGCCTTCATCGATACCTGGCTTCCTTCGCCAGCTAGTGCTCTAAAGCGGGGATTCCCATAAAACGGACTACCGCACTTGCTTCCCGTCGTCCTGCTAGCCCGCCAGTCGTGGGAAAAGGAAGAAAACCTCGCAGCATCTCTCCCCCTCCCACTGACTCATATAGTGTTGCCGTTGCCATTCCTTCTGAGGGGTCGTCCGTGTTGGTGCTTCATCTCCCTACAGCCTCGAGAGCGTCCAAAGAGTTGGCAACGCCTGTTGTTCTGCATTGCGCCACGTCACCAGCCCATAGAGTTTTTGTTGACACAACTTATGCGGCCGAAGCCGCTCGCCCTAGTGGTGGGGTGTAGATGGTGGGCGACGTTCCCGGTGAGGGAGCCGTCAATGCCACTGATGACAGTAGGGAAGTCATCGAGGAGGTTCCTGAGGATCTTCAGATGACCCGGATCATGTCCATAAAGCGGAGCGGTAAGATAGGAAGCTACTTACTGGATTAAACTTTACTTGCTCGCTACTCCATTTTTTTTTTCTTTTTTAACTCGCCTTTCTTTCGTTGTAAGGGTTGGAGCACCTGGCTGCCTTTCTTGTGGATAGCCTAGCGGTGCTACGGAAAAAGAATCGTGACCTTCACTCTCTAGTCCAAACTACCATGGAAAGCGTGACTTTCGAGGGGGAAGAGAGGGAGGCGGCTGAGGGAGCCCTAGCTGACCCGATCTAGTCCCAATGGGAGGTCAGTCAACTTCTCATCAAGGTTTCGCTAACTTGCAAGGCTAGGGACACGCTGCAACAATCTCTAGACCAATGTTAGTCAGAATTAGAGCGATCACAGGCTGATGTTCTGGAGTTTCATCGGTAATGAGACATTGATGGGCGGCAAATCAAATGGCTTGACTCTAAGGTCAAAAAGGCTAACGAGTCGCTAGCAGTGAAGAGGCAGACCTTGAAGGAGGAGAGGCAGCGAAGACTGGACGCAGAAACCACCCTGACCACAAACCAGCTAATGCTCGAGGGTCGGGAAGCAACCGTTCGCGGCTTGTGCTACGAGTTGTCCTATGTCTGAGGGGTCTATTATGACGCGTGGATGTTTGGTTAGGAAGAAGGCCTGGAGCAGATGAAGACCTTCCTCCTTTAGAACCCCTAGTGTAACCTTCGGACCATGAGCGTGGGCGACTTTTCTCCACATGAGGTGTCCTTGCGACGACGCGACATGCTCGGAGAGGGCTTGATCCCGAGTGGCCTTTGCGGCGGTTCTATAGGAAATGAACCTACCTTATGAAGGCAAACTCTTCGGGATCTCCTCGCCAATCCCTTGTTGTTGGGGTCCCAAACATCCTGTTCTCATTCTCGCCCTTTTGTTTATTATGCTTTGACTCCGCCGCCATCTTCCATGGTCAGCGGGTCATCTCAGAGGCTTGGTGGTGGCTTTGTTGGAATCAAGCCTGATTTATGAGGGCGAAATTTTCGTGCAAATTTTCTTGTTGTGGATCCGGGCTGTGCGCCCGCCATACGACTCAATTAATTGCCTCATAACATCCCTATTGATTTTGGAGGGAGTCTTTGGCGTTATTGACATGTCGTAATGGTGGAGCCTTTGCCCCATGTCGCATCCGGAAGATTGACTCGATCAGACTTGGTTGTCATGGTGCGGTTCTATGGTTATGTGGTCGTCCTTCATGGTCACTGAGTCAGTCTTGGTAAGGTTTATAGCTTCGGACCCTTTCAAGGGTTTTTCTCCCATACGTGTATGCATGGAGTAAATGGTAATGCAAGTTGTTTTATGGAATGTATGAGCTTCCCGGTGTGAATTGTTCTTTGTAGTTCAGTGGCTTCACGCGGCCTTATGATGTAACTTGTCTTTTGTAATCTTGCATAAGTAATAAATTAATTTTGCTTATCCGATTATACCATTGCCGCATTTATCTTGTTGTATTACTTCCGACTTTCCTTGATGTATTGTTTCTGTATCTTCCTTGCTACATTTCTTCTCACACTTTCTGGCCCTTTTTTTCTTTGGGCCGGCTTGGGTAGGGCACAGTTGCAAGGGATATTTTCTTCTGTGATTCCTAGTGGCCTACCTTGCCGGCGTCTGGCCGCGAGTGATGACCCCTCCTATCGGTGGGCTTATACACTGCATTTCTTTGTCGATTGACGTTTTCGTCACTTGCCTTCATTTTTTGTGTGGCTTAGTGGCTCGGCTTGACTTTTGCCGGGAAGGGAGTCGAATGCCGCTTTTCCTTTCGTTTTTGTTCCTTAGCTGTCTTTCTTTTTAGCTCATGTTGCTCTTGGCCTCTTTTTTTTTGGCTAAGTTATAAGAGTGTTAGTTTTTGTTTGCGAAGATTCATTTGATGCAGATTTCGTGGTTGAAGGTAATGCTGATAGAGAGTTCGCTGATGAAGATTTTATTGGTGGAGATCCTGTTGATAAATATGTTGCGTGGCTGAAGCCAACTCGCACTACTCCGCTAGAGGGATAGAGCCTCCTTTGGTGGGACTAGTCCCTTTTGTCTTGCAGGGAAGTAGTTTCGATCGCATGGAGCATGTATGAGAGTTGGCCGGGTAGTCAAGCGAGTTGCCCACCTATTCAGATGCTTGGGAGGCCGGGCGGTCTTTGATCTTTCCTGCCTATTGACTTTAATAAAAATGGTAAAAAAGAGGCGAGTAGTTTGTAAGACTGGACTTGCCTTAAGTCTTGTCAAAAGGCGAACATTCTTCTAGTGTCTTCGTCTTCGATGACGTCTTGGAAATTTCCTTTTCTGATGCTGGTTGTAATCCAACAGATGGCGCTACTATTAATGTTGTGTTCGCACGCCCGTGGGTCAAGTTCGAACAACTCAGGTCTTCCGCAATGATCCTTGTATTGAAAAGAATGTAATGCGACTTTGAGAGGGCAGCCTTGGGACCGAGGAATCTCTGATGCTAAAGTTAGTAAATGCTTTTGGTATATAGCAAATAAGGAAGTCTAGGTTAGAGAGAGTTTTCTCGTACCTTGGATCAACTAATTATACTATAAGTTCGAATAGTAGATCATGTATGTTACTATGAGATTCAGGTTCCTCATACTATTCATTTTTGTCAGAGTCATTAAATGCGGTGTGGCTTCTTGTCGGTTTCATAATTGTGGAGTGCGACCTAATTTGCAGCGTCATTAATGTGGGGTGGCTCCTTGAACCTCAATCTAGTTTATGTGAGCCATTGATGCTTTGATGCCAATAAATCAAAGGTCCTTCGAGTTTCTCATGTATCTTGTGCATATTTTGTTCTCAAGGGAGGCCGTCGTTGTTTCAGGTCGAATTGTCTTGTTGACTAGACGGCACCTCTCCCTAGTTATCAATTAGCTCCTTGCTTGGGTAAAAATCTCATTAGGCTGTGTTTTTAGGCCGAGGTCATGTGGGCCTTTCTTGATGGAAAAATTCCTCTTACAATCGTATTTAATTATAAAAGTAGGTTATTAGAAGTAATTTAGGTCTCTTTCAAATACAAAGGCTTGGGAATAAACTTCAATCATGCATGCCTTACTCATGGGATCATGCCACTTAAATAAAGAAAATGATAAGGGTTAATTATATTTTTTCCCCTCGAATTTTTACTCAATTCATAACGTGACTCCTTCTTCTAATTATATATTAGAATAAAATTAATTATTGTAATAGATAATTATATATATACTAGCAGTGGTTTAACGTGCAAAACATGTTTGCTACATTTGCCTAATTGGAAGAAAAAATAAAATTCCTGAAAATAATGTGTCAAAATAGAAAATAAAGTGTGATTCCTTACACGTAGCACAGAATCTTGAATAATTGAATTAGTTGTTAGTTCATAATCATCAAGATTGAAAAAGTACATAAGATTGATTAGTAAATAACCTAATGCATAGGAGCATAAAACCTAATATAAACAAGCATTTATGAATTTCCATCTTTTTCTACTTTAACAAAAAGAGTTTGTTCCAACCATAATATCTACAAACATTTCCATGCAAACTTTAATAAGAAGAGTTTGCTGGAAGTTTTAGCTCTACAAATTAACCATATTTGGCGATAAAGATTAATGCATGCATGTCATGTTACCTTCAACCATGCAAAAGATGTAGTGAGCTCGTATGAAGCAAATCCACCTTCCTTGTTTCTGCATTTTCAAGAATAAGAAAATAAATATACTCAAATTATGGTAAGAGAAGATACTTTCCAAAATTTGATCGCATGAACAAAAAAATAATCTCAAGATTAATAAAAATTCAACCACACTACTCAATAACCTAGGGAGCACTGAAAAAATACAAAGTCTTTTATTCCTATGTTGTTCTCACATTCTTTCATCATTAAAGTAAGCCTCTTATATTTTGGAAGTCCCAATATTATAATTGTAGAAAATTATTTTCTCTAAATGATTTTAGTTAATTAATAATATTATGAGATTTAAATTATGTTAAAAACTCTAATTATTTAGATGGTTTTACTCTCTTAAAAATATTTAATGATGAAAGATTAGTATTTTATAAATTAAAGTTGATTTTAAATGTATGATATATTATTTATATTTTAATTATCTATTTTAAGTTAGTTTATTTTCAATTTTTTAACCTCCATCGTTAGATCAAATCTGGAGATTTAAGATGAAGGATTGTGATTTAAAGTCCCAAATCGAGACCAAGCAAGACAAGGGCATAAATGAAAAAAGTGGATAAAAAGTGTTAAATGTGAATTACTATTCATTCATGTTCATCTACACTTTTAAGATATAAGGGATAAGGAGATATATAAAACAGAAAAGCAAGTAGAAGACTATAATAAGACCCAACTACAAGGGCATTGATAAAAAAATTGTGAAACATAAAATATGGTTTATTAGAGCATTGCCATTGCCAAATCTAAAATTTGGCTAGAATCTCAACTTTTGGCTATAACGTCAAATTTTAGCTAGGTGAGTCCACATTGGACTAGCCATCTTAAAGTCAAAATAATAATATAATATTATATATTTTAATAATATTTGACATTTTTTTTTTTTTGCAAATACATTTCATATATTTTTTTTCCTCAACCTAATTATTCAACAAATACATTTTGCCAACCCTTCACACCCAAGAATCACTTATACAAAGATGCCAACCTTTCTTCTACCCAACCCTTCAAAGAGTTATTATTGTCACAGGCAAAGATGAATCCATCATATCCAGAATTATACATGAAAGTCTTAGAATCAGTAGAGGTCCCCTAAAAATGGTTTTTCAGATTGCTTTTCAAGAAATTCCTTGGCAGTTGTTTGAACCGATTGTTTTTCAGATGATTGATACTTCCGCTTCTATTGGACACTCCTCTCTAGATACTTCATCTTTGGCCCCTCTCCTCTACTAATATTTCTCATACTTTGCTTTTGGTCTACAAAAAATGAGCAATCCCTCAATGCAAAGAGCTAAAAATGGTTATAGATTCATGAACATAACAATTAGATAAGAACAATTTACCTGGGGTCAGGTCAGGCAAAGAATGCTCAATAAAACGTGTTGCAGCCTGATAATTCAAGGTAGTAGAAGGTCGAAGTGGTGCTTGAAGAAAAATTCAAAATCATGCAATCAGTTAAGAGGAAAATAAAATACAGCCAACACAAGAATATTGTCATTAGAAAATGAGATTCTAAAAAAAAAAAAATCAAATTTGAGCATATGATAGTATGCTCTGCATATTAAATGACCCAGCCCAATCACTTTCATCTTAAAATAAAGTAAAATCTTCATATTAAGATTAGAAGTGCCCTTGCACTTGCAGCACCATTCACGATGACATTTTAAGATTAGAAATTTACAACAAATGTCAAAATTCCAAAGAGACAAATGTACCTTTACTCAAGTCTATGAACCTCTCTAGTTTGTCCTGATACAAGCTTATCTTTCCTACATCACATGGGCAGGGGAAAAAACAGTTTAGCAAGACCTAACGTCAAAAGTTCAAAATAGTTTGAATCAAACAATCAAATCCAAAAAGCAAATTACACAAGTGTAAATAATGAGCCCTTTATCTCCCAAATGTATAGACTAATAGAGTTACATGCATGCACACATTACATTGGACTCGGCGAATGCATCCTAAATTATAAATCCTTACCAATATCCCTAGAGATTGTAAACAGCTACAATTAACCAATGTTGGCTTAATATTTAAGACGAGATAAGCCAGAGAAAAAATTGCTCATGCAAACTACCATATTATAATTAACAGATGGGAAACATCATCTAAGAAAATGTAGCAGTGCTCACCTCATCAAAGACAGACGCAATAATTCAACACTTCACTAATACCATAAATAAAATGGAGGGTAAAAATACCAACAACCTTATCATCAAAGCAATCAAATCCAACCCAAAATTCCTAATCAGAAACTCGATTAGACAATCGAACTAAAATTAAAAATTAAAAACCCAATAAAAATTAAAAATCCAACCATAACATAATAATTAAAAATTGAACTAAAATTTTTACACAATAAAAATCCAGAACGAAAAACCCACCAAATATATTAAACTGGAAAAAAAATGTTGTCGAGAATAGCAAATCAGATGAAGAAAACTATACTGATCGAACCAGAAGTTTCTAGGCATCAACAAGAGCTCGCTGGACAGGGAGATTCAGAGGCATAGATCCAATGGTTTTGGTTTGTTTGGGTTGGCTTTCCTCTTGTGGACTTGTGCGTCAGAGAGAGAGAGAGAGAGAGAGAGAGAGAAGAGAGTTGAATGCTTTGCTTTCTTTTGTGGCTGTGTGCTATAACAGTCAAAGAAGATCGGAGAGACAATCGATGGAGAAAGATTGAGGAACAAAGAAAATGGAGAGAAGAGCGAGGGTAGCGTTTCTAAAGAAAGGAATATACGAGGGAAGGAGAGAGGGGTAGTTGGATGCGGAAAGAATAAAATAATCTTTTGATCCTTCTACAATGCATTGCTAACTATGACGAGGGATAAAAATTCACTGTAGCTCAAAGTTAGGAAAATATGACTTTGGCTAGTCCAATGTAAAGATTTTAACTAAAAAAAAGTCAAACTTTAGACTTAAACTTGACAATGGCTAGGCCGTTGCCCATGCTCTTACTATTTATAAGGAGATAGATGCTTTTTAAGTATAAGGAGATATAAGGAGAAATCTGCTACTTATTTTTTCGAATGGGGAAGGTGTTGGCGTGCAGAATGGGGATCGATAAGGGAAGGGAAGGTTCAGAATGGAAGGCGTGGAGAGTAGTGGGCTGTCAGAAGGGCGGTCAAAAGTTCATCTAGTTATATCAGTGTACAATGTACAGACATGCGGAGAATCCTTTGGATTCACGAATAAAATAAGTCATACAATTCAAATGAGATGATTTGTATTTTACATGTATATCCAAACTGGCCTAAAGACTTTGGTTTGAATTTTTCACTAATTAATGACATTTAATAGCCTCTAGTAATGGTACTTGTGCTACAAATTTATATTTAAAGCAAGAGAAGTGGAATACCATTCTCTCCGCAGGCCTATTTAGGATTGTTTGTTGGAGTATTTCAGAATTCCCTAAATAATAATAAAATGATTCCTGTAAACATACATATTTATACATTAATATATGCGTATTTAAATAGAAGTGCAAAAATAATAAATCATATGTTGGTGTGCGATGTAGGGGTGATGAGTAGAGTTTTGCATAATGAAATAGTTTGAATTAAAATATTTTATTGAACTTTGGTCAAAGAGAGAGAAAAAGTTAAAAAATTATTATAAAGTTAAAAAAATTGTTTAAATATAATTTTTAAATATAATTTTTATTTTGAAATTTGAAAAAGTTATATTAATTTTTGCGCTTTCTTTAGGGGATGCTTGTAGAATGAGATGAGATAAAAATTTTGTGAATAATAGTACAAAGGTTTGAGTTAAGATGTTTTATTGGGTTTCGAGAAATAAGAGAAAAAAATTGAATAAAAATATTATAAAATTAAAATATTTTCAGAATATAAATTTTTTAATATTATTTTTATTTTAGAATTTGAAAAAAACTGAATTATTTTTTATGTTTTGTTTGGAAGTTTGGAAAAATTATAATGATTAGTTGAAAAAATTGAATATTATTTGAAATTAAAAATATTTTTGTTTGAATGATATGTTGGGAATAAAATGAAATGAGATGAGATGAAACATTTCTATTTCCAACAACTCTTCAAAGTTTGTAAAATTTGTAATAATTATATGAAAAAGTTAAAAATTTAAAATTAAAAAATATTTTACATTTGAGTGGTATTTGAAAAGAAAGCTTATGAGAAATTTTGAGAGTTTTCTATCTCATTTCATATCATTTTCTATTTGTACTGCTAATTATTTTTGTTATGCGTTTTTTTACTGTGTAAGTTGAACAGCCCATTCGTTCGATCCATTCCAAGTTTAAAAGCAACAGATAAAATAGCCCAAAAAGATCAACACATTTAGGCTTGGTGTTGTTATTGGGCTCATCAAATGTAGAAGGAATACAATTAAGATAATAACGTCTTATATTAAAAAGATACAAAATTTATTTTTCATTCTCACATTATATATCATATTTAATTTTTTTTTCTCTTATTAAATTTTTGGTGTATGAATGATGAATAGAAGAAAAAAGTTAATTTCAGAAGAATAAAAAATAAAAAATAAAATAAAATAAAATAAAGTATGGTGTATAAGGATGATGAATAGCATGTCTTACATTGGTGAACGACAATACGTGATAATACTAGGGGGAGTACCATTTGGCCTCTTCTCTATTGTTAAACATATCTTACATTTTAGCTTCCAAAGGAAAGGAGATCCATTTGGGGCAATACACTGGGACGAGCCAGGGAAGGTCAAATATGCAATGCATGTTTTCAAGCTTTGTATACAATTCTGGAGTTTTCAAGGTGCCAGCAGGGACACATATGTTGGCTCTGTTGATCTGTTGCTTATTGGGCCAGTGAAACGGGTTCAAGTGTCCATCTGAGCCCGATTGCATTCGCTCGTTTTTTAAAATCGATATGTTTCGATCCTTGGTTTTCTTTCCATTTGCTAGCTTGAAATGACTCTTTAATTGTGGTTCGTTGTTACGGCCAACCCCAACCCATGCTCACATGTAAGCCAACTCATCCGATGTGAAATATATATATAATAAATATTATAATTATAAAGAGATTTTATAAAAATAAACTTACAAACTAACATGACTTTATATGCATGATATGTTAGATTTACTTTAGTAATTTTACAATCTAACGTATTATATATATAAAGTCAGATCAAATTGTAGATTTATTTTCATGGAATTTCTTTATAGTTACACACATTTTTCTTTTATATATATATATTGCAAAGACAGAGATTCATTCTAATTGGACTCTTGGTTTTTTAGTAACTTTCCTATGGTCAAATGAATAGTAGTAAAAAAAGCCCAAATTTACTGTTTACTACTGTTTATTGTACTTGTAATCCGCCCCTTAGCCTATATAAGGGTGCTTGGCTTTGTTGAAAGGAGAACGGATTTTTGAAGAATCCTTAGGAGTTCCAGAACCTTTCTATATCCCTACTTCCTGGCTTTTCTCTCGTAATTCCACAATATTTTTTCAATTACTAATCTGTGAGTATCTTCAGTATATGTCCTTGTGCTTTCTACTATTCTTATATTTTATCTTGCCCTTTTCAGTATTTATTTTCGACTAGGAATCCAGTCATATGGTCTTTATTTAATTGGATTCCAGTTATCTAGTCCCAACTTTTAATTACTTATTTTACTTACTTGCACTATCCCTCCAGTTATATGGTACTCTTGGCTCCAGTTATCTGGTCCTGACTTCAACTCCAATCATCTGGTCTTTTTAGATACTTTGCTTTACGTCTTGCTTCCGCCTTCTTCTAGTATCAGAGCCACTATTCTGGTTGCTGGTAGATGATTTATATATGTTCATTGTTATTAATTGAATTATCTTCCAATCTTCGTTAGTATTTTGTTAATTGTGTTCTATTATTGTCTTTGTTGGCGCCACCCTAGTCATAAAGTGAATCCCAAAAACCGTGTCTATAAGATCTGTTTTGCTAGAGAAAGTGTTTAAGGTATGAGTGAGTAGATGGTTGGTTAGGGTATGTGTTACGAAATGCAATAGAAACAAGAGTAAAGACATGATTAGTAAGTATTAAGTTTAGATTTTGGTTGATTAATTCAAGATGAATAATTTGTTTAGATCTAATTCGTCTATTACTTCTAGATCTAGTATATATCTTGATATTATCAATTAATGAAGATGATTTTTCTATTGAATAAATTGATAATATTGATTTCAATAAATGGAGTATTCCAAAGATTGATTCTAAATCTATTTACAAAACTACTTGGACTCAAACTGTTTTCAAAACATAGGTCAATGTTAAAACCTTTTAACAAACCTATGCTATTTCAAGATCCCATGAAAAATGTTGCATATTTAACAAAAAATCTATTGAAGAACTTATGGTAAAAGGTTACAAAGTTCTGCATATTGGTTCTATTCAAGTTGCTGTTAAACCTCTCATGAGAAAGTACATCAATATTTCGGAACTTCTTTGCTTGAGAGATGCTAGATTCAAAATATTTGAGACTAGTATACTTGGTATGATTCAATTGTCTCTGTTAGTGGTCCCATTCATTTTGATTGTTTCCTTAATTTAACTCTTGCTTTAGATGATCTTAATATCCTTAAAGTTTTAACTTTAAATATTCTAACATTTGGTTATGATATGGAAGAAGACAGTAAGTCTCATGCCATAGTTTACCTCATTTATTATCGCATGTTAAAAACTAATTTAAATCCTAAAGCTATTTTGAAAACTTTAAGAAATAAAACTTCGTTAATCAAAAGTTATACTCCTGATACTAATATTTAGGTTCCAAAAATGATTTATTAGAAAGATATTACTCTCCCAATGAATGGACTTTGGAACATAAATTTCTTCATGCTAAGGTTATTTCTAATAAACTTAACCTTGATTATATTCGATAGTATTTGAATGGTACTGTTAAAATTAGTTTTGATCAACATTTGGTCAACAATGAAGGAATAAATTCTTTCATTAGAACTATAAGTTCCTTTGCTGGATCTATTGCTGACAATCCTGAAGAATAGACCAAAATCTCATAAACTTTATGGAAGATTCAGTCAAAACTCTTAACCTGATTTAAAATTGAAAGGTGTTTCTACATCCCTCAAGTTACTTCTGCTTACTTCACTACCAAAGATATAGAAGTATCCAAAGGTAAAACTATAAAGGAAGAAGTCGATAAAGAAGAAGAAGATGCTTACTCTTTATCTCCAACAACTTCAGATATGGTCGCTCCTATTCATCACAGCTAATTAATTGGGATCAATAGAGCTTTTGAAATTGATTTAATTGCTTTATATAATGAATATAGTTCTGTTAAAAAACACTTTTTCTGATTCGGAAAAACTATGTGTTAAATGAAAAAGGAAAGACAAAACGTATGCCTTACAAAAACATATATTATTCTTTGACTTCATTGAAAATTATTATGTTTCTACAAATAGTTTGAATGTTGTTAAAACAAATTTTGTCAAGGAAGAAGGGAAAACGTGGTAAGATCTAGTCACCCCCAATTATTATTTCTCATAAAAGAGTAGATATAAATGATTCTCCTTTTAAATTTCCCAATGCTAATTCTAATGCTACTAGTTTTTCTGAAACAAAGAAAATTATTGAACAAAACAATTTTATCAACACAACTCTTCCCTATACACACACACACACACACAAATGAATGGTCAAATTTGAGAAATTCGCACATTGTATTTAGACATATTAATCTTGCACTTAGAGAAAATGATTAATTTTTCCTCTTTAATTTGGCTAGCTCCTTATAATTCCTGTCACTGTTTCCATACAGAGTAGGCTATTTACAAGACCAGCATTAATAGTACTGATCGATCATTGTGTCTAATTTGCTCATGTTACTTGATTTTACTTGGTGCCCTTTAATTTGAAAAAAAAAAAAAATTAACTCT
This sequence comes from Cyclocarya paliurus, assembly GCA_029856935.1. Classification (NCBI taxonomy): domain Eukaryota; kingdom Viridiplantae; phylum Streptophyta; class Magnoliopsida; order Fagales; family Juglandaceae; genus Cyclocarya; species Cyclocarya paliurus. The sequence goes on from CM056956.1 coordinate 20,131,031, forward strand.
GTTTCCACATATAAATATATATATATATATATATATATAATATATATGTTTTCAACGTGTGGAATTTGGATACGTGTTTGCTTTGACGTGCTAGTCCTCATGATAGAAAAGTTCTAAACTGAATTAGGATTTTGATCAGTCTTTGACTTGCTCTTTGGATATTGTCTTTTTCTTTTCTTTGGATGAATTTGGTGGTCATGTCTTTTTCGAGTATGATAAACAATTATGAGACGCTACAACAATATCTCATGTACATTTCATATATTATAGGTTTTTCATGATGTTCATGTCTATCAGCTAGAACATGGAACCATTTTACTCGACTGGTCCAAATCGAAGAAAAAGAGTCATGCGGTCGGTTCTTCTATCATTTGCATTCGTTCAACACTATTTTATTCAGTTCCAAATTTGTTTTTCACATATATAGTTTGTGTGTCTATATATATATTATAATATAAGAAAATCTTGTAGTGATCAGCAGCCAAAAAATAATGATCTAACAGTAAAAAATCTATGAACATCCCCTAGATCATGGCACATACTTCTATATCCATACAATGATGTTCACTCAAAATTGAGAAAAAAATGAATCTAGCTGCTACTTGCCCTATAAGAACAAGAAGCTGCCATCGTCCCAAAACCTCGACTAGGCAAGGTGGCCATATGGCGCCCCGCCCCCAGTCCTTTGCCACCCATCCCTGTTGGATGGAAAGCAGATTTTTCACCTCTTGAACCGTAAATTTGCATAAAATTATACAAATTATATACAAACAATCAAACAATGTTATTGTGGCTTTTAGTAGATCAGCTGCTCAAAAATCCATGTCCTTTCTCTAGTTCAATCCTTGAAGTTGTGGGTCTTTAGGCCAGAGAGAAGTAGAGTAAAAAGAAGAAGAAGAAGAAGAGAAGAAAGGAGATAGGCGTGTGGCTGACTAGATCTAGGATTTCTTTATTTATATTAGGAAGCAAGTCATGGGCAGGTGGGTTCCCAACAAATCAAAACATATTCCTGACCGCTCGGCCTACTCGTTAAGTTGGATGGTTTAAAATGTAAAATGCAAGTTGATCGACATGAGATCGATGATTATTTTACGTTAATATATGGGTCGGGTAGAAACTTTGGTAAAGTACTATTTACTACTGCAGATTGCAATAACTAGGGATCGAGGAGGCTAGCTGATCATGGTATCCACAAAAGGAAAAGAGAGTACTGAAATGGAGAAAAACATATATATAGCTCTCATTTTTACATAGAGGGACCTCCTGCAAGAGGAAACACAAATAATGGAACAACGATGAATGCATGTGGAAAACAGTTCTGATTTTCCGAAGGAGAAAAAATTTAAAAGAATCAATATTTGCAATTTGACAAATCAAGGGATTAATGGAAAAATATTCCCAATAAAAATTTAAGAATTTTAAATAAAAGAGGGATAGAAGATGAAATGGATCCTATATTATTTATTTATATATATATATATATATGTTTTGAATAATATTAAACTAGCAATAAATATTGTTAAACTTATTTTTTATATCTATCTTTCTCTTTCTCTCGTTCAAGACCATGAATTCAAATAAAAACTTAAAATAACATTAATCCAATATAAATAGTTCCGTCAAGAAGCTGGCAGATGTCATTTTGATTGGATGGCTATAGGCTATTCGGATGCATGTACTTGAACTGCCTATATTATTTATCGATATGACGGTGGGTCCTCTCCTCTTAGGGTGAGGTTTTTCTCTCTAGAGTAGAGAGTGTCTCATGAGCTTGTGTACCAGGCTTGAAGAGGTGACTATGGAGGAAGACTTAGCAAGGCAGTGGGAAGGCCTAAGTCTCATTGAAAAGGAAAGAGAAGGGCTGGTTCTATAGCCTGCTTCCATGTCTAATGCAGCTTAGCATGGACATTTCTGCTTGCTAGCAATGATAATGGCTGAGAAGTCTGTTAATAGAGAGGCGTTCAAAGGAACTATGATTAAAGTGTGGAAATGTGAAAGTTGGATCCAGTTCTCTGAGGTTGGGTCTAACAAGTTCTTGATTGAGTTCAACCTGGAAAAGGACATGGATAGAGTGGTTTCTGGGAGACCTTGGTCCTTTGACAGATGGCTTTTATGCCTACAGGTGTATAATGGGAGCATATCCATTAGTGAAGTGGCCTTTGACAAGGAGGAATTCTGGATTAAGTGTATAACATGCCCCTTGGATGCATGACACAGGATGTTGGATCCCTCGTTGGTAGTAACATTGGTAGAGTGCTCCAAGTTCATGCTAACTTGAGAGGCATTGGTTGGGACAAGTTTCTGAGAATAAAGGTTGAGATGGATATCATAAAACCTCTCTTAGAGCATTAGTATTGATCTATGTATATGCATATGTAAAATTGCCTCTTTTGCATAACCACTTTGCCATTCAAGCAAAACTCCCACATTGACTTGTGCATATTTGAGACCAAATAATAATAAAATTTTTTATATATTATTTTGTAATTAACATCCACTACATACATTTGACATTAATAATACAAATGCAATAAAATGAATGTGTATGTGAAGATTTGTTGTGTTGTTGAGGGAGGGAGAAGAGAAAAAGATTGAGAGAGAAAGAGTGGAAGGAAAGAGAAATAACAATTAAAATATCAATAAATCTTCCCAACCTCCCAACACTCCACACTCCATTTTTTTTAATTTTTTTTTAATTTTTTTTATTAAATAATTTTTATATGAATAGTGAATAAAAATTTGAAATAGTTTAAAAAAAATAAATTCAAATTTTTTTTAAAAAACTATTAAAAAATATTAAAAAATGTGGAGTGTGGAGTGTGGATGAATAGTAGGAGGTTGTGTAGCAAAACCCCATATGTATAAGCCAATGTAGGTGATTTTAGGCTCATATTATGCAAATACGGTTTTGCATATACATATGCATAGACCAATGTGGATGCTCTTAAGGGGCATACTCATCTTGGTGGAAGGTAAAAGAACTTGGGTGCATATTTGGTATGAAAGACTACCTTCCTTTTGTTTCAGATGTGGTGCTATTAAGCACTCAAAGCAGGGATGCTCTCCTATTTCTCATACTGAGAGTCAACAACAATATGGTGCCTAGTTAAGGGCCACTGTAGCCAAGGAAAGTGAGCTAATTCAAAAAAGATATGAAATTGGAGGCCAACAACAAGCTCGAGCAGATGCTCACTCATGGAGGAAAGGGGGGGAGGACAGGGATGATGCCAAGTTTGGTAACTCAAACTATTAAAAGGATGCCCAGGAGACTGTTTTGGTAACTGCCATACCAAAGGTCAAGGACACAGTGTAGGTAAAGCTGCATGATCTCAGGAATCTGTCTCCTTCCAAAATTATCATAAAAAAGGAAAGCATGAATGCTCCTCCAAAAAATAGCTTTATGCTTGCCAAAACTACTGAGGGGTCGAGCCTTAGGCAAATATTGAGGGGTCAGGACCCAGAAAAGGAAGATCATCTTGAGGGGGCCAACTCTACCGCTCAAGACCAGATTTACAACACAGCACCTGCTCAAGTGGGCTCGAGTGACTTAAAAGCCCAAGCCTAATCTTTGGACTAGTTTTTATTTGACCAAATTCAATTGTTGGAACAGTCAAAACAAAGGGCTAGTTGGAAAAGGAGGGTCTGAGACAAGTTTTTCATTGGGTTCAGTTTAGGCCCACCGGACCCTCCTACAGTGACCCCTAATCACAAAAAGAGACATACAATGCAGTTGAGAGGTAGATTTGTTAAGCCTTTAGTCAAGAAGGCAAGAGGAGAGGAAGATGATCCTATGGACTCTCACAACTTTGATATGGTGGTGGCTGTGTCACAGCCCCACCAAGAATCATGATTTGTCTAAGCTGGAACTATCATGGGCTTGGGAACCCAGTGACAGTTCAGGACCTGCATCAAATGGTGCAGAATAAGCTCCTAGCCTTTGCTTTTTTGATGGAGACAAAGTGCAAGAGAAATAAAATAGAAAGAATCAAGAGGCAGTTGCAATTTGCCAACAGTTTTACAATAGACTGTAAGGGACTGAGTGGGTGCTTGGCTTTTCTTTGGAGGGATGATATATGGAGGTTGAGGTCTTATCTTATACTCATAATCACATCTCTTTGCTAGTCAAAGGGGAGAATGATGATTTGGATTGGGTGTTAACAGGCTTCTATGGTAGCCTAGTTGCAGTGAAAAGGTGGAAAAGTTGGCAGCTTTTCAAGTTTCTCAAACCTGAGGCATCTTTAGGGTGGATTTGTGTGGGGGATTTTAACGAGGTGCTTAGCAATGGAGAGAAGTGTGGGGGTGCTGTGAGACCCTTGAACCAAATAGAGGCTTTCAGAGAAGCCACAGAGGAGTGTGGTCTTTTTGATATGGGCTACATTGGAAACAAATACACATGGTACAATGGAAGACAAGGCCTGGCATTTGTTAAAGAGAGACTTGACAGAGCTTTCTGTAACATGAATTGGTTTGAGAAGTTCCCATACTCAAATCTGTATGTCCTCCCAGCCTTAAGCTCAGACCACTGTCCACTGCTCATCACTATGGACCAACCACTGATTGATCTGAATAGACACACAAAACCCTTCAAATTTGAGGCCAGCTGGACACTAAGGGATGATTGCCACAAGGTTGTAGAGGAAGCTTGGAGGAAACTTAGAGTAGTTGAGAATAAACTACTCTTTGCAACTAAAGGCCTGGACAAGTGTAGGCAACAGTTACTGCAGTGGTCTAAGCAGTATGCAAGCAATCATAAAAAAGAAATCAATGATCTTCTGAACTAGTTGTTTGAGCTACTACAGGCTAATAAAGGCCACCTTACTGGATCCATAAAGCATTTGCAAAAGAAAGTGGATAGACTACTTGAAGAAGAACACTTCAAATGGAAACAAAGGGCAAAACAAAAGTGGCTGAGGGAAGGGGATCGAAATACAAAATTCTTCCACCAATGTGCCTCTCAATGGAAGAAAATCAATTGTATCAAGAAATTGATTAATGATGATGATCATGAAGTTACCTCCAAAGAGGGAATCTCAAATTTATTCCAAGGTTACTTCCAAAACCTGCTCTCTTCTTCTGACTCTATGAACATTGTAGATTGCCTCGGATCATTGGAAGCTTGTGTGATTGCTAATCAAAACAACCTGCTGCTTAAACCCTACACTTAATAGGAGGTGAAGAATGCACTTTTCCAAATGAATGGACTTAGCTCTGCAGCCTTCTATCAAAAGCATTGGAATATTGTGGGAGATCAAGTAAGTGCATCAGTACTATATTTTCTGAACTTTAAAGGAAACTTTTCTGAAATAAATAGGACTTACATTACTCTAATTCCTAAGAAAAAGAATCCCACTAAGGTGACTGAATATCCCTGTGTGATGTAATGTATAAGCTGATCTCCAAAGTGATTGCCAACTGACTCTAGAAAATCTTACCTAGCATAATATCCCCTTATAAGTTAGCATTTGTCCCCAACAAACTCATTTCAGACAATGTAATAGTTGCCTTTAAAGCCTTGCACACTGTGGAGAATAAAATGAAAGGAAAGGAGAGATATATGGCCTTGAAACTTGACATGAGTAAGGCCTATGATCGCATTGAATAGAAGTTTCTAAGAGCCTTGTTAACCAAGTTGGGATTCAATAGTCAGTAGGTGGAACTTGTTATGAGATGTATTGAATCAGTATCTTATGCCATCATTGTTAATGGTGTTCCACAACCAGTTTTTCATCCAACTCGAGGGATTAGATTAGGTGATCCCATTTCACCTTATCTATTTATTCTTTGCACAGAAGCAGTTAGTAATCTCATTGGGAAAGCTGAGAAATCAGGTGTAATCCATGGTGACCTAGTTGCAAAAGGGCAGATTCGAGTCTCTCACCTCATGTTTGCTGATGACAGTCTCCTCTTTGGTAAGGCTAATGCCCTTGAGTGGGGAAGGTTATTTAGCTTAGTGAAAGGTTATGAAAATGCCTCTGGTCAGAGGCTAAATTTAGAGAAGACCTACATAATTTTTAGCAAGAACACTCCCATGTTGGCTCAAAACTATATCCTATCACTTGCTGTACTGAAAGCAGCTATGTCTTATGAAAGATATCTAGGCCTACCATTTGTTATGGGAAAGACAAACAAATCTTTTCAAAGTATTTTTGATGTAGTTAGAGGGAGAATTGGTGGTCATAAGGTGAAGAGCCTTTCTTAAGTAGGAAAGGAAATATTTATAAAAGCAGTGGTCCAAGCTCTCCCTATATACACTATGAGTGTATTCAAGTTGCCAAGAACCTTGTTGCACTCCATAAATAGTGTCATTCACAATTTCTGGTGGGGTCAGAAGGAAAAGGAACATAAGATCCATTGGATCTCTTAGAAAACTATGGGCAAGGCAAAATCTGTTGGGGGCATGGGATTCAGGGATCTTCAGTGTTTTAATAATGCAATGCTTGCAAAGCAATGCTTGAGATTAGTGCAAGAACCAGACTCATTAGTAGCTAAGGTATAGAGGCTAAGTATTTTCAGAATGCAACTTTCATGACAGCAAAGCTAGGCTCCAAACCATCCCTTATTTGAAAGAGTTTCATGGCAACTCGACATGTGGTGACTGATGGTTCCTGCTGGAGGATTGGAAATGCGAAAAAGGTGCAGATATGGAAGGATAAATGGCTTGGCCACCCAATTCCTAGTAAGGTCCTTAGTCCAGTGGTACTCTTGGACAGTCAAGCTACTGTCTCTGAATTGATCGATCACCAATCTACCCAATGGAAGACTAAACTTGTGTAGGCAGTCTTTGATGAGATGGAGGTCAACCTGATTTTACAAACTCCTATCAGTATTATGAATGGAAGAGATCGTATCACTTGACAGAGTAATAAAGATGGCCATTTTTTTTGTGAGAAGTGCTTACCATATGGAGCTAGCAAGGGATCAAGCAGAGAAGGGTCAAGCATCATGTAGCATTTAGTTCAAGTAGGTATGGCACACGATTTGGAAGCTGAAGGTTCAACCTGGGGACAAGGTTTTTCTGTGGAGGGCATGTCTTGAGGCCCTACCAACTCAATCAAATCTGGCCAAGAAGAAAATTGTAGCCACCCCAATTTGCCCTCTCTATTGTAAGGATGATGAAAATGTGGTCCATGCTTTCTGGAGCTATGAATCAGCCAAGGATGTGTGGTGTCAAGCTTCAAAAAGACTGTAAAAGATACACATGCCATAGCTCTCTTTCTTGGATTTATTTGCTGCCCTCATCCAGTCGACTGACAACCAAGTGCTTCAAGAATTTGTAATAGTGGCTAGGAAGATTTGGTGGAGGAGAAACTGCTTCGTCTTCAACAACGAACTCACTCATCCCAACTTAATTATTAAGGAGCCTCGAGTCATGATTGATCTATTGGATGAAGAAGCCAAAAAGAGTGACCCCAGGGCCAACCAATTTTGCTCATCCCCAATAGACTGGAAGGCCCCTCCAAAGCACTGGTTCAAAATTAACTGGGATGGATCAGTTGAAAAGAAGAAGGGTATGATTGGAGTTGGTGCTATGGTTAGAGACAATGAAGGGCAGAGGAAGAAGCTGTTTCCCGACCCCCTTCTAGCTGAAGCTTATGGTGCCCTTCTAGTCATTAAGTTTGGTTTGGATCTAGGCCTTAGATAAGTCATAATAAAAGGGGATTCCCTACAAGTGATCAACTCTTTGCATGATGACAAGGGAGGGGGAATTAGTGCCTACATGTTTATTTGTGAAGCAAAATTTTTGATGAAAACTTTGCTAGATGGGAAGTTTCTCGTGTTAGGAGAAATGTCAATATGTTAGCCCATTTGTTAGCAAAAGATTCTCTTTCCATTTTTGAATTGATTGTAACAATGGATCAAGACACTCCTCTTTGTATTTCCTCTTTATTATAATGAAATGGTCTAAGAGTTTTTCTCTAAAAAAAAAAAAAAAATTTCCCGATATGACAGATTTTGAAAGAATGGTGTGTAGTAATTGTACTCGTACGTGTGTGACAAAACGCATTTATCCTGGAAAATTTAGAAGACCTATGGTAAGCTTCGAAGTGTGGATCGTGGTCCCTTCATGTTAACAAGATCGTACAACGTCATGTTTACATTGGAATCAGACAATATTGCTAGATGTTGTTTCCCGTGACAACGATGTATTCAATGAATCAATAGGAAAAGAAACTTTACATCCCAACGCACATGATTAACATGTTAGTACCTAAGCTTTCGCTTTGACATGATATACAACATTAAAATATAGTGTTTGCTGTCTGATTTGATCATAAAACATAAAAAATAGAGACATAACATAATTATTTTGATGACTGAATCTTAAAGGATAATACATAAAAGTTATTCTATTCTTAAGTTGGTGTGTAGAACACATTATTCACATCACTTAAATAGTAAGATTTAATTTGTAATATTCAAATTTTAAAATTTATCTTTCAAATTAAATTATATCATATAAATATTTTATTAGGTGTGCTCCACACACTGGCTTAAGAAAAGAATTTTTCAATACAAAAATATATTTTCCTTTTCTTGTCAAAAATCATTTTTAAGATGCATTTCATCTCCTCCCTCCTAATATTACACTATTGAAAGAAGAGAAAATCTATTTATAAGTCTCATTTTTTTCCACATCCAACACACCGGCTTATGTGCATATTTGGGATTGCGGTAGAAAATATAACTTATAATTTTAGAGCTTATAGCTTAAGCAATAAGTTATACTTTTAGCAAGTTATTTATTATTTGATAACCGTTTAAATACTTTCAAACATGTTACATTTATTTAGAAATAAATTAAAAAACTACATTTTGAGGTAGAAATGACATAAAAGATCATTTGATTTTTTAAAAATTATGACCATATTTTCGAAAGTTTGAAAGTTGTAATTATCTAAAAGTTGTATGAATATTTTCGTCCATTGATAATTTTTTTAAAAAATTGATACTACGTTTCGCATTATCTGAAAAAACACATTTAAAGAAAAACATCTAAAATACTTTTATGACTTTTTACTTCTAATAAATATTTTTCTTCAAATGTACCTAATTTTTTATTTTATTTGATATTATGTGATATATAATCATTTTGAGTCTTTGACGAACTCCATTTAAAAAAAAATGGGAAAATTTGTTTATAAAGTGATGCTCTTGAGACTTTTCTTGCCATCGTGTACTTCCTGATCTTCTTTAATTCCTCATTGTTAAATAAATTGAAATAATATTTGTAGTTATAGAGTGCATGATAAATGCGCACTCAATATTTTTTAATAATAGATCCTATTATTTTTTAAAAAGAATACGCAAGTACTATTCTGAAATAAATATCTAAATACTAAAAAAAGAAGAGTAGTACTATTTTTTTTTTTTTTTATCATTTAATACATGGTTAATTTCACATTCTTTCCCTGCACATGCATGAATCGAATTGATAAAGCAAGCTTCCTCTCATCAACATGAGCACTCATGAGAATTGGACGCCATTACTCTCGTGCTGATCATGAGATGCTGCTTGATCGACGTGGATTAACTCGATCGATCTGTTGTGCACCACTTCTTAGAATATGCGGTGAGTTTGTATTTAGAATTAACCTGGTCCTCATTTTAGGGCAGGTTAATTTGTGAAAGTTGTACACCAGAATAAAAGATAGTGGGAAATTAAAGAAAATCGTGGAACAGCTAGGAAAGCAGTACAATCGAATCATTATTGAGCCACAACATTAATCAAGGCCACATACATTTCATCCTCAAAAGCCGGCCACGACAGTTCATTTCGATTCACACATGCAAACACATCATGATATTATACCTTTCATATAAATTGCGATAACATTTTTTTTTCCCTGCACAAATTTATAAACATATATATTTATCTTACGACGCACATGCATTAATTAATAATGCATTGGCATTGACACCGACTCATCATCCTGCGTTTAACTGGCATGGACGAAATACGTCCAAGCTAGCTATAGAGCTTGCAAACACAGGATTCCAAAATACAAAGATTGGAAAAAAAAAAAAAAAACACAGAGGAAAAGTACTCTATGGGGATAAGTTGCTTTCTTCCCTCACTGGACAATTACATTCGGTCGTCGTCAATAACTCAGAATTAAGACACCATGCTCATGGCTTCTTCTTGTTCCTTAGGGTTACCTTTATAGGTAAACCCCGTTTGGGTACCGGGAAAGGGCCATATTGTATCCCATCCTCGTCTTCCATAGCTTCCCACCTAAAGCCAAAAGCCAAAACATCCAAATCACAATTTAGAGAGAGATTATCTCAACTCATTTCACCACTATTTACTATTGTTTATAAATTTCAACTTATAAATCTCATTACTATTTACAAACCATTTCAACTCATATCATCTTATCTCTCAATTCAAACGGAATAGACTTGTACGGCTCCCTGCGAAGCAGTATCTAATTTTGACTATAAAGATGATATTTATCATTGACTATATGAAAAATATATGTGTATATATATATATGTATATATATTTATATGGCCGTGAACCAATTTTTTATACGGAAATCCAAACAAGTAGCTTGTTGCATTGTGGAGCAGTCTAATCATAGAAAAAAATACGCACCGCATTTTTCAACCTAGGCGGCCGATTAGTTTAAAACCGAGCTCACATACTAACATATATACCTTCGCAATTAAATAAATAATATCGGCCCCAACCCCCCTTTTTTTTTTCTCTATCACATGAATCTAAAGAAAAATGTGTCATTTTTCCATTCACATAAACACGAGTGGTACACTGCTAGCTCGAACGGAACCGAGTCAAAAGAAGAAAAAACACGAAGTTTTGTGAGTATTTACGATGGGGACAAATTAAGAAATATTGATGTGTTAAACGCTGTGACTGTGAGCAAAGCTGTGGTGCCACGAAACTTGTTTATTCAGCCATGACACATAATCACATTTGCCCCTTGGTTTTCTTAACAGGCGCTGACAACTCAGAGCTCTCACAGCCATTTGATCAAAGAAAGAACAGCTGGCAAATTGTGTCGATTACTATAGTACTGTGATTAGCATCTGATCTGGCATAGAGATCCAACGGCGAGAGAGCTAGCTAGCTAGCTAGAGATACCAAATGAGCCAGGTTCAAGATTGAAGATGCGAGTAAGCATTGGATTTGATATTTTGAGTAAATGAAAGGGACTGACGGCCATGGAATCAAAGAAGATCTACCCAGATCCTTAGAATCCTATAACTATTTACGACTGGGAATATATTATATATATGTACTCTCAGTACTCTGGTTCTTGACATAAGGAGAGGTAAAGATAAAGACGACGTACGGATAGCCCCTACGCCTTTGTGCAGAAAAAGAACCGCTAAAATGTATGGATACGAGGAAGCCGTGAAGGATATATAGATAGCTCTATACTTTCCATAATTAAAATTAAGGACTTCGAGCTTCAGATACTTCCAGAACCATTTCTGATCTCACGTACTTATAATTGTTCAAATTGATTTGAATAAACTTTAAAAAAAAAAAAAGGAACTTCCAGCTTTTTGGACACAAATCTTCACAAGTTTGAAAAGCATTATATTATATGGAGACAAGTTTTCCTTAGTGGGGAGGTAATTGATGATCATCGATGACATATAAGGTGAGGATTTGTATGCCATGTAGAGATCAGTACTGCTTGACAATAATATGATGCATGTGTGCCACGTGTATAATTAAATTCTATTTTTAGATGTTAGGTTGGCAACCACAAACTTCCCAAAAAAACAAAAAAACAACCTTTTTTTGGGTCCTAAAAATGAATAAAAAAGCACCCACTATTCTATATTCACTGAGAAACCCTAGCTATGCCCCCATAGTCCACTCGCCTTCAAGGCGACTAAGGACCACTTCCACGGCCTTAGGAACACCCAAGAGGACCACCAATCACTCCTCTCCGGTCAACTAAGAGTAGACAAACAACAAGAAAATTATTTAAGTCTATCATAAATTGTTAGCTATTTTTTACTTGGAGAGGGAGGCAGAGGGAGAGAGAGAGCGAGAGAGAGAGGACTGGCTTCACCTGTAAGAGGTGGTGAGGTGGTGAAGAAGGATGAGCATCTCAAGCTTGGCCAGCTCACTGCCTGGACAAGCATGGACTCCATTCCCGAACGGCATGTACGTGTTAGGTCTTGGTGGCGCCTGCACAATCACATAAACGAATTACCCCCAAAATTAACCCACATATTTTTAAAATCTTCTGATCTCCATCACCAGCTAAATATTCGCTGTTTTTACAGACAGTAGTGTTTTGATGTATACTTCCAAACTAGTTTGTGCAACAAATTTTTTACTACCCTACAAAACTAGCTCACGTGATCTGATAATTAAAAGATATCACGCTCAGATCGTCTACGTTGAAGAAGATTCACATAAAAATTGAAAACGACACTTCATCCAAGATAATCTAGCAATCGATAACCTTATATTTCAGCCCCAAACAAGATAGACTATACTGGTCATGCATGACCCACTTCTTGAATCTTGGGTTCGGATCAGTTACTGATCATCAGGATCAGGAGGTTCAGGCAGCCATCCTTAGATTTATTTTATTTTATTTTTACTTTTGATGCATGCATGCAGTACTGCTTGGAATTGTATAGGAGTGGTACCTCGAATCTTGAAGGGTCAAACTTTTCGGGTTGTGGGAAGAACTCAGCACTGTGATGAATGGTTCTGAAGAGAGGCAGAACCTTCCAACCCTTGGGAATAAAGTAGCCCCCAAATTCAACATCTTGGACGGCTTCTCTGAATGTAAATGAGAGTATGCTTGCAGCTCTCAGTGTTTCTTGAATCACCTGAAATTCGATCGCTTTCATCAATATTATTTGATCAATACATGCATGCTTTGATATATCCAATTATATACATACATACATACATACATATATATATATTTATTTATTTATATGTCGAGTGTATTTTAAATTATTTAACAATGGTATAGCGTATTATATATTACCCGGCCAGTCAACGGCATTTGCCGAGTATCCTCCCACGTAAGTCCACGATTTGCCTCAAATAGTTTGCGTTGAATTCCTTCTTGTTCCCTCTGAAACATTTGAATGAATACCGATTAATATATATATATATATAGAACAATTTTCTTTTGGCAAACTGCCAGAATTTTCCCAATCATTGCATTACTAATTAATTAAAACGATGACTGAGGAAGCTGTCTGTGTAAAGGACAAAGCAAAAAATTCTTGACCAAGAGTAATATTAAAATATATATACATCAGGCTGGAAAAACTTTAATGTCTCCGGCCGATAGATAAAAACAAATTAAGGCTAGCTCTGGCTTGAAAACCTGTCCAGAGATTAAAAAGGATATTCATTTAATTAATTAAAAGGTTAGTAAAAGTACTAAGTTAATTAACATTAATATTACTCACATGATATATATATATATATATATATATATATAATTTTCATGAATTAGGAGGAATTAATATAAGATCATTACCGTCACGGCATCTAGGAGGTTGCCGTTATCGAGCAAATACTTAAGAACCCACGTAAGGACACTTGCAGTTGTATCATGAGCAGCAAAGATTACTCCAATTATATTATCTCCAATTTGAGAATCGCTAAGCTGATTGAGCTTCTCGTCTTTGCCAGCTCCCAGTAATACTCCCAACAAGCCCCCGCCTTTTCTCCCTCCCAGCTCTCTCCTCTTTTCGATTAATTTTCTCAATGTCTCATTCAGAAGCTTCCTTGCCTAATTGAAAATTAATAATAATCATCCATTATTATAAGTGAAAAAATAGAAAAGGAAAAAAAAACATAATCTTAATTAATTAATTAGCATATCTTACATAAGACGTTGTACCTTAATTAAGATCGTACAATGTATACACTTGACGACAAAGGCCCTTCATGATTAGGTTCTCAAAACAATGCGAGGCTAGTAGAGCCAAAAAGAAACAAATTTTACAGGGGAGAAGAAGCCTTTTATTTATTTTATATTTTACCTTCATTGCTTTGCGAAAGGGAGTTCCCGGTAGATTTAGAGGCATGGAATTGTAGCCCTTCTCAAGGCACAGATACAAACTTTTTATTCCTTCCATTTCTGAGTCGAGTTTGTCTCCGAATGCCGAAATCATCGCCACTTCAAAAGCATACTGAGACACCAAAAATAAGAATAATCCTTTTTAGATTCCTAGAAAGTACTGCTGAGTCATGCAGAAAAGGATAAGAAGAGGCTAACAAATCGAAACATGATACCCTCTTCATCTCTTGCAAGGTGTTAATGGTGCGATTCTTCCAAGTGGGGAGAAGTTTCTGAACAATATGCTCAATCTCCGAGACTGACCCTCTAATTGCAGAGGGCAGAAAGGAAGCCTGAACCAGCTTCTTGAGCCTTGAATGGTAGGGTCCCTGATGAAAGAATATAGCCTCTGGCCCTATCATTTTCTCCTTGCTTGGCGGATAAGTTGGCTTGAACAGATGAGCCTGACTCACTAGAACAATTCTTGCTGCTTCTGGGCTGGAAATCATTACACAGGGGCAACCTAATATGTGGGTCTTAAAGATATCCCCATACCTGCAATAGATAAACCATATTGAGTAAATAAAATGAAGGTTATACATATAATCAAAATTGAAACTTCCCAGTAAAACCAGAATCTCTATTTCGATCTACATATTACGTACGGAAATGAAATAATCTTGAGCAAAAAAAGGGGTCGATAGAGAAATGAGGTCTAGGGTGGTTCGTGTCTATTTTGAGGTGATATACCGTTTTTGCCTGTTCGAAAAGAAGGAATTTGGGTTTTCAGTGTAGAGCTTGATGGTCTCTCCTATGTAGGGCCAACCCATTGAACCAGGGGGCAGGCGTTTGTGCCTGGGTTGGCACCAGCGGAGGAACATTTGCAGCAACAGCAGCAGCAACAAAGAGCAGAATAGCAATGGCATAATGAGAATAGCAGGCTCATGAGAACGAAAGCTTGCAAAAAAGGTTGAGAATGGGAAAAGCTGCTGCATGGTGCTTTTAACCTTGAGAGGTGGCAGAGGCTAACTTGAAACAAAGAAGTGATGAGTGAAGGATGGAGGGTTTGCTGGTGGGGCTTTTATAGAGTGGGAGAGGTTTGTATAGGTGGGGGTTTGAAACAGACATAACCATTTTTATGGGAACACCTTGCTTGACAGTGGCGGAACCAGCAATTTTTCTTACGAGCGCCAACTTTTCTATTGCATGAGATGTTTATATAAAATGAAAAATATTACAAAATCATAAAG
This sequence comes from Cyclocarya paliurus, assembly GCA_029856935.1. Taxonomy (NCBI): domain Eukaryota; kingdom Viridiplantae; phylum Streptophyta; class Magnoliopsida; order Fagales; family Juglandaceae; genus Cyclocarya; species Cyclocarya paliurus. Next base: position 20,146,299 of record CM056956.1, read on the forward strand.
TATATATAAAATTAAATCTCGATAATTTGTCAAATAATATAGAAATAAAATTTTAAAAACACAACTTATGTTTATTTCAGATATTTGACGATAATATTTCATAGAATAATATTCATCCATTATTATTTTTGTAAATATGAAATATTTAGAAATAGTTTCTTCATATAAACTATCAAGTGATCTTTTAGAATGCCATCTTTCATTCTAATATCTAAGTTAGTTTATCAAATTTATGTTAAATCTATCTATTTTGTGTCACATTAAGTATAGAGTACTACAACTGAGACCTTAAATAATTTTTTTTCCTATAAATTTAGAGGATAAATCATCTCCACTATTTTTCATATCAATCATAAATCTTAAATGGTTTTTCTGGTATTTTCACTTTAGATTATATATTAAGAAACTTAATATTGTATAATAAAAAACTTTTGGGTCAATGTTAATAATTTATTATTTCTCCTAATCTTAGTTTTAACTTAATTTTAGTGTGGCCAAATCCTTAAAAATAGATAATATACAAAATCTAGGAGTTATAGGGAAAAAAATTAGAGAGAGACATTTCTATGTTATAGGAAATTTACAAAGTTTTAGAAAGCATATAGGGGGGGGGGGGGGAAGGGGGGCAATTTCTATATACATAGAATTATGAATAAAATTTAGGAGCTATTTTGAATTTTGAAAAAGATTTGGGGGGGGGGGGGCATGCTATATGTAGATCCTCCACCGTTGCTTAGTTTATTATATAATATATATAAATATATATGAGTAATGCTACTAATAATCTAAATTCTCATTATCCTCTCATCATCCCACGATGTAGCATTAGATCATGATTGAAAACTATTTATTATATTTCACTTATAAACATATTATCTAATGTCATATCATGAAATGATGAGATGATGATAAGAAAATGGATGATGAATAAATTTTTTCATAAAAAAAAAAATGACGTAACCAATCACATTAATTAGTGAAATGCGTAATGGGTATGCAAAAATGACTACACATATAGTTTTTGTTATAAACATGGAGGGTAGTGATATATATATATATATATATATATATATATATATATATATATATATATATATATATATATACCCGGCTGTATATTGATTATTTTGAAAATGTGTATTAATTTTTAGTGATATGTCATGGAGGGTAGTGTATTACTTTTTTATAATTACAAAAGAAATTCTATCTAGTCCGGCGATAGGAAGAATGATTTTTTCTGATTGCTTTGTCTTTATAGTTCTTAATTTAAGCACTTGTCCCTTTTTCCCTTTGTAATTTACGTTGATAGTGTCACCGTTTTAATGTCTTAAATATTCTTTTTGGAACATAATTAGTGCCCTCTTAATTTTTTTCTATTGAAAATCAAATTTTGACTGGATGGAAATTAAAGATGTAGTAGGAGGTCTCCTCATGACTTCTTTTATTTATTAAATGGTCGATCTAATAACTAATGATACTTAGTTTTTTTTTTTATCTCGTTCATGTATATACATAAAATAGAGATATGTTTTATGAATAACAATATTAATCGATTTGAAGCCGGCATTCAATTTTGTAACAATTTAGTCGTTATTTGTAATTATCATGTTAGCTCAAATTTGTTAATATGGATGAAATTCTGTGGAACATTATAGTTTTGGCAATGACCACTTTGTATACAATGGCTATTAGGTAAACTCTATTTATCCCCCAAATTGAGATAAATAAAAGGTCTAGACTTAAGTATTTAACTCAATAGGCCAACAATATATTAGTCCCAAAATTATGTTATATACAGTCATTTTTGCATACTCATTGCATACTGCATTAATATGATTGGTCAAAATAATTATTTTATATTAAAAAAAAGTAACGCATTCAATCACATTAGTGAAATGCGCAAAAAATATGCAAAAATAATTATACTTAGAGTTTCTGATTGAAGAAATATTAGACCACGTTGAATCTTGAGAGCGGTCCCTCAAATGTTATATGCCGAATAAAAAAAATGCTCTCTGATATTGCTTAAGTAGTAAAAGAATCTCGAATCTTTTGAATAAATAAGCAATCAAAAAGTTCATCGTTTTATCTTTTAATCTATTAGGTATTTAAATACGTGTAAACATTTATTATTATGTATAGATTAATCGACGTCCAATCCTACGCATGGGCGCTCAAGTCTAAAAGATCATTTGCATTTTTTCTTCACATTTATTAATGATTTAAACATGCCTAACTCTTCATCCCGTATGTTCTAAAGTAATTATCAAGTCATGTTGAGTCATTGGAGCGGCTCCAAAATTTGTTCATAGAGCAAGAAATCATTCTAACGTGGATGTACAAAAAAATAAAAATAAAAATGGTGGGCGAGCCCAGCCCAGCCCATCCAAAGCCACCGATCTAATCCTGTAATCCCGCAACTGGTGCCCCGTGGGCGTGGGGCGCGCATGTTACCATACATGTTAGGTAATCAGGGAAAAATTATTATTTTCCGATCTACAACAAAGGGAATCGCACCCCACACGTGTAAGAATCATAGGCCGGCTCGTCATCTTTTTGATCTATATGTAGTACTACTGATCATCATCTTTTCGCTATATATTTATATATAGATAATGTTATTTGTAAGCCAGTTGAGGCTGAATGGCAGAGCTAGCGCGCGTTCTTATCGTCGTCAATCCTGGTGCAGGGCCGCGTGCACGAACTTCATTGCCTGTCTTTTGTTTTCATTCTTTTCACGTCGTCTACCCAGTGGGCAGTGCATGCATGGCTGCATACAGAGCTGATCAGCTTACGATCAGTTTAATTATATATGGGAAGAAGTGTCCGATCTTTTACTGTTTACATACATATTCTATGCGTGCCGGCCTGATGATTGCCAATGATTTCCTTACCATGTTTACAATCAAACATTGGTCAATCTAATTTCCCATAACACTTAGATACTCCGCTTTCATGCATACATACATACATACATATATGTATGTATGTATGACTAGCTAGCTTTTCTGAAAAGCTAGGGTATTCCCAAGAACAAATAAATATAAATGATCCTGCGACGTACACTTGCAATATATCCATACATACTATATATATACGTGTCCTGCTACATTTCTTTTTCGAGATACGTGTCTTCCTACGTGATGATCACGAGTCATACATTTCAGTAGCTAGACAGAAATAGTACCATTTATAAATAACGTACGTCTTTGATCCATTATTAATATAAATAATTAGATATTTTTTTTGTAAAGATATTTATCATGTTTTTTTTATCTATACCTACAATATTAATGCATGTATTTGGCGAACTTATGTCTATCATGATATTACTGATCATCATGCATGATTGATCTCTAGTTTACTGCCACGTACGCATAACCTAATTATACACTTACAATATTTGTATTGTATAGATCACACCAATCAAATTCTCATTTCTCTGCAAATCATGTGGAACGTAAATACCTTAAAAGAGAGACTAATTATATTGGAGCTGCATGCACATGATACGTTTATAATTAGCTTATAAAGAGGCTTTAAACTACATCTGGATCGAGTACTATGAACGTTTCATAACTTGTATTAATTCTTAATGATCGGCAAACACACATGAACCACAAGTACGTCCAGTGATCTTACTGCAAGCACACATCATGCACTCACGAACCTAATTATATGAAAGTCAATAATCTCATAATTAATCGGCTGATGTTTTTAATTCATATTTAAACATCTCCCAAAATACATTATATTCCAAAGGTTAATTTTTTTAAAATAAGTCGAAATTCCAATTATATTAACTATATATAAATCTCTTAATTTTGACTAAAAGATATCGATCGATCGATCGAATCTCTCCTCGATTTCTTAAAAAAAAAAATTGATCTACAACAAGACGGAAATGTATTAAGTACTCATGCAAGGGGTTACTTGAGTGGATTTATTATCTCGATCGAACTTAAAGCTGTGCTGTCCACACACTTGTACAAAAGTATACGTGCGTAGGAATTTATTATCGGGCGGCTCCTACAAACTCCCAACACGTTATAACTCCGACTTACTTTCCCAAGGCCTACGAGACACGTAACAGCCATGATCTTCCCACGTAGCAAATATAATCTCCCTGAGGATCGATCGATCACATTCATTGCGTTCGGGATTGACGTGTAAGGATTCCTTTGGATATATATGAATAATAAACTCCTGCATGTAACGGAAAAAGGAAAACCGAAAGACATAATTTGCAAGCATTCGTGGCATAGATCTGGCACCGACATTTACTGAATGCATGGGAACATTGCATTTATGTTTAACTAGGGTCCAACACCATGCATCATCTCACACTCGGGATCATCGATCAATCATGAATCCAGATGATATTGCTGAGCTATCTTTTGAGCATCGACTCATCATTGGGATCCTTATTGTACATATTAAAAGGAGTACTTTTTAGTTCGTGGCCCAACAAATTGAGCGTGAGATATAATATTAAATTGTGACGTGCTGCACCAGACATGTAAATTATTTATCTATTATATAAATCAATAAATATATACATGAGAGTGTGCAAGTTGGATTTTTAGAACAAATGCCAAATGTCGATACTGAGGTGTATATACATGATTGCAACCAGTCAAGCAAACAATTTTTTTAATCTTTTTTGAGCAAATCATTATTATGTTTTTTAGAGATGATATTTTGTCGTTATTATTTTTTTATCTTTTTAGTGTCAATATAAAAGAAGTAATGCTTAATTGACAGATAGCCTCACCTGATCGTATGAAACCCTGAAACATATGGTAAGTTCAGTTTTAGTTAAGATGGAGCCTGTTGAATGAAAAATACGTATTGCTACAACTGTTAGACAAGTGCAATAGTACTACTGGATTGTTGTTCATAGATATTCCTAATGCAAATTATAAATAATGGGTCGTTGTTCATAGATGAAGAACATAAATGGATTAATTTTTTTCATAAATATTTTCTAACAAATTATAAATATGTTAAAAAACTGATGGTAGATATTTTTTAGGAATAATTTTATGAATTCCTTAGGCCGATCGAAGAGGTGGAAAAAACCATACCGCTTTAAGAGACGTGCAACTCCTGCATGTAGTACTAGTTTTATAAATTTGTGATCTTAATTTGACTTTTTTTGGCAGATTTGTTTCATGCGGACTTTTATCTTTTTTTTTTTTTTTGGTTGATAAAAAAATCAATCAACATCATTCAAGATAACAAGTACAAACATTTGTCAAGTCAAAGGGTTTGAAAAGGAAGTCTGAAATACAATCCCACCACATTTGAATACTCTCAACACTCCAAGCATAATGGGCAAGCTAATGAGCTACCATATTCTCCTCCCTATATACATGATTAATAATACAAGAGCTAAAACAACTCTTAAGCTTATAAATTTTAGTGTACAGAGCACCTAAAATAGAGTCCACCATATTATTTTGTTGAAGAGATTGTATCAACAACAAGCAATCACTCTCAACAATAATATTAGAGATACCATAGTGGAACACAGTTGGAGGCCCCAAAATACTACCAGGAGCTCTATTACTTCTGGATGTTCAACTTTACTAACTGCCATTAATACCTTTCCATATTCATCTCTCAAGATAACTCCAATCCCAGCTTTCTGAAGATCCATAAACATTGCCCAATCAGTATTAAGCTTCAGACTTGCCTCTTGGGATGGTTTCCAACCAAAATGTGCTCGAAGTTGCACCTGATTCTTAACAAGCACTGCTTTATAACTTTGCATAAGACCTATAGCATGATTAATCACATGCCTAGGACTTAATCTAATTTGCTCAAACTCCTATTTATTTCTCTTATACCAGAATCCCTAGACTAGACAAAAGAATACCTCTAAACTATCCCTCTCCCCTCCTTCTATCAGTTTAAGTGAAATATCAAACACTTTGTAGCCATTATTAGCATAAACTGAGGGCAAAAAATCTCGCCAATACTCATTGATCTGAGGGCAACTTATTAGAGCATGATGCAAGTCTTCCTGAGAATTAGAGCATAAACAGCATACACTATCATCAATTACATGTGTCTGAACCAGATTTGTCTTGGTTGGAAGACTCTCTTTACAAACACGCCAGACAAACACTCTAATCTTGTTGGGAACCTGCATTTTCCACTAGGCTTTCCACACCTCCTGCTATCTACCCATATCTGATGATTTTGCACATAAACCCCTTTGCTGTAGCAGATATTCCTATAACAGCTCTTGACCAAAAACTGACCATTTCTCTCATATTTCCTAGTCTATTTATCTGCTAAACTACCAAGATAAATGATCACTTTAAGAATTTCAAACACAACTCTTTGATTGAAGAGAGTTCTAATTTTATCAATGTGACACCACCCTGTTGACTCATTAATAATAGAGGCCACTAACTCTTCTCGGTTTTCAATATCAAAAGGATTTTCCTGAATCAATGAAGTGTACTCTGGCAACCACTGTTTAGTCCATAAATGTGTTGATTTACCATCCCCAATACACCATCTACAACCCTCCATTAACCACTTCTTTATCTCCCAAATGCTCCTCCATGTATAAGAAAGACTATATTCCAAAGTAGCATGCAGAAAGCTAGATTTTGAGAAATATCATTCAGATTTTTATCTTTGACCATCTTATATATATGGCAGAAATTAAATAGAGAGCTAAAGTCTTCTGGTCCTGGCTGGCTTGTTGTTTGGCCTGACGTACGTATGTACGTTGTTTGTATATATATATATGTTCATTTCTTTGTTCTATACTTCTATATATATATATATATACTTATTACTGATTAAATTGGATATGAACGCCATGATTTCTTCCATTTATGTGTAGTACTCATGGCTTGTCGCACGCACGATTTCTATATCGATCGACAATTAGTTGCCTTGTTGATTGTGTTAAAACATGAATAGAAATTCGAAATGAATAAGCAGTGTGTTGATAAATCTCATTACAAGAAAAACAGGCTTTTGCGACCAATTTATTGCAACCAACAGACTGAATTAGTTGCAAATAGTCTGTATTTGCAACTAATTCAGTCTGTTGGTTGCAATAAATTGGTCGCAAAAGCCTATTTTTCTTGTAGTGTCATTCTCATTGATGTGTCTTTGATACAAGAGCTACTATTGTATATATATTACAAAAATTAGAAAAGAAAAGTTCTAAAAACTAACTTTTAATCTCTTATTTAGTTACAAGTAATCGACAGCAGCTTTATGGATAGCATGGTTTAGTCAGTGCTTTACATGCTGATTTCCTGACATTGTTTTGTGTGTAGCCATGTATTTAACATATGATCCCTTACTTTTCTGTGACAATACCTTCTTCTTTTTGCTGTTGCTTTTTACTTCTCTTCTATTGCAATGTGCTTTATTTTAACTTTTGTTGCTGCATACATTTCTTTGTGTGTTACAGCTTTGTTGCTCAATGTCCTCATGTTCTTCTTGCTTGCAATTATCCTTCTGTTTATGTTTTATTTCGTGAGACTCCCCTTCAAGATGGGTATAGATTTTTTGAATTTCCATCTTGGACAATAAAAATTGAAAAACAGAAGATGGTAAAGCCTTAATGAGAATGTTTGCCAATTGGAACTTTGAGGCAATGTGGACAGGAGTGATGACTCAAGCTAGGACATTTTCTCGAACAAAATGGCAGTCTAGTTCTATGTGTTTAGTTTTTTCGTGGAAGATAGGATTCCTTGTGATGTGGATGGCTATTTCGATATCACAAAACAGGAGAACATATTGTTCATGATTGATGTTGAATTTTCTTAACAGACCAAGAAGCCATATGATTTCACAACTTGTGGTAGCTAATGTCCTATATTCTGCCTCAGCTGAAGACCTAGAGACAATTACTTGTTTATTTGATTTCCAACTTATCAATGAATCTCCAATGAACACACAAAAACCTATGACAAACCTCCTAGTCTAGAGACAAGCAGCCTAAATAGAGTCACTATATGCCTTTAAGTGCTTGATGACAAGAAAATGCCCTGGCCTATGGATCTTTTGAGATATTTGAGAACTTTATAGGCTAAATGCATATGAGTTTGTGAAGGCTTGTCCATAAATTGGCTTAAAACATTCACAACATAAGTGATGTTTGGCCTGGTAATTGTTAAATAAATGAACCTTCCAATGAGTCTTCTGTAGGTTGTGGGGTCTTGCAAAATCTCATTTTTGGTGTGGCTCAACTTGTGGTTCAACTCAATAGGTGTAGAGACTGTTTTGGTGCCAAGTAAACCTTCATCTTCCAATATTTTGAGGGTATACTTTGATAGATATTGATTCCAGAAGATGACTTTGCAACCTTTAGGCCTAGGAAATATTTGAGGGGTCCAAGGTCTTTGAGTTTGAACTTGCTGTGAAGGTAAGCTTTGAGTGAATCAATTTCATCTTGAGAATTACCTCCTACTATGATATCATCCACATAAATTAGGAGTGCTGTGAACCCTTTTTGACTAACTTTAATGAAAAAAGAATAGTCAGATTTAGATTGCTAAAATCCAATAGAAGTGAGTGAGTTGGAAAATTTTGAAACCATTGCCTTGATGCTTGTTTAAGTCCATAGAGGGACTTATTTAGTTTATACTAATTTCTCCCCCTCAATCTATTCTCTGTGAATGTAATAACCTGGTGGGATTTTCATATAAATTTCCTCATTGAGATCTCCATGTTAAAAGACATTATGAACATTCATTTGAGATAAGAACCAGTTTTGAATAGATGCTAAGGCAATGAAGACACGAACTATGGTGAGTTTAGCCACTGGACTGAATGTTTCATGGAAATCAAAACCTTCTCTTTGAGTATACCCCTTGGCTACAAGTCTAGCTTTGTGTCTTTCAAACGAACCATCAGATTTAAGCTTTACTTTGTAGACATATTTACAGCCAATGATAGTTTTGTTGGGGGGAGAGAGGTAACATCCCAAGTGTTATTTTCTTTTAAGGCACTGATTTTAGCTTGCATTGCATCTTGCCAATGTTTAAATTTCATAGCTTCATTATAGGAGTTAGGTTTAGAAAATAGGGAGAGGCAAATAGAAAATGATTGGTGAGATGAGGAGTGGTGTTTGTAAGTGAGGTGATGATTGAGTGGATGAAGTGTGGAGGATGAAGAAGATGCATTGAGAGGTAGAGATTCTTCTGTCTGACAATGGTATTGTTGTAGATAGGTAGGTTGATGCCTATCTCTGGTGGACCTTCGAGGAGGTGGATCAGGAGATGAGGTGGCATGGAGCTCATCAAGATGAGGTGAAGGAAGAGGTGGATCAAAAGAGGTAGTAGGCAGAGGTGTTTCAAGAAAAGGTGGTTGAGATTGGAGAGTAGAATTGGATGTGTTAGATTGTAGCTTATTAAGAGGAGGTGGAAAGTAGTTATCTGGTGGTGGAGGAGGTAAAACCAGATTATGAGGGAAGGATGAGTGAATGTCTAAAGAGGAATGAGATGAGGGAGTGGAGGTGGAGGTGTGGAATGGGAAAACAAATTCATGGAAGGTTACATCCCTAGAAATAAAGGTGGAATGAGTCTATATGTCATAGAGCTTGTAACCTTTGATGTTTGTAGGGTATCCTAGGAAAATGCAAGGCATGGTTTGAGATTCAAACTTGGTTCTGTGGTGCTTAGGAGTGCTAGCATAACTTAGGCAGCCAAAGACACAAAAATGAGCATAGGAGGTTGGTGATGAAAAGAGCCTTTCATAGGGAGATTGGTTATAAATAAGGGGTATAGGAATCTTATTGATGATGTATGCTGTAGTTAAGATGGCATCTCCCCAAAAAGGAATGGGTAAACCAGCTTGAAAGAGGAGTGCTCTAGCAACATTCAAGAGGTGTTGGTGTTTCCTCTCAACAATATCATTCCGTTGAGGGGTATACACACATGTTTTTTGGTGAATGATGCCATAGTCTTTATAAAAATCAGCCATCCCGAATTCAAGGCCATTATCAATTTTGATTTTCTTAACTTTGCTATTGAATTAAGTGTGTATGAGCTAAAAGAATGATTGTAGGATAGGCCTTGTGTTAGATTTTAGTTTCATTAAAAAAATCCAAGTGATTCTTGAGTAATCATCCATAATGGTTAAGAAGTAATGAAAGCCTTGAATTTATGCGTAAGAATATGGACCCCATTTATCACAATAAATTAAGTTAAAAGGAAATGAACTAGTGGATACACTTGGAAGAAAAGGAAGCTGTTTCTGCTTGGCCAAATGACAGATCTTACAATGAGATAGGTCCTTGGACTTTACATTAGGAACAAGAGAATGAATTAAATTCATTCTTTGTGAAGATAAATGTCCTAATCTAAAGTGCCATAGATCAAAATGTTGTTGTATAGCAGCTTGGTTGACTTGAGCTTGATTGGAAAAAGTTAAAAGAAGGGTTGATGTTGCTGTCATGAGAAGGAGGCAACAGATAATAGAGGTCAGCATGAACCTTAGCAAGTCCAATCGTCATCCATGAAGAGAGGGCCTGAATGAAGAAAAGATCTTTTAAGAAAAACATACATGTATTTGGTTTTTATGTGAGCTTGCTAACTGAGACGAGGTTGAAAGTGAATGAGGGTACACATAAGACATCAGTTAGTGATAGTGAATTTGATAGCTTAACAGTGCTTATGTGTGTGATTTGAGCCCTTGTACCATTTGGGAGTTGCACAAAAGGCTTGTATGGAAGATGGGTTGTCAAAGAAGGAAGTGGAGCACACCACGTGATCAATGACTCTTGTGTCCATGATCCATGGTGTGTTATAGATATCAGAGTGCTTATGCTGGGAAGATGAATTGTGTTTGCATTTATTCAAAGTACTGTGATGAGAGTGATCAGCAATTATGGAAAGAGTGGAGAGGCTGTGATGATTACCTGCTAAGTTTGAGTAAGGTGTGGTCGAGGAGCTGGTTTGAGTAATGTCTGGTTTGGCAAGAGCAGGTTTAGGTAGAGTTGGCTTAGTTTATCCCAAGTTCATATGAGGAAATTGAGCATTGACAAGAGCCATGAGGTGTTGTGCTTGTGCCTGAGAGAGGTTCAATTGAGAGGCAGTTTGAGCAGGTGCTTCATGGCTTGAGGTAGTAATCTGAGTAGCAACTTGATTTGCAGAATAAGGTGCAGGAGAAGTGTTTCTAATTCTTGGTTTGGCAAACTTGAAGTTTGGTGGGAATCCCACTAACTTGTAGCATTTCTCCTTTGTATCTCCAACCTTACCACAATGGTGGCAAACTAGGTCTGACCTGTCCTTTTTCTTTAGAAAATTTTGGTAGGCAAGTAAGATAGAAGATTTTGAGGTGGGCAAGGCTATCTTCCTTGCTAGCCTTTTGTCTTTCCTCTTGAAAAATTAGTGAAAAATATTTATCTAATAAAGGCAAGAGACTTAACAAAATGACTTAGTATTAGTGTATTACTAATACATATATATATATATATATATATATATATATATATATATATATATATAATATTAGTAATACACTAATACTATTAGTATATAGTAATACTATTGGTATAATACTATTACTATATGTTAGTGATAATATATTAATTAATATACTAATGTATATTAGTATTACCAATATATTTATTAAATGGAATATATTGAGAATCGAACCGGTCCTAGAAAACATAAAATCGGGATCAGACTGGTTATGACCGGTTTATAAAATGGAGGAACGGGTCCGGAACCAAACCGGTCCAAAATCGGACCAAACCAACCGGTTCAGACTGGTTGGGGCCGATTTTTTGGTTTATTTTTATAGCCCTAATCTAATCTCATTTAATTATTATAACTTTTTTAAATTTTCACATAAAATAAAATAAACAGTTCTCTCTTTTTCAAATTCTAGAACAATAATAATATTAAAAATATATATTTTAATAATCTTTTATTTAATTTTTAACTTTTATCTCAATTCATCTCATTTTATTTTATCTATAAAAATAAATGAGGCCTTAATCGCTACTGTCGAATTACAAATTTGGCGCCAAGTCTAGATCGGAAAAAACTCTGGAAGTTTGTATAACACTGGGTTTGAAAAAATGGACCCCATTGATTGTATACACACTCCTTGTTTACATGTCCCGGAATATTTGGAGCCGGCACTAATTTTTCTTTTTATTTACATTCTGCATCTTTATCTTTTCAAGGATGTAAATATATAGGACTATTCTTTGAGATTGATTCAGTCAAACTCGAATTTGACTTGATTTGTTTATTAAACGAGTCCTTCACTAATACAAAATTATAATTTATTATTAAATAATACAACTTATATAAGATTCGATTCGACTCGTACACGCTTATATAAACTTAAATAACTTCATATTTATTATTTTATAATAAAAATATTTTAAATAATGATAGAAATTAGAGGAAATCAAGTTCCAAATCCTAAACATGCTGCTTAATCATTATAAATATAATCATTTTTTGACGCACATTGTAAATATAATGACTTGACTTATGCATATAGAAACTTTATAAAGATGTTAGCAAAATTTTGGTCAAAATTAGTAAATAAAATTATAAAATAAAATAAAATAATCTGTTTATCTAAATGTAGCAGCACAAGTTTGAACTCATTCGAATATTTACAAAAACTATTTGTGAATATAAAATGCAATTCAATGAAGAGTGCAATCTCGACTCATATTTGAATTAAAAATAAAATGAATAAGATTTGACCACCTACTACTCACTCTTTTACTCATATTTCCCCTTTACTCTCCAGCCCCCTCAACTTCTACGCTTCGAGCCCATTCAACTCTTCCTCCTCTTCTCCTCTTTTGGGTAATTATATCCTATAGTAAACGGTATTGTACTTGGACAGGACTTTGCAGTTACTTGTGATGGAAAGCATTTAGGTGTCTTAAGTGCAAATGTTTATAATACTTCTCAAGTGTCAGGACACATAAGATTTTCGAGCAATCATTTTTGTTGAGCGAGGTATGTTCATTGTAGTTCTTCCTAAGGTTGATTCAATTTATCTTTGTTAAATGGCTGTAGAGTTGTCACATTTGTTAAAAGATGTTAGAGTAGTGCTGCAATGGTTTAAAAATTTGGAACTTTCTGCACACAAGGATGTCTCGTTATAATTTTTTTTATAAGTTTGTCTCGTTATAATGAGGTGCAAAGACTAAATTAAGGATGTTTTTGGATGTAGCTTTTAACTTCTTGAGAATGTAGCTTCATCTAACACTTAATTAAGTTTTTAAAGAATATGAAAAGTATATGCTTTTCTAAATTAACTGGTCAACATTCAGCATGCATTTCATTATTAAATGATTTTGTTCTTGCATTTTGTTGGATGAAAAAAAAAATTAATAAAAAAGATGGAAAATGCTTATCAGACCAACAGTGCATTTTTTTTTCGTTTTTTGTTTTAAATAAAAAGGCAAAATACACTATCGGTCCTGTAATAGAGTCCAAAATACATTAGCTAGCCGAGGAGCTTAATCACGTATAGAAGTTTCTCTTTTCTTAGCCTCTACACGACCCTCGGGTTCACGAGTAGTTAAATTTCTGGTAAATGACCCAATTAACAAATCTCTTAAAAAAAGAAAGGCTAAAGCTAATCATGCTTCGTTTTGTAAGTGCTTATGTTTGGATACAAAATTTTTTTAATTTTATTTCATCTTATTATTACAACTTTATCAAATTTTTACTCGAATTATAATAACAATTTAATTTTTTCAATTTCAAAATAATAATAATATTAAAAAATAAAATTCTCAACTTTCAACTTCAATATCATTTCAACTCACTATCCAAACAATACCTTAATGTTAGGCCATGCATGACTCTCTGACACTATTTGTAACAAAGATTAGTCCAAAGATCCCAAAGGAACTCAAGGACTAATGGGATAGCCTTTCTGTCTCTTTATAGTTTATATCATAAGGTCATAATAATTGGTTACAAGCACATACCTTAAACGCTTAACCAGTTATTACGCGAACTTCACATACCCATGTCACGAAACCATCGTAGTGTCGAGGGTGTCATTCATGTTATCAACGTTACAGCAAGTGAAACTACTTGATTAATCGGCAACAAATAAAAAAAATCTATAAATTTATATTAAGGCATTGATGTTAGTTTGATATGATGGAATTTTTTTGTATCTCAAAAAGTAAGAATTTACAACAAACTAGATTTAAATGATCTAGCATTCCTGTCCCTTAAAGATTGTAAAATCAATTGTAAAAAGCTGTAAATATAATGTTGCTGATGATTTATACTTATTTTTAAGAGATAAAAGAGTGAAAATAAATTCTCAAGACAAAAGCTGATACTCCAATCGGCCGATCGCCAATGTTTTCATCCTTATTTCACCTGCATAACCCATTAACTCTTCGGAGGCTTATAATATAGCGAGTTACCGAGGTTTTAATTTGAATTTTAAACAAAATCCAAAAATAGCCGTTATAATCTTCTAGTGATGAAAAAGAAGATATAATGCCTTCCTTAGTCGCTTTGCACACTGCCACCGCTCGCTTCTTTCAAACGCTCAATGGCCGCTAACAATCCTTCGCAGCTGCTCCCGTCAGAACTAATTGATAGGTGCATTGGGTCGAAGATATGGGTGATAATGAAGGGGGGACAAAGAGCTCGTTGGTACTCTCAGGGGCTTCGACGTCTACGTCAATATGGTCCTCGAAGACGTCACAGAGTGTGAGATCACTGCCGAAGGGAGACGGATAACAAAGCTTGATCAGATTTTACAAAATGGTTCGCCTGATCCAGAATGAGAGTGCCGTTAACCTTTACTTGGTTCTTAATTTTTCTCCCTTTTTGTGTGATTGGTGGGTTAGATTACTCCTCTGTTTTAACGAGAACTCTAACCATCAGGATGCTCCTTTCTCCACCACTTTCTTCTCTAGTAGTGATGGTTGTAGGATAGCGTGGGCTTGTCCAACGTTTCCAAGACTTATTTTCCCAAACAAAGTACAAAGAAGCTGCAGAAATTGCCGCCGAGTCCCCCCAAGGAATCCTCCGAACACCGGACACAGTTGCCAAATCCAGGTTTTACATGTTGATTCTCCAATCAAACACATCTTAACTTTCAATTTTTTTTTTTCAATCAAACACATTTCGTTGGCTGCTAATATTTCATAGCTTCAATGTTCTTCATCCATGTCAAGGTTTCTCCATTTGATTTCTTGCCATTCAGGATCTCTGTAAGCACTGGTTGTATTGGCCTTATCTCCCCTCAGTCTCTGTTGTCCAGTTTGACATTCATTGTGTATCTGGATCTTTCTTTTGCTGGAACTGAATGTTGCTACATAAGATTGTTCCTGTTAAAAAAAAAGAAAAAAGGATTGCTCCTCTTTCTTCAGGTTTGTTGTCTCTAATGAATTTTAGAGTTGGTATATTAATGTAATAATAAGGACGTGTGACTTTCCATTGTTATTGCTTTAATTTTTTTTAATACTGACAGGCTTCATAGGGGTTAATTGATTTTCATTTTTACTTTCAATTCTTTGTGGTTTTAACAGAAGAACCTGATCCATGAGGCAACGGCTTTTCTATATGTTTGAAGCCAAATCTTCCTGAACATAGTTTCCTTCAAACAAAGGTTAATGCTATCTAACTTCCATTTGGATAGTTGCTGCTCTTTTCAGCCACTGTGACACTTTTATTTTATATAGGTCCTGGAAATCAATCTGTTAACTTTTTCAAATGTAGCTGACGCTATTGAACAGTTGGGTGTGCTTGAGACATGTGAATATAAATTTGAATGAATATAATCATTGGTTGACAGGTTTGGGTCTGCTTTTACAAAGTCCACATACATTGATTAGTGTACATCATATCAAACCAACTGCACAAATAAACACCTAGTTTTAGTAATTGTGCATGACCTCATCTGACAGGATAATTCTACATGCTTGAGAATTTATATAGGGTTCCTCGTAAGACACCTTGGAATTGTCCTCTTAAGTTGGAACAGGATGGGGGCTTATGGTCTTTTAACTCCAAATATTCTGCATGCACAAGTGTGTCAATTACAAGTGTATTTGCCGTTTGCCTCCTCTGGTTGAAACCATATGAGACTCTTTAATTTTTGAAGGATGATTTCCTTTTTTTTTTCTGAAGAGCCTCTCGTTAAGTTCAGTGAACTTTGTTTGCGTTCGGTAGTCATGCAAAAAAGCAATACAGTTAAAAACTAATTCCATTTTCTAGAGAGAAATTCATAAATATGTGAAACATGTTAGAGATAATTTGTCGGGTAACTTGTGGATTACAAGTGTTCTAATCTTTTCATCCTTTTTGTTAAACCATTTTTTCATAGTCTTTCAGCAGTGAGTACTTCTAGCTCATTTTTTGCACATCATTTTGATGCAAAGATGAAGGAATGAAGAATGGTTGATTTAGGTACTTATATTGTTGTTTTCTATTCGAAATTATAATCCCTATTTAGCAACAAAGGTAAATAGTTTGATGGTAGATTACAAGATTAATTCCGTACTATTATTTTTTTATCTGATAACATATCTTCCTTGATGATGAAGGGTAGTTACACACTTTACGCTAACAAGTTTCGATAAATATATTATGACAAGCTAACTGTGGTATTCTGCCCAAAGTTATGACAAGTTTCGATAACTCTTATTAGATTGTTTTCAGGAACTTTCTATTTTATTTTACATTATATTGTCTTGATAATGTGGAATTTCAAATGTTTTCCTTCATTAACACTAGGTTTGTTATATTTCTTTGTAGATTAATCTTACTTTTCCATTATTTGCAAAATTTGTAGTTCTCTAGGATTGTCTAATAATGCAGGTATTCATGCCGGTTGATGTGCTTTTTGCATTGTAGCAACGAACTTTGTAAATATTGATGATGGAAGATACTTGCTATGTTTTTGTATTTTATAGAGCGAGGTAAATGTATTCATATTTTTTTATTGATTTATTTTGTATTCTTTAAGGCATTATTTTTGCAATGCAAATTGTGAGAAACTTTTTTTTAATAGTCAATTACTAAAAGTAATATCATAACAGAAAATTTCCTATATTTTTTTTATTACAAGTTTTTTCCCCTCCTCTCCTTCACTCTTCATTCGCTTCTCCGCTCTTCCTCCTCTCCTCCACCTCTCTTCCTCCCTCCACTCTCTCCTGCTCTCTTCCACTCTTCATCCTCTTCTTCTATCTTCCTCCTCTCCTCCACTCTTGATCCTCTCATCGTTTCCTCCTCCTCTCCTCTCTTCTTTCCTCCTCTTTTCCACTCTTCGTCTCCTTTATCTCTCTTCCTCCCTCCACTTTTCCTCCCCTCCTCTACTCTTCTTCTATCCCTCCACTCTTTCTCCTCTCCTATTCTCCTCTCTTCCTTCTCCCCTCCACTCTTCGTCCTCTCTTCATTATATCCTCTTCTCCTCTCTTCCTCCTTCCACTCTTCCTCCCCTCCTGTCTTCCTCCTCTCGTCCTTTCCTCCTCTCCCTCTCTCCACTCTTCCTCATCTCTCACTCTCCTCCACACTTCCTCATCTCTTCCACTCTTCCTCCTCTCTTCATTTCCTCCTCTCCTCCACCTCTCTTCCTTCCTCCACTCTTCCTCTCATCCTCCTTCCCCTTTTCCTCTTCCTCCTCGCTGCCTCATCCTTATCCTCCTCCTCCTCCTCTTCTCCTCTACTCTTACTACTACACATTTCTTCCTCCTAGATATACTATTTGTATGTTATATTTTTTAAATATTATATTATATTATTTGATTAGATTTTAGTATTTCTTTCGCAATCCTTTCAAGTTTTAAATTTTCATTCCAAACCATGAGATTTGCATGTACAACTTTGATTGGATAGACTTAGTTTAGTGGCTAGCCTTCAGCTTTGATACAAAGGAGGTAGACACACTCACTAGGTGTATAGATGACATTTTGTACTCATTATTCTTTTTGTATAAAATACTTTTTATAGGTCTTGATCCTTTATGCAGGAATACCTTTCATTTTGATGCAAAGATGAATGAAAGCTGAAGGATATTCCTATTCAAAATTAGGAATGATATTGTCATTTCCTATTTGAAATTATATTCCTCAGTTGACGTCATAGGTAAATAGTTTGATGGCAGATTAGAGGATTAATTCCGTACTATTACTTTTTATCTGATGACATATATTCTTCGATGATGAAGGGTAGTTACACACTTTACATTAACATCTTTCACTGACTATATTATGGGAAGCTAGCTGCGGTATTTTGCCCGAGCACATATCAGGTATGTTATGTTAGAAGCATTATGTCTCTTATTGGATTGTTTTCAGGAACTTTCTATTTTATTTTACATTCTATTGTCTTGATAATGTGGAACTTCAAACGTTTTCCTTCATTAACTAGATTTGTTTTATTTCTTTGTAAATTAATCATACTTTTTCATTATTTGTAAACTTTTTGGTTTTCTAGGATTATCTAATAATGCAGGTTTTCCATGCCGGTTGATGTGCTTTTAGCATTGTAGCAACAAACTTTGTAAAGATTGATGATGGAAGATCCTAGTTCTGTTTCTGTATTTTATAGAGTAAGGTAAACGTATTCATGTTTTTTTAATTTATTTTGTGTTCTTTGATGCATTATTTTTCCAATGCATATTAGCTTTTTTTTAACAGTCAATTACTGCTAAAAGTAATATATCATAGCAGAAAATTTCTTATATTTTTTTTATTAAAAGTTTTTTCCCTCCTCCCCTCCCCCCCCACTCTTCCTTTCCTTTTTTTTTCCGCTCTTCCTCCTCTCCTCCACTTCTCTTCCTCCCTCAACTCTTCTCATCCTCTTTTCCACTCTTCCTCACTCCTTTTCTCCTATCTTCCACCTCTCCTCTACTCTTGATCCTCTCTTCGTTTCCTCCTCTTCTCCACTCTTCCTCCTCCTTCACTCTTCCTCCACGCCTCTACTCTTCCTCTTGTCCTCCTTTTCCTCCTCTTCTCATCTCTTCCTTCTCCCCTCCAATCTTCGTCCTCTCTTCATTTCCTTCTCTTCTCCTCTCTTCCTCTCCCTCACTCTTCCTACTCTCCTCCTCGTCCTCCACCTCTCTTCCTCCTTCCACTCTTCATCTTCTCTTCATTTTCCTCCTCTCCTCCACCTCTCTTCATTCCTCCACTCTTCCTCCTCGATGCAAAGATGAATGAAAGCTGAAGTCTTTATATTCCTAGTCGAAATTAGGTCAGATATTGGCGTTTCCTATTTGAAATTAACTAACTGCGGTATTTTGCCCAACCACATATTAGGTATGTTATGTTAGAAGCATTATGTCTCTTATTGGATTGTTTTTCAGAACTTTCTATTTTTTTTAACATTCTATTGTCTTGATAATGTGGAACTTCAAACGTTTTCCTTCAATAACTAGATTTGTTATATTTCTTTGTAGATTAATCATACTTTTCTATTATTTGTAAACTTTGTAGTTTTCTAGGATTGTCTAATAATGCAGGTTTTCCATGCCGGTTGATGTGCTTTTAGCATTGTAGTAACAAACTTTGTAAAGAGCGAGGTAAACATATTCGTGTTTTTTCACTAATCTATTTTGTGTTCTTTAAGGCATTATTTTTCCAATGCGTATCATGAGAAACTTTTTTTTAACAGTCAATTACTGCTAAAATAATATATCATAACAGAAAATTTCATATATTTTTTTTTATTAAAAGATTTTTCCCTCCCCTCCTCCACTCTTCCTTTCTTTCTCTTCTCCGCTCTTCCTTCTCTCCTCCACCTCTCTTCCTCCCTCCACTCTTCTCATCCTCTCTTCCACTCTTCTTTCTTCTCCTAGCTTCCTCCTCTCCTCTACTCTTGATCCTCTCTTCGTTTCCTCCTCTTCTCCACTCTTCCTCCATGCCTTCAATCTTTCTCCTCTCCTCCTTTACTCCTCTCCCCCACTCTTCCTCCCCGCCTTCACTCTTCCTCCACGCCTCCACTCTTCCTCCTCTCCTCCTTTCCTCCTCTTCTCTTCTCTTCTCTTCCTTCTCCCTTCCAATCTTCGTCCTCTCTTCATTTCCTCCTCTTCTCCTCTCTTCCTCTCCCCACTCTTCCTACTCTCTTCCTTTTCCTCTACCTCTTTTCCTCCTTCCACTCTTCCTCCCTTCCTCTCTTCCTCTACGCCTCCACTCTTCTTCCTCTCCTCCTTTCCTCCTCTCTTTGTTTCCTCCTTTTCTCTTCTCCACTCTTCCTCCCCTCATTCACTCTTCCTCCATGCCTCCACTCTTCTTCCTTTCCTACTCTTCTCCTCTCTTCCTTCTCCCCTCCACTCTTCCTCCACACCTCCATTCTTCCTCGTCTCCTACTTTCCACCTATTCTCCTATCTTCCTTCCCTTTCCCCACTCTTCCTCCACTCTCTCTTTCCTCCTCTTCTCCTTTCTTCCTCTCCTCCACTCTTCCTACTCTCCTCCTTTCCCTCCTTCCACTCTTCCTCCCTTCCTCTCTTCTCTCTCTCCTCTCTCCACTCTTCCTCATCTCTCCCTCTCTCCTCCTCTCTTCCACTCTTCATCTTCTCTTCATTTCCTCTCTTCCTCTCTCTCTCCACCACTCTTCCTTCCTCCATTCTTCCTCTCCTCTCTTCCTTCTCCTCTTTTCCTCTTCTCCTCCTCGCTACCTCTTCATCATCCTCCTCCACTCTTACTACTAGACATTTATTCCTCCTAGATATACTATTTGTATTTTATATTTTTAAATATTATATTATTTGATTAGACTTTTATTATTTCTTTCACAATCCTTACAGATTTTAAATTTTTATTCCAAACCTTGAGATTTGTTGAGGAGGCCTTAGGCATGTACAACTTTGATTGGATAGACTTAGTGGCTAGCCCTCAGCTTTGATACAAAAGAGGCAGACGCTCGCTAGGTGTATAGATGACATTTTGTACTCATTATTCTTTTTCTATAAAATACTCTTTATAGGTCTTAGTCCTTTATGCAGGAATACCTTTCATTTCGATGCAAAGATGAATGAAAGCTGAAGTCTTTATATTTTTAGTCGAAATTAGGTAAGATATTGTCGTTTCCTATTTGAAATTAACTAACTGCGGTATTTTGCCCAAGCACATATTAGGTATGTTATGTTAGAAGCATTATGTCTCTTATTGGATTGTTTTCAGGAACTTTCTATTTTATTTTACATTCTATTGTCTTGATAATGTGGAACTTCAAACGTTTTCCTTCAATAACTAGATTTGTTATATTTCTTTGTAGATTAATCATACTTTTCTATTATTTTGTAAACTTTGTAGTTTTCTAGGATTGTCTAATAATGCAGGTTTTCCATGCCGGTTGATGTGTTTTAGCATTGTAGCAACGAACTTTGTAAAGATTGATGACGGAAGATCCTTGCTATGTTTATGTATTTTATAGAGAGAGGTAAACGTATTCGTGCTTTTTCATTAATCTATTTTGTGTTCTTTAAGGCATTATTTTTCCAATGCATATTACGATAAACTTTTTTTAGTCAATTACTGCTAAAGTAATATATCATAATAGAAAATTTCATATATTTTTTTTTATTAAAATATTTTTCCCTCCTCCTCTCCACTCTTCCTTTCTTTCTCTTCTCCGCTCTTCCTTCTCTCCTCCACCTCTCTTCCTACCTCCACTCTTCTCATCCTCTCTTCCACTCTTCCTTTCTTCTCCTAGCTTCCTCCTCTCCTCTACTCTTGATCCTCTCTTCGTTTCCTCTTCTTCTCCACTCTTTCCTCCCCTCATCCACTCTTCCTTCACGCCTCCACTCTTCCTCCTCTCCTCCTTTACTACTCTTCTCCTCTCTTCCTTCCCCCTTTAATCTTCGTCGTCTCTTCATTTCCCCCCATTCTCCTTTCTTTCTCTCCCCCTCTCTTCCTACTCTCCTCCTCTTCCTCCACCTTTCTTCCTCCTTCCACTCTTCCTCCCCTTCTCTCTTCCTCCTCTCTCCCTCTCTCCCTCTCTCCACTTTTCCTCATCTCTCTCCTCCACTCTTCCTCCTCTCTTTCACTCTTCTCTCTTTCTTCATTTCCTCCCCTTCCTCATCTTCTCCACCTCTCTCCCTTCCTCCACTCTTCCTCTCCTCCTCTCTTCCTCGTCCTTTTTTCCTCTTCTACTCCTCGCTTCCTCTTCCTCATCCTCTTTCTCTTCTCCTCCACTCTTACTACAATACATTTTTTCCTCCAAGATATATACTGTTTGTATGTTATATTTTTAAATATTATATTAATTGATTAGACTTTTAGTATTTCTTTCACAATCCTTATTGGTTTTTAATTTTTATTTCAAAACTTGAGATTTGTTGAGGAGGCCCGGCATGTATAACTTTGATTGGATAGACTTAGTGGCTAGCCTTCAGCTTTGATACAAAAGAGGCAGACGCTCGCTAGGTGTATAGATGACATTTTGTACTCATTATTCTTTTTCTATAAAATACTTTTTATAGGTCTTAGTCCTTTATGCAGGAATACCTTTCATTTTGATGCAAAGATGAATGCTTTGGCTTTCATATTCCTATTCGAAATTAGGTAATGGTATTGTCGTTTCGTATTCAAAATTATACTCTTCAGTTGACGACAAAAGTAAAATAGTTTGATCGTAGATTATAGGATTAATTCTGTACTATTTTTTTTAATTCGATGACATATATATTCTTTGATGATGAATGGTAGTTACACAATTTACATTGACATCTTTCAATGAATATATTATGGCAATCTAATTGCAGTATTTTGCCTAACGAATCAACAGGTATGTTACGCTAGAATCATTATGTCTGTTATTGGATTTTTTTTTTCATGAACTTCGTATTTTATTTTGCATTATATAATCTTGATAATGTGGAACTTCATGTTTATTTACGTTTTCTTTCATTAACTCTATGTTTATTATATTTCCTTATAGATTAATCATACTTTTTCATTATTTGCAAAATTTGTAGTTCTCTAGGATTGTCTAATAATGCAGATTTTTCATGTCGGTTGATGTGCTTTTAGAATTGTAGAAACCAACTTTGTAAAGATTGATGACAGAAGATACTTGCTATATTTATGTATTTTATAGAGTGAGGTAAACGTATTCATATTTATTTATTATGGGAATCATATTTTTTGAGGCATTATTTTTGAAATGCATATTATGGGAATCTATTTTTTAGCAGTCAATTACTATTAAAAGTAATATCATAGCAGAAAATTTCCTATATTTTTTTTATTACAAGTTTTTCCCTCCTCTTCGTCTTCTGCACTCCTCATTTCCTTCTTTTCTGCACTCTTCCTCTTCTCCTCCTCCTCTCCTCCACCTCTCTTCCTCTTTCCACTATTCTCCCCCTCTTCCTCCTCTCCTTCATTCTTCCTCTCCTCTTCTCCTATCTTCCTCCTCTCTTCCTTTCCTCCTCTTTTCCACTCTTCTGGTCCTCATCTCTCTTCTCCCCCTCCTCCACTCTTCCTTCGCTCCTCCATTCTTCCTCGTCTTCTCCTTTCACCTCTTCTCCACTCTTTCTCCTCTCCACCTCTTCTCTTCTCCTCTCTTTCTCCTCTCCTCTCCTCCACTCATCCTCGTCTCCTCCACTCTTCCTCCTTTTCTCCTCTTCCTCCACTTCTCTTCCTCCTTCCACTCTTCCTCCCCTCCCTTTTCTCTTCCTCCTCTTCTCCACTCTTTCTCCTCTCTCCACTCTTCCTCATCTCTCTCCTCCACTCTTCCTCCTTTCTTTCACTCTTCCTCCTCTCTTCCTTTCCTTCTCTCCTCCTCTCCTTCCTCCTCTCTCCTCTTCCTATTCTCTTCCTCGCTTACTCTACCTCATTCATCTCCTCCTCTTCTCTTTACTACTACACATTTCTTCCTCCTAGATATATTTGTATGGTATATTTTTAAATATTATATTATTTTTGGTTGGATGTGATTAGACTTTTAGTATTTCTTTTTCAATCCTTACGGGTTTGAAATTTTAATTTCCAAACCTTGAGATTTGTTAAGGAGGTCTTAAACATATACAACTTTGATTGTATAGACTTAGTGGCTAGCCTTCAGCATTGATACAAAGGAGGTAGATGCTCTCTAGGTCTATAGACGACATTTTGTACTCATTATTATTTTTTTGAATAAAATACTCTTTATTCTTAGTCCCCTTTATTCAGGAATACTTTTCATTTTGATGTGAAGATGAAAGGATGAAGAAAGGTTGATTTAGGTACTGATATTGTTGTTTCCTATTCAAAATTATACTCCTAATTTAGACAACAAAGATAAATAGTTTGATGACAAATTATAGGATTAATTCTGTACTATTACTTTTTTATCTAATGACATATTCGTCGATGATGAAGGGTAGTTACACACTTTACACTGACAGCTTTCAATGACTATATTATGACAAGCTAACTGTGACAGAATCAACATGTATGTTATGTTAGAAGCAATATGTCTTTTATTTGATTATTTTCAGAAACTTTCTATTTTATTTTATTTTACATTATATTATCTTAATAATGAGGAACTCCAAACGTTTTTCCTCATTTAACTCTAGGTTTATTATATTTATTTATAGATTCATCATACTTTTCCATTATTTGTAAATTTGTAGTTCTCTAGGATTGTCTAATAATGACGGGTGTTCCATGCCGGTTGATGTGCTTTTAGCATTTTAGCAACAAACTTTGTAAAGATTGATGATGGAAGATACTTGCTATGTTTATGTATTTTTTAGAGCGAGGTAAACGTATTCATGTTTTTTATTTATTTATCTAGTTTGTTTTCTTTGAGTCATTATTTTTGCAATGCATATTATGAGAAACTTTTTTTTATCAGTCAATTACTGCTAGAGTAATATCATAGCAGAAAAATTCCTATATTTTTTTTATTACAAGTTTTTTCCCTCCTCCTCCTCCTCTCTCCTCCACACTTACTTTTCTTCTCCACTCTTCCACTCCTCCACTCTTCTCCTCCACCTCTCTTCCTCCCCTCCTCCACTCTTCCACCACACCTCCATTCTTCCTCCTATCCTCCTTTTCTCCTCTCTTCTTTCTCTCATCAACTCTTCCTCCTCTCTTCCTCCTCGAGACCCTCCTCTTCCTCCCCTCTCTCTTTTCTTCCACTTCTCCCATCTTCCTCCTCTCATCCTTTCCTCCTCTCTCCCTCTCTCCACTCTTCCTCATCTCTCCCTCTCCTCCACTCTTTCTCATCTCCTCCACTTCTCCTATCTTCCTCCTCTCCTCGACTCTTCCTCTCTTCCTCTTCTCCTCTCTTCCTTTCCTTCATCTTTCTTCCTCCCCTCCTCCACTCTTCCCCCTCTCATCCTTTCCTCTTCTCTCCCTCTCTCCACTCTTCCTCATCTCTCTCTCTCCTCCACTCTTCCTCCTTTCTTTCACTCTTCCTCCTCTCTTCCTTTCCTTTTCTCCTCTTCTTCCACCTCTCCTTCCTCCACTCTTCCTCTCCTCCTTTCTTCCTTCTCTCCTCTTCCTCTGCTCTCCTCTTCACTTCCTCTTCCTCATCCTCTCCTCCTCTATTACTACAACACATTCTCCTAAAATTTGTTTGTTATATTTTTAAATATTATATTATTTTTGGTTGGATGTGATTAGGAGATAGGAGACCTTAGGCATGTACAACTTTGATTGGATAGACTTAGTGGCTAGCCTTCAGCTTTGATACCAAGGAGACAGATGCTCTCTAGATCTGTAGATGAGTGTACTCATTATTATTTTTTGTATAAAAACACTCTTTATAGGTCTTAGTCCTTTATTCATGAATGCCTTCCATTTTGATGTTTGGATGAAGGGATGAAGAAAGGTTGATTTAGATACAGATATTGTCGTTTTATATTTGAAATTATGCTCCTCATTTAGACAACAAAGGTAGTTTGATTGCATATTATAGGATTAATTTCGTATTATTATTATTATTATTATTATTATTATTATTATCATCTAATGACTTATTCTTCGAGGATGAAAGTTGTATTTTGCCCACTTTATGCTGACAACTTTTGATAAATATCTATTATGACAAGCTAACCATAGTATTTTGCCCAAAGAATCAATAGGTATATTATGTTAGAAGCTTTATGTTTCTTATTGGATTGTTTTCAGGAACTTCCATTTTATTTTACATTATATTGTCTTGATAATGTGGAACTTCAAATGTTTTCCTTCATTAACACTAGGTTTGTTATATTTCTTTGTAGATTAATCATATATTTTCATTATTTGCAAAATTTGTAGTTCTCTAGGATTGTCTTAATAATGCAGGTTTTCCATGTCGGTTGATGTGCTTTTTGCATTGTAGCAACAAACTTTGTAAAGATTGATGACGGAAGGTCTTTGCTATGTTTATAGATTTTATAAAGCCTCGTAAATGTATTTAGGTTCTTTTATTAATCTATTTTGTGTTCTTTGACGTATTATTTTTGCAATGCATATTATGATGAACTTTGTTTTTACAATCAATTATTGCTAAAAGTAATATCATAACAGAAGATTTTCTATATTTTTTTATTCCTAGTTTTTTCTCTCCTCCTCCTTTCCTCATCTTCTACCTCCTCCCTCCTCCTCCCCCCTCTCTTCCTTCTCTTATCCACTTTTCCTCCCTCTCTTCCTCTCCTTCACTCTTCGTCGTCTTGACCTTCCTCCCTCTACTCTTTCTCCTCTCTCCCCCTTGTCCACTCTTTCTCTCCTCATCTCCTCCACCTCTCTTCCTCTCGACTCTTCTTCTCATCCTTTTTTCGTCCTCTCTTCCACTCTTCATCCTCTCGTCCTTTCCTCCTTTTCTCTTATCTTCCTCCCTCCACTTTTCCTCTTTTTATCTCTTCCTCATCTCCTCCATCACCCTTCCTCCTCTCTTCCACTCTACCTCTCCTCCTCCCCTCCTCGTTTCCTTCTCTTACTACTACACAATTCTTCCTCCTAAATTATTTGTATGTTTTATTTTTAAATTATATTATTTTTAAATATTATGTCTCCTATGGATTGTTTTCAAGAGTTTTCCATTTTATTTTACATTATATTGTCTTAATAATTTGGAAGTTCAAACGTTTTCCTTCATTAAGTCTAGGTTTGCTATATTTCTTTGTAGATTAATCATATTTTTCTATTAGTTGCAAAATTTGGAGTTCTCTAGGATTGTCTAATAATGCAGGTTTTCTGAGCTAGCTAATGTGGTTTTAGCATTGTAGCAATGAACTTCGTAAAGATTGATTACGGAAGATACTTTTCTATATTTATGATTTTATAGCGCCAGGTAAACATATTCAGCTCGTTGTATTGATCTATTTTGTGTTCTTTGAGACATTATTTTTGCATTACATATTATGAGGGCTTAGGCTAAGGTATCCCGGCCTCTCTCCCTGCTGAATATAGGCTCTCGTTCACTCCGCAACCCAAGAAATGTGTCTATACAAAGAAGGGAAATGTTCAGTTGACGGAGTTGGCACTGGAGGGGGTGCTTGAGCATGTGCTTGGCATCCTCAAGCACATGAAATTAAAAGGAACATGAAATTAAATAGAGGAGATTACTGAGATGAGAATTTTTAAAGTAACAAAATATAACTGTACTAATAAAATAAATCAATATGAAGAATGACTAAGGTTTCAAGGATCCGTCTAATAATTTAGAATATTGTTTCCAATCAATTTAGCTCAGTTAAACTAGAATAATGATTCCGTTTAACTGGAAAATTTAACAGTTAAGCCCAAGAAAACTAATCACCAAAGATTAAGTTTGAATAAGTCCATTTGATTACCACAGGATTCTCCAAGCATCCAATGTATTCAAAAATCACAATGGATCAAGAAAAGTATATAGATAATAAAAGTTTCTAAGAATAACACCAAAAATTCTTTCGATCACTAAAGATTAAGTTTGAACAATTTATGGTAGAAATATTCGCAAGTCCAATTGATTACCACTGGGATTCTTCAAGCATCCAATGTATTCGAAAATCACAATAGATCAAGAAAAGTATATAGATAATTAAAATTTCTAATAATAACACCACTCAATTGATCAAACTCACAATATAAACTCTATTGTTGATCCAAAATAATATTTAAATCATTAGACTTCACCTCTAACCTTAGTACGAAAATTTAGGCATGTTTATCATAATTTCAAACTGAAATAAAATAAAAATAATAAAATTAGAAAATAAAATTACACTTCAAATAGTAATTCTACTCTACTCCTACTCCTAATTACAAAAACTCTTAACTGATTTATTTGTCTACTTCCCCCTCCTAAAATCTAACGAGTTTTTCCGTCTGTCTCCAAGCCCTTATATAGGCTTCAAAATAACATTGCAAATTAGTGTTGCTTGCACCCATCCCTAATTCCAGGTCCTTATGTCTCCCACTCATAACCGAAAGTGTGCACGCCGAAAGTTTGCATCCGTGTTTTCTTTCTTTTCGTCTGGTTGCCCATGTGCGTCTTGTTCCCCACATGCAGAAGAGATTTCGGCTTTACAGTTCATTTATTCTTTCGCCCACTTCCCACCGTTGTGCCTTTTTTTTTCTTTTCTTTTTGTTTTCCGCTGCAATTTGCATCTTCTTCATTTTTTCTTCTTCTTTCTTCTTTCATTTTTATTCTTTGTCTGCTCACCTTTGTTTTCACTCTGTTTTATTTTTCTTTTTCAGTGTAATGGAAATGAGAGAACCCGAGAGGTGGCTGGCCAGACGTGGCTTGCTTGGATGGAGTTGTTACGTGCGGAGGAGCACTGCAGCGTGGAGGTGCTGCTGGACGTGGAAAGGCGGTTCATGGCCATACTCTTGGTGTTTCTATGGACGTGCGGTAGTGTAGAGGATGGCTGAGCAGTGGTGTTTGCCACTGGGTGGTTCTGAGGGGCAAGAATAAACTTGCTCTATTTTAACTTCATAAAACATAGGATGCTTGCTGTCGGTTTTCACGTGGAGGTGCATGGAGGCTGGAGGGACGTGCATGGCTGGTGCTGCCACTGTACAGTGGTTGCATGACACAAGGTAGTTCATGGCAATGGCTCGCGGTTGGCTCACTGTTGTGCTGCTATGTATGCGGTGCAGTGCAGCGGATGTTTTTGATTGGAAGAAAAAGAATGCAACGTGAGTGGAGGACGTGCGCCGTGGAGGTGCAGCAGCTGGAGACTGAGTTACAGTAATGGAGAAGTGGTTTTCTTGGCCACAGGGAGAGTGCTGCAGGTGCAGCACATGCATGGCGGAGGTGCTGTTGCTGGAGGCCGTGTATGAGCTACAGTGGTGGCCTGTCTAGGTTGCAAAGTGGCAGCATGGTTGGTTTGTGCTAGAGGTTGAAGACGTGCGATGGTGGTTCCGCAGGAAAGGCTTGGCTACGGCTGTGGTTGCAATGTGTTGCTGTGTATGCGGCGTGGAAGAGTTACAGCAGTGCGTGAAGATGAAGATGACCAAAACGACATGTAGACAAAACTACATGTCGTTTAGGATAAGCTGTTAAACAAAAAAAAAAAAAAAAAAAAAAACTTAGACAAGCAAAATAAATAATAAATAATCAAAGAAATAAAAATAAAATTAGACAAAAGATGGAAAATAAAATATTAAAATTGTGTTGTGCATAGAGAGAGAGTATTATCAAATTAAATCACAAGTTATAAAAATAAGAATAAATTATGCTATTAATCAATTTAAATCACAACTTGGATTTATGCCTCTTAACCATTTTTTTCTTATCTAAAACCAATGATAAAATAATAAAACAATAATGCTTTTAAATGTATAAAATATGCAATAATGCAGCTCCATCACCAAATGGTGGCTAGCAACGGCCTTAGCTTTTGGCAGGCGTCGGGGAACTGCAGGAGGTGAACTTCATGAAGCATAGTGTGGATTGTAGAGACAAAGGGAACTATTGTGGGAGAAAGTGAGGGGGAAAGAAGGGGGACCCCCTCCCCATCTCAATGAAATGACTTCCTTCAACTAGAAGTGAAACAACGTTGTTTAGTTTCCCCCTACATTTTGGATTCGCTTGAGCGAAACGATGTCGTTCCTCTTAAAGTGGAACGATGTGGTTTTGAAGAAAAATAAATAAATATCAGAGCTTCAAGTTTGGAGCCAACATGGGTTTCAACTTCTTCTCCGAACTCCGACTTTGAATTCTGCAAACTCTAATTGTGTCGAAGTCTAAGCCTTGTTGAAAGTTGGTCGAAGTTGGAAAATTGGAAATTTTGCCCACCCCTACTTGGCGCTGATTGAGACACGACGTCCTCCACCTTTTGTGCCTCCCCCACGGCCGACCCCATCCATCCGTCATTTGAATCCACCAAGTAGCCAAGTAGGAAAAAGGCAACCCTACTGTCATGGAGATACTGGAAGTCCCGAACGCACTGGTCGTTCCTACTTTTGCAGTTAGTTTGACCACTTGGCTTGTCACGGTCATGGTCCCTGCTGTGCCAGCCATGCCGATGGGCGCACACAGGTTGTCTCGCATGGAAAATATGATCCCTCCTCCCCATTTATGGGTAGTTTGCCATCAAGGGTCAAGTCTTCGAGGGTGCTACTGAGGATCACTCAGGGGGTTCCAATCCAAGAATGGAGGAGGGGTTGTTTTCCTCTGAGCCCTTCCGCGCCTAGCTGCCACCAGAAGGCCCTACTCTTACCACTGCCACTGTTGAGATCTCTATGGCCTTGACTGAGGAGCCTGTTGGGAGAACCTCTGGAAGGGAAAGGGTGGAGTCAAAGTTGGACGTGGTTCTTGACCTTGTCGTGGAGAAGATGATTGCTGCTACTGCTCTCTCTCTCTCTCTCTCTCGTGTCGATCATCGGTTCACTAGCTGCCAAAGTTGAGGCAGTTGTGGAGGCAAGCAGGTTGATAGTTCACTGAGCTCCAGTGAGAGGGGGACCTCAAAGTCTTGGCGGAGAACTTCCTTCTGCCACCAAGGGCCACCTTTTCTCCCCGCTTTCCATCAGCCCTGTCGAGGGGGTCATGGGCATCGTCAAAGACTATTCATTTCTCTGCTTGATCACAAAGGGGAGGAGCTCAAGTAGAGTCTCTCTCAAATGGGTGACCGAATCATTGATGGGGCTTCTTCTATGAGGTCACTCGCATTGGTTTGTTTTTTTCTGTTGTTTTATTACTTAAGAGTCTTACGCTGAGTATTCCCGTTTTAGCATTTATTGTCGACATGGTGCAAATTGGCTGGCCGCCTTCATTGTTTACGACTAGGAAGCCGTCGAAGGAGAGAACTAGGCCTTTCGCTCATTGGTGCGCCAAGCCCTGTGATTTGCTCGGGGGGAGAAAGAGGAGAATGAATGGCTGAAAGTGGAGCTAGTGAAAGCCCAGCTTGCTCACAAAAAGAGTCAGGGACAGGTGAAGTAACTCTGTTGTCGACAGAAGGCATTAAAAGCCAAGCTTGTCGTTGCGAATGAGCAAGCCTAGTTGGCTTGTAACGAAGTCCTTACTACATCAATGGCGAGGAGCTCGATTGAGGGGTTAGTTGATGAACTGATTGTGAAGGTGGCGGCTTTTAAGGAATCACTGACCTAGTTGCAGTGATAGAATGCCGACTTGAGGGGTGCAGTTGGATAAAGACTGCCAGTCCCTTTCTAGAGCTTTGAAAGGATGGGAAGACTTGTTGGCAGTCACCCTAGCCACTGGCAGACCAAGCATCTGACAATTTAAAGGGAGTTAAGAAGAGGCTGGATGCCCAGGTGGTGGTCATTGAAGATTTACGAAGCAACCTATCTCAAGTTCAGGAGGTTGTTCCCCCGCTTTGCAAGGCAGCTCGGGTCGGCTGTGTTCGTCCATAACCAGGCCGAAGCTGATCTCACTCTTCGTCGTGGCTGAGGTCGGGGTAAGTCTTCTGGTAGTCGAGGGGCTAAACCTACTCTCCATCACAGGAGGGGCCTTAAAAAGCATGTCGCCTTCTACCTCATGTGGGAAGAAGGTAAGTTACTAGGCTGTTTGGGACTGTACCTGCTCCTGTATGTTGACAATCATGAGGAAGGTAAATGTCGAGCAGTCGAGGGCTAGCCTGCTCTCCACTGCGAGAAGGATAGAGTAGTCCTAGGCGTAACTCATCCCTTTGGTGCCTAAAGGGGAGGTAAGTAGTCGTTGGTGGAGATTTTCTTTGATGGAGATTACATTGATGGAGATTATGTTGGTGGTCGATGTTACTGCCCTTATGCTGTTGAGAGTGGGTCTATCGATTATGGCGTTGTATGACTAAGAAGCCTTCACTACCAAGAAGTCGACCATGACAAAGGTCTTTGAGGGGGAGCTGCCTGCCAAAACGGACAGTGTGATGGTTCCAACAGGCTGGACCATGTCCTCGGAGAAACCTTTCAGAGACATTAGGGCTGGTTGGAGTTAGGAGGCATCTATCCCCATCCGTGTAAAGGCTTCAGAGAACATGATGTTTGTTGAGCAGCCATTGTTGATAGGAATCCTCCTAGTGGTGAAATTGGCAACCAACTAGGGAGTCATCATGCTGGTAGATATGACCCCCACCTCGTCGCCCTCTCCAAAAGAAATGGTCGAGGTCGAGTTGTTTCTTCTGTACTTGGTGGGGCGGCTGCACTGTGCCGAATACATTTCTTGGTATCTCACTCATCTGGCATGTGCCTTTCGCCCACATGAGGTTGTGCCCTGCTAGCGAACCCCTCGAGATGGTTCTGATTTCTCCTAATGGTGGCCTTTCTTTATCTGGTGCGCGAGGGCAATCGTGCTGAGGTCCTTTCACAACCACGCTTTGCCTCGGGCTCCCTTCCTTCCTTGGCCTTCTGACTCTCTTCGCACTTCTTTCTTGAGATCTCTACCTCCACTCCCACTCTGGCCTCCAAGCGGGACGGTACCGTGGCCTTGGCTGCCCAATCTGTTCTCTTTCCTCTTTCAAGGAAATGCAATCTTTGGTGTTACTAGTGGGGATTGGTGGTAGGTGCAATAGCAACTGATGGTGCCCTTGTAATCATCTTTTTGGGTGGGTTGGCAGTAGTCTTTCTGTATGGCAAGCGTTGGTTTGAAGCCCCAGGTCCTTCATAGTAGAGGAAAGAACTGGAACAGGAGGAGAGAATAGGAAGGTGCCAACCAGAGGCAAGACCCGTGAGAAGATGAAGAAAGGGTCGCGACAGGAGAGAAGAAGTGTGTCCTTGACATTGATATTGTTGTTGGCTTGATCCATGAATTCTTGCAGTGTGGCTAGAGTTCTCCTCGCCAATTCTGGCATGAATTGGGATCGGGCCACACTCCTCCCAGAAGTGCCACCAAAGTTATATTTTCATCCTAGTTGTCTGTAGTCATTCGTTCTTTGTTGAACCTAGACAGGTATGCCTTCAGGCTCTCGTCTTCCCCTTACTTGATGGTGAGGAGGTATGCCGTGGGGGCGTATCCTTCTTTGGCTTGCTATAAATTGTGTGAAGAACAGGCAAGCCAGCTCCCCAAAGCCATCTATGAACCCGGGTGCCAATGACCAAAACCATACACTCGCTAGCCCTTTCAAGTTTAGCGTGAAAGGCCTGCAGGCCACTTCTCCCGGTAAACCATGCAAAGTCAAGTGGGCTCTGAAGGTTTCCAGCTACTCAAGGGGATCTCTAGTCCCTTTGTACATATCCATGAGGGGCACTTGGAACTTTAGCGATATGGGCATGGCCATTGCCTCCTTGTTGTAGGGTAGACCCATACTGGTGAGCAATTGGTCTACTGATGACGATGTGCCATCTTCCTTACCATCTCTTCATACCTTCCTTTGAGATTACACAGCTCCCCTTGCATGTTTTTCCTTTCTTCCTTAGTGTCACATCCTTTTCCTACGTTCCTGGAACCCACGTGCTCATTGTTGCTGGGTTCCACTTCATTTTATGGCTCATTGGTGGCTACTTTGAGAGTCTCGTTCCCCTTTCGGAGCTTCACCTCGATAGTTAGTTTTCCTACCAATTGCTCCATTGTGGCGAGCCTTGTCCCCGTGAGGGGAAGATGAAGATAGGAGAAGAGAAGGAAGAGTGGAAGAGAGGAGGAGAAGAGTGGACGGAGGAAGAGGTGGAGGAGAGGAGGAAGGGTAGAGGAGTGGAAGAGTGGAGAAGATGAGGAAATGAAGAGTGGAGGAGAGAGGAGGAGGGAAAAAACTTGTAATAAAAAAAATATAGGAAATTTTAGCAATAATTGACTGTTAAAAAAAGTTTCTCATAATGTGCATTGCAAAAATAATGCCTCAAACAACAAAATAGATCAATAAAAAATATGAATACGTTTACCTCGCTTTATAAAATACATAAACATATCAAGTATCTTCCGTCATTAATCTTTACAAAGTTCATTGCTACAATGCTATAAGCACATCAACCGGCATGGAAAACCTGCATTATTAGACAATCCTACAGAACTACAAATTTGAAAATAATAGAAAAGCATGATTAATCTACAAAGAAATATAAAAAAACCTAGAGTTAATGAATGAAAACGTTTAAAGTTTCACATTATCAAGACAATATATTGTAAAATAAAATAGAAAGTTCCTGAAACAATCCATTAAGAGACATAATGCTTCTAACATAACATGCCTGTTGATTCTTTGGGCAAAATACCACAGTTAGTTTTTCATAATATAGTCATTGAAAGCTGTCAATGTAAAGTGTATAACTATCCTTCATCATCGAAGAATATATGTCATCAGATAAAAAAGTAATAGTATGAAATTAATCCTATAATCTGCCATCAAAGTATTTACCTTTACCATCTAAATGAGGAGTATAATTTTGAATAGGAAACGACAATATTAGTACCTAAATCAACATTTCTTCATCCCTTCATTTTTGCTTCAAAATGAAAGGTGTTCTTGAATAAAGGACT
This sequence comes from Cyclocarya paliurus, assembly GCA_029856935.1. Lineage (NCBI taxonomy): Eukaryota > Viridiplantae > Streptophyta > Magnoliopsida > Fagales > Juglandaceae > Cyclocarya > Cyclocarya paliurus. Next base: position 20,181,048 of record CM056956.1, read on the forward strand.
AAAACCTATAATTAAAGAGTATTTTTTTATACAAAAAAAAAAAAAATAATGAGTACAACCCCAAGGTTTGGAAATTAAAATTTAAAACCCATAAGAATTGAGAAAGAAATACTAAAAGTCTAATGACATCCAACAAAAAAAATATAATATTTAAAAATATAACATACAAATAGTATATCTAGGAGGAAGAAATGTGTAGTAAGAGTGGAGGAGAAGAGGAGGAGGATGAGGAAGAGGGAAGCGAGAGAAGAGGAAAAAGGGAGGAGGAAGAGAGGAGGAGAGGAAGAGTGGAGGAAGCTTCCAAAGGTGGAGGAGAGAGGAGGAAGATGAGGAGAGAGGAGGAAATGAAGAGAGGAGGAAGAGTGGATGAGAGGGAGGATGAGGAAGAGGAGGAAGAGTGGAGAGAGGAGGAAAGGACGAGAGGAGGAAGAGTGGAAGGAGGAAGAGAGGTGAAGGAAGAGGAGTGGAGTAGGAAGAGTGGGGGAGAGAGGAAAGAGGAGAAGAGAAAGGATGAAGAGTGGAGGGGAGCATGAAGAGAGGAGAAGAGAAAGGAGGAGAGGAGGAAGAGTGGAGGCGTGGAGGAAGAGTGAAGGAGGGGAGGAAGAGTTGAGGGAGGAACAGAGATGGAGGAGAGGAAGTGTGGAAAAGAGGAAAGGAAGTGAGGAGAAGAGGAGGAAACAAAAAGAGGATCAAGAGTGGAAGAGAGGAGGACGAGAGGATGAGAAGAGTGGAGGGAGGAAGAGAGGTGGAGAGAGGAGGAAGAGCAGAGAAGAGAAGGAAATGAAGAGTGGAGGATGAAAAAAACTTGTAATAAAAAAAATATAGGAAATTTTCTGCTATGATATTACTTTTAGTAGTAATTGACTGTTAAAAAAAAGTTTCTCATAATATGCATTGCAAAAATAATGCCTCAAAGTACACAGAATAGATCAATAAAAAGACATGAATATGTTTACCTCGCTCTATAAAATACATAAACATAGCAAGTATTTTCCATCATCAATATTTAAAAATTCCGTTACTATAATGCTAAAAGCACATCAACCGGCATGGAAAACCTGCATTATTAGACAATCCTACAGAACTACATATTTTGCAAATAATGGAAAAGTATATTAATCTACAAAGAAATATAACAAACCGAGAGTTAATGAAGGAAAACGTTTGAAGTTTCTCATTATCAAGACAATATATAATGTAAAATAAAATAGAAAGTTCCTGAAAACAATCCTATAAGATATGCTTCTAACATAACATACATGTTGATTCCTTAGGTAGAATACTACAGTTAGCTTGTCATAATATAGTCATTGAAACCAGTCAATGTAATGTGTGTAACTACCCTTCAACATCGAAGAATATATGTCATCAGATAAAAAAGTAATAGTATAGGATTAATCTTTTAATTTTCCATCAAACTATTTACCTTTGCTGTCTCAATGAGGAGTATAATTTCGATTTGGAAACGGCAATATCAGTACCTAAATTAACCTTTCTTCATCCCTTCATCTTTGCATCAAAATGAAAAAGTATTCCAAAATAAAGGACTAAGACCTTACCTATAAAGACTATTTTATACAAAAAAAATAATGAGTACAAAATGTCATCTATAGATCTCAAGAGCGCCTGCCTCCTTTGTATCAAAGCTGAAGACTAGCCACTAAGTCTATCCAATCAAAGTTATACCTGCCTAAGGTCTCCTAAAAAAATCTCAAGGTTTGGAAATTAAACTTTAAAACCTATAAGGATTGAGAAAGAAATACTAAAGGTCTAATCACATCCGAGCAAAAAAAATATAATATTTAAAAATATAACATACAAATAGTATATCTCTAAGAGGAAAAAATGTGTAGTAGTAAGGGAGTACGAGAGGAGGAGAAGGATGAGGAAGAGGAAGCGAAGAGGAGAAGAGGAAGATGAGGAAAGGAAGAGAGGAGAAAAAGTTGAAGAGAGGACAAAGAGTGGAGGAGAGGGAGAGATGAGGATGAGTGGAGAGAGGGAAAGACGAGGAAAGGACAAGAGGAAAAAGAGAGGAGAAGAAGAGGAAAGGAAGAGAGAAGGAAGAATGGAGGAGAGAAGGAAGAGAGGAGAAGATGAGGAAAGGAGGAGAGGAGGAACACTGGAGGCGTGGAGGAAGAGGGATGGAGGAGAGGAAGAGTGGAGAAGAGGAGGAGGAAAGGAAAATAGGAGAAAGATAGGAGAAGAGGAGGAAGACTGGAGGGGAGAGGATGAAGAGTGGAGGAGAAAAGTAGAGAGAGGAAGAGAGGTGGAGTCAAGAAGGAAGAGGAGAGAAGAGGAGGGAAAAAACTTGTAACAAAAATTTTTCATAGAAAAGTTTATGCTATGATATTACTTTTAGCAGTAATTGATTGTCAAAAAAAAGTTTCTCATAATATGCATTGCAAAAATAATGCCTCAAAGAGCACAAAATAGATCAATAAAAAAATATGAATATGTTTACATCGTTCTATAAAATACATAAACATAGCAAGGATCTTCCATCATCAATCTTTACGAAGCTCTTTGCTACAATGCTAAAAGTACATCAACCGGCATGGAAAACTTACATTATTAGACAATCCTAGAGAACTACAAAGTTTACAAATAATGAAAAAGTACGATTAATCTACAAAGAAATATAACAAATCTAGTTAATGAAGGAAAACGTTTTAAGTTTCACATTATCAAAACAATAGAATGTACAATGAAATAGAAAGTTCCTCAAAACAATCCAATAAGAGACATAATGCGTCTAACATAACGTACCTGATATGTGCTTGAGCAAAATACCGCAGTTAGCTTCCCACAATATAGTCATTGAAAGATGTCAATGTAAAGTGTGTAACTACCCTTTATCATCGAAGAATAAATGTCATCAGATAAAAAGTAATAGTACGGAATTAATCTTGTAATCTGCCATCAAACTATTTACCTTTGCCGTCAACTGAGGAGTATAATTTCAAATAGGAAACGACAATATCAGTCCTAATTTCGAATAGGAATATCCTTTAGCTTTCATTCATCTTTGCATCGAAATGAAAATGTATTCCTGCATAAAGGACTAAGACCTATAAAGAGTATTTTATAGAAAAAGAATAATGAGTACAAAATGTCATCTATACACCTAGTGAGTGTTTGCCTCCTTTTGTATCAAAGCTAAAGGCTAGCTACTAAGTCTATCCAATCAAATCTGTACATGCTTGAAACCTCATCAACAAATCTCAAGGTTTGGAATAAAAATTTGAAACCCATACGGAATGCGAAAGAAATACTAAAAGTCTAATCAAATAATACAATATTTAAAAATATAACATACAAATAGTATATCTAGGAGGAATAAATGTGTAGTAGTAAGAGTGGAGGAGAAGAGGAAGAGGGGAGGAGGAAGAGTGGAGGAAGGAAGAGAGGTGGAGTAGAGGATGAAATGAAGAGAAGAGGAAGAGTGGAAGATGGAAGAGAGGAGGGGAGGAACACGAGGAGAGTAGGAAGAGTGGGAGAGGAAGAGAGGAGAAGAGGAGGAATTGAAGTGAGGACGAAGATTGGGGGGGAGAAGGAAGAGACGAGGAAAGGAGGAGAGGAGGAAGAGTGGAGGCGTGGAGGATGAGTGAAGGAAGGGAGGAAGAGTGGAGAAGAGGAGGAGATGAAGAGTGGAGAAGAGGAGCAAAGGAAGAGGAGAAGAGGAAACAAAGAGAGGATCAGGAGTAGAGGAGCGGAGGAAGATGGGAGAAGAGTAGGAAGAGTGGAAAAAAGGATGAGAAGAGTGGAGGGAGGAGGAAGAGCGGATAAAACAAGGAAAGGAAGAGTGGAAGAGAGGAGAAGGGAAAAGAGTTTTAATAAAAAAAAATATATATGAAATTTTTTGCAATGATATATTACTTTTAGCAGTAATTGACTGTTAAAAAAAAGTTTCTCATAATATGCATTGCAAAAATAATGCCTCAAATAACACAAAATAGATTAAAAAAACATGAATATGTTTACCTCGCTCTATAAAATACATAAACAGAACTAGGATCTTCCATCATCAATCTTTACAAAGTTCATCGCTACAATGCTAAAAGCACATCAACCGGCATGGAAAACCTGCATTATTAGATAATCCTAGAAAACTACAAAGTTTACAAATAGTGGAAAAGTACAATTAATGTACAAAAGAAATATAACAAATCTAGTTAATGAAGGAAAACGTTTGAAGTTTCACATTATCAAGACAATAGAATGTACAATGAAATAGAAAGTTCCTCAAAACAATCCAATAAGAGACATAATGCTTCTAACATAACGTACCTGATATGTGCTTGAGCAAAATACCGCAGGTAGCTTCCCACAATATAGTCATTGAAAGATGTCAATGTAAAGTGTGTAACTACCCTTTATCATCGAAGAATATATGTCATCAGATAAAAAGTAATAGTACGGAATTAATCTTGTAATCTGCCATCAAACTATTTACCTTTGCCGCCAACTGAGGAGTATAATTTCAAATAGGAAACGACAATATCAGTCCTAATTTCGAATAGGAATATCCTTTAGCTTTCATTCATCTTTGCATCGAAATGAAAAGGTATTCCTGCATAAAGGACTAAGACCTATAAAGTGTATTTTTTAGAAAAAGAATAATGAGTACACAATATCATCTATAAACCTAGTGAGCGTCTGCCTCGTTTGTATCAAAGCTAAGGCTAGCTACTAAGTCTATCCAATCAAAGTTGTACATGCCTAAGGCCTCCTCAACAAATCTCAAGGTTTGGAATAAAAATTTAAAACCCGTAAGGATTGCGCAATATTTAAAATTATAACCTACAAATAGTATACTTAGGAGGAAGAAATGTGTAGTAGTAAGAGTGGAGGAGAAGAGGAGGAGGAGGATGAGGAAAAGGCAGCGAGGAGGAGAAGAGGAAAAGGGGAAGAGGAAGATAGGAGGAGAGGAAGAGTGGAGGAAGGAAGAGAGGTAGAGGAGAGGAGGAAAAGGAGAAGAGGAGGAAAAGAAGAGATGAGGAAGAGTAGAGGAGAGTGAGAGATGAGGAAGAGTGGAGAGAGGGAGAGATGAGGAAGAATGGAGAGAGGGAGAGAGGAGGAAAGGACGAGAGAAGTAAGAGAGGAGGGGAGGAAGAGTGGAAAGAGGAAAAGAGGAGAAAAGGATATAACGAAGAGAGGACGAAGAGTGGAGGGGAGAAGGAAGAGAGGAGAAAAGGAGGAGAGGAGAAAGAGTGGAGGCATGGAAGAAGAGTGGAGGAGGGGAGGCAGAGTGGAGTTAGGAAGAGAGATGAAGGAGACGAAGAGTGGAAAAGAGGAGGAAAGGAAGGGAGGAGAAGAGGAGGAAATGAGGATGGAAAGAGTGGAGGGAGGAAGAGAAGTGGAGTAGAGGAGGAAGAGCAGAGTAGAGAAGGAAGAGTGAAGGAGAGGAGGATAGAATAAAACTTGTAATTAAAAAAATATAGGAAATTTTCTGCTATAATATTTCTTTTAGTAATTGACTATTAAAAAAAAATTCTCATAATATGCATTGCAAAACTAATGCCTTAAAGAATACAAAATAGATCAATAAAAAAAATATGAATACATTTACCTTGCTCTATAAAATACATAAACATAGAAAGTATCTTCCATCATCAATCTTTACAAAATTCCTTGCTACAATGCAAAAAGCACATCAACGGGCATGAAAAACCTGCATTATTAGACAATCCTAGAAAACTACAAATTTTGCAAATAATGGACAAGTAAGATATTCTACAAAGAAATATAACAAATCTAGTGTTAATGAAGGAAAATGTTTGAAATTCCACATTATCAAGACAATATAATGTAAACTAAAATAGAAAGTTCTTGAAAACAATCCAATAAGAGACATAATGCTTCTAACATAATATACTTGCATATATTCATCATCGAAGAATATATGTTATAAGATAAAAAAATAATAGTACGGAATTAATCCTGTGATCTACCATCAAACTGTTTACCTTTACTGCTAGATGAGGATTATAATTTCAAATAGAAAACAACAATATAAGTACCTAAATCGACCGTTCTTCATCCCTTCATATTTACACCAAAATGATGTGTAAACGATGAGCCAGATGTACTCACTGCTAAAAGACTGAAAAAAGGGTTTAACAAAAATGATGAAAGGATTAGAACACTTGTAATCACAAGTTACCCGACAAATTATCTCTAACATGTTTCACGTACTTATGAATTTATCTCCAGAAAATGGAATTAGTTTTTAATTGTATTGCTTTTTTGCATGACTACCGAACGTAAACAAAGTTCACTGAACTTAACGAGGCTCTTCAAAAAATAGTAGGAAATCATCTTTCAAAAATCAAGAGTATCATATGGTTTCAACCAGAGGAGGCAAACGGCAAATACACTTGTAATTGACACTTATGCATGCAGAATATTTGGAGTTAAAAGACCATAAGCCCCCATCCTGTTCCAACTTAAGAGGACAATTCCAAGGTGTCTTACGAGGAACCCTATATAAATTCTCAAGCATCTAGAATTATCCTTTCAGATGAGGTCATGCACAATTACTAAAACTAGGTGTTTATTTGTGCAGTTGATTTGATATGATGTACACTAATCAATATATGTGGACTTTGCAAAAGCAGACCCAAACCTGTCAACCAATGATTATATTCATTCAAATTTATATTCACATATCTCAAGCACACCCAACTGTTCAATAGCGTCAGCTACATTTGAAAAAGTTAACAGATTGTTTCCAGGACCTATATAAAATAAAAGTGTCACAGTGGCTGAAAAGAGCAGCAACTATCCAAATGGAAGTTAGAAAGCATTAACCTTTGCTTGAATCAAAACCTTTGTTTGAAGGAAACTATGTTCAGGAAGATTTGGCTTCAAAACATCTGGAAAAGCCGTTGCCTCATGGATCAGGTTCTTCTGTTAAAACCACAAAGAATTGAAAGTACAAATGAAAATCAATTAACCCCTATGAAGCCTGTCAGTATTAAAAAAAAAATTAAAGCAATAACAATGGAAAGTCACACGTCCTTATTATTACATTAGTATACCAACTCAAAATTCATTAGAGACCACAAACCTGAAGAAAGAGGAGCAATCCTATTTTTTTTTTTTTTAACAGGAACAATCTTATGTAGCAACATTCAATTCCAGCAAAAGAAAGATCCAGATACACAATGAATGTCAAACTGGACAAAAGAGACAGTGAGGAGAGATAAGGCCAATACACCAGTGCTTACAGAGATCCTGAATGGCCAGAAATCAAATGGAGAAACCTTGACATGGATGAAGAACATTGAAGCTATGAAATATTAGCAGCCAACGAAATGTGTTTGATTGAAAAAAATTTTTGAAAGGTAAGATGTGTTTGGTTGGAGAATCAACATGTAAAACCTGGAATTTGGCAACTGCGTCCGGTGTTCGGAGGATTCCTTGGGGGGACTCGGCGGCAATTTCTGCAGCTTCTTTGTACTTTGTTTGGGAAAATAAGTCTTGGAAACGTTGGACAAGCCCACGCTATCCTACAACGATCACAACTAGAGAAGAAAGTGGGAGCATCTTGGTGGTTAGAGTTCTCGTTAAAACAGAGGAGTAATCGAACCCACCAATCAAAGAAAAAGGGAGAAAAATTAAGAACCAAGTAAAGGTTAACGGCACTCTCATTCTGGATCAGGCGAACCACCAGGTACGAGAATGGCAATGTTGTTTCCATTTAGTAAAATCTGATCAAGCTTTGTTATCCGTCTCCCTTCAGCAGTGATCTCATACTCTGTGACGTCTTCGAGGACCAGATTGACGTAGACGTAGACGTCGAAGCCCCTGAGAGTACCAACGAGCTCCTTGTCCTCCTTCATTATCACCCATATCTTCGACCCAATGCACCTATCAATTAGTTCTGACGGGAGCAGCTGCCAAGGATTGTTAGCGGCCATTGAGCGTTTGAAAGAAGCGAGCGGTGGCAGTGCGCAAAGCGACTAAGGCA